>CM062817.1:1904930403-1905530403 GCA_031772625.1 Pinus tabuliformis | reverse complement strand
ACCATGAGTTATCATATGTGATCTTTCTCATTATTGGATGGTTGCGACCATCCCTTAGTTTCATTATGATCCTCTTCGATGGATGGCTCCGACCATATCTGTATCCATTTACATGATCATTCCCTGGATGGCTAGGTGCATGCCACCATTCATGTATTATTTGATAGAGATATCAGTTTATGTTTATGTATCTGTACTTTCTTGCAAGTTTTCCGATGGCATACTAGTTCCCCACACCAATTTATAAAGCATTTCATCCCTCACTCTGGCATGGCCTTCACACTTTAGGGGGCATATATTACACAAAATGTTTTTGCTATCCCTGTACTGCTCATTGCTTGAAACCAGAGGACATCTACAGTGAACCCCTCATGCTTTTCCTTCATGGAGAAACTCTAATTATGTCCCTCTTCATGAGCAGATCATTTCCCTTTTGTACCATTTCCCTTGAAACTTTTGTTTTGCCCAATTTACAAGACTGGCGCTAATGACCTTTGTATGCCCCGTGCTGATCGGTGTGACTGAGCTATGTTCCAGTCACACCGTTATTGTTGTGGAAAGATTTTAAATTAGAGCTTAAGCTTCCATCTCCAGAAGCTCTGTAACAGAAGTCTAGTAAATGGTTTGGCCGTATGGGGTTGAGGATGACAATTTGGGCTCCTTTCCCCTATATTGATGTAACTACACCAAGGGATTAGTCCTTCTCCCATGAGAAAAGGATCCATCTATCATCCATATTTTCTAAATAAACTGTTGGCATTATGATTCAAGTGTTGTCCTTGATGGCAACTCACTCAGAGGATGGTACAGGTGCTCAGAGGTTGGTAAAGGTGATGGCAACTTAATCAGAAGACAGATCTTAGTACAGCATGCCAAGGAAGTTCATATACGCATGTTCGTTAAGCCCAAGTCGCGTGTACACGCAAGTTGGTTTCAGAAAAAGCGCGTGTATGTGGAAAAGTATCTTTGGTCCATGGTGGTTAGTCCTTGGAAGTTGTGCCTATGATTTCGGACCATTGTGTCTCGACGGGCGTGTCGATCCCTAGTTTTGAAGTTGATGGTATTGTGTTACTATGGTTTTGGCTCTTGGTATTGAGCTAGGCCTAAGACTATATAAGGAGAAGAAGATCATTAGGCAAAATTATCTTTCGACAAGGCTTGAATATCTAAGAGAGAAAGAGATCTGATATGCAGGTTCTGAGTTGCTTGATCTAAGCCAAGGAGAGATCACATCGGTTGATGGAAGACTAGATCTAAGGATAGATCGAGATCTAATGGTTTGAAATGCACTATCATGATATGGTTGATTATGCGTATTTCTAGATCTGCATATTGTCGCAATGTTACGTTCTGGGTCTAACTAATGTCTGGTACAGCTGCAAATTGAGAAAGTTTATTTTTAGATCTGTACGCAGGTTGGCTTCGGTAAAAGCGCGTGTATACGCGGGTTTTGCTCATTGAAGTAGCGTATATCTTTTGAAGCTTGATTTTGGGTTTACAGTGGGGTCTGACTGTTATTGCAGAGTTCTGTAGTCTGCTCTGTGTTCTGGTAACTGGTGATTGACAGGGTTCAGTGGTTCAGTGATTCAAAGTTTGGTTGTTTTATGCTTCAATGATCTGTTGTGGAAATTGAATGAATTGTGGTCTTCAGATTGTAATGTTGTGCTTCAGGAATATCCAAGTCTGAAAATGTATGAAAAGTGATACCTGAAAGAAGGAAGATTGTAGGTCAGCACCTACGTACTAGTATCTTGGCTAGTACAAGAGCAAAGGGGGTTGGAGCTCCCTTCCAAGGAAGTTTGGAGAACGAGAGAAGGTTGTAGCCTTCTGCAGGTTGTAGCCTGCGTACTGGTATAAGGCTGCACCAGTACAAAAGATTGTAAACTGAAGTTTCATATTAAAGAAAGATAGAGACAACTTGCAGCAGGTGGTTTTCACCCACATTGGGTTTCCACCTTATATCTTGGTGTTCATGTGTGTGGCTTTTTATCTGTTCTGTTATACTGCACATGTTTACTGTTAATGTGGTGAATAATGTCCTGATGCACTTAATTGAAGAATAAGCTAACTAAATTGTGAGTTTTCTTCTTATACGCTGTTTTACTTCGTCACAGTAGCGTGTACACGCTGGTTCACTTAACTGAAGTAGCGTATATGTTTCTGAGCATTTAAAAAGTTTGATTAATCTGATAATACTGATTCACCCCCCCTCTCAGTATTATTTCCAACAATTGGTATCAGAGCAGGTCCTTCAGAGAAGCTTGATCGCTTGAAGGAAGATCATTCATCATGAGCAACTACGAGAAAGAAGCATCAATCAGGCCACCGGTTTTTGATGGAACAAATTTCAATTATTGGAAGGTAAGAGTTACTGCATATCTTCAATCTCTTGGTACAGAAGTTTGGGACATTGTAGAAACAGGCTATGCTTTTCCTTCAGCTACTCCTACAGATCCAGCTGAGAAAAAGGCATATGAAACAAATGCAAAAGCAGTCAGTACTCTATTAGGAAGTATATCTCAAACAGAATTCATGAAGGTCATGCACTTCAAATCAGCAAAAGAGATATGGGACAAAATGATCACTAGCTATGAAGGAGATGAACAGGTAAAGCAAGCTAAACTTCAAACTCTCAGGATTCAATATGAGACCCTCAAGATGTATAATGATGAAAGTGTGGCTAATTATTTTCTTCGGGTAGATGAGATTGTTAATTGTATGAAAAATTTGGGTGAAGAAATAAAAGAGACTATAGTAGTTCAAAAGATTCTAAGATCATTATCCCCCAAGTTTGAATCTAAAGTATCTGCAATAGAAGAAAAGGAAAATCTCAAAGTTCTCACTATGTCTCAGCTACATGGAATTCTAACTGCTTATGAAATGAGAAAGGGAGGTCCATCAGACAGAAGGGAAGCTGCTTTTAAGGCATCAAGAAAAGAAGATTACTATGAAGCAAGCCATGTTCCAGAAGAAGAGGAAGAAGAATCAAATTTTGTCAGAAATCTTCAAAGGGGTGCTGGAAGGTTCAGAGGTAAGCTACCTTTCAAATGCTTTGCTTGTGGAAGAGTAGGTCATTATGCTGCAAAATGTCCTAATAAGGATAAAGGAAAAGAACCTGCTAGATGGAATAAGAAACAAAGTGCAAATAAGAAAAGCTACTACACCCATGAAGATAGTGATGGCTTATCAAACAGTGATGAAGATGAACAAGGTAATAAATATAAGCTATTAATGGCATTTGAAGATGATGATTATGAGGATGCTGTAGATGTGGATAATCTCTATAATGAAATTACTAGACTCAAGAGATGCATAGAAGAAAAGAGTGTGATCATTGATACTTTGCAATTTCAAATTGATGAAAAGGAAAAACATCTTGAAAAACTAGAAGGTGAAATTGTTGGTCTCAGAAAAGAAATTGAGAAAACAAAAGCTATTAATCTTAAGTTTGTCAAAGGATCTGAAACTTTGGATGAGATTATCAATGTGCAGCGGTCTCCTCTAAACAAGACAGGTTTGGGCTATAATGGAGAAACCTCTCAAGCATCCACCTCAAAAAGTTATCTTGATGCAGCAAGAAGAAATGAGCAGAAGAACAATGAAGATAATCAGGTAAAGCAGGGACGAATTACAAACAGAAACTATCAGGGACAATCCTTCTTAAGGGTGAACAAAAGCTACAACCAACCACAGGTAAAATCTTCTCAGTTTGGCACAAGAATAGATGAAAATAGAAATTACAATCAGTTGGCTGGTAGATTCAATAACCGCAGAAGCTTCTTCAATGGACAATGCTTTTCTTGCCATAACTTTGGTCACAAAGCAGCTCAATGTGTTGCATATAAAACAATCATGACTAGGGAAGCTCAAAAACAAAGAAGTATGACAGGGATTACAAAGAGGACCTATAACAACTTTTCGGTTCTTGAAAATGAAGTTGAATGTTCTATTTGCAATAATTTTGGTCATAAAGAATCTGAATGCAGGAGCAGGTTTCAGGAGAAAAAGGAACAAGCCACGAGCACCAAAAAATGGAGAATAAAAGAACCTCAGACAGAAAGATGTGGGATAGCGTTTTATGCAGAAGGACAGGAAAATCTATGGTACATTGACAGTGGATGTTCGAAACATATGACAGGTGATAAAGAAAAACTTGAATCTTATTCTACTTTAGAAAAGGGAAAGAAAGTTTCTTTTGGAAATGATACTCCTGCAACTATAAAAGGAAAAGGTATTGCTCCTTTGAAAGAAAAGGTCAAGGCTGGAAATGTTTTGTATGTTGATGGATTGAAGCATAATCTTCTAAGTGTCAGCCAGATGTGTGATCAAAAAACCGAGGTTATTTTCAGATCGAATGGATGTCTTGTTCGTGATCTTGATACAGGTAAAACAGTTCTCAAAGGCAAAAGAACTCCAAATAATCTGTACATATTTGAAGAAGGACAACAACAATGCTATCTTAGCAAGGATGAAGAGCACTGGTTATGGCATCGAAGGTTGGGACATCTAAGCTTCTCACAAATAAGGAAAGCATGCAAATATCAGGCAGTTCGCGATCTTCCAGATATCAAAATTCCAGACAACACCATATGCAAATCTTGTCAGTTTGGAAAGCAAACCAGAACTAACTTTCCAGAGAAGGAAGGATCAGCTAGCTTGCCTCTTGAGCTAGTCCATACAGATGTATGTGGTCCATTTAGGAAAAGGACACCTCGAGGAGAAGAATATCTGATATTATTCATTGATGATTTCTCAAGGTTTGTTTGGTTAGGGCTTATGAAGCACAAAGATGAAGCATTCGAAAAATTCAAATCCTTCAAAGCATTGGCTGAAAATGAATCAGGACACAAAATTAAGTGCCTCAGATCTGACAGAGGTGGGGAGTTCACATCAAATGAATTTTTCGATTTCTGCGATGAACATGGGATAAGAAGAGAATTCTCTACAGCTAGAACTCCTCAGCAAAATGGGGTTGTGGAAAGAATGAACAGAACTATCCAACAAATGGCTCGTGCTATGCTCGATGAATCAGGTACTCCTGCAACCTTCTGGGGTGAAGCTGCACATGCTGCTGTTATCATTCTTAACAAAACAAATGTCCGAGTAAACAGCACTCAAACACCTCATGAGCTTTGGAGTGGTAAAACTCCTTCCGTGAAGCATTTCAAAATCTTTGGGAGCAAATGTTATATTAAGAATACTGATGAGCAACTTGGCAAACTTGAACCTAGAGCAGATGAGGGCATTCTTCTTGGTTATTCTCCACATAGCAAAGCATACAAGTGCTACAATAAAAGACTTGGCAGAATTGTTGACAGTATTGATATAGTGGTTGATGAGAAGGGATATATTCCTAGGCAAGTTCATCATGAAGACATTGAAGAAGATGAAGGTTACTCTCAAAGGCGAAATGATGAAGAAGAAGAACCTCAAGAAGAAGAAGAATCTCAAGAAGAACCAGAGGAGCAGACAAGAATAGAAGAGAAGACTCCATCCAGATATGTCCAAAAGAATCATCCAGAAACTCAGATTGTGGGGCAGAAAGAAGCAGGAGTACAAACAAGAAGGACACTTGCAGAAGCTTCAAGCTACTTGGCTCTACTCTCCTCCATTGAACCACAAAATGTGAAAGAAGCATGCAAAGATGAATGTTGGGTCAAAGCAATGGATGAAGAACTTGAGCAAATCGAAAGGAACAACACTTGGGAATTAGTTCCTAGACCAAAAGATAAGAATGTAATAGGAACAAAATGGGTCTTCAAGAATAAGTTAAATGAAAATGGAGAAGTAATTAGAAACAAGGCCAGACTTGTTTGTAAAGGGTATGCACAGCAAGAAGGAATAGATTTTGAAGAGACCTTTGCTCCTGTGGCAAGACTAGAGGCCATCCGAATGTTCCTTGCTCTCTCAAGCTTTCAAAACTTCAAGGTATTTCAAATGGACGTGAAATCAGCCTTCCTGAATGGAGACTTAGAAGAAGAAGTATATATTGAGCAGCCAGATGGGTTCATTCTTGGGAATGATCCAAACCTTGTATGCAGATTGAAAAAGGCACTCTATGGGCTCAAACAAGCTCCAAGGGCTTGGTACTATCGGTTGGACAAATATCTTCACCAACAAGGCTTTTCAAAAGGATCAGCAGATAGCAATCTCTATATAAAAGTTGAAAATAACAAATTGCTAATTCTTGTTGTTTATGTAGATGATATTATTTTTGGCAGCAATGAAGAGACTATGAGTCAAAACTTTGCCTTGGTTATGCAGAAAGAATTCGAAATGTCACTTCTTGGAGAATTGACATATTTTCTTGGATTGCAAATCCAACAAAATGAAGGAGGTATCTTCTTGTCTCAAACCAAATACCTCAAGCAGATCTTGAAGAAGTATGGCATGGAAGAGTCAAAGCCAGTATGTACACCCATGGTTACAGGATGCAGCCTCAGTGCAAATGATGAATCAGCAGCAGTCCACCAACCCACTTATAGATCCATGATTGGGAGTTTGCTTTATTTGACAGGTACTCGACCAGATATTACACATGCAGTAGGAATGGTTGGAAGATTTCAAGCCAACCCAAAGGAAACTCATCTTCAGGCAGTCAAAAGAATCTTCAAATATCTTCAAGGGACCCAAAACTATGGCTTATGGTATCCTAGAAATACAGATCTCACTCTTCATGCTTACACAGATGCAGATTGGGCTGGAAGTGTGGATGATAGGAAAAGCACAAGTGGAGGTGCTTTCTTCATGGGTTCCAGATTAGTATCTTGGTTCAGCAAGAAACAAAGTTCGATTGCCTTATCTACAGCTGAAGCAGAATATGTGGCTGCAGCATCTTGTTGCACACAACTTCTTTGGATGATGCAGACCTTGCAGGACTTTCAAATCACTTGCACTCCACCTGTCTCTATCTTATGTGATAATACAAGTGCAATCAGCATTTCAAAGAATCCAGTCATGCACTCAAAGACCAAGCACATACCAATCAAGTACCATTTTCTTCGGGAACAAGTGCTTGAGCAGAAGGTCAAGTTGGAGTATGTTCCTTCTAAGGAGCAAGTTGCTGATATTCTCACAAAACCACTGCCCAGGGAAACTTTTGAATATCTCAGACAAAAGCTGGGAGTAGTTGATGCTTCATCCTGTTGTTGAAGTTTGTTTGTTCTACAAAAAGTTGGTATACGCAGGTTACGGAAGGGATATGCGCGTATATACGCGGATTCATGCTGGGTAAGTCGCGTGTATACTGGACGCTTGTTGCAGAAAGAATATCCGCGTACATACGCTGTTTTATACAGGATAAATCGCGTATATGAAGTTCTGAACAGCAAGGGAAAACTCTGAAGTTCTGAACAGCAATGGGAATGTCAGAATTCTTCAGGCACAGTTTCAGGGAGTGCAACAGGCACAGGTTCAGGGGGAGCAGCTTAAAAGTCTCATAAAGCATTGTTGGCATTCAGATGTTTTGGTTGTTGGTTTCAGGAGAAGGAGCTCAGAAAGAAATTCTGGTTGCTGATCTAACAAGATGTTTATCAGATGCTGCTGGTGCCTTTCCTAAGTCTTGGTCTAGATCTGTTGTCTCTATGTCATGTATCTCTCTTGTCATATCTCTTTTATGGTGTCAAGGTCATGTAACGGCCTATGTTGGTTTCCCCACTATGCCTGGGATGAATGCTGTAATATAATTGGTTGTTTCTGATATGTCCCCTCTTGGTAGGGAGTATGGATGTATGTATTGAGTCTTTTGGTGATAGGAAGGTCCCTTATGGTGTATAAGTCTTGGTTCTTGTTGAAGAACATCTTTTGCAGATCTGGCCTACTGTCAGGGGGAGCACGAGTCAGCACAGCCAAGCAGAGGTATCAGCATGTCCTCAGGGGGAGCACAGCCCTTTGCCCTTGATGTCAAAGGGGGAGAGTGACTTGGTGTGGTGGTTGCCATCAAGTCCAAAGGGGGAGATTGTTGGCATTATGATTCAAGTGTTGTCCTTGATGGCAACTCACTCAGAGGATGGTACAGGTGCTCAGAGGTTGGTACAGGTGATGGCAACTTAATCAGAAGACAGATCTTAGTACAGCATGCCAAGGAAGTTCATATACGCATGTTCGTTAAGCCCAAGTCGCGTGTACACGCAAGTTGGTTTCAGAAAAAGCGCGTGTATGTGGAAAAGTATCTTTGGTCCATGGTGGTTAGTCCTTGGAAGTTGTGCCTATGATTTCGGACCATTGTGTCTCGACGGGCGTGTCGATCCCTAGTTTTGAAGTTGATGGTATTGTGTTACTATGGTTTTGGCTCTTGGTATTGAGCTAGGCCTAAGACTATATAAGGAGAAGAAGATCATTAGGCAAAATCATCTTTCGACAAGGCTTGAATATCTAAGAGAGAAAGAGATCTGATATGCAGGTTCTGAGTTGCTTGATCTAAGCCAAGGAGAGATCACATCGGTTGATGGAAGACTAGATCTAAGGATAGATCGGGATCTAATGGTTTGAAATGCACTATCATGATATGGTTGATTATGCGTATTTCTAGATCTGCATATTGTCGCAATGTTACGTTCTGGGTCTAACTAATGTCTGGTACAGCTGCAAATTGAGAAAGTTTATTTTTAGATCTGTACGCAGGTTGGCTTCGGTAAAAGCGCGTGTATACGCGGGTTTTGCTCATTGAAGTAGCGTATATCTTTTGAAGCTTGATTTTGGGTTTACAGTGGGGTCTGACTGTTATTGCAGAGTTCTGTAGTCTGCTCTGTGTTCTGGTAACTGGTGATTGACAGGGTTCAGTGGTTCAGTGATTCAAAGTTTGGTTGTTTTATGCTTCAATGATCTGTTGTGGAAATTGAATGAATTGTGGTCTTCAGATTGTAATGTTGTGCTTCAAGAATATCCAAGTCTGAAAATGTATGAAAAGTGATACCTGAAAGAAGGAAGATTGTAGGTCAGCACCTACGTACTAGTATCTTGGCTAGTACAAGAGCAAAGGGGGTTGGAGCTCCCTTCCAAGGAAGTTTGGAGAATGAGAGAAGGTTGTAGCCTTCTGCAGGTTGTAGCCTGCGTACTGGTATAAGGCTGCACCAGTACAAAAGATTGTAAACTGAAGTTTCATATTAAAGAAAGATAGAGACAACTTGCAGCAGGTGGTTTTCACCCACATTGGGTTTCCACCTTACATCTTGGTGTTCATGTGTGTGGCTTTTTATCTGTTCTGTTATACTGCACATGTTTACTGTTAATGTGGTGAATAATGTCCTGATGCACTTAATTGAAGAATAAGCTAACTAAATTGTGAGTTTTCTTCTTATACGCTGATTTACTTCGTCACAGTAGCGTGTACACGCTGGTTCACTTAACTGAAGTAGCGTATATGTTTCTGAGCATTTAAAAAGTTTGATTAATCTGATAATACTGATTCACCCCCCCCTCTCAGTATTATTTCCAACAATTGGTATCAGAGCAGGTCCTTCAGAGAAGCTTGATCGCTTGAAGGAAGATCATTCATCATGAGCAACTACGAGAAAGAAGCATCAATCAGGCCACCGGTTTTTGATGGAACAAATTTCAATTATTGGAAGGTAAGAGTTACTGCATATCTTCAATCTCTTGGTACAGAAGTTTGGGACATTGTAGAAACAGGCTATGCTTTTCCTTCAGCTACTCCTACAGATCCAACTGAGAAAAAGGCATATGAAACAAATGCAAAAGCAGTCAGTACTCTATTAGGAAGTATATCTCAAACAGAATTCATGAAGGTCATGCACTTCAAATCAACAAAAGAGATATGGGACAAAATGATCACTAGCTATGAAGGAGATGAACAGGTAAAGCAAGCTAAACTTCAAACTCTCAGGATTCAATATGAGACCCTCAAGATGTATAATGATGAAAGTGTGGCTAATTATTTTCTTCGGGTAGATGAGATTGTTAATTGTATGAAAAATTTGGGTGAAGAAATAAAAGAGACTATAGTAGTTCAAAAGATTCTAAGATCATTATCCCCCAAGTTTGAATCTAAAGTATCTGCAATAGAAGAAAAGGAAAATCTCAAAGTTCTCACTATGTCTCAGCTACATGGAATTCTAACTGCTTATGAAATGAGAAAGGGAGGTCCATCAGACAGAAGGGAAGCTGCTTTTAAGGCATCAAGAAAAGAAGATTACTATGAAGCAAGCCATGTTCCAGAAGAAGAGGAAGAAGAATCAAATTTTGTCAGAAATCTTCAAAGGGGTGCTGGAAGGTTCAGAGGTAAGCTACCTTTCAAATGCTTTGCTTGTGGAAGAGTAGGTCATTATGCTGCAAAATGTCCTAATAAGGATAAAGGAAAAGAACCTGCTAGATGGAATAAGAAACAAAGTGCAAATAAGAAAAGCTACTACACCCATGAAGATAGTGATGGCTTATCAAACAGTGATGAAGATGAACAAGGTAATAAATATAAGCTATTAATGGCATTTGAAGATGATGATTATGAGGATGCTGTAGATGTGGATAATCTCTATAATGAAATTACTAGACTCAAGAGATGCATAGAAGAAAAGAGTGTGATCATTGATACTTTGCAATTTCAAATTGATGAAAAGGAAAAACATCTTGAAAAACTAGAAGGTGAAATTGTTGGTCTCAGAAAAGAAATTGAGAAAACAAAAGCTATTAATCTTAAGTTTGTCAAAGGATCTGAAACTTTGGATGAGATTATCAATGTGCAGCGGTCTCCTCTAAGAGCTTCCTTTTTCCCTCAAATATCTAGCACTTATGACAGGAGGTCACATGTTTCTTAACATCTACAAAAAGGGTGGTCCAGTAAAAACCTGCCCTCAAGATCTTGCCAACAATTGCTTTCCAATATAGGTGTCCTCCACAATCTCCTGCATGAAATTCTTGCACAATTTTGTCAGCTTCATATTTTAGTAAAAAATTTATTAGAATACCACCATTATATTTCCAAAATAAAGAATTATCTATGATACAATATTTCAATGATTTCATTTTCAAAAATCTATATTTAGTTATACATAAACTAGTAGGAGCTTGTAATTTTAGTAAAAGAAATATGGTATCTACACACCAAGATGAATCTATAAAAATTTGACTGATCTGTGGAGTCGCCATCTATTCCTAATCATCTAGGGCACCAATGAGATTTATATCTAAGGCCTGATAGTTTGATTCATCCATGAGTTTAACTAAACCTTGGCCTTTGATAAGTTTCTTAGGCTTTATTTCAATTTCATATTCCAAAATAGTGGAAATCCATTTGCCTCTCTTTCCTTTAGACCCATCTTGTGTCAAAATGTCCTTCACTACTGAATTTGGAACACAAGCAGTGATGTGTGAATACAAGATGTATACTCTAAAATCTTTAATAGCTTTCACTAAAGAAAGTTCTTGTTTTTCCATTATGTTGTACTTTGGTGTAGCATCTCTCAAAGATTTTCTCAAAAATGCAATTGGTTTTTCATAACCTTGATCATTCTTTTGCAACAAGACTGCTGCAATAGTATGTTCTGAAGCAAAGGAAAAAAATATAAAGTCTTTTTGGAAATGAAGACTTATAAGGACTAGAGCTTTGGTAAGGACTTCTTTGATTGCTTCAAAATATTGTTTAGTCTCTACTATCCACTTAGGTGTTGAATCTTTCTCTAATTAATTCTCCTAATTTTTGAAATGAATCTCTGAAGAAAAATTGTTTTTCCTAAAAATGACTCTAATTCTTTGATGTTTCTAGGATGAGTGATGGTCAAGATTACCTATATTCTAGCTGCATCTATTCTAATTCCATCTTTGGATATTATGTGTCCCAAGAGTTTACCCTCTTCTAGATCAAAGAGTGTCTTTTTAGGATTTAAGGAAATGCCAAATTTTTTGCATTTAATGAAAACTCCTCTTACGTGATCTAGATGCTCATTATCTGATTTAGAAAAGACTGTGATGTCATCTTGGTAAACAACTAGAAATTCATGGATTTCTTTGGCAAAATCTATATCCATACCTCTTTTGAATGTAGCTCGTGCATTCATCAATCCAAAAGGAATTTTAAAATACATGAAAGTACCCCAAGGAGTATTAAATGCAGTTTTTGCTTAGTCCTCTAGTTTAATTAAGATCTATTTATATCCAGAGAATCCATCAAGTAATGAAATTCTGGATGAGCTTACTACCCTCTGAAAAATATGGTACATTTTTGGGAGAGGGTAGTTGTCTTTTAATGAGACTTTGTTCAAGCTTCTAAAATCAACACAGATTCTGATTTCTCTTATTTTCTTCCTAGTAGTAACCAAATCAGAGACCCAATATGAATATCTAATGGGAGCTATGATTTGGGAATCATACATCCTTCTACTTCCTTTTCAATGAGTGGCATAAGATTTGGATTAATTCTCCTAAGCTTTTGTCTAAAAGGTTTGTGATCTTCTTTGGTATGTAGCTTGTGTTGAATTATGCTGGTGTCATAAGAATTAAGGTCTTCATAACTCCAGGAAAAGACATCTTGAAACTCTTTGAACAAGTTTATGTATTTTAGTTTTTCATCTAGAGGTAATGGTTTGGATATTTTGATAAACTTTGGTTTTTCTTTAGTTCTATTGTGTTGTACAACAACCACCCATTTCTATAAAAATTTTAACATGAAATGGATCCCTTTTTTAATAAACTTAGTTAGATTTGTGAGTTGATAAATAAAATTGTTATTGACCTCATTACAAGAAAAATCTTTATCAAAAAGCCCGACATAAATAATTCATTTTATAAAGCCTTTTGATAAAAAACAAAGTGTTCCTTTAAAATATCATAAATAATTCCACATTTGCGATAAAGCGATTGGAGATCGCATATGGCAATGACTAAAGGACACACACAAACAAAGCCTCGTCAAATCCTCCGATCCGATAAAGGAAATCATAATCAGCAATCAAAGATATCATATGACAAAGCAACACAAACAAGGCCTCATCAAATTCTATGATCTAATAAAGGATATCACAATCGGCAACCAGAGATGTTCATATGACAAAGGGATAAAAGCGAAAGCCAAACCCCGATTTGCGATCAATTAATTGGGTATGCATCTCAAGAGGGAAACATACGCTAAAACAGTTTGCATACATAATATTCCACTTTATTATAATATCACTTTTCAGCAATCATAGATATTCATTGCAAGTCATAAAGCCTCTCCCTTTGAAACCCTCGATTCCGATTTTTTTGATTTATTGTCAATCGCCGATCGAGGAAATCCAAAGCACACTCGAGACAATCATTTTGTATACGATCGCCGATATGAGTATTTATGGTATTAATTCACCACGATTGGTGGTTCAAATGGCTATTAAATTATACAGTTAAGATTAAATCCTTTAAAATATTTAATCTATAGTAAATTCTTAACTGCATTTGATTTATCATATGACAATCACCGTAATTCTATTCATTTTCATATTGGCTTTCAATAGCAATATCTATGTGTTATGGTTTGTAATTGCCTATGCAGAATTCCTTTGAATCCATGAATCCAGAGAAGATGGGAAAGAAATCTAAAAAGGCCAAAACAACTCCTGCAGCCAAAGAACCAGGACCGAGCAAGAAGGGATTAATATTAGATACGACATGTCTCGGTCTAGGAAATGCTACCTAGGAAAGCATTTATAATTTGATAGAAGCAGAGGAGCCTGAGGAATTAGAAGTGGAACCCACAGCCAACTCAACTGACAAGTCAGAGGGAACCCTCAAAGAGTTGGCCTATTCCTACCTTCACAGGATAGCAGCGTGGGCCAAAATTTTGCAATACACTGATGTGGTTAGATGGGTTGTTGAGAAAATCCCAACTTCAGATAGAACATTTTACAAGGTAGATGGAAGGATATTTGGCTCATTCAAGCCTAAATATCTAAGGCAAATGTACCATCTACTTCCACTCAAGAAGTGATACAAAAAGGCATTCCTAGAAGCATTTGCAAAGGAAAATGACTTGGAGTTGGACCCGATCAAGCAATGGAGGCATTTCCTAGAGAAACATAAGCACGAGTCATTGAGTAAGTATTATGTCGACTCATTAGCTTCTCCTTATTGTTATGCTTGAGATATGATGTGTAGATTGTGGGGACAACATGATTCTTAAACATTCGCTATAGATATGGTCTCGTTAATGGAAGTAACAATTAACGGTTCTATTATGGATTGGGCAAATATTTTTTCTGATAGACTAGCCATTGAGATATTAGAATACAGAAGGAATGCATATACAACTTCCCGGATCATTCCTCCTTTCTACTACAATGCATATATTCTGGATATTATCTATTTTAATTCTGAATACCTGGTACTTGGATGGAAGTGGACTTCCCAAAATCCGAATCCTATTCATATTTATTACAAACAGTTATGGAAAGCACACTATAAGAATCATCTGTACAGAATTTGCAATGGTTTTATTTTACTTGTATTTTATTCTATTTTCAATAAGTCTACCCCCAAGATATACCAGGAAGCAGCAATTTATTTGACAACAATAGGTATCTGGTTCTTAGAGGAGAAATTTAACTATGTGAGGCTTTTTGGCAGTCTCACTAAACCCTATGTTCTCCCTCTATATGTTCCCGATAAATTTTTAGAATGAGAATTGGCATATCAAATAACTATTGAAGGGACATCAATGACACTTAGGGATTCCAAGAAATAGATGTGGCCTATATTCCCCGTACGATGTGGCATTTTTACTTTGCATGATTACAAGCATGCAGAGAAATAGGTACAGAAGATTCAGGCGATGCATCTTTCCATCATTCCTAATAGGCAATACAACCCAAGAAAGGTTTCCCATAACATTACTGCTCAAGCTAAACTTGCTAAATTCGATCATGACGTGGATGACTTTGATGATTTATTTTCTTTAGCTGAAACATTTTTTTCAGGTTAAGGGATTGGCTATGATCAGGTATGAAGAAGAGGGGCTAGAAACGTTGAATAGGCTCAAATCCTAGAGGTTGCAAATTCTGCCTTTGGACCTATTAGCTACAACCCCGATATTTCAGCCACAGAGTCAAAGCGAACAGAAAGCAGCTGACAAGACTCCTGTATTTGAAAAGATTCTTGAAAAAGAAAAATTACGAGAGCAGGAGCAAGGAAAAGGAAAAAGTAGTGAACTCATCGATTCAAACATTTATGTTGATCCCAAACTGATCAAAGAATGGCAACAATTTGATTCTATCATCAGTAATACTAAAAGTCTACAAGGATTCAACACACCTAAGGTGACAACTGGTCAGAAATCAACAATAAATACAGTTCCAACTGAAGGAACTAGTGGCTCATCCATAACTCAAAAGGAGTAGAAATAATCCCCAAGAATCCATCAGATGAAATTGTTTTACATGTAGAAGAAATACCACCCTTGGATGTCTTCTACAGCCCCAAGCATAGGGTTGTAATCAAAAGACAAAGGAAAACGAGGAAAGTTGATCAATCTCCTCTTTTGACTTCACAAATCGAGATAACAAACATGGTATGGAGTGAAGAAGTAAATCCTTCTAAAGATCTCACTAAACTTTCTCAGTATGCTAGAGAATACACAGTGGCTACAATAGACAAAGCATCGGAGGTCAGTAACTTACTCAAGGAAAAGGACCAAGCAATAATTTCACTGGAAACACAGGTACAAGAGCAGAAGCAAAACATAGAGCAATTGGAACAATAGTTAGCACCCCAGAGGCAGTCAAATTATTAATTGAATGAGCAATTGCTCAAAGAAAAACAAAGGATTGATCAACATGCAATTAAGAAGCAACAAGAACTATCCCAAGCATTGAGCAAGCTATGATCATTAATGAACAGTTGAGAAAATCAAAAGAATATCAGATCGCTCAACTATCACTGCAAATAGAAAGATTCAAAGAATATCCCCAAGTGGGAGAATTCAGATCAAAGGCTCTACAAATTACCAAAGCATAGTCTAATCAGTTGAGCCTACTATGTCATAACATCTCTCTCATTCTTCCCCTATGTGAGATTTCATCATCTATCGCTCATAAATCAGTTGATGTGAGACAAAAATTGGAGCCAGCAGATGAAAGATTAAAAGATTTTCTCTCTTCGTAAGAAACCAAAGAAGGAAAAGCTGCAAATCTACCTCAAATTTTGGAATCACATAAAGAAATCCTATTCACTGAATGGAAATCTCAACTAATGAAAGCGGAAAGGGCGACATCAAGATGCATATTGGAAACAAGCAATCTGGTTGAATTGATTAATGATACTCTTTATTTGTCAAATTTAATTACATAATGTTCTCCAGGGAAACTTCCATCAGTGAAAGCATTAGAAGAGACATGGAAATAAGAACTGGAGTAGAGGGAAAGATTGCTTGCAGGTATTCAAACTTTGACATGGGAAACCTTTTGGTTTTTCCTTGTTAAACCACATAGTCAGTGAACAGTGATCAAATGCCACATCGATGCAATCGGTCATATGATTCTCGAACTTACCAATGCAACATACACTACTCAGTTACATTAAAACATGATTCATCAGCTAGAACTTCAACCGATGCTAGCCATTTGTCAGCTGAAGTCATGAGATGATCAGACAATACAATGAACCATTCTGACTGACTGCAACATGCCTATTTTGAAAAAGTTATCACATTTTTTGTGATTTGAGGACCTGCATTCTGTGTTTTGATGAAGAATACTTTTATGTGATATGCACTATTTCTTCCTGTAGAAGAATTTCCAAGTTGAAAGGTGGCATCTGAATGCAATTCGTATTGGAGGAGACTCAAATACATATGGTACTACTATCTATGTTTTTGCTTCAGGTTTTTATGTCAACCAACATTTATTCATTTTCCTATTATTGATATATGTATATGCTTTCACAACAATTCTTTGACATACCACTATTGAATTTTTAAGAGTTGTTATTTTTCATACATATTTATGTCAATGATATATAAAGATTAGTGTGATAACATTTTAATTATTACTTTGTTTAACTACTTGAACAAAGTAATTATCATATGAATAAATATTTTTGTCTATACATAGAGTCATCTATATGCCTACTTGTCAATAAGAATCATCAAAAATTGGACTAAGAGAAAGACTTCCCGAGATAGATTAGTTATTTATATTGTTGCATTTTAGAATAAATCATCAATCACTCCCATTATATATTAGAAAACCAATCACTTATGCAACCCATTTATCAATCATTGGGAAACTAGTCCCATTATATCCAGTCGGAGCCACCACACCAAATGGAAAAGGAGCTGCCTTTATGGTCCAGACCGGGTTGTTTTCCCCGATGTGGATACATCGATTTTCGAGGCATCAACATTTTTGGTGCTAGAAGGAGGGCATGAACTGTGAATGGCGATAAAACCCAAATCTATAATCCATTTTTAGAGTAAATCTCCCTCCACCTCACCTCCAACTTCTCCCTCGCATGGTGAAACTCCAATTTTCAAGCGAGAAGTTGAATAAACAACAACCACTGCTCAAACCCAAAAAATCTTAGATAAATCAACTCTTGAATCTCTTGAAGTAATGTCTCTAATTCACAAACTTCCAGGATTTTCAATATCACCACAGAAATTCGAGTTATCTCAAGGAAGTGTAACTTCGCAATTCATTCCTTCTCATCCGCTCACTAGACTTCAGAGTGAAAAGCTTGGTATTGAACCTACTGAGTTACCTTTGCTTGAAAGGAAAAGATCAAGGAAGACAACTGAAGGGTATGATAGTGAAACTTTCTGATCATTATCATCCATTTCGTCTTCTCCAGTGCGAAGTCATCCATCCACTCCTCCACTCCAGATTGTTGTTCAACAGGGTAGCGGAACTTCAACATCTGTTTCTCAACCATCTGGAACCTCAATATTTGCTCCTTCGCAACCATCTTGAACTTCATCGGTGCTATCATCCATTAGTAGCTCGACAATGGCATAAAACCCATGGAACAATCCTGGTGCAATCACAATGCCTGCACCTTTGCACCCAGTGCTAGCCCATCCTGAAAAATTGTTGCCAAAATTCAATCCAAATGCAGATATATAGGCAAACGAACACATAAACAACTTTATGTTTTTAGTAAACTTAAAAGGAGTTGCTGAGGAAGATGTGGTTTTCAAATTTTTCCCTTATACTCTACAAGGATCAGTCAGGTCTTGGTATTTTCCCTTACCATTAGGTCCATTACTAGTTGGAATATTTTCCAAGAACAATCCTTAACTAAATACGACATATTTGTAGCAACGTTAATCAATGATCTTTCAAATCTTAAAACATAATATAGAGATCCTATAAAATAGTTCAATTCACGATTTAATAAACTCTTAAATAAGATTCCTACTGCCTCTAAACCTAGTGAAAAATTTAGAAGTGAATGGTATATAACAACTTTACCTTCAAATATAGTTATCTTTGTAGATAGAGCTGCAAAACTTACTCTAGCAAAAAATATGAAAGAGGCACTTGCTGTAGAAAAATGTATCATCACCTTAGAAAAGAAATCTTTTCTTGAAGATAAAAAATCTAATAAAGTCACCTTCAAAGATGATTTGAAGAAGAAAATGGCTAAAGATCCATATGATATGGAAGGTCTCCAAAAAGTTCTAAATACTATTTGAAATGAAATGATAGAAATCAAGAAACAAGTAGCTGAGACTTCAACTAAAAATCCATTTAGAAACTTTAAGAAACCAGAAACAAAACCCCCTAATGCTATATCCAATGCAGAATTAGACCCTGAGGACGATGAAGAAGAAGATACAGTCTTATCATCTGAAGAGGCTGAAGAAGAGGTAACTGTAGAATGTCATGGTATGTGGGACTTCATTTTGCCCAATTCTGATACTGAAAATGAATAGAAAGCTTTCCTAGTAAGTACCAGGAGTAAAGACACTCCAAGACCTATTCAATAACTCAAAAGAAAAAGAAAATGGGTACTACTACTAAATAAAAAGTTCCCACAAAGAATTCTACACCGACACCTACTCAAAATCAGCCATCAGCTTCCAATCCACCTTCAACATCTAAAATGTTAGTAGTTGCAGACTCTATAAGTTACAACATCATTGAAGACATGAAGAAAACAAAGGCAAATATCACTATGTTTGAGCTTAGTAAACTCAAACATCAACAAAAATTGCTACTCAAGGAATTAGATGCAATACCTTCTTCTCCGCTTCCAAATGTTGTATTGTCCAAAGCTGCTAATGAAACAAGTAAACCACCACCTAGTAGAGTAGAAGCTATTGATGTTGTTCTAATCGGAGATAGATCAAATTCCCATACTCCTCCTTTTCTCTTGACCTACAAGATTTAATAGAAATCTACATAAGTGCTTGATAGACTTAGAGGCTTCCTCGAATATAACGCCATCCTCGGTTTGTTCTAAACTGAATATTGAACCCCAAAAGTCTGCAATCCGTATTGTCCCATTGGATAGAACTAAGGTCCAAGTATTAGGAGAAATCAACTCAGTTACCATTAGGTTATCAACTGATCTAAGAGTGGTACAGAGAATTGACATTTTAATTGTTGATATTCTTAAGTTCTATGGTTTGATTTTAAGTAGAGACTGGTCTGAGAAACTTCATAGTTACATTTCTACCGACTGGTCTCACATGTGGCTGCCCTATAAAGGAAAGCCAAATCAGATTAAGATTGACTGGGAGAAGCATACAACTTATACTATAACAAAGTTTGAACAAGAAAACCAACCTATAGCATTCAACAATAACATTCTTCGTAACTATTCATCTGAATCATTCTTTGGTAATTTTACTCCTCAATCATCACCTTTCTCAGTTAATAATTTCACATCTCAAATCGAAAAATTTTCTCAAACAGATACATCAAGGTGTGTTAAAATTGTTGAGAAAATTGTAAATAAAACTGTAGATAAGCCTTTATTTTGGTCATTATATTTTGATGGGTCTAAATCTAATGAAGGTGCAGGAGCAGGATGTATTTTAGTTAGTCCCGAGGGAGAAAAAACCCTGTTATCATGTAGATTAGAATTTGAGTGCACAAGCAATAATGCTAAATATGAAGCCTTGATTCAAGGACTTTATAAAGTAATTGGTCTTAAGGTACAATACTTGAAAGTGTTTGGTGACTCTAAAATTGTTATAGAAAAAGTTAGAAATACTATACTTTGTCTTTCTAGTGACCTTAAACATTATCAATCCTTGGTACAAGACCTTGTATCTCATTTTTTAGCATATAATATTTCTCCCATTCCTAGATCCTACAATGCAGCAGTAGATTTACTAGCTAGTTCTGCTTCTAAGTTCCTTCCACCTAAAGATTACAGTCCCTATAGATTTTTAGTTGAGTTAATTTTCAGACCATCGATTCCTGATAATGTCACTAACTGGTGTGTTTTCGATCATGATGATGACATTTTAAATTTCTTAACTTTTGATAAGTCCTATAATGATCAAATTATTTATGAAAGTAAGCATGATATTCAAATGAAAGAAAAACTTGAAGAAAATTAAATACCTAAACCAGCAGTCAAACTTGAAGACCTTTACGACATCAAAGATAGGTTTAAACAGGTTACTAATTCCAAGCCTCAAAGGTCTACTTTGAGATTTGACTTAATAAACATTGGTACAGAAGACAAGCCACAAAACATCAATCTAGGATTAAGACTTACTTCAGAAGAAAGAATTGCATTTATCAGATTATGGCATAGATATATAAAATTTTTTGCTTGGAAATATGATGATTTGAAAACATATGATATTTCTATCATACAACATACAATTCCAATGATATCTGAAGAAAAACCAGTATAGCAGAAATTAAGGAAAATCGATCCCAACCTTGAAAGTCAAATAAAAGCCAAATTAAACAAACTCTTGAAAGCTAAGATAATTTTTCCTGTCAGATATTCAAATTGGGTGTCCAACATTTTGCCAGTGAGAAAGAAAAATGGTGACATTATAATTTGTATTGATTTCAGAAATCTTAATAAACTGAGTCAAACGGATAACTTCCCTCTACCAAGAATGGATCAAACTCTCCATTCAGTAGCTGGTTCTGAATTAATGTCTTTCTTAGATGGTTTTTCAGGATATAACCAAATTTTGGTGCACCCCGATGACAAAATTAAGACTACTTTCAGAACTAAGTGGGGAACCTATACCTATCAAAAAATGCCTTTCGGATTAATCAGTGCTGGAGCTACATTCCAAAGACTTATGGAAATAGCATTCAAAGGTCTAATCAATAAATCAATAGATATTTATTTGGATGACATTACTGTTTTCTCTAAGAAAATATCAAATATTGAATTGAGGCTTCTGTAATCCATAACATTTATAAGAAGAGTTTCAGCGTAAATCACATGTAGAAAACCTTTGTCGATGCGTTTTGAATCAACTAATGTGGTTCATCGTTAGGACAAGTTGAGGAGTGAGATCATGGCTGCAAAATAAATAGGGAGAGCAGATCTTCCAAACAACTAGGTTGACTAGGTTGACCATCAACGGTTATATAAAACGGCTAGATTATATAATAATATTAAAATGTTAATAAGTCAAAGGTAATAACTTCTAATAATAGAATAATATTCTAATTATAGTAAATAATTTTCTTCTAATAACTAATTATAATATATTATATATTAGAATGTTATATTTATTTAATTAAAATATTTTTCTTAGGTTATTAAATTAATCTAATAACCTAAAAAAAAAATTTTAATTAAATAAATATAACATTCTAATATATAATATATTATAATTAGTCATTAGAAGAAAATTATTCACTATAATTAGAATATGATTATATTATTATAAGTTATCACCTTTGACTTATTAACATTTTAATATTATTACATAATCTAGCCGTTTTATATAACCGTTGATGGTCAACCTAGTCAACCTAGCTATTTGGAAGATCTGCTCTCCCTATTTATTTTGCAGCCTTGATCTGACTCCTCAACTTGTCCTAACGATGAACGATGCTAGTTGGTTCAAAACGTGTCAATAAAGATTTTCTACATGTGATTTACGCCGAAATTCTTCTTATAAAAGATCAAATAATTTACATGATTTGAAACAAATCTTCGAATGCTGTAAAAGGTATGGTATTTCACTCAATCCTAAGAAGTCCTTTTTTGATCTTGACCAAGTTAAATTCTTGGGATTTATTGTTTCAAAAGATGGTATTTATATTGATCGAGATAGAATCAAATAGATTTATGATATCCCATTTCCACATAATAAAAAACAATGCAATCATTTTTAGGTCAAATTAATTTTGTAAAAATATTTGTTCTAGATTTTTCACAGATTGTTTTACTATTACAAACCATGATCAAGAAAAACTTAGTGTTTAAATGGGGGCATATAGAAAAGGAGGCTTTTGATTCAATCAAGGAAGTAATCATAAATGCTCCCGCATTAAACACCCCTAATTTTTCAAATCACTTCATTTTATATACTCTTACATCTGATTCATCTTACGCAACATTGCTGACACATATCAATGATCAAAACTTGGAAGCACCAATTTCATTTTATAGTTCAAACCTTCAAGGTGCTAAACTTAATTACTTCGAAGTTGAAAGGCAAGCCTTTGTTGTATACAAAACCATTAAACACTTTCGGCCATTTCTCTTAAAGGCTCAGACAAAAGTTATAGTCCCCTTTTCAGCAGTAAGGCAGTTACTAGTTCAAAGGGAATTGGGGGGAAAAGGGCAAACTAGGTCATGCCATTACAAGAGTATGATTTGGACATTAGACCAGCAAAGATTGTCAAAGGCCAAGGTTTTTTCAGGTCGTTAGAAGGAGCTTCTAATATTTAGGAACATGAAGGTACAAACAATATTGAAAAAATCAATGAGATAAGTACCATTAATCCTGAATCCCAATATGCAGATTTGGTATTCTATTTGAAAAATGGATATGCTCCTTCTAATATTTCCTATAAAAATAAACATGCCATAAGACTGAAATCAAAAAGCTTCATGATTTTTGATGATGTGCCGTTTAGACGGAATTATGATTCGATTTTGTTAAGATGCTTAGGAAAACCTGAAGCGCAAAAGGTCTTGCAGGAACTACATGATGGTCCAACAAGAGGACATTTTGGAGTTGATACAACAGCCCACAAAATTATTCATGTTGGGTATTATTGGCCCACCTTATTTAAAGACACTCATGAATATGTAAAGAAATGCAAAACATGTCAAACTACAAGTCAAAGACAAAGGAAGCCATCTTTTCCTTTGCAACTAGTCAACATTGAATAACCCTTTGAACAATAGGGATAAGATATCATTGGAAAAATTATTTCACATTCATCCAAACAGCATAGGTATATCCTTACAGCTATAGATTACTTTACTAAGTGGGTAGAAGCAATTCCTTTGAAGACAACAAACTCTGAGGCAATCATTGAATCCATAGATCAGTTCATCATTACCAGGTTTGGTGTCCCAAATGCTCTTATCTTTTATAATGCATCTTACTTTTCCAGTAATTCCATACATGAATTTTCTTTCAAAAGAAGATTCAAATTGAAATATTCTGCAAACTACTACCCTCAGGGTAATGATTTAGCAGAATCCACCAATAAAAATATTATCAAATCATTAAGAGAAATATTGATCAGAATCATAAGAATTGGCATAAGTGTTTGATATTTGCATTATCGGCACATTGTATAACATAGAAAGCCTCAATAGGCACTTTTCCATTTAATCTAGTGTATAGAAAGGAGGTTGTCATACCAACAAATGTAGTACTTCCATCACTAGCTTTAGTGCAGTTTATTGAAGAAAATCCTTCATCTTCTATTCAATTGAGACATAATCAGATCTTGAAACTAGAGGAAGAGAGGGAGAAAGGCTGAATTACACATGCGAAGCATCAACAAATTATTAAGTCTTCTTTTGATACAACTTCAACCAGCTCAAAACATTTACAAGTTGGTGATATTGTTTTGAAATGGGACAAAGCCCATGAGGATAAAGGAAAACACACTAAATTTCAAAAAATGCGGCTCAGACCATTTCAAATCAGCGAGAAGATAGGCCCATCAACATTCATATTGCAAGATCTACCAGGAAAGAGAGATTCTCTTTCTATCAATGGGCTTATTTTGAAAAAATTCTTCAATTGAGGAGGTAACCCCTTCTCACTTTGTAAATTGAATTTTCAGATATATTTGTGTGAATAATTAGTTTATTTTCTTTCTTAGAAAATAAAGTTGTAAATAGCATTCTATTGGTCTTTACTCTTTTGAAAAGTTTACTTAAAATAAAATAGTGATTAATATTTACTTTTGATAAATGGAAGCGTTAAAGGAAAAGGAAAAGTTCTAGGAAATTAGGTGTAATTAAACTCTGAAAACCCTTTTTATTTTTGTGAAATCTTCTCAAAACTTGAAAATACTGTAAATCTTTCTAAGTTTTAGAAGCCTAAAAAAGGTTATCAATAGAAAGCAAAGACTGATTCAATCTTAGCATCTTCATCTCTTAAAACTGTCATCCATGTTGTCTTAAGGAGAAAATTATTCATCCCATCCATCAAAGTTTATGATTTTTCAGAGTGTAATTCTAAAACATATTTGATATAAAAGATAAGTGGTATTATCATGAGCCTACCTACCATGATCATAGGGGACTAGTTCAACTAACATTACCAGCACTACATACCAAAACAGGGTAATGGCTTATAATTATAAGACAAGGGGTCTCATCATGAGCCAGCTTGTTCGGTTAAATTATAACCAGTGAATGGCATTGTCAACAGCTAGCCACGAAACTAGTACAATGGCTTTTTGTCTTACAAAATAAAGAAATAAGGAAAAAAGAAAATGCAATACAAAAAGTGTGGAAACATATCCTTTGGACTCATTCTTTTAAATTATACTCTGAAATGGATGAGACAATGCATGATCAAGTGGTTAAAAGGTAACCCTGCCGAGACTATGAATATTTGCTGGCAGCAATGGCTCTACCTGTGACAAATGAGTCATTATACAAGCTAAGTTGGAAAAGTCTCTTGTTTTATCATTATCAACCAATTAAAGTTTACTTAAACTTAGAATGTATTTAATTTTGAGATCAGAAAGAGATAGCAAAAATTGTTTTCATTATATTCATAATTTATGATTACCTAGTTATATTAGATTTTCTTTATCCACTAAGGCTTTCCGATTAATAAGGTTAAAATATTATATTATTTTCTCATAGATAATTGTTTCCTCCAGTGAATCGCCAATTGTTGTGCTCTACAACAACCCCCCATTTCTATAAAAAAATTTAATATAAAATTGGTCCCTTTATAAATAAACTTAGTTAGATTTGTGAGTTGATAAATAAAACTGGTGTTGACCTCATTACAAGAAAAATATTTATCAAAAGGCCCGATGTAAATAATTCATTTTATAAAGCTTTTTTATAAAAAACAAAGTGTTCCTTTCAAATATTATAAATAATTCCACATTTGTAATAGAGCGATCGGAGATCGCATATCACAATGACTAAGGGACACACACAAACAAAGCTCTGTTAAATCCTTCAATCTGATAAAGGAAATCGCAATCGGAAATTGGAGATATCATATGACAAAGAAACACACACAAGGCCTCATCAAATCTTCTAATTTGATAAAATATATCGCAATCGAAAATCAAAGATTTTCATATGACAAAGGGATAAAGGCGAAAGCCAAACCCCGATTTGTGATCAATCAATTGGGCACACATCTCAAGAGGGAAACATACGCTAAAACAATTTTCATACATAATATTCCACTTTATTATAATATCACTTTTCAACAATCGGAGATATTTGTTGCAAGTCATAAATCCTCTCCCTTTGAAACCCCTGATTGTGATTTCCGATTTATCGCCAATCGTCGATCGAGGAAATCCGAAGCATGCTTGAGATAATCATTTGATATACGATCAACAAGATGGGTATTTATTGTATTAATTCACCACGATTGGCAGTTCGAATAGCTATTAAATTCTACAATTCAGAGTAAATCCTTTAAAAGATTTCATCTGTGGTAAATTCTTAACTACATTTCATTTATAATATGACAATCACAGTAATTCTATTCATTTTCATATTGGCTTTCAGCGGAAATATCTTTGTGTTACAGTTTGCAATTTCCTGTGTAGATTTCCTTCGAATCCCTGAATCTATAGAAGACGGGAAAGAAATATAAGAAGTCCAAAAAAACTCCTGCAGCCAAAGAACCAGGACCGAGTAAGAAAGGATTAATATCAGATATGACATGTATCGGTCTGGGAAATTCTAGCTGGGAAAGCATTTATAATTTGATAGAAGTAGAGGAGCCTAAGGAATTAGAAGTGGAAGCCATAGCTGATTCAGCTAACAAGTTAGAGGGAACCCTCAAAGAGTTGGCCTGTTCATACCTTCACAGGATAGTAGCGCGAGCCAAAATTTTTCCATAGACTGATGTGGTTAGATGGGTTGTTGAGAAAATCCCAACTTCAAAGAGAAAATTTTCCAGGATAGATGGAAGGATATTCGGCTCATTCAAGCCTGAAGATCTAAGGCAAATGTACCATCTACCTCCACCTGAGAAGCAATACAACAAGGCATTCCTAGAAGCATTTGCAAAGGAAAATGACATGGAGTCAGACCCAATCAAGAAATGGAGGCATTTCTTGGAGAAACATAAGCCTGAGTCATCAGGTAAGTATTCTGTCGACTCATTAGCTTCTCCTTATTGCTATGTTGGAGCTATGATGTGTAGACTATGGGCACAATATGATTTTGAAAAATTCACTATAGATATGGTCCCGTTAATGGAAGCTACAGTTAATAGTTCTGTTATGGATTGGGCAAATATTTTGTATAATATAGTAGCCATTGAGATATTAGAATATAGAAGGAATGCATATACAACATCCCAGACCATTCCTCCTTCCTAGTACAGTGCATATATTCTAGATATTATCTGTTTTAACTCTGAATACTTGGTACTCGGATGGAAGTGGACTTCCCAAGATCAGAATCCTATTCATATTCATCCCAAACAGCTGTGGAAGGCACACTATAAGAATCACCTATACATAATTTGCAATGGTTTTTTTTTTATCTGTATTTTATTCTATTTTCAATAATCTTGCCCCCAGGATATCCTAGGAAGCAACAATTAATATGATAGCAGTAGCTAGCTAGTTCAGAGAGGAGAAATTTTCCTATGTGAGGCTTTTTAGCAGTCTCACTAAACCCCATGTTCTCCCTCTATATGTTCCTGATAAATTGTTACCACGAGAATTGGCATATCAGATAACTGTTGAAGGGACATCAATAACCCTTAGGGATTCCAAGAAACAAATTTGGCCTATATTACCCCTACAATGTGGCATTTTTACCTTACATGATTACAAGCATGCAGAGAAATAGGCAGAGAAGATTTAGATGTTGAATCTTGCCACCATTCCGAATAGGCAATATGACCCAAGAAAGGTTGCCCATAACGTTACCGCTCAAGTTAAACTTGCCAAATTCAATCATGAAGCAGATGACTTTGATGATTTATTTGCTTCAGCTGAAACATTTTTCCAGCTTAAAGGATTGGCTAGGATTAGGTATGAAGAAGAGGTGCTAGAAACATTCAATAGGATCAAAGTCCAGAGGTTGCAAACTTTGCCTTTGAACCTATTAGCTACAACCCCTACAGTTCAGCCACAGAGTCAAAGCCAACAGAAAGCAGTCGACAAGACTCCTGTAGTTGAAAAGATTCCTAAAAAAGAAAAATTGCCAGAGCAGGAGCATGGACAAGGAAAAAGTAGTGAACTCATCGATTCAAGCATTTATGTCGATCCCAAACTGATCAAAGAATGCCAAAAATTTGATTCTATCATCAATAATACTAAAAGTATACAAGGATTCAACACACCTGAGTTGACAATTGGTTAGAAATCAGCAATCAATATAGTTCCAACTGAAGGAACTAGCGGCCCACCCATAACTCAAAAGGATGTAGAAATAATCCTCGAGAATCCATTCGATGAAATTGTTTTACACGTAGAAGAAATACCACCCTTGGATGTGTTCTACAGCCCTAAGCATAGGGCTATAATCAAAAGACAAAGGAAAAAGAGGAAAGTTGATTAATCTCCTCTTTTGACTTCACAAATGGAGATAACAAACGTGGTATGAAAAGAAGAAGTCAATCCTTCTAAAGATCTCACTAAACTTTCTCAGTATGTTGGAGCATACACAAAGGCTACAATAGATAAAGCATCGGAGGTTAGTAACTTACTCAAGGAAAAGGACCAAGAAATCATTTTGCTAGAAACATGGGTATAAGAGAAACAACAAAAAATAGAGCAATTGGAACAACAATTAGTAGCTGAGAGATAGTCAAATGATCAATTGAATGACAGATTGCTCAAATAAAAATAAAGGATTGATCAACATGCAATTCAGAAGCAATAGAAACTATCCCAAGAATTGAGAAAACTACGATCATTAAATGAACAGTTGAGAAAATCAAAAGAAGAATAGATCGCTCAGCTATCACTGCAAATAGAAAGATTCAAAGAATATCCCCAAGTGGGAGAATTTAGATTGGAGGCTCTACAAATTACCAAAGCATTGTCTAATCAGTTAAGCCTATTATGTCATAACATCTCACTCATTCTTCCCCTATGTGAAATTTCATCATCTATGGTTGATAAATCAGTTGATGCAAGACAGAAATTGGGGCAAGCAGATGAAAGATTAACAAATTTTCTCTCTTGGCAAGAAAGCAAAGAAGGAAAAGCTACTAATCTACCACAAATTCTGGCATCACATAAAGAAATCTTATTCACTGAATGGAAATCTCAACTAATGAAATCGGAAAGGGTGACATCAAAATGTAGATCGGCAACAGGAAATCTAGTTGAATTGATTAATGATACTCTTTATTTGTCAAATTTAATTATAGAATGTTCTCTAGGGAAACTTCCATCAATGAAAGAATTAGAACAGACATGGAAACATGAACTGGAGTAGAGGGAAAGATTGATTGTAGGTATTCAAAATTTGACATGGGAAACCTTTTGGCTTTTCCTTGCTCAACCACATTATCAGTGGACAACAATGATATGCTTCACTGATGCAATTGGTCATATGATTCCCGAACTTACGGATGCGGCATACACTCCTCAGTTACAATAAAAAATGAGTCATCCGCCAGAACTTCAGCCGATGCTAGCCATTTGTCAGCTCAAGTCACAACATGATCAGCTAATGCAATGAACCTTTCTGACTGACTGTAGCATGTCTATTTTGATAAAATTGTCAAATTTTTTGTGATTTGGTTATACCAACACATAGCGCATTTATTTCATAGTTTGATAGTTTAATAGTATTTATAGACCCTTTCATGTTTTTAGAAAGGGTGCTCAAATTTTTGTATTAAGACTTGGATCGGAAGTTGCACTACTATGCTTCCGATATATTTATTTTTATAAAAGCTAGACTTGAATTCTGTGTTTTTTGAAGAATACTTTTATGTGATATGCACTATTGCTTCCTGTAAAAGAATTTCCAAGTTGAAAGGCAAGATCTAAATGCAATCCATATTAGAGGTGACTCAAATACATATGGTACTACTATCTATGTTTTTTCTTCATGCTTTTATGTGAACCAACATTTATTCATTTTGCTATTATTGATATATGTATATGCTTTCACAACAATTCTTTGACATATCACTATTGAATGTTTAAGAGTTGTTATTTTTCATGCATATTTATGTCAATGATATATAAAGATTAGTGTGATAACGTTTTAATTATTACTTTGTTCAACTACTTGAACAAAGTAATTATCATATGAATAAATATTTTTTTTTATAAGTAGAGTCATATATATGTCTACTTGTCAATAAGAATCATCAAAAATTGCGCTAAGAGAAAGACTTCCCGGGATAGATTACTTATTTATATTGTTGAATTTTAGAATAAATCATCCATCATTCCCCTTAGATATTAGAAAATAAATCACTTATCCATCCCATTTATAAATCATTGGGAAATTGGTCCCATTATATCCAATCAGAGCCACCACATCAGATGGAAAAGGAGTTGCCTTTAAGGTCCGGACCAGGTGGTTTTCCCTGATGTTGATATAGCAATTTTTGAGGCATCGACAAGTTCGTATGTTACATTCTTCCATCTCTACTCTTAAAGGCTCCATTTTTGGTTTCCCAGCTACATCATTTGAATTAAACAAATATTCTAATGAGACTAATCCCTTGGGCAAAAGGTTATCTTTAATGTTTAAAATTTCAAGATCGTCATTCATTATTTCTTCTATTTCTACCCTTTTTAAGTTATCAAATTGTATTTTAGTGAAATTACTAGCTTTATTCAGATCTAAATCATTTATATCGATTTCACTATCTATGTTATTATCTACTATACAATCTATATCTATATTACAATTTTGAAACTCTCATTCAACATTCATGAAATCATAAATTTGAGAATCTTGTGAGAAAATCTCTCAATATTTCAAATTGTTAGGTATAATAGGCCTATGCCTCACTTTTGCAGTGTACTAGTGGTTGGGTTGAAAAGGAAATTTGCAAGTACTAGAAAAATTGGCCAGACTGTGAGCTTGCATATTCTGCTTCCTAAGAATAGCAGAAAAGTCAGTTTCCAGAAGGTCTTTGATCAAATCTAGGACAGTCTCTCTATGTTGGCTAAGTCTAGGATTATTCGTAGAGTATTCACCTTTGATTTTTTTTATAATCAATTCTGAGTCTCCCATGATAGAAACTCTCTTAGCTCCAAGTTTTCAAACCATTTGTAGTCCTACGGTTAGAACTTCATATTCTTCCATGTTGTTTGTGCATTTAAAGTTTAATACAAAGGCATGACCTTTAGAATAATTGTTTTCCATGTTATGAATCCAAACTTCGACACTTCCTCCTAATCTATTCACATAGCCATCATAATCTGGATGCCATGGGGACTCATGAAAAAATGTTTTCACTATTAGGAGCTTTGTATTTTTGTTCTATAGCTGTGACTTCATTTTTTCCATTGTCTGAATTGTACAAGATAAAAGAGTCCATATCTAAATGCTTGGAGTATATACGTAAATTCTGAGGTTTTTCTACACTACTCACCATGTATTTCATCAATGTTTCTCTGTAAAGTTCTTTGCTGACCAAAAAGAGATATGGTGGCATATGACATGTCTAACTATAGAGATCCTTGTAATTTTTCTTCCCAAGAGCAAGACAACAACATTCCATACTTAGGTGGGATATCAACGACTACTATGTCCATGACTATACTCTTTGTTGGGCACTGGACTAGAGTTACACACAAATCTCTAATCAGGCCTAAGCATTTAACTTGGATAGAATCAAAGGAAAAGAGGTCCTTATATGGTCTGGTGATATCTAAGTTTAATTTCTCCATGATTGCCTTTGGCATTAATTTATGGGATGCCCTTGAGTCTAGCATAGCATTATGTAAGATTTTGTCATGAAAATTCAAGCTAATGTAGAACAGAGGAGTACTCGCTTGTTGATGTGTACCATTTACTTCAGGACCAAACAATAACTCAGGTTGAACATCATTCAAGTTTACATCATCTTCTCCTTCACCTATATTTAATGTTTCAGTGATTTTTTCTCTATATGATTCATTTTTCACTAGCTCAGTCAAAGAAATTGATATTTTAAATTTTCTATCTGAGTCTTAATGTTGAATGGCAATTGAGGTTTACCTGATTGGATGGGATATTCCTTAGAAAATGTGGCATGTGTATTTTTAGCTTGTTTTTCAGTACTTGGCACTTCAGTCTGTGTTTTAGAAGTTTTGTTTTGAATTCTCTGATTTGGAAATATTTGAGTAACAATTTCAGTTTGAGTTTCAGATGAAATTACATCTACAATTTTTAGGTTGGAAGTCTCCTGAGCTCCCCTAGGGAAAATTTGTAGAAATTTGGTCACAGGAGGTTTTGTTATCTTTTTAGTGTGGGTTTGGATTGATTTCTTAGTGGGAATTTTAGTATTTTGTTTGTTCCTAAGGTTGTACTATTTATGAACCTCATATATAGCATATTCATAGCCTTGTTTGAAGTCAAAGGATTCTCCAAATTCTAATTGCAATTGTTGCAACATGTAAAATTCATGTTCCTCCTAAGTAAGAGAAAAAACTTCTTCATTTATAATCCCTAATAGGTTTATTAGGGTGTCATCCTCTTCTTCATGGTTTTGTGTACCATCAACATAGTTTTCTTGGAAGGGTGGTTTAATTTGTTGATCTCGTATAAAATTCTTTCCAGTGCTAGGACTCTTCCTAAAGTTGGGGTTTCTTATTGGGGTTGGCTATTGGTTTTCTAATCCAAGTGGATGTTGGTGGCCACCGACCTATCCCATTTGGACCCCCACAACTGTCTTTTTTAGTTTTTCATTTTCCGTGATTGTAGCCCAATTTAATATTTTTAGCAGTTTTTCGGGGCTTCAACTTCCAGAGCCGTTTTGAGGCCCTAAACAATGTTTTTTGGGAAATCTGGGAGAAACATGGGTCCTTGGTTCGATGTTGCTCTTCCCAAAGTTTTAGGGCTCAGATAGATCTTTCTAATGAGCTATTGGACGTGTCAAACAGAGATTGGGTGCCATAGTTACGACCCCGGAAAGTTGATGTACCAACTTACCCAAAACGGGGCCCACAATTTGGCGTTTCGTCTTCTAGCGTTAGGTTTTGGGATGTGAAGGGTTTTTCATTGTTTCTCAACAATAAATAGGCCTTCAAGGCTCATTGTAACACAATTCAGAGGCATGTAGCCACCACATCTCTTCTCAGAGATAAGCTACCATAGACCTAGCTGGTTTATTTCCATTATTGTTTGGAAGCATATTTCAGTATTTTACATTAATGAAATGAAGTATTATTTCTGCTGCATCTCTGTGTTTATGATTATCTCTGTAATTTGTTGTTTTCTTCTTTAAATCCAGATCATTGGTATCAACACGGTTTGCTTTTTCTCCAGTTTTCTTTGCATGTCCCCAACGAGGTCAGGATACAAGGAGTTAGGGCTTGAACTGGTCGAACCTTTGCAAGACCAACCTCGCAAATCCTGACGGCCTCCCATGGTGGATGAAAAGAAAAATGAGGGGGTAGGAGATTCTATCGAAATCTTGCTCGAAGAAGCCCTCAAGTGACAAAGGAATGCGATGATGGACAACTTTTCCCAGATCCTTCAGCAGCTACCCAGGGTCGACGCATCGGCTTTCAGTAGCTACTCTGGAAATGCCACACCATTTAAGGTACAAGTTAATTTTGAAATCCCCATATTTGAGGGTCAGATCGACGTAGAAACCATTCATAAATTGCTAAATCTGCTAGAGGGTTATTTTTTTGTTCATGATTTTCCAGTCAAGAAAATATTACTTTTGCTCTTTTCAAAGCAGCCCCCCACGTCAAGGACTGGTGGGAAACCTACTGTGAGTTGAAGGATGAAATTACAGGTTCACTATTTTTAGCTGCACCGACTTGGGATTCATTCCGTGATGCCATCAAGGAGCGGTACTACCCTGTCGGAAGCTATGAGGATCAATACATAAGGTGGACCATGTTGTGGCAGGGAAGGGACGAAGACATGCCAAAGTTTACCAATATTTTCCATACCCTTCGCACAAAGTTGGGTATCAAGGATTTGGAGCAGCATTTGGTACTCAAATATCATGGCTACCTACACAAGTACATCGAAGAAGAAATAGAATTCCTGAACATCCCCTCACTCGGCACGACATACCGATATGTGGTTAGGGTCGAGCAAAAGTTTAAACAGAAGAAGCGAGACTTTGGATCTACGAATTTGAAGAAAGGAAAAGGTGCCCCAAAACCATAAAACAAAGGATAAAGCCAAGGCAGGATGGCCCAAGACAACCTGCCAAAGCTGCAAGTAAAGAATAGTGCCATGAAGCCGAAAAAGGATACGGGAAAGTGGTGTGAGTTCCATAAGAGCACCACTCACAATAGAAGTGAGTGCTGGGCCAAGCAGTCACTAGTGGTCGAGCTAAAGGTTTCAGAATCATATGCATGTTTCTACTCTGAGTTAGAACCTGACAAGGGGAATGATAAAGGGAAGCAGATTATTGATGCAGAGCCCAACGCCACCGTTGCCACCTTGAAGGTATAGAAGGAGGAACCCAAAGATCTAGAGGAGAAGGAGCATCTCTTCCACTCCCAAATGTGGGTAAAGGGCTCCCCGCTATAGTTCATTGTCGACAGCGGGAGCCAAAAGAACCTCATTTTGACAAAGGTCGTGAAGTGGTTGGGCTTATCGACCACAGCACATCCACAACCATACACCATTGGGTGGCTTCAACAAGGACAGGATCTTCGCGTGAGCCAGCAGTGTCACCTTCCATACAACATCAAGCCCTTGGATGAGGTATTGTGTGACATTGCTCCACTTGAAGTTTGTGATGTTTTATTAAGACAACCATACTTGTGGAAGGGACATGCTATGTATGAATCAAGGCCCCATGCTATTATTGTTACATTGGGAAATGAGTTGTACCCAGATACTGGAGGTAGCACCTCCTATCGCCATCTCTTTGGTTACTACAAAGGAATGTAGTAAGCTCATTTCCAAAACCAATAAATTTGTTTTCCTTATGATATGCCCTCAAGGAAAGAAGAAGATGGTGGTCACAACCTCTAGACAAGGCCCCTCTGCACAACAACTACATATGGACAAGGTTGTGGGGGAGTATGAAGACATCTTCACCTCCCTTGCAGGGGTTCCTCTGCACTGTCAGGTCAAGCACTCCATCGATTTGACCCCAGGTGCGCCGCTACCCAATGGACCAATTTATCAGCGCTCTACCTAGAGAATGATGAAATCAAGAGGCAAATTCAAGAGCTGCTATAGAAATTTCACATCTGTCCAAGTTAATTGCCCTGTGGGAGCCCGATCGTGTTGGTACAGAAGAAGGATGGGACTTGGAGACTCTATATTCACTATCGGGTGTTGAACAAGATCACTGTCTGTAATAAGTACCCGATCCCACGGATTGATGACCTCCTAGACCAACTAAAAGGGGAAAAAGATTTCTGCAAGATCGATATGAAGTTAGGATATCACCAAGTACCAATTTAACCCTCCAATGTGTGGAACACTGCCTTCAAAGTTAAGGAGGGCCTTTTCAAATGGTTGGTTATGCCTTTCGGATTGACAAATGCTCCTGCAACCTTCATGATGCTAATGGCTGACATATTGTAGCCATTCACCAACTCATTTGTAGTGGTATACTTGGTTGACATCCTGATTTTCAGCCATAGTTGGGAACAACACCTCCACCTCCACCACATCCGACAGGTTCTCCAAACACTACGGCAACACGAGTTATGTGCCAATTTGGAGAAATTCACTTTTGGCGTCAACCAGGTTCAGTATCTAAGATATATTGTTGATGAATAGGGGGTGCATGTGGATCTAGACAAGAACCAAGTCATTTGGGATTGGCCATCTCCAACCACTCTGACAGAGCTCCATAGAATTCTAGGTCTTGCCAACTACTACCGCAAGTTCGTGTTGGGATTTTCTCATATCACTTAACACTTGAGTCAAGTCACCAAGGGAGGGGCGAAAGCAAAATTATTTTGGTCTGAATCTCAACAGAAGGCATTCACAGAGTTGAAATATTTCCTATACATGGTACCAGTGCTCGCATTGCCAGATTTTCAACAACTATTTGAGGTCGAGACAGGTGCCTATGACTATGCTATTGGGGTAGTCCTTACTCAACACTTGCATTCAATGGCATATCATAGTGAGACACTTTCAGACATAGTCTGGAAGTATCCCACTTATCACAAAGAGATGTATTCAATTATGTAGGCCTACCAACACTGGAAGCATTACATTTTTGGGAAGGAAACGATCATCCACAAAGACCATCGACCCCTGCAGTTCATATAGACCTAAGGGAAATTGCAGAATGATCGCCATCAGAAGTGGTCCACATACCTGCAACAGTTCCATTTAAATATCAAGTATAAGAAGGGAATCACTAATAATTTTGCAGGTTGCCTTAGTCGACCACCAATCATGGCATTAACCACTGTGCTCAGCTCTTGTGGGCACGAGACTTCTGATTGGCCACTTCTCTACAAAAGCGACCCAAAATTCGGCCACACATACCAGACACTCTTGGATCGTCAGTATATTCCAAATTTTCACCTCCAGGATGCCCTGTTATGCCACCTGGGTCACCTTTGTGTTCCTTCAAGAGAGCATGTGACGATGATTTGGGAACCACACTACAGTCAGGTTGTTGGGCATTTCAGGGTCGAGAAAATGGTGGCAGTATGGTAGAAGTATTTCTATTGGCTGAATCTTCGATAGGATGTCACGAAGTACATCAGATCATGCACTGCCTACACCATTTCCAAACCATTCGTCAAGAAGCACGGCCTCTATACCCCATTGCCTACCCCTAGTCGACCTTGGGAATTCATCTCCATGGATTACATGTCAGGCCTTCGTTCCACTAAGCATGGAAATGACTTTGTTTTTGTGGTCGTCGATAGGTTCTCAAAGATGGCCATTATGGAAACCTGCAAGAAGAATATCACAGCAGAATCCACTACTAAACTCTTCTTTGAATGAGTGTGGGTACACTTTGGGATCCCATAGTCTATAATCTCAAATCAGGACAGAAGGTTCCTCAGTACATTTTGGTCCAGTCTCTGGTCGATGCTTGACACCAAACTCACTAAGTCCACAACCATCCATCCTCAAACTGATGGCCAGATAGAGGTTGTCAATAGGATGATTGTACACATTTTGTGCATGTAGAACTCAAAGAAACCACGCACATGGGACGAGAGCCTCCCCTATGTTCAGCATAGCGACAACTGAGCTCTTCACAGTTCGACTAGCCACAACCCTTTTCAGGTGGGCTTAGGATTCTAGCCACTATGTCCCATTGATGTGGCCATGCCATTTGTAGCTACTCAAGCAGATTCGGCTCATGTCCAATATGAAACAAATAAAGCAACCAAATTTATTGAGCACATCCAACATATTCACCAGTAGGTCCATGACATTCTGGAGAAATCAAATGCCGAGTAAAAGCGACGACATGATCAACATTGGGTGGCACACAAGTTTCAAGTGGGTGACAAAATCTGTTTGCATTTGCAAAAGGAATGCCTTACCGGAGCCTATCAGAAACTGCGACCACTTTGATATGGTCCTTACATAATTACCAAGGCTGTGGGTGACAACGCATTTGAGGTCAGCATTCCCCCATTCCTTGGCATGCACCAAATTTTCAATGTGGACTGCCTTCGGCCATACTTTCCACCATTACTAGACACATCCAACATTGTAGCACAACTGACACCCAAAGAGTTAAATCTAGATTGCATGGAACAAACTGCAACTGATCAGATCATGGACACATAGATCAATCACACCTACCAATAGAATATACAACTGTAGTGAGTTGTGAAAGCAGGCCAACTCCTTCACGAGGGCAAGTGGCTCACCAAGGACCAAGTTCAGCAGAAGTTTCCTCATCTCATGGAGGAACTCAATGCAATGGGGACCATTACTCTCTAAAGGGGGAGGAATGATCCAGGTGGGTGTTGGTGGGCACCCACCTATCCCATTTAGACCCCCACAACTATCTCTTTCAGTTTTTCAGTTTCGAAGATTGTAGCCCAATTTACTATTTTTAGTAGTTTTTTAGTCTTGAACTTCCGGAGCTCTTTTGAGGCCCTAAATGCATTTTTTGGGAAATCTAGGAGCATAATGGGTCCATGGGCCGATGTTGCTCTAAACAAAGTGTTGGAGAGGTAAATCCCCTCTACGGATAAAGGCGATCCCTACTAGCCCAGCAGGGGTCTAGCAACAATCACACAATGCTGCTACGCATGTTCCTAATTATGATTAAACAAGAGGTAAAGAGCACCTACTTGGATTCCTGCGCTGTCGTTTGACGAAGAGATGTTGCCTTCGCTCCTTCGCTTCGGCTGGTCACAATCCTCCGTGATCTCCACGAATAGATACCTGCACACACGAAGAGGAAACAAACGCAAGCGTGAAATCTAGTAAAAGCAACCATACATCGGTCAGAAAAGATGTAATTCACATTTAATCATAGCATAGACAAATGAGAATGGAACAATAATAGCAGTCATCTATTATTAATCGGAATAGAGAAGAGTACAACCAAATGTTCTGACGTCGGTAACCTTCTCAAGAGGGGCCAGTCAGCATGTATCTCAAGCATTCACCTTTGACGATGATTCTCCCAAGACAAACAGCTCTCTCCCACAAGACAAGCAACACAAAACAACCTTCCCTAAGCAATCAATCACTTCCACACCTAGCACACCAAACCTATAGTAGCAGCAATCTGAGCACTACAAGCTCTGTACAATCTATGCTATTCCAAGCTATGTCTAACTAGCTGCTCATGGTAATGGTGAAAGTATATATAGGAGAAGGAGTCTCCTAAAAGGGTGGAAGGATGAGCTTATCTTCAAGGGAAGCTGTTGGAAAGGGTCGAACAGACATGCCATAGAAGGGAGTCGACATTCACAAAGCTAACAACCAAGCCTGGAATTATCTGGAAGGCTGGCTGTTTGAACAAATTCGCCCAAACTGGATCAGCGCGGATTAGTAGGCAACTGTCGCGCTGTCGCCGCGTCTCAATAACTGGGACAATTATGTCAGCATGGAAGCACACGGAAAAGGCGTGCTTCCGACCAGCGCGGAAAAGTGATGTCCTTCCGCGCTGGCAGCGCACGGAATACACTACAGGGCGCCAGTCATCACGGTTATTTTGGGAACAGACGCGCTGATGAACAAAACTTTAGAAAAATGGGTTTCTGGGCCAGTTCATGAAGCAGGAACTTGGTGATTGCGAATTCTGGGCACAGCAGGGTGACTGACAGGAAGGCAGTGACAAATTACTGTGTAACAGATGCCCCCTAAAGCATGAAGACTGAGAGAGTGGGAGGGGTGAAATGCTTTACAACACACGCCGAACTGGAACACCATCGGGAAGGACCGAAAATCTCTGACAATCAAGTACATGCAGTCTAGGCATGGGCGTAGCCATCCAAAGGACATGCGAAAATGGTCTGTGGAATGGACGCAGCCACCCAGCTAAAGAGACCAAAAGAATGATAAGGTATGGTCACAGCCATCCATGAAGACTCAGGTATGGGCGCAGCCATCCATCGATGAGTCATGTAATGATCATCCACAAAATCGCAGCCTGGACCGTAACAGACAGGGATCCAGGGTCTTGCGCTCCATCTCGACCCGAACAAAGTACAAGTTCAAACATGTGAATACAGGAGTTGAAGTCGAACATGCATGAACATCGTCTGATTACCAGTCAATGATGGAAACTGTTAACAGACGCGAGAGGTACCACCAATAATGACAATGGCCCTCAAGGTACTATAGGTACAATCCATGGCGTGTGAATCAATGAGCTGGTGTCGAACACCCACGGAATCATTCGATCGAAGGCCAGTGATGTAAGCCTTATGTCGAACACGAAGAACCTGCCATTGAGGCATGCAGGCTCCAAGGCACCTGAAGGGAGTCTCTAAGTCACCTTCCCAGATAATGAGTTGGAGTCGACGGGAAAGGACCTTGATCGAAGGTGGGCCATGATGTTTCCCACATCATCGACGCGAGACAGAGGTAAAATAGTTTGTGTGAGATAGCAGACGAGGTTGTATTGTTGCAGAGGTCAACTTCTCTTGAACACATGGCGGCACTAAGACGGGTTTGGCAGTACTTGACATCAAATGAGCAGAGGATATGGTGATGATAGCAATGAGCAAATGAGAGGCCAAATAGGATAACCCAAACCCGTGGAGGCTAGTGAAAACAAAATGAGATGGCCCCACCCAGACACGAGACATCGGAGTGCCATGTTCAAGAGCGACGTACTGCCGACACGACTGTAATCATAGTTACATTTTCCCCACCATTTCTGGCAGGTACCCCTATTATTTTTGGATGACAAGCTTGACGGGGATAGAATATGCTTGATGTGCGTCATTTCGACAATACCCAATGTCATTGAGTGTTTAACGAGCCTGACAAAGGAAAAACTCGGCATCTTTTCTTGTTTCGAGAGTCTAAAAAGAATGCGGAAAAGGAGATTCCAGGGGGGTCCTTTTTCGTACAGTTGTGTCTCTCGAGCCCGAAAAAGTATAAAACTATGCTCGAAAGAACCGCCCGACCATTACGATCGAGGAGTACTTTTCGTGGATAGTGCCTTTGACCCGAAAAAGTAAAAAAGCGGTCGAAAACACGTCATTTTAGAGCCGATATCGAGCGCGAAACGACAAACACCCGGCAATCTTTTTAGTTCAACAGTCGAAAAGAGCTTAAAATGACCGCCTTTCGTTCCTTTTAACGAGCTGAAAGGAGGCTCGGCTATCTTCTCTCGTTTAATGTCGGAAAAGAGCTTAGAGATGACATATTAGGGGACCACATGCACGGAGAACCGTCGTGACCAAGCTGTTTTATCTGAACCTGCACAAGAGCACTACCCGCATAAATCCATTCGATATGTGCAAAAAACATATTAAAACATGCATTCGATGAATTTAGGGCTAAAGTCATGGCTAAAAATGGTAAAAACCCAAAAATATGGCCATTTTATGAGTTTTTACTATAAATAGGGGGAGTAAGAAATCATTTTTACCATTTTACCATTTTGGGACGTGAAGGACGTGGAGAAGCCAGAAAGTTGACGGAGTGATTTCCAGCCCGTACGGACACCATTTCTCGAACCGTTTCTTCCAGGTAGGTTCTCTCTTCCTTGCCCTGCATTTTGATCATGTTTAGTAGGTTTTTAGCGGTCGGATTTGCCCAATTGGGCAAATTCTTGGCGCATGGATGCACTCTCAGTCAGCGCGGATATCCCACGCGGGTCCACGCTGGCCGAATTAGGACAAAATGTGGCCAACTTCGGGTCAGCGTGGAAAACCCATGTTCTTCCGCGCTGACCTCGAAAAATAACAAAGGGCTGCCATGGCCAGCGCGGTTGTTTTAAAAACAGCCGCGCTGGCGCGGAAAATTTTTTTGTTTCAATATTGAACGTGAAAATTTCCATGCCAGCACTTCTAACTGGTTTTCATGGCTTGTGCAGGACATAATGGCTTTCCAATGGCAGGAAAGAGTGCACGATGTCGAAGATATTGCTGCTTGGGCCGATGTGGATTGCTGCAATGCCATGCGGGCTTGCGGTTTTATGAAATTTATCCTCACACCGCGCCTAAGGGCTCAGCATGATCTTCTCGAGCTACTGATCAGGGCATGGAACCCGGTGGATATGAAATTCACTATCCGTGGCCAGGATATCGAGTTTGACCATATGGATATCTTCTTCCTGACTGGGTTGTCACGCCGAGGTGCGAGGCCGATCATAGAGGGACAACGACCTAGCGGCGGTCCTCTAGATGATCTGATGGCTCGAGTATGTCCGGGGGCTGAGAAGACACGGAGTGGGAAGGTGGCAATCCCCACAGTGAGAAACATAGTCCTCCGCACTATTCTGTTCATGGTGACCCGGGCAGCGGGAAGCATGGCCAACCACGAGGCTTCAAAGACCCACCTTATGTTAGCTCTCGATTGCCTTGAGCCTACAGTGCACCGCAGTGACCAACAACATGAAGAGGCAGCTGAGAAACTGTCGTCACGGGGAGACGAAGCAGTTCGACTATGGGTCTATCCTGGTCCCGCTCATTCTGGAGCGAGTGCCAGCCATGTGGCTACAGACGATGGCCATGGATGCTCCTAGGGATCCTCGAGAGACGAGGGCCTCACGATGGGCTCGCATCATGCCACGTGGAGGTGGTGGCAGGCCACATAGCTGGGGAGCATTCTTCCGGGACTGGCTAGATCAGCAGGTTATTTTTGTGGAGGACTGGCCATATGCGGGCATGGATTTCCGCAATGACCCTGACCTGGTGCTGCCCCCAGGTGAACAGTGGGATGATGCAGGTATAACACTTTAACTTTCGAGTTTTGCAATGTTTTTGAATTTTTTATGTACATGTCTTAATAAATGTCATGGTATGCAGATGTGGGGCCCACTAGACCGATTGGCCTGGCTGCCACGGCACGGAGAGAAGGACAGGGAGCTGGGGCTTTGGCCTTAGTCCCTCCAGGGGTTAACACGTCGGAGACTGTGGCTCGCAACCTTGAGGGGTTGCTGGAGGGAGTGCCTAACTACCAGGGGGTCGAAGAGGTCCCCTTAGAGCATCAGATCAATACAGTGGGGGTGGAACCCAGGGTGCACCGCCTTCTGAGGCGGGTAGCACGAGCAGCCGTGTACTACAGAGAGCATCATCCAGCTAACTAGTTAACTAGGTTTTATTTCCACTGTTGTTTTGAGACACATGACTCATATGTACTGAGATTTTGGACATGCACACTTATTTTTGAGCGCCTTGGTGCGCCACACGATATATATATATATATACATACCGGCTTTTTGGATGGATCATTATTACATGTGATGATGTCTTGGTTATGTTATGCAATTGTTCAATACAATTGTGATCTTATGTATGAATTTGCATGACACATGACCCATGGATTTTATATTTTTTAATGCAAGCTTAAAAGCACACACATGCAAACTATGCTTGAAATGATTTATTTACGTATGCTTATTCTTAGATGGATCTTTTACATATGATGATGTGTTTTATATGCTATGCGACTGTTCGACACACATGTGATCTGATGTATCTACTTGCATAACAAATGACCCATCGTGAAATATGCACATATTTTATTTTTATGAAAGCTTGAAAACACACATGATAATCACGTATGCAAACTATGCTTTGAACAATGGATTTTATTTTTGATGCAAGCTTAAAGGCACGTATATACATGCAAACTATGCTTGATGGGAAAGGAAGCGGGCATGCCCCCAGCATCGTGCCTCAATTCGAGGTACATGCCCCCCAAGCTTCAAGCCATCGAAAATGGGTTGAAGGTTGACAAAACAGTTATTGCGCTTGAATTGCATGAGCTCATGTTTCATTGTTTTAACGAGGTTGACACAGGTAAAAGAACTATCCTCGGAACGCCGTGTTTCATTTTTTAGCGAGCTTGACACAAGACAAGGAACTGTGCTCCATGCAGACTTCATCATAATGAACGGGAAGTGGAGACCTCCAAGAAAGTGGCTCCAGAGGGAAGGCCAGCATCTCGGAAATCAGGACCTAATGCCCCCAGGACACTATGTACGATGGTGTCATCACTGGGTACAGGCATGGGGTGGGTGGCCACGTAGTTGATTTGCGGCGAGGCAGATGCAACTTGTGGATGGAAGCCAGGAGGGAAAGACGAATGTGCGGGAGGGGCTTGTGGACGAACGAATGATAATTGATCGAATGTCACGATTCTTCCATCGTGTGGAAAGCAGACCACACGGAAAAGTGAAGAAACAAGGGCTCCCATGGCATACACATAATCACGACCAAGGAGAAGACTGAAGTCTAGAGAACCTTGGGTAACTGAGACGTCTATATAGACAGTCTTGCCCCCCAAAGTAATAGGAAACTTCGGGAGGATCCCTAATGGCTGACTCATTCCTCCATCAAACGCGGTGAGATGCGGCGCGACAGGTACGAGCGATGGGGAACCCAAAGCTCGCCAAGTAGTCACGGGCATGAGACTAACCGATGCTCCTTCGTCTAACATAGTGCCAGGCAGCGCCTTATGGCAAGCATAGGCGGTGACCCAGAAAGGCACATGGGATGGAAGGGGAGGGGCAGTCAAACGACTCCAATCAAAGGAGATGACCGAACTACTTGGTGGGGGAACCATATGGTTGCCCCCCTGCTCGGAAAGAACCGAATCTAAATTCTCTGGAGAGGTTTCAGGAGAACCTTTATCAAACTCGGGAGAATCTAAGGAGATGAGAAGAACATGAGAATTTTGCTCTTCCGAAACAGAGTGGTTGAGAGGAGGTGAACTCGAATCAACATCCTTTCCGACCAACGGCGGGTCTGGAACAGGCTGGGAACAGCCAGGTTCGGGAAGGGGGGCCTGGACGAAAGGAGAATCTGAAGCGATCTCCTCGTGAACAGGGGCGCGATCTACAGCTGTAGAAAGACGTTGATAACCAGCGGGAAATGGATTCGGAGGAGCAACAAGACTTTCCAACACAGCAGAGGCTTTATCCATGAGTGGACAAAGGTGAAGGGGATGTTTTCCTTCACAAAGTCGACAGGGGATTCGAAGCTTCCCTTTCTCCTTACCATTCCCAACTGACGAGATAGCATCGCCATGATCATCAGTGGACGATGGAGGGCGAGCTGGATTGTGAGACCAAACTTCTAATACCCTGGGAATGCCAAGGAAATCATGAAGGAGATGGTCCTCCTTGCATAATCGAAAAGGAAACTTGACCTTCCGCGGAGGAGCAGAAGGTGACCCGACTTCAGGTATACTGGAGGGGATAGCTGGACTTGAGAGGGGGACTGTGTGTGTAGGCTCTCCCTTAGGGGACTTCTTCTTCTTGGTCTTCCTCTTCTTCTTCTTAGCCACCTGGTTATGCGAGTCAAGACTTTCACCAGGCAAAGTAGAAGATGAGGACGTAGAAGTAGGCGTCGAAGGGGAGAGGTCCACCTTTGGATCAACATGATGTTGTTTAGGTGGAGGGACTGATGGACTAACAGCCGATACGGTAGAGACCAAAGAGGTTGAAAACAACCACACAGGCAACCCGACAGTTAACCCAGGTAGGGACAACCTCGCCATATACGGAGCACCAACATTCCCAAGAGGAGGGAATTGTCCTGGATTCCCATCAGAAGGGGAACTTGGGTTAGTGAATCCCGGAAAAGTTTCCATAGCGAACGAAAATGAAACCTACTCAAACTAACGCACACAAGATCTAACCAGGTGATGTTATCGTGGCCAAATGAATTTTAAGACACACGAACCAAACTTGACCTTTTCATGTTTCAAGAGTCGAGAAAAGGACGAAAAGATGACTCCAGTCTCCTTCGAATTTTTAATGAGCACGAAGTGACAAGACGCTCACAGGCACCTTTTCATTTAGGGAGTCCGAAAAGGATCAAAAGTGACTGCTCTGGAGACTCTAGGTATAAGGTTTACCAAGTAACCCGTAAAACTGCTTATACACCTTAGCAATCGTATGAGAGCCAAGGACTTTCCGTACTGCAGTCAATCTTCCCGAATGCTGTGTTCGGTGCGTTACGGTTCACAAGGCGGCAGACTCGGCTTCCTATGGATAAAGGATAAAAGCCTAGTTGGGTCTCCCTATATACGCGACGGTACGTGGGAGCACACTACGTGTTAGACCACTATCGAGTCACAGAAGGAGGAATCACCCAACCTAATGTGAAACAACAGTGACTATGTTTAAAGACGCCGGAACACGTCTCTAACCTAGACCTTTTGATATTTGCGTTTAGTTCCAATGCGTTTTTAGATTCATTTGGTTCATTTTACAGTTGATCTTGAGATTAAGTTTCGGTTTCAAGCTCTATCGTATGTTCTCTCACAATTACCTAGATGCAAACTACATGCCAAAGAATTTCATTTTGTTCGATGAATTCTAGCTACGAGAGGGCAAAGAATTTTAATCAAACAAAACAAACACAAGCAAACAAGTAACTTAATGCAACTAGAGCGAGGAAAGGAAACTTTTCTTTTGAAGATGCGAATCAACGAAATGTTCTTTTCCCTTTTCAATTTTGTAAAGCAAAGTTACTAGTTTGATTCCTTTCAATGGCACAAAGCATCTAAATGAACTTGGAGGAACCGGAACACCAAGCAAATTACTTAATGAAAGCACACAAAGTTCCCAAAACACTCAACAAAAGTTTCTGAATCAAAGGAAAACTAAGTTCTGCACGAGCTATGTGATCTAAGCTCGGCAAGACAAGCAAGGATTGCAAGCAAGGAGGAAGCGAAAAAAACACTTGGAAACACAAATCAAAACACTCCAACAATCACTGAACAAGTGCATAAACAAATCTGAAATCGGCTAGTCAAATAAGCAGAAAAGATTCCTACGGTAGGCTTGACACACACACGGCCTTTAGATGTCCTAGGGCTAGAGTGTGAAATCAATGGAGAAAAGCGAACACCCGAAGGATGAGAGTCATAACCAGTCAATTAGAGACTCAACACAATCCAGCGACTATAAAAGTGATGATGGAAACACGAACCAAGCAGCGAAAGCAAAAGGGAAGGTATTTGCAAACTTACAAAACTGAGCAAAAACGGAACCCTATGGAACCAAGCTCCGCAATCAAGCAGTTCAGAGTTCAGACAATGAAAAGCAAGTCATAAAATAGGTGGAGAGAAGAAGGGATAGTCACAGCAAAAAGTTCAGGAGGCCAATTTGGTCAAAAATGAATTTTACAGGATCAGCGCGGGTAGCCTTCAGCAACTCGGCGCTGACAGGAGGACGCCTGTATCAACTTTGCGACGTCAGCGCGGAAGGACAGGGATAAAGCGCGCTGTCTCAGAAAAACGAGGTCAGCGCGGAAAGGAACCACACAGACGCGATGACACAAATCACAAAGAAGTGGCGGCGCGATGTCAGCGCGGAAGGACACGAATAAAGCGCGCTGTCTCTGAAAACGAGGTCAGCGCGACTGTTAGACGTACAGGCGCGATGGAAAGAAAAACAAGGAACAGGGTTGCGATGTCAGCGCGACTGTTCTGGATTAAAACGCGCTGAGAGCAAAAAACAAGCAAGGCCAAAAAAAAAACTTCCCAAACCAAAGGCAAGAGTTTTTTAACAATTAAGATACTTCCCAGAAGTACCCAGAAAGTTTATAGACAGAGAGACAATCCCAAAATCTCGAAAAAGAGACCAATCAAAGTCAAACACAAAAGTGGACTCAAGAGACAAAAAGGCTGCTCCCCAGCGGAGTCGCCAAATTGTTGGAGAGGTAAATCCGCTCTACGGATAGAGGCGATCCCTACTAGCCCAGCAGGGGTGTAGCAACAATCACACAATGCTGCTATGCATGTTCCTAATTACGATTAAACAAGAGGTAAAGAGCACCTACTTGGATTCCTGCACTGTCGTTTGATGAAGAGATGTTGCCTTCGCTCCTTCGCTTCAGCTGGTCACAATCCTCCGCGATCTCCGCGAATAGATACTTGCACACACGAAGAGGAAACAAACGCAGGCGTGAAATCTAGTAAAAGCAACCATACATTGGTCAGAAAAGATGTAATTCACATTTAATCATAGCATAGACAAATGAGAATGGAACAATAATAGCAGTCATCTATTATTAATCGGAATAGAGAAGAGTACAACCAAATGTTCTGACGTCGGTAACCTTCTCAAGAGGGGCCAGTCAGCATGTATCTCAAGCATTCACCTTTGAGGATGATTCTCCCAAGACAAACAGCTCTCTCCCACAAGACAAGCAACACAAAACAACCTTCCCTAAGCAATCAATCACTTCCACACCTAACACACCAAACCTATAGTAGCAGCAATCTGAGCACTACAAGCTCTGTACAATCTAAGCTATTCCAAGCTATGTCTAACTAGCTGCTCATGGTAATGGTGAAAGTATATATAGGAGAAGGAGTCTCCTAAAAGGGTGGAAGGATGAGCTTATCTTCAAGGGAAGCTGTTGGAAAGGGTCGAACAGACATGCCATAGAAGGGAGTCGACATTCACAAAGCTAACAACCAAGCCTGGAATTATCTGGAAGGCTGGCTGTTTGAACAAATTCGCCCAAACTGGATCAGCGCGGATTACTAGGCAACTGTCGCGCTGTCGCCGCGTCTCAATAATTGGGACAGTCATGTCAGCGCGGAAGCACACGGAAAAGGCGCACTTCCGACCAGCACGGAAAATTGATGTCCTTCCGCGCTGGCAGCGCACGGAATACACTACAGGGCGCCAGTCATCGCGGTTATTTTGGGAACGGACGCGCTGATGAACAAAACTTTAGAAAAATGGGTTTCTGGGCCAGTTCAGGAAGCACGAACTTGGTGATTGCGAATTCTGGGCACAGCAGGGTGACTGACAGGAAGGCAGTGACAAATTACTGTGTAACACAAAGTTTTAGTGCTCGGATAGATCTTTCTAACAGGCTATTGTACGCGTCAAACGGAGATCTGGTGCCAAAGTTACGACCCCGGGAAGTTGATGTACCAACTTACCCAAAAAGTGGCCCACAATTTGGCGTTTCATCTTCTAGGGTTAGGTTTTGGGATGTGAAGGGTTTTCCATTGTTTCTCAAAAATAAATAGGCCTTTGAGCCTCATTGTAACACAGTTGAGAGGCATGTAGCCACCACATCTCTTCTCAGAGATAAGCTACCATAGCACTAGCTGGTTTGTTTCTGTTGTTGTTTGTAAGCATATTTCAGTATTTTACATTAACGAAATGAAGTATTATTTCCGCTACATCTCTGTGTTTATGATTATCTCTGTAATTTGTTGCATTCTTATTTAAATATGGATCATTTTCCCGTTGATTTTTTCTTTCCAAGTTTTCTAATCTATCCATTATTCTTTCTACACTCTTTGCTAAACTATCTATTTTACCATCAAAAGTGCAAGTTTCCTCTTTAATGACAAATCTTTTTTCATTTCTCATACTAGATTTTTTAGCTAATAAATTTGCTTCTACACTAACAACATTACTCTGCATTTGTTCTATTGTTTCATGGTTCCTTTCCCTTAATTGGTATGACATGTCAGTGTCAAAACCATCAGGAAATTTGATCAATGCTAGGTCTGGTGGAGGTTTAATATTAGTAGGGATTGCAATGTAAATTCTATTGAACCTGGTACAATAATCCTGAACTGATCCATTAGGAGCTCTTCTAATGTTATCATATTCATATAGTATTTGCAGAGGATTTTTCTTTCTTTCCCATCTATCAATGAATAATCAATGAAAAGAAACTAAATCTACAATATGATTGGCAGGTAAACCTTCGAAGTAGTTTTTGACATCCCCTATTAATGTTTGGGAAAATAACCTCATTTGGACATTAGACTCATCGATTTCATGCAATTCAAGGTAATCACTCATTTTGTTCACATGTTGTTTGGCAGTATACTGACTAGTAGCATCAAACAAAAAGAATTTCCTTTCATAATCTCGGGGCATGGCATGTAGTTGGGTTAGTAAAACCAAAGGTGCATATATGTCTCCCATGTTTGAGATTTTGTTTTGACTAGGGGACAAAGTAGTGGTGCTTGAAGAAGGACTTGAGATGGTTGGAGATGAACTAGATGAGCTTGAGGTGTTTGGTTGAAGAGGAAGCTAAGGAATAATTGGTTTAGGGGAATGAATTGTGGTGGATATTATAGACCAGGTGGTAGTAAATGAAGGCGTATTTAAAATATTTGAAGATTCTATAGAAATTTCAGAGGCAGTAGCAGTGAGGGAGTCTAATTAGATTGATTGCTGAAGATAGGAATCATCTATATGGCTTATCAATGTAGAGGTTAAAGCTTCTAGTTTGTCAAAAGTTTCCAACACAAGTTTATCTAAATCTAGATGTATAGGCACCTTTTTTGACTCAATGAATTGAATAAAATTAGGGTCAAATACAATTTCATGAATTGCATTTTCTGATTTAGTTGTAAAAAATGAAAGGTCAAATGACAAATCAAACAGAATGTCCTCTAAAGTTGATAATTCATCGGGGAGTGAATTTGCCTTAACTAACTGGCTACTACTTGGTCAAGTTTCTACCTTTTTTTATTTCCTTAAAATTCTGTCACGGTCATCAACCATTGCAGCAGGGTTTGGATCTGGATTTTCCCTGGTATAGTGAGTCTTTTTGGGAGATAGAATTTTAGTTTTTTAATTTTTTTTGAAACTTTTTAACGAGAATTCTAAAATGACCTTAAGGGGAAAAATATGAGAATTAAGATTTCCTTAAAGTTTTATAACACCGAGGATCGAAGTCCCCATTATGGTCGTCAATATGTTATCACTCCAATATTTATTTTGAGTTGTAGAGAAAGAAATGATTAAAGGTAACCATAAACCTACTTTGGAGATTAGGATCTAGCCTTCCTAATGTTCAGAGAGGGCTCTCTCTTTATGATTTAAGTTTGTTTAAGTTATTTGATTTTATGCTAGTTACGATTGTACTTGGGTTTTGATTTCGATTTGGTGGTGGGATAACTTAGTTAGATGGATAGTGGGATGTCTTTTACCATTGGGCTATGGGGTAAAATGTCAAGAAAACAAGGCTGGATCAAGTTCTAAAAATAGTGTCTACAGGGAAAGGTAGATGAGTTATTTCAGATCTTAAGGCTAGATGGTGAATTTGGTTTCAATCGTATCCTAAGAGTAATTAACAGTTCCATACTACAGATTGTGAAAGAAATGAAAGAGGTCAACTGGGATGGGAGGGAAATTAAGGATTCTCAGATTTGGATATGAGAAGAAAACATAGAAATGATCAACTATTCAAAATAGAGTGTACTTAAACAAATTGCGAGATAAATTTCTAGTTAATTCATTCACTTTAGATAACATATAAGTTTGTGAAATACATAAGAAGATAACAAATTTGACAAAGAAAATACTTCCCTGTAATAGCTCAACACATGAATCTTGTAATGCAATCTTTTTATTCCTCAGGCCAGTCTCATGACTTGAAAAATTGGTACAATAACCCTTAGGTTTTTTATCAATACAACTCTACAAATGTATAGAAATCCACACTTAGTACTTCAAATTATGAATTATTTATACAAAAATAGTTTACAAAATATCCCAAACTATCATGGGAATTAATCTAGGAGAAAGAAATATCTTCATGAAAGAATATAGAAATAGATGTTCAACTTATGTATGTTGTCCCTGTTTATTAGGATGCATTGTTCTTTATGCTCTGATATTGTTCTTTTTATTCTGTGCTTTGCTATTGGTCTTCACTTTGGCTCTTGTTTGTACTTTGACCTTTCAACTGATACTCTTTTACCTAGCTTATTTTTTATTTTCCTTTTATTGTGTTGTTTTCACCCATACTATACATTTTTACATTTTGACTGTGTATATTTATAGTAAGTCATTCAATTTCTCCCATCTGTCTACATATGGTAATTCGATATTTACCATCTTCCTGTATATTTCATATGCCTCCATGTACTTGGTAAAAGTGGGTTTATTTACAAAAATGTGTTTTACCTCATGCTAGAGGTAAAAGAAGTTCTCAAAGGTCTGATATAGGACCTTTCGAGTAGGCATCCCCTTCATAGAGGAAGTATTTACGTGATCCCTTGCCACTTCTATAATTCTTCTGTTGTAGTCTTCGTGTGGCATCAATTTTTCATTCATTACCAAGGGATTTGGTAGACCTTTCTGCCTCAAAACATCCAATTTAACGATGAACTTGTATATAGCCAACTGCATGGTTTGGCATTTATCTTCAAGGTTCATCCTCAAATTCCTATTAGTGAGGACCTTTTTTACCTCTAGTATTGTGCCAATCCTATCAGGTATTTCGAGATCCTGGAATTCATATTTGCTTTTGGAGTTAATGAAGTGAATGATCATAGTGGCTTCCTCTGGCATGTCTCCCAGTTCTATTTTAACTCTGTGTATGTCTTATTTAGCCTCTTTCACTAAGAATTTTTGCTCAAATATTACTTGAATGGATAGCCAAATATCATTGACAGAGTCAATGACAATGGCCCATAATTGTTCCTTAGCTTGGCCAAGTGGCTCCTTTAATGTTAGCTCTTTCTCTAAGCTCTTTATCCTTTCATTCATTCTGGTTGAATTCTATACTTCGTCTTTCTGCATAATCTGGGCAGGCTTGTTATCATTCTCTAGACTGGTTATATTATTTGTGTGGTCTGAATGGACATGTCTTCCATTTCCTTGACCAACTTACTTGCCTCATCACCTCGCTAGGCTATTGTTGATGTCGAACTTGTTTCTCATGCAAATATTGTGGCAACTGGTAGTGTTGTAGTCATTGGAGTTGTAGGAGCCAATGATGCTACCAAAATGGATGGTACTGCTTTAGTAATTGTTAGAATGACACTGGCAAGGGTAGTCTCAAAGCTGGCCTGTTTCAGATGTATCAAGCTGTCCAAATCCTTCTCCATATCCTTCAACTGATCATTCAATTGTAAAATGAGGTCCATCATTCCCTCCTAATGTGTTTGGCTCTCAAGGACCTCTTTTTTCTATGGATGATTTGAATGAGGAAGTTTCAGTTGTTTTTTGAGGGCAGGAATGTCCTCATTCTTTTTCTTTATTAACTTCTTAGCAGCCTTGATATCATTGGCATCATGGACTAGATCAATTACCAAGTCTTCCAGTGACTTGATCCTGTTATCCTTGCCCTGTATGGAGGCATTTTCCAATTTGTACTATGTTGTAATATCCAATGAACTTTGAAGCTTATGTGCAACCATAACTTTCCCTATCAAGGTGGAATATAGCATCTCACTTTCCTGCTTGTGGAACTCAATTTGGTCAATGGGATGAACATTCTTGGCCAAAACCTTAAAATCCATTTTCCTGTAGTCAGCTAATGTTTTCGGCTACTGCACTGTAGGTTGCATGAATGACATCTGCATTTTTCATTCTTTTGTGTCAAAGGCTAACATCAACGTGATCTGATTTGTTGGTGTCTCCTTGAAGTATTGGACATAAGTTTCAGCCTTCAACTTCTCATTCCACAACTTGATTTCCTAGTATCTATCTTTGTTGTCCTTTTAGTTATCCACAGACCTTGTGAATGAAGAAAAGTCAACACTGAATTGTATCTCAAAAAGTAAAGTGTTTGATGTTGAGGGCTAGTTTGTTTCTCCTCAAGCTATTGTGCCTTTTCTCCTTTCCACCATTATCTTAGTGTCAGTGATTTCCACTGAGTCAATGGTGTCTTCCTGTTCAGTTACATGATTAAGCTTTGGCCTCTTCTTGTAACTGATCTCAAACTATTCATCTGTGGTTTCTATAACTAAACTGGAACCTTCTTCGTTGTTTCTCTTTGGATTCCTGTCTTCATTTGTTGGAGTCTATAAAATAGGAGGAATATTCATTGGTTCTTCTAATTCTCAAACCTGCATGAAGGAACTTGTATCAATCTGTTTCTCTACATCAATCAATGTATTCTCTATATCCACTACAGTCCTGTCATGGTTTATTAGAGTGTTTTCCAACCATTCTGATTGGTTGGCAAACCTATCAATGTTCGGTTTGGGATGATGGATCAAAGGTCCCAATTTCACCTTTATCCCTTGCTTGTTCATGACTCCATGAGGGTCATATTGCCACATAAAGCTGTTCTCGAAATTCATTTGTTACAAAATCCTATCTACCTTTTGTCCAAATTCTCTAGTATTACAAATGAAGGGGCCCAATTGATTTTTCATTTTGAGTTGGGTTTTCTTCCTAGCTGCTGGGAAATTTACTTCATCAGAATTTATAATCTGCCTAAAGTATTCTAGTGCAAATATCCTCATGGGGAGGTATTTGGTTAGTTTGTAAGGGGCAAGTTGCCATCCATATATTCTTATCTCTGTCTGGTTCTGGTACAAATACCAGTCTCCCACATTTTTGTTCTTTGCCAACTGTAACACCCTTTTGATATCTTGACTAGTTATAGGTTAAGGGCTATTGGTTAGCATATTCATAACTTGATGGAAAAATGAATCAATGAAGTTAGTGGAATACTTTTGGATCAAGGGTGTCCAATATATAACTGATCTCTGGTTTCCTTTGGTATCCAACTTCTAAATGCTGACATGGAATTTATCTGACTGGTAGTACAAGAACATATGAAATAAAACTAAAGAATACTTGAAAACTCTCTCATTTGGTAGTTTGTTGAATTGTTCATGCATCCTATCTGCAATGAACTGAGCATAGTTGTAATTTACAATTGGAGTCTTCCCTAGGTTAAGGATGGAAAGGAAAGCAAGCACAACCTCATTGACATGTTCATTTGTAGTGTATCCTAGAATGCACGAGAGCATGGTTATGATTTCTTTGCCTCTCTCAGAAAAAATGGTGGCAGCATATGCAGGATTTTCTATAGGAGTATGACACTCCTCCATGATGAATGTTTGGAAGATGTGGGCTATCCTAGGAGGGTCTAACTTGGTATAGAGGTCAAGCAAGTCTTCAATAGAAAGTAGAGTCTCATTTGTGCTTGGTTCGACCTATGACATTTGGTTAAAGGATTCTGAAGTGATGGTAAATAAAACTTTCTAGTCAAGGGTGACAATGGCTCACTGGGTGGGAATGTAGCAAGCATGACAAAAGTGGATGATTTCTAGGAACTGGTGTACTTTTGGAAACAAATACTTGGGCAAATTAGACTCCCAAAGGTGAATGTCATCATTCTAGTTTAAGAACTTGTCCTTACTCCAGTAGTGGAGTTTTAGAAGGTATCCAGGGGAAGCTATGTCCTTTATTTGGAAGTATCTTTCTGTTAATGCAAGTTGGTCAATGTCTAGGTGAGGGGTTTGTAGAGGTCTCACATCAAGAGAGGTTTGGGAAGCCATAATTGGGTCTACAAATATGAACTAGGCTGGTAGTGGATTCAGGAGTGAGGTTTAGAAGCTCTGGTAGAGTGGGAGGGTAGTTACAGTCTATAAAATAAGGGTTTGGGGTATACAAATAAGTTTTCCTTCAATTCAGGAAAATTTCTTAATTAATTTTAATTAATTAATTGTTAAATTTTAACTATACATTTTGAAATTCACAGCCTTGTTCTAGATTTTCCAAAAATATCTGGAAATTGATGGTTTGACGTGCATACTGGGTTCATTGGTGAATGCAGAAGGTATTGTGGATTCAAATGTCAAGTAGTTGCTCCAAGTTGGTATCCGGAGCATCTTGAGGTGGCATAAGGTGGTCAAATTGGTCGCGGAGGTTCATGGTGTCACAAATGGCTAAGGAACAGTTTACAGTGAAAATGAAAGAAAAGAGTGAATTGGGGCTTTTTCAGCCTTTTAACAGGTAAAAAACACCTTTTTGTGCGGAAACTATGAATGAACAATCGACAATTTTCAGTTTAGGCGGGGAGGTGGTTTTTTGGGTCATCGCAGTACCTTTGTAGGGCAGACATTATTTCTTGCGAGCATGCAATCTAGCCTAGTGCCTTCACATAGCAGAACAGTGCCCAAGAAAAACTGTGAATCTTGCATACTCTTGTGCTATTATTGTTCGTACGATGAATCTGCATGATATGGTTGTACACCATTGGATCTAGGGGTAGGAGATGGAAAGGCTATCTCGCAAATGAGTTGCACAAAGGGAATCGGGAAAGGGATTTGCGGGGCCTGGGATTTAATTATAGTGAATTGTAATTATTTAACCAATAATGTCAGGATTTTTAATATAAACATATGGTTAATTTGGTGAGAGCATGGTTTATGTAGTAGGGTTTTCTAACTACATCAGGAATTGGTGGGTTAAAAAGGTTATCGAGGAAATATGAAGCGGGGAAGTTAATTCGATAAAGTGGGGGCATAAAAACATAGGATAAAGAGGTTTTTATGGGTTTTTGAGGGGAAATAAGGGAAATTAACAAGGGGGAAAGTGATATTTGTAATGGGGAATGGGTTTCACACTAAGGAAAGGGGTTTTGGGAAGGGGGGTGATTTTTGAAGGGTGATTTCTAGGGAATGTGTGAAACCAAGGGGTAAAGGTCAAAATGAGGGAAAAAGAGAAATTATAAGTAATGAAGGGATAATGGGGAAATTAGAAAATAAGTATGTGGGGGTGTAGTGAAATGAGGGGAAATTAGTTAAACAAGCTTGGTGGATATCCTTTGCTTTCTCATAAATCCTCGAGCACATGAAACATAGGATTAAGCATGACAAATGTGCTTTTGACTCAGCAACCTTGTGCATTTGCAACCTTTTTTCTACCTACACTTTATTTATCCTAACATTTTCTCTTCATTTATTGGGTGCATTTGAGCTTGCTGACCCTTTATTTCTCTTTTTTTGACAAGCAAACTATCTAATTCTAACCTTATAACTTCCAATGGCTTAGATTAAACTGATGAGCTCATTTTTATACTCTACCTAACTACTGATCTGCCAAGGTTAAATAGCTTGGCTAGATCTTCATTCTCTATCTATTAACATGAAATTTAAAACATGAATGAGTCAAGATTAAGCTATTGGACCATCATGGATTGTGGCATTTCTAACAAGATCCACACAACCTTATTTTGCATAGTAAAGTAAAAAGTAGTTCCATTTGAATTTTCACATTTTCATGATTTATTTTATTTCTTTTTGGGGTTCATATTTTTCACCTTTTTGATCTTTTTTCTTTTCTTTTTATCCTTTGATTATTCTTTTAGGACATACCCTCTTTAGTTTTTTTTAATTTTAATATGGAAAACATTTTGTAGAAAGCAAAAGTATATACAATATTACAAGACTAACCATAGCCAATTCAAAATTATGAATCCTATTATTATAGAACCCTAACACTACAAATTTAAAGTTTCTTATCTTATTATTAGGATTTAATATATTTTACAACTGTTACTCACATATCAACTATGCAGATGGCCTGCACCTTTAGGTGTAGAACACCTTACTCATCGTTCTCATATCTTGTTAGTTGCATCCAAAAGTGACTTAATCAAATCTTTTTATCTTGGTGTTTTATGTATCTTCTTAAAATATTATGCATTTGAGGCAATTTTTGGTCTTCATTTTCCTTCCAGAAGTGTTTTTAACCCCCTTTTCCTCATTAGAATACAGATTTTCTGCACAATGTGCTACTGATATAGGTGACTTTGTCCCATATTCAGCCTTATATATCTCACACCACCTGCCCTAAGCTAATATTCTTAGTACTGTTTGGGACTGCGGGTGATAATAACCCTGGCATGTATACATGTTTTAGCATCAATTTACACCAAAACTACGTAATCTGTCATAGGGACACATGACTTCCTTAGTTGTAGTGCCCCACTATGATGTTTTAATCATTGCACATTAACCTTTATTACCATAAAAAGTGGATCATGTCATCAGATTTAACACAATCTTAGTTGGGTTGGAAAATTATGGTTATTACCTATAGGTTTTGTATCACAAGTACAAGAAGTTGTCTGTGCATCATGCCCCAAAAAACATCTATAAGTTGGCACATGTGTGAATTCTTCTTTTCCTCTAATCTTGCATATATCTCTCTTTTGTTGTCTATTTCTTTTAATACTAGGATACAACAACCAATAAGTGATGAAGAGATCAATTCACTATACTTATATAATCAAGTATTCTCAACTAAAATTTTGTGCCAATGAGTTCCACCCTATCTCCTTAGTAATAGTAATATCTTTGAGAGGGAGGCTTTCCATATTGAATGTAACCCTATCATCATAAGGACAATACAAATGATATTTTGGGACTAGAAAGGGCAGTTTGGTAATTTGCATTATTCAGGTTAATGTTCTTGTTTAATAATAAATACACATAATTACTCTCAATTTGCATTCTCAACTTCACTTTACAATAAAACTTTAAGGCTTTACAAATAACATAGTTAGCAAGCTAGTAGAGTACATACCTCTATTTATAACTGCCACAACTACACTGGGGTAGGCTGGTGATACAATCTACATTGCCTCAAAATTTATATTATTTTCCATGTCTTCCATTTCCTCAGAATACATGTCATGTTTATATTAAAATTAATATTCTGATTCATCATGAATTTTATATAAACAACCATTATATAACAATATGCTAGAATATTTGTATATAACACCTGACCTTGAGCATTTCAATCGCTGTTAATAATTATTTCCTTGTAGTTGTAGGTTTTCCATTTACTTCAACATTGAATGTATAGTCTTGTTATTCCATTCAATGGTATTTTTTGAACATTAGATTGTTATGCTAACTTTAGTTGTATAGTGATATTTATGATGTTTTGATAAATTGATAAAATCTACATATCTAGTTCAATGACTTGTAACCATACTCTTTTCTTCCCATTAGGTCCAAGAGTTGAACCTAGGCTCTGATACCATTTGTCACATCTCACAAATAATGAAGATAATTTTTTTATTGAATTTTTGCAATTATTTATTTTTTATTTTAATTTTACTTGCTACATGTGGGTATAGTGCCAAAGTCTATACCTATTGTTCACCCCCTCTCAATCTTTATTTCATATTTTTTATATGACTTCAAATTCATATTTTTCAACATTCCAAGGTATGCTCAACGAATACATATATATTTGGTTGCCACTATGTAATTTATCTAGTACAGTTGTTTAGAGTAAGTTTGTAAATTATTTATGAACACCTTGGTTCTTTTCCTAATGCAGTGCTAACATTGTTTTGGTGGTATGGTAATCCATATGAAGGATTTTACACCTTGTCAAACCATACCATCATAAATTATGTTTAATTGGAAAATTAATGGGTTTGCATGGCTTTGGCCTCCTTACGCTATCCGGTATGGACACTTGCACAAGACCAATGTGATATTTATTTGCCTTGTCAGTAACTTTAACATGGATAGTGGAGATATGGTCTAGGAGAATCGACAGAAAATATTAGCTGATTTAAACCCTAATCCCATACTCCCTTAGACCCATCCGTGATTCTATCATTTATGCATTTTCTTGGTAACTCTATATGTGAAGGATTTGTTCAGTGCCCTCTCCATCTCGCCACATGGGTATATGATCCTGGTAGCTGGACAAGACTTCAAATTGAAGCCATGGCTCTTCACCACATTTATTAGGTATCCCTGTTTCGGCTCCACTATAGTTACGTACAAGTTCATTATGAATTTACCCTTGCCGCATACTCTGTTCTTAGCATATTTTAGATCATGGCATTACAAAGGTGAATGTAGCTTCTTTTTGAGTTCATAAAGATAATATTTTTCGTAATGATGTAGTGTTCTGTCTTTCACCCATCCAGGTTGCAGATTCGAGGGAATGACAACAATATTGGGGGTTTTGGAGGCCCATTACCCAACTCCTCTGAGGATATCAAATTCAACAACTATGATTTCCCTAACGTGATTACAAGTTTGTTTTATTTTATAGGTTTACTAACACGATGAGGACAAAACCTTCATATATATTCTATATTTTCTAAGTTTGACCCACATATTTGGTTTATTAGTTTTTAATATATTTTTTTTCTATGTTTTATTGTGCCATTCCCCTAGAGGATAAGGATTGTATTGCTGTTGGAGCAGGATTTTCCTCAATGATAATAGTGAACTCAGTTTTATGGTTATGTGCATGAGTAATCAATCACATTTTTTGGCTCTTCCAGCAAAGTTACTTCCTCCAACAGGTGAAACATTTTTGTTCCTGGGTACTTATCTACTTGGTTTTTGTTTTCTTGTACTGTCACTACCCATTTATATCTTGGATTCGTGTAGGCAGTGAAGTTGTGGGTATTTTCAACCCTTGATAGGAACACCAACACCTCCCCCGAAACCTTTCCTTCCCAGAAACTAAAGGAAAGTATGTAACAACCCTCGTTAAAAGTTCATGTAAAAAAATATAGTACCCAATCATGGGACACATATTCCAATTTGAATGGTGGGAAAAAAATCCTAGTGGGTGTTCATTTGGTTTATTATGGCTAAGGATTTGGAGAGGCCAAAAGGCATTTTTAGCATATTTATTTTTGAAAATAATGGAAATTAGGAGAAAACAAAGGTAAAAGGTCACTTGTTCCACGTGAGGAGTAAATTGAAGGAAAATAATGGAGATTTAAGAAAATATAGGCCTCATTGATAAAAAGGATTCTGAGGATTAGTGGGTTGGCTTGGTCAGTATAAATATGGTCAGTTCAGTTTTGGTCGAGCTCTCTTTTATGCTCTCTCTATCATACTCTTAAATACTTAAAGTTTTCTTGGAGAAATCTTGGAGAAGTGTGGCGTACTTGGATTTTTGGAGGAAGAGGGTAAAGGCAGAGTAAGAAAGAATAAGAGTGCATTGGGATCAACAACTACAATGGGTTTTACTTGAAGGTACCAAGTTTCATGTATGTTTATCTCACTACTTTTGAAATGCATGGCACATATAGGTGGTTTCTTGGTTACGATCTATCATTGGCATGGAGGATCACGCGGATTGACAGTGGATTTGCCTAGCCTTACCATTTCTTGGATAGTCAAAGAGATTGTGGGTTTATTTCCTTTTTTACTAGTTGGTTCTCATGTTACGTTTAACTTGGGTTGAGTTATGAGTTCTTAGAAGCCCTTGTTGGACAAACGCTCTAGAAGCCTTGTAACAACTTGGGTTTAGTTTGTAGTCTTGGAAGCCTTGGTTGGGAAAACACTCTGGGATCCCTTGGTGGGTTGAGTTACTAGTCTTGGAATCCCTGGTTGGAAAAACTCTTTGGAAGCTCGAAATATGTTGTGGGTTGAGTTACTAGTCCTAGAAGCATTTGTTGGACAAACAATATAGAGCTCTAGAAGGCTTTCATAAAGACCAATCTGATAATGGTTTTGTGATGTTCAACTATGAGGTGGAATCATTATTTGATCAGTTGAGGTGGATGGCCTATGTAAGCCTTGGATGGCTTTGGATTGATCTATTCTATTAGATCCCACATTCATTGTTGGAATATGGAATGGGGGTGAATGGTTGAAGAGAGATTTGGCTTAGCCATTCTATGGTTGGGTGAAATGTGGAAGTCCCATCCCGAGTTTGGATTTTGCATCATCAATATGAGGTTATTTATAAGTTTATTTATATGAGTATTATATTGGTTTATATGTGCATGATATGGTTGTTATTTCCTTGGTAATTTTGTAGCTATTATGCTGGTTATGTACGCGTTTTACAATGGTAGATATGTATGGCTCTCACCCCTGTTTTTAGTTGTAAATGAATGAAAAAGGTATATATGACCTAATGGAAAAAATGGAAGCTAATGTGTTGAGGCATCAATGCATCTTAGCGATTCTTAGCTAGGTATGGGACCCTTGTGCTCAGATATTCTTTTTACACCTATAGATTACATATTCGTGATATGTTTGATGAAATTCCTATCATTGCTAGTAGGGTTTCCATCAAGGTATTATTTAAGCAACTACATTTGTGTTGTCATTTCCCTGTTATCTTACCATTTTGAAGGTTTCATTCAATTATGGGTAGTGACTTGGGCTCTGGGCCTAAAAACCTGGCTCAAATCCTGGGGATGCTAGCACAACATTGAGAAAACTAGTCCTTGGATGTTGGCACGCCTTATCATGTGAGCATCCAGAGCCTCCTAGATGTTGGCATGCCTTGTCATGAGAGTGTTCATAGCCTGCTCGATGCTAGAAGACCTATAGCATGGTAGTGTTTGGGGTCAAGTGGTCTAAAATATCAGTGGGACCTAGGGGCTGGTTGGTAGAAAGGTTAGGATGGTTCCTAAGGGGCCTAATGCTTATGTTGAAGATCGGTATGGAGTCTTTCTATCAATTCCACTTCCTTAACCTGGCTTAGGAGGTGAAATCATATCATAGTGGCCTGGCGTCGCATGTTTACCCTCATTGGCTCGTTACTTTCATAGATGTGGGAGGAAGCTTTTACAGAGTGGTATCAGAGCATGGTTCTCCCCTCAAAATGGATGGGAGGTGTATTGGTCATGTATTCATGTCAGTTGCATATGTGTTTCTTATGCTTGTAGCCCATGTGCTTGTTGCATTTGCATGATGTTGATCATGGTTGTAGTGAGATCACCATGTAGAAGTTGATGATGTTGTTGTTGGGATGTGTTAGTAATGAATGAATGTCAGTTGTATATGCATTTATTACACATGTGAGTGTCTATATGTTGTTATGCATGCATTTTCATGGTGAAGGTTGTTGTGCATGAGGTCATTGTATGCAATTAGGTCATCATGATGTTGTTGGTTCCTATGATGTTGATGTGTTGGATGAGTTTGAGCAGGAGATGTAGATCATCAAAGTGAACTTGCAGCATTAGACCTCGACGCAAGAGCATCTTGTCCTAGAGGTTGTATGTTGGGCATGTAGGTATGTAGGTTAAGGATTGTTATATGAATTATGGTTATGTGTATGACTTTCTTTCTATTGATGTTATGGTTACATACATGATAGATGTTAGTTGATCAATGTAGTCATATACACTTGTGTCATATAGTTATGAATGATAGTAACCTATGGTTGTATGCATTACTATTGTTGTTTGATGTTAGATTACTTGATGATTATGTTATATGTTGTTGAGGAATATGTTATAGGTTAACTTGTTGTTGTTATATGATAGTTAGCTTGATGATTAGGTTATATATGTTGTTGATGAGCATGTTATATGTTAGTTGATAGTTGTTATATATTAGTTAACTTGATGATTAGAGTTATATCCTTAGGATTTTGATGTTACATGTATCATACTAATTTGGATCGGCCTATGAAAATGGTTAGGCTTATGATATTCAGGTATGAGTTAATATGTTGTGATATTATGTCATACTAATCTAGAATAATAATACATACATGATTGTTGTGCATGAAAGAAAAATGTTTATGATATTATGATGTGGACATGTTAGCTAGTGTCTATTATAGATATCATGCCCTTATTTATGGTTGACTTGATATGTTGTGAAGTTATATCATGCTAAACTAGATTAATTGTGCTGACAAGATAACCTCCTCTAAGATGCATCGAGGTATGAGTTTGCTTATGTCATCTACTTTGTACTTGAATGTTTGATTATGTTGTCTATCTAGCGTTTGAGTTTTTGATGTCTAATATTTCATCTAGCTGATTTATTTAACATGGTATGTTTGCAAGTTTGTTGAATGTTTGATGAATTGCATGATATGAGTATGGGTTCAAATGATCTTGTTTTAAGATGATTCTACTAACACATATGTGTTGAGATAGTTGATATGTACTTGAGTGTAAGTAGGTGACTGTTGTAGCATTATGTCTAATAACTATGAGTGGACTATGGATATTGACATGATTGTTAGTCTTGGTAAAGGTTGATTTCAAATTGATAGATATGATTGTCTTGATATTTGGAACGTTTGATTGACATGTGTGAGGAGTTGCAAGAAACATACTTGGTATTAGCATGAAACACTTATATTTGATGTGTTTATATAACTAACAGTTGGGTGATGGGAAATCACACAATAAGCCTCGATTCGAACAAGTAAAAAGGGTAAAAGAAACGAATCATGCAATAATTCCTTTGGCTATCTTTGGAAACCCTAATTCCGAATCAATGAGTGCTTTGTACACAAGAAGTCTTATTAACCCTGATTTTGCCTGAAATTATGTGGATATGTGCTATATTCATGGACATGTACTTCACAAGTATATTAGCTAGTATATAGTTACATGTGGATCTTTCAAGGGAATTGGACTCCCTAGAGAGATGGTGTGGATTTGTTCAATTGCAAGTAACATGCTTAGAACAACAAGTTAAGGTAACCAATATATTTTTATGTTTATTTATGCACAAACAATTATGTGTTGATGGAAGTATGATGCAAGGGATTGTACGGAAAAGAGGTTGCTATGAAATCTTGAACAAGTCTCAGTTTGAGCTTCCGTTGGAATCACTGTGAACCATGGGGATTGAGTCATGAAATTTGTTGCCGGTCTTTTTATTTTGGTCTTTTGGTGAATTTTTGTGGTTTATTTGAGGTTTTTTCGTGTCTAGTGTAAGGCATTACCACTTTGTTGGGTGTCGTGCTGTTATTGGTTTTCATAGTTTCTTCTTGTTTCCTTCTCGTATTTCCTTTTATGCTTTGAGTCTTGGGAATTGGTTTGCGAAAGAGGAAAGTTAATGGAGTTCATGGAGAGTTGTATAGTACATATCAGGTGATGGAAGACCTGGTTAAAGCTCAGTACATGTATAAGGGCAACTGAAGGAAAGCATATGAAAATTAGTTGAATTGGCTGGGTCCATTGAGGTACATGGACACTATTAGGACAATCATGAGAAATCTAATAGGAAAGGTAAAGTGAGTGGATGTGAGGAATGTGATGCCTTGGCTATGTTGGGAACAATTGTTCTTAGTGGTGTACATGATGTGCATGGATGGAGGGAATTATTTGAACCTTGACCATATGATATCTAGTGATTATGATGTGATCATGATTATGCTGATGTCTATTTATGTATACATGTATGTATGTCATGTCTGACAGGGTCATCATGGATCATGATTGTTTTATGCTAATGTTTATATGTACATATGTATGTCTATATGTTGTTGTCTAACTACATCATTATTATTTTACGTTGATATTTATATGTTTATATGCGTGTTTACGCATATCATTGTCTAACAGGATCATGATCTTTTATACTAATGTTTACATATATATATGTCATTTTCCGATATATTCATGAAGGATCATTCTTGTGGGAGAATGATTGCTTATGTAGGTGAACAACATGAAGAGGCTCTTGGAGAGGAATCAAGTGCGAAGAGTAGCTTAACAGATCTCTGAGGTTAGTATCATGTGTATATGGATTGATATTATGTGATGATACTATCTCTATGTTTAAGTTATGGAAATGCTAATGCAGAGGGATACATCAACAAAATGAAAGCAGTGTGGTCTGTGGCATGCTGGGACAAGCATGGATAAGACATTGATATCAAGGTTGCTTGGTAGAGATAGTATGGTTTTGTATGTGTGGTACTACTATTATACATATTTTTTATATGTTGTATATGTTACATATTTGATGTTGCGCACATGTGGTGTTGTGTATGGATAGTGTGTGTACATGTTGTTTATGCAATGATTACGTACATTGTGGTGCATATAGTGTTCTGTGATTGTTGCCTATGCTATGTTGGGTATAAATGGTTCTATGTACTTGTTGTATATGCGGTGTTGTGTATATATTGTATTGTGCGCATCGTCGGTATGCGATGTTGTGTGCATGTTACATATGTAGTGTTGTGTACATAGGGTGTTATGTACATGTTGAATATGAGCTTCTATGTACATATGGTGTTGTGTTCATGTTGTACATATGGTGTTGTGTGCATCATTGTACAAGTGGTGTTGTGAGCATGTCTTATCATGTACATGTTGTACATGTTGTGTTGTGTGCATGTGGTGTTGTGTACATGTCGTGCATGTGATGTTGTGTACATGTGGTGTTGTGTATGTGTCATGCCTATGGTACTGTGTACATGTGGTATTGTGTACACATTTTATAGGTGGTGCAGTGTACATGTGGCCTTTTATACATGTTGTGCTGGTGGTGCGGTGTACATGTGATGATGTGAACACATTGTGCTGGTCGTGCGGTGTACATGTGGTATTGTGTGCATGTCATAAATGTTGTGTTGAGGGTATGTGGTACTATGTATGTGCATTATGTGGTTTTGGTATCGTGACATGTGCTCTGCGTGTTGTACTTTATGTACGTATATGTAGTGTGTTGTACATCGGGTGTAGGTGTATGTGTTGTATGTCAGGTGTAGGTGCATGTATTGCATGGCGTTGTGTGCCATGTGTGGTTGTATATGTGTAATTCACACTATGTGTATGTGCACATGGTTGAGGAGAAGGAACTTGGTGTTTGTCGGGTGTGGCAACCAATTCAGAGTGCGTACGGAATAAAGAAAAATGTAGAAGATAACGATTGATTAAAGGATAAGTATCAATATTTTATTTAAATTTTATTATGCATGTGTTTTATGATTCTGGCCTATGGTGATTGTGCATGTGACTTATGATTATGGTCTATGATGATTACATGTGGTCTACGCTTTTGGTTTATCATGCTTACATGTCATTTATGATTTTGATCTATGATGGTTGTGTTTTGAGCTAACCTAATTTGATATGTTTATACATGTTGATTTGATCAAATATGCTAGTTTGACTTATTGTGATACAAAGTAAATAGGATTGCAAGTGTATCTTATTGATGAGCTACCAATGAGGTATGATTTGAATTTATCCAATTAAATTTGAATCCAATGGAAACTATGTGCTTGGTACAGGAAAGCATGAAATTCCTGGGTTGGGTGGTTGAAACCGATTGCAAGCATTAGCAACAACATCAAAAGGAATTGAAACATGCAACAATATGTTGGTACAACAGTTCAGGAGGAGGCCCATTGTGGGACACTTGTACCCAATAGTGTCCATTAATTTCCATAAGAATTATATGACCGGTATGATTGTTTTGAGGTAGGTATATGCCTTTTTTTGTATCTTTTGATGTGAGGAAGCCTTGCTAGGGGATGGACTGCCTAGGATGGGGGTGCCAATGGAACTTGGAACTTGTGTGACTGAAGAGAAGGGGATGACCATATTGACCAAGGGGCTGTGTAGCGGAGAAGGGAAGTTCGGGGATGGATTTGTTTTGGTCATTAGAATTTCCATATGGAATTAGATGCAGATTGGGAGTGTGCCCTGGAACAATGTGTCGATAACTATTCACTAAGAGAAAAAGTGGTGTAGGATTGTAGCATTGGACATTGGATGCAACTTTTACTTTGAAAATGGATTATGGACATCCTCGGAAGGAGTTGAATCTTGGTATTAGTTTTAGGGTCGAGGTGCGAGCCTTTAGATTCCCTTGTTGTAGATGCATGCATCGTATCATTTTATTTGTTGGTTGAGAAAATGTATGCATGTATTATTATAAATAATGTATCGAGCTAGATTTATAAATCTCCATAGAAGGTATGATTACTTTTTGAGTGAAGAAAATGTGTATGTGTGTCTATGTGGTTATTATTGTAAATATCGTAATGAACTATGTGTTGAGGGCCCCGAAATCGGGTCAACAACAAGGGGGATACCCACCCGGTCCGGAACCTGGTTGGTGGCTCCTTGCCCGTTTGATGTAGCGGGTCCGACTGGCGGTAACGGGACCAGCTTCCCGATGCATGGGATGTGTGTGTGTGTAGAGTTTGATTATGTTGATTCTGGAAGCATTCTAAAACTAATTTAAATCTAACTTGCAAACTGATTCTAAGCCATAGTAATCTAATGAAAACAACATATGTAATCTACACTAACCCGAGATATATCTTTTCCATTATGCGATTTAGAAAGATTTCATATAATAACTGGTAATAAAGATCATTCAGCTATCACAAGAATATGAACCATTTAAGATTAACCATTCTGCATAAGAAGTTAAACAAAACAGTTGTGAACAACATATCACATAAATAAATCATTCATATGTCAAGCATAAATAAATGAGTCCACCGTACAAAAGTGCCAAATGATAACCCATATGCTCATACATTAACATATAAACAATATCAGCTGCATATCACTCTAAGAATATAAGCAGAAATTCATCAAGAGATAAAAGTATCATTTATGGCTGATTTTTACTCACAGACTTCAAGCAATAACGATTTATCTCTACTTGTTCTAATATCTACTAAGAGTACAGTAGTGCAACATCAGTAGCAGACATTAAAATGCAAACATAAATAAATCTCGATCCTTCCATTCATCAAAACCTCCTCTGAGGGTGCAGAAGTGCATGTTCCGAGTACAAGTTTTTGACAAATTTCTGGACCCCTCTCCAATGCAATGAGAAGGGTTAAAATACTACTTCCTAATTCTAATAATAGTATTATTACAAAATTGAGGATACGGTTCTCAAATGACCGCCCTTTTTCTAATTTAGTTAAAAAGGAAAAAACAAAATTCTAAATGAAAATACTTGTGAACTTGGTCTTTGAAGTTGCAGCTATCAAGCATAGGCTTGAGAAGAGTAGGCTGGCTGATTTCTGCGCTTAGCTGAGCTGCGAAAACGGCGTCCATAAGAGCTGGCGCTACCTTCTCGGCTGCATTCATGATGCATTTTACTGTCATGCATTAGCTGTGCGGTTTAACTAAGTATGTCCAGTAACTTTCCCAATTTAGTCTAGCCAATGCCTGGATTGTTTTCCCGTTGGCCTGCGCTTTCTGCCTCCATTCTGTCTCCAGTTGCAACTTGCTCGGTAGGTATCCCGGGGTGGTCTCTGAAATCAAATTGGCTCTGTGTAAATTTTCACTTACACAGTCGATAAGGATGCTCGCTTGTGTCGCCGCTGTCTCTGCTGCTTGCTCCGCCTGTGTGATTTTTTCGTCCATTTATTAAAGAGAAGCTCCTTGTGATTTTCATTAATCTTGGGTGCCCCTGCTCTTTTCCCTTCCTCATCATCTTGCGAAGTCAAATATTCTGTTACTCTTTTGTTGTTCTGATCATAGTCGTTCCGCAATTCCACCACCTGGCTGGTGATCATGTTGCTTAGTTCACAAAAGTGTCTCCACTGTGATATTCTACGTACCATATCTTCCTGTTGCTGTGATAGTTGCTCGTTCAAGCCGATAGACTCTGAAATAAACTCTGCCAGCTTAGGTTAATCTTTATGAATTTATTTCACCGTCTGCAGATGCTTTTCTTTTTCTTCAAGACTTCTTTGATAGCTTACCTGCATCTAGAGAAAGTCTTCCTGTAGCTTTTTGAGCTGTCTGGAAGCTTCAATGTTTGCGCTGGCTTGTTGCAACTGTTGTTGTAGCAGTTGTATTTGATTTTCATGTTCTTTTAGGAGTTTCTAAACTTCACAGGCATTGTTAATAGTTGCAGAAGCATATGCTCCTGCAATCTGAGACAGCTTCGTGAGATTCTCGGTTGGATTATTATTTGGGTCTTTCCACAAGACGTCTAGATGTTCAGCATCTTGAGACAGTGCATTCTCAAGATTTCTCTTCTTTCTTTGTCTCCTTACAATTGCTTTATGTTGGGGACTGTAGAATACGTCCAGTGGAGGAATTTCTTCTACGTTGAGTAGAAGTTCTGAGGATGGAGCGATAGGAAGGTGTTCTGCTTCTGCGGCGCTACTGACTATGGTCGAGACGACCTCTTGCACCACCTGTGTATTGCCCACAGGTGTCTTCGGGACTTGCCCTTCAAGATTAATTAATTCATTGAAGGTTTCCCACTATTTATCCAACTCTGTTGTGACAAGAGGTGTTTCGACGACAGGAGGGGGAACGTTTCTTGGTGGTGAGGCGATAACTTGCTGCAGAGCCATATACTTGACTGAGCTGTGCCTTTGGTTGTTTCTTTGTCCTTTTCTTTGTCGTGCACAAACTCTTTAGGTTGTTCAGATATTTCTCTTGCGGCGCTGGACTTAGATATGGAAGTGCTGGAGTTTTCACTGAGGCTGATGCGACAACAACAGTTACCTTCATTATTCTAGGGTTCTCTTCTTCTAACAGCCCATACATGCCTTCCCATGTTGAGATACCTACATCTCTATTGCAGGCTGTACCTGTGTACAGGGGTGCCATCTCCTTGGTTTTTTCTCTTGTTTCAGAGCTTTGAGCTTTGTTCTTCTTTCCCATTTTGCTTTGCGCTTCTGTCTGATTTGCCTTCGCACTTTGCTCCTGCAGGTTACGAGTGAAATGGAAAGACTGATCAGAAAGGTGATGGGAGAGTTTTAAATGCAAGAGATAATCAGATATGCCACCTTACGTGAAGCAAATCCACATCAAGGCACGCGTCTTTATTCCACTTAATAACTGACAACTAATTTATTCCTATCATTAAAAGCGCATAATTTCAAGTCAGGTTATAGTAAGTGGCTTTTCTTTGGGTGACGCGCCCGAAGGATTCGTACTAAGGTGCTTTATGATTTGCCAACGTACCCTTGCATGTCACGCAATCGCAAATCGCAGCGATCGCAATATCGCAGATCGCAATAATTCAATGTTTGCCAAACATCGCCTGCCTCATTTCTGCGATATCCGATCGCGATATCGCATATCGGCGGATTTGTAAGCTTTTCTTTATGGATGCTAGTATGTTGCGATGCGATGTTGTTATTAACACTGGGGCGGCGTGCATATTGGTCTTTACAAGGGAAATGAAGGTGTTTCTTATCCTTATGTGGTGCGACCTTAAAGATTTGCTTTCATGAACACAGGCTTAGGTTTAAGACATTCAAGAAACCTTTTCTAATCGTATGGTTGTAACTTCAAAAAGAAATCCTTGCTTTTCCTAAAAAATTAACTAAGGGTCCCCATTCATTCAGTATCGTGGCTGATACTAGATTGAACGAGGGGGGTTGTTGCTGGCCACAACAATTGGCGATTCACTTGGGAGAACCAGTTATCTCTGCTCTTTTTCTATTGACGTTTTCAAACTTCTAAAGAAAATTTTCTCAGGAAATTTGAACTTTATTATAAAAAGATAAAAACAAATGATACTTCAAAGCGTCAATGATGTTTTGTTTCAGCTCCATTCTAGCTCAATTACTTGCATCCCCAGATTGTATTCGAATTTAAATCAGTCATTACTTGGTCTTGTAAAACATAAAAATAAAGTGTTCTCTATGTATCGGTCCTTCTTAAATATGCTCCTTTGTCGCAGGTAGAGCCACTGCGGCCAGCAGGCGTCCATAGCCTCGACATGGTTACCTATTATCCAGGAATGATCCTTTATCCTGCCTCAGGTTATTTACAACTTTTTCAGAAAGAATCCGTTTCTTGATGCTTTTTCCTTTTTTATTCTCTAAAGAACAATGTCTTGGTTTGGTGGCCAAATTATGACACAGTCATTCACCTGATTTACACTTTTGCTGAGCAAGCTGGCTCGTGATGAGACCCCTTGTCCTTTGATTCCAACAATCTTGAGTCATTGCCCTGTTTTGGTAGACAGTTTTGGCAAAGTCAACAAGTTATAATATCTATGATCATGATAAGCCGGCTCGTGATGAGACCTCTTATTCTTTGAGATATAGCATCTTTTTAGGTCATTCTTCTGAATGTTGTGTTTTCCTTCAGCAGGGAGGAAGTCAAATTTTCTTTCCTTAAGAAAGTTCTGGATGACAATGATAGGGCTGCTTTTGGTAATAGCTGCTTTCACAGAGAATCTTTATTTTAATATTGATACCTTTCATTGTGCTGACCTAAAACAAATCCTTCACTGAGATAGCTTTCTTTTAATTTTTTTATTTTATTTTTGAAACTATCATCATTTCTGGGTCAAAGTTCTATCAATAATAAAGATCAAATTCTCAAAAGATTTGCTGTTCATAGGAGCCGAAGTCCAAAATCTTTAACATAGACAAGGTGTCTTTAGTAAACGTCAAATGTCGTTTAGCCAGAACAAACATTACTTGAGAGAGGCAAACATTCCCTAGGGTCATGTAGAGAATATAAATAACTTTGCCTATCAATTATTGAAAGCAAAACTAACAACTTAGCTAAATTACTCCTACTCCTATTCTAACTATATACAGGAAATAACTAAGTAAAATGATATTTCCAATGGAACCAACGATTCATTATTATTCCTAGCCATATGAATCTTCCAAGCATCAGTAAAAAGAACCGAATTTCCCTTGGATCGAAATTGTTGGCTAGGGAATAAGAACCTACAACCTCAATTGGAATTCTGTCTGATTTTCTTTTCTCATTAGAAGTTCTTTACAACTGAGTACCTATTGGATCATAAAAATTAGGATGAATTTCTGATGTGAATTGGTGATCCTTCAATAGGAGGGATAATGAGTCAAATTGTGAAAAGGGTTTTTCAGTTTCGATGGCTTGTAACACGTTTCTTGTTGACGTTGAGCTTTTAGCGATAATGAAAGTTCTCATATATAAATCGCTAAAATATAATTTATCAAAAATTTGAAAATTTAAAAAGAAATCCGATTTTGTACAAAATGAATGCAAGTGAGAAAGAAATGATTGGGTATTTATGCAAATAGTGTTATCGTACAACTGGGAGTTACTTGCAACTTTTTGCTTTTCACAAGAACTGGCCAGGTTTTGTGAATCAGGAACTAAGTCATGATTGCGAACAGGGACGGAGCTTTCCTCTTGATATGAATCATAGATCGGATTATTGTCTTGGATAGTAGAATTATTCAAATGAGCTTTTGCTTTGAGATGAGGGCCAGGTGGAATAATTCCTGATCTAAGATGTTCCTTATTAACTGACCCTAGATGAGTTACTTGTGATAACTCAACATAATCACAATTGTCAAAGCAACTATCACAAAAGACTTTACAGTTTTCCCTAGGTTCCTCTTTTTCATTATATGTTTTCAGACAAGGGAGGTCAGGCAACTCTCGTTTGATATTGATCAAAGGCTGTGCTAAAGTGCTCTCTTTATTTTGAAAACCCAATGATGATTTGTCTGAATAACCCTCTGTGTCTGTTGAGATATTCTTGATATTATGAGGGGAAAAATCGTCATCACTAAAAACATTGGGGTAAAGAGAAAAATGCGAATCTGGAATAATGCATTTAAAAACATCAAATAAATTTTGTTCATCAGATTCACTATAAGCATCGGGCTTTAGATCATACCTTTTTGTGCCGATATTTTTTGAAAGAGAAACAGTTGGTGGATCTAACCTTGGCATCAGCATTTGTTGATTTGAAATGATATTGTCTGACTCTATGTCAAAGTCATCTTCTGGTTCCAAGGTAGTCTCCCTTTTAGTATTTTCGTCTTTGTTTTCTGGTGCTGGAGCATGCAAGACTCCTAGGCTAATCTCTATTTGGTCAGATACAGGAGGTAGGAAATACTCGTCACAATCTGAAGATTCTTCATCTGTGAGCTCATTCTCGAGGTCATATTTTAGACATTTAAGATGAAATCGCATATTGAAATCCCTTACGGGTTCATCTTGTTTCCGCAGATAGTCGATTTCATCATAGACCTGGTCGTATTCATAGCAATCAAATTCCAAGATGAAAGTCCTAATGAATTGGTCCGAGCTATGGATTGATGCAACTGGGAGGTTTCTGCACCATTTTCTAGCTTCCGATGTGAATGTAAGAGTAAAAATCCTGCACAAAATGCCTTCATCAATTTTCTGAATATCAGAACTCGAAACTCTTTGAATGAATTGCAAGGCATGGTGGAATGCAGAAGAATTATTCTTACCATTGAATTTTACCTGAGACAATAGCCTTACCACATCTGGTGGAGTGTTAGAAGAGGCAGGAACATGGATGCAACTCCAAATAGGAATTCTATGAGCAGCCATCCTGTTTCAAGATTTCTAATTTAAAAACATTCCAACAGACAATATGCTTAGCCCTCCTTCTAGCACCAAATATGTTGAGGGCCCCGAAATCGGGTCAACAACAAGGGGGATACCCACCCGGTCTGGAACCTGGTTGGCGGCTCCTTGCTCGTTTGATGTAGCGGGTCCGACTGGGGGTAACGAGACCAGCTTCCCAATGCATGGGATGTGTGTGTGTAGAGTTTGATTATGTTGATTCTGGAAGCATTCTAAAACTAATTTAAATCTAACTTGCAAACTGATTCTAAGCCATAGTAATCTAATGAAAACAACATATGTAATATACACTAACCCGGGATATATCTTTTCCATTATGCGATTTAGAAAGATTTCATATAATAACTGGTAATAAAGATCATTCAGCTATCACAAGAATATGAACCATTTAAGATGAACCATTCTACATAAGAAGTTAAACAAAACAGTTGTGAACAGCATATCGCATAAATAAATCATTCATATGTCAAGCATAAATAAATGAGTCCACCGTCCAAAAGTGCCAAATGATAACCCATATGCTCATACATTAACATATAAATAATATCAGCTGCATATCACTCTAAGAATATAAGCAGAAATTCGTCAAGAGATAACAGTACCATTTATGACTGATTTTTACTCACAGACTTCAAGCAATAACGATTTATCTCTACTTGTTCTAATATCTACTAAGAGTACACTAGTGCAACATCAATAGCAGACATTAAAATGCAAACATAAATAAATCTCGATCCTTCCATTCATCAAAACCTCCTCTGAGGGTGCAGAAGTCCATGTTCCAAGGACAAGTTTTTGACAAATTTCTGGACCCCTCTCCAATGCAATGAGAAGGGTTAAAATACTACTTCCTAGTTCTAATAATAGTATTATTACAAAATTGAGGATACGGTTCTCAAATGACCGCCCTTTTTCTTATTTAGTTAAAAAGGAAAAAACAACATTCTAAATGAAATTACTTGTGAACTTGGTCTTTGAAGTTGCAGTTGTCAAGCATAGGCTTGGCAAGAACAGGCTGGCTGATTTCTGCGCTTAGCTAGGCTGCGAAAACGGCATCCATAAGAGCTGGCGCTACCTTCTTGGCTGCATTCGTGATGCATCTTATTGTCATGCATTGGCTGTGCGGTTTAACTAAGTATGTCCAGTAACTTTCCCAATTTAGTCTAGCCAATGCCTGGATTGTTTTCCCGTTTGCCTGCGCTTTCTGCCTCCATTCTGTCTCCAGTTGCAACTTGCTCGGTAGGTATCCCGGGGTGGTCTCTGAAATCAAATTGGCTCTGTGTAAATTTTCATTTACACAGTCGATAAGGATGCTCGCTTGTGTCGTCGCTATCTCTGCTGCTTGCTCCACCTGTGTGATTTGTTCGTCCAATTTATTAAAGAGAAGCTCCTTGTGATTTTCATTAATCTTGGGTGCCCCTGCTCTTTTCCCTTCCTCATCATCTCGCCAAGTCAAATATTCTGTTACTCTTTTGTTGTTCTGATCATAGTCGTTCCGCAATTCCACCACCTGGCTGGTGATCGTGTTGCTTAGTTCACAAAAGTGTCTCCACTGTGATATTCTACGTACCATATCTTCCTGTTGCTATGATAGTTGCTCGTTAAAGCCGATGGACTCTGAAATAAACTCTTCCAGCTTAGGTTAATCTTTATGCATTTCTTGCACCGTCTATAGTTGCTTTTGTTTTTCTTCAAGACTTCTTTGATAGCTTACCTGCATCTGGCGAAAGTCTTCCTGTAGCTTTTCGAGCTGTCTGGAAGCTTTAGTGTTTGAGCTGGCTTGTTGCAACTGTTTTTGTAGCAGTTGTATTTGATTTTCATGTTCTTTTAGGAGTTGCTGAACTTCAGAGGCCTTGTCAATAGTTTCAGAAGCATATGCTCCTGCAATCTGAGACAGATTCGTGAGATTCTCGGTTGGATTTTGGGTCTTTCCACAAGACATCTAGATGTTCAGCATCTTGAGACAGTGCATTCTCAAGATTTCTCTTCTTTCTTTGTCTCCTTAAAACTACTTTGTGCTGGGGACTGTAGAATACGTCCAGTGGAGGAATTTCTTCTACGTTAAGTAGAAGTTCTGAGGATGGAGCGATAGGAAGGTGTTCTACTTCTGCGGCGCTACTAACTATGGTCGAGACGACCTCTTGCACCACTTGTGTATTGCCCACAGGTGTCTTCGGGACTTGCCCTTCAAGATTAATTAATTCATTGAAGGTTTTCCACTCTTTATCCAACTCTGTTGTGACAAGAGGTGTTTCGACGACAGGAGGGGGAACGTTTCTTGGTGGTGAGGCGATAACTTGCTGCTGAGCCATTGTACTTGACTGAGCTGTGTCTTTGGTTGTTTCTTCGTTCTTTTCTTTGTCGTGCACAGACTCTTTAGGATGCTCAGATATTTCTCTTGCGGCGCTGAACTTAGATCTGGAAGTGCTGGAGTTTTCACTGAGGCTGATGCGACAGCAGCAGTTACCTTCATTATTCTAGGGTTCTCTTCTTCTAACAGCCTATACATGCCTTCCCATGTTGAGATACCTGCATCTCTGTTGCAGGTTGTATTTGTGTACAGGGGCGCCATCTCCTTGGTTTTTTCTCTTGTTTGGGAGCTTTGAGCTTTGTTCTTCTTTCCCATTTCGCTTTGCGCTTCTGTCTGATTTGCCTTCGCACTTTGCTCCTGCAGGTTACGAGTGAAATGGAAAGACCGATCAGAAAGGTGATGGGAGAGTTTTAAATGCAAGAGATAATCAGATATGCCACCTTACGTGAAGCAAATCCGCATCAAGGCACGCGTCTTTATTCCACTTAATAACTCACAACTAATTTATTACTATCATTAAAAGCGCATAATTTCAAGTCAGGTTATAGTAAGTGGCTTTTCTTTGGGTGACGCGCCCGAAGGATTCGTACTAAGGTGCTTTATGATTTGCCAACGTACCCTTGCATGTCGCGCAATCGCAAATCGCAGCGATCGCAATATCGCAGATCGCAATAATTCAATGTTTGCCAAACTTCGCGTGCCTCATTTCTGCGATATGCGATCGCGCGATCGCGATATCGCATATCGGCGGATTTGTAAGCTTTTCTTTATGGATGCTAGTATGTTGCGATGCAATGTTGTTATTAACACTGGGGCGGCGTGCATATTGGTCTTTAGAAGGGAAATGAAGGTGTTTCTTATCCTTATGTGGTGCGACCTTAAAGATTTGCTTTCATGAACACAGGCTTAGGTTTAAGACATTCAAGAAACCTTTTCTAAGCGTATGGTTGTAACTTCAAAAAGAAATCCTTGCTTTTCCTAAAAAATTAACTAAGGGTCCCCATTCATTCAGTATCGTGGCTGATACTAGATTGAACGAGGGGGGTTGTTGCTGGCCACAACAATTGGCGATTCACTTGGGAGAACCAGTTATCTCTGCTCTTTTTCTATTGACGTTTTCAAACTTCTAAAGAAAATTTTCTCAGGAAATTTGAACTTTATTATAAAAAGATAAAAACAAATGATACTTCAAAGCGTCAATGATGTTTTGTTTCAGCTCCATTCTAGCTCAATTACTTGCATCCCCAGATTGTATTCGAATTTAAATCAGTCATTACTTGGTCTTGTAAAACATAAAAATAAAGTGTTCTCTATGTATCAGTCCTTCTTAAATATGCTCCTTTGTCGCAGGTAGAGCCACTGCTGCCAGCAGGCGTCCATAGCCTCGACAGGGTTACCTATTATCCAGGAATGATCCTTTATCCTGCCTCAGGTTATTTACAACTTTTTCAGAAAGAATCCGTTTCTTGATGCTTTTTCCTTTTTTATTCTCTAAAGAACAATGTCTTGGTTTGGTGGCCAAATTATGACACAGTCATTCACCTGATTTACACTTTTGCTGAGCAAGCTGGCTCGTGATGAGACCCCTTGTCTTTTGATTGCAACAATCTTGAGTCATTGCCCTGTTTTGGTAGACAGTTTTGGCAAAGTCAGCAAGTTATAATATCTGTTATCATGATAAGTCGGCTCGTGATGAGACCTCTTATTCTTTGAGATATAGCATCTTTTTAGGTCATTCTTCTGAATGTTGTGTTTTCCTTCAGCAGGGAGGAAGTTAAATTTTCTTTCCTCAAGAAAGTTTTGGACGACAATGATAGGGTTGCTTTTGGTAATGGCTGCTTTCACAGAGAATCTTTATTTTAATATTTATACCTTTCATTGTGCTGACCTAAAACAAATCCTTCACTGAGATAGCTTTCTTTTAATTTTTTTATTTTATTTTTGAAACTATCATCATTTCTGGGTCAAAGTTCTATCAATAATAAAGATCAAATTCTCAAAAGATTTGCTGTTCATAGGAGCCGAAGTCCAAAATCTTTAACATAGACAAGGTGTCTTTAGTAAACGTCAAATGTCATTTAGCCAGAACAAACATTACTTGAGAGAGGCAAACATTCCCTAGGGTCATGTAGAGAATATAAATAACTTTGCCTATCAATTATTGAAAGCAAAACTAACAACTTAGCTAAATTACTCCTACTCCTATTCTAACTATATACAGGAAATAACTAAGTAAAATGATATTTCCAATGGAACCAACGATTCATTATTATTCCTAGCCATATGAATCTTCCAAGCATCAGTAAGAAGAACCGAATTTCCCTTGGATCGAAATTGTTGGCTAGGGAATAAGAACCTACAACCTCAATTGGAATTCTGTCTGATTTTCTTTTCTCATTAGAAGTTCTTTACAACTGAGTACCTATTGGATCATAAAAATTAGGATGAATTTCTGATGTGAATTGGTGATCCTTCAATAGGAGGGATAATGAGTCAAATTGTGAAAAGGGTTTTTCAGTTTCGATGGCTTGTAACACGTTTCTTGTTGACGTTGAGCTTTTAGCGATAATGAAAGTTCTCATATATAAATCGCTAAAATATAATTTATCAAAAATTTGAAAATTTAAAAAGAAATCCGATTTTGTACAAAATGAATGCAAGTGAGAAAGAAATGATTGGGTATTTATGCAAATAGTGTTATCGTACAACTGGGAGTTACTTGCAACTTTTTGCTTTTCACAAGAACTGGCCAGGTTTTGTGAATCAGGAACTAAGTCATGATTGCGAACAGGGACGGAGCTTTCCTCTTGATATGAATCATAGATCGGATTATTGTCTTGGATAGTAGAATTATTCAAATGAGCTTTTGCTTTGAGATGAGGGCCAGGTGGAATAATTCCTGATCTAAGATGTTCCTTATTAACTGACCCTAGATGAGTTACTTGTGATAACTCAACATCATCACAATTGTCAAAGCAACTATCACAAAAGACTTTACAGTTTTCCCTAGGTTCCTCTTTTTCATTATATGTTTTCAGACAAGGGAGGTCAGGCAACTCTCGTTTGATATTGATCAAAGGCTGTGCTAAAGTGCTCTCTTTATTTTGAAAACCCAATGATGATTTGTCTGAATAACCCTCTGTGTCTGTTGAGATATTCTTGATATTATGAGGGGAAAAATCGTCATCACTAAAAACATTGGGGTAAAGAGAAAAATGCGAATCTGGAATAATGCATTTAAAAACATCAAATAAATTTTGTTCATCAGATTCACTATAAGCATCGGGCTTTAGATCATACCTTTTTGTGCCGATATTTTTTGAAAGAGAAACAGTTGGTGGATCTAACCTTGGCATCAGCATTTGTTGATTTGAAATGATATTGTCTGACTCTATGTCAAAGTCATCTTCTGGTTCCAAGGTAGTCTCCCTTTTAGTATTTTCGTCTTTGTTTTCTGGTGCTGGAGCATGCAAGACTCCTAGGCTAATCTCTATTTGGTCAGATACAGGAGGTAGGAAATACTCGTCACAATCTGAAGATTCTTCATCTGTGAGCTCATTCTCGAGGTCATATTTTAGACATTTAAGATGAAATCGCATATTGAAATCCCTTACGGGTTCGTCTTGTTTCCGCAGATAGTCGATTTCATCATAGACCTGGTCGTATTCATAGCAATCAAATTCCAAGATGAAAGTCCTAATGAATTGGTCCGAGCTATGGATTGATGCAACTGGGAGGTTTCTGCACCATTTTCTAGCTTCCGCTGTGAATGTAAGAGTAAAAATCCTGCACAAAATGCCTTCATCAATTTTCTGAATATCAGAACTCGAAACTCTTTGAATGAATTGCAAGGCATGGTGGAATGCAGAAGAATTATTCTTACCATTGAATTTTACCTGAGACAATAGCCTTACCACATCTGGTGGAGTGTTACAAGAGGCAGGAACATGGATGCAACTCCAAATAGGAATTCTATGAGCAGCCATCCTGTTTCAAGATTTCTAATTTAAAAACATTCCAACAGACAATATGCTTAGCCCTCCTTCTAGCACCAAATATGTTGAGGGCCCCGAAATCGGGTCAACAACAAGGGGGATACCCACCCGGTCTGGAACCTGGTTGGCGGCTCCTTGCTCGTTTGATGTAGCGGGTCCGACTGGGGGTAACGAGACCAGCTTCCCGATGCATGGGATGTGTGTGTGTAGAGTTTGATTATGTTGATTCTGGAAGCATTCTAAAACTAATTTAAATCTAACTTGCAAACTGATTCTAAGCCATAGTAATCTAATGAAAACAACATATGTAATATACACTAACCCGGGATATATCTTTTCCATTATGCGATTTAGAAAGATTTCATATAATAACTGGTAATAAAGATCATTCAGCTATCACAAGAATATGAACCATTTAAGATGAACCATTCTACATAAGAAGTTAAACAAAACAGTTGTGAACAGCATATCGCATAAATAAATCATTCATATGTCAAGCATAAATAAATGAGTCCACCGTCCAAAAGTGCCAAATGATAACCCATATGCTCATACATTAACATATAAATAATATCAGCTGCATATCACTCTAAGAATATAAGCAGAAATTCGTCAAGAGATAACAGTACCATTTATGACTGATTTTTACTCACAGACTTCAAGCAATAACGATTTATCTCTACTTGTTCTAATATCTACTAAGAGTACACTAGTGCAACATCAATAGCAGACATTAAAATGCAAACATAAATAAATCTCGATCCTTCCATTCATCAAAACCTCCTCTGAGGGTGCAGAAGTCCATGTTCCAAGGACAAGTTTTTGACAAATTTCTGGACCCCTCTCCAATGCAATGAGAAGGGTTAAAATACTACTTCCTAGTTCTAATAATAGTATTATTACAAAATTGAGGATACGGTTCTCAAATGACCGCCCTTTTTCTTATTTAGTTAAAAAGGAAAAAACAACATTCTAAATGAAATTACTTGTGAACTTGGTCTTTGAAGTTGCAGTTGTCAAGCATAGGCTTGGCAAGAACAGGCTGGCTGATTTCTGCGCTTAATTAGGCTGCGAAAACGGCATCCATAAGAGCTGGCGCTACCTTCTTGGCTGCATTCGTGATGCATCTTATTGTCATGCATTGGCTGTGCGGTTTAACTAAGTATGTCCAGTAACTTTCCCAATTTAGTCTAGCCAATGCCTGGATTGTTTTCCCGTTTGCCTGCGCTTTCTGCCTCCATTCTGTCTCCAGTTGCAACTTGCTCGGTAGGTATCCCGGGGTGGTCTCTGAAATCAAATTGGCTCTGTGTAAATTTTCATTTACACAGTCGATAAGGATGCTCGCTTGTGTCGTCGCTATCTCTGCTGCTTGCTCCGCCTGTGTGATTTGTTCGTCCAATTTATTAAAGAGAAGCTCCTTGTGATTTTCATTAATCTTGGGTGCCCCTGCTCTTTTCCCTTCCTCATCATCTCGCCAAGTCAAATATTCTGTTACTCTTTTGTTGTTCTGATCATAGTCGTTCCGCAATTCCACCACCTGGCTGGTGATCGTGTTGCTTAGTTCACAAAAGTGTCTCCACTGTGATATTCTACGTACCATATCTTCCTGTTGCTATGATAGTTGCTCGTTAAAGCCGATGGACTCTGAAATAAACTCTTCCAGCTTAGGTTAATCTTTATGCATTTCTTGCACCGTCTGTAGTTGCTTTTCTTTTTCTTCAAGACTTCTTTAATAGCTTACCTGCATCTGGCGAAAGTCTTCCTGTAGCTTTTCGAGCTGTCTGGAAGCTTTAGTGTTTGAGCTGGCTTGTTGCAACTGTTTTTGTAGCAGTTGTATTTGATTTTCATGTTCTTTTAGGAGTTGCTGAACTTCAGAGGCCTTGTCAATAGTTTCAGAAGCATATGCTCCTGCAATCTGAGACAGATTCGTGAGATTCTCGGTTGGATTTTGGGTCTTTCCACAAGACGTCTAGATGTTCAGCATCTTGAGACAGTGCATTCTCAAGATTTCTCTTCTTTCTTTGTCTCCTTAAAACTACTTTGTGCTGGGGACTGTAGAATACGTCCAGTGGAGGAATTTCTTCTACGTTGAGTAGAAGTTCTGAGGATGGAGCGATAGGAAGGTGTTCTACTTCTGCGGCGCTACTAACTATGGTCGAGACGACCCCTTGCACCACTTGTGTATTGCCCACAGGTGTCTTCGGGACTTGCCCTTCAAGATTAATTAATTCATTGAAGGTTTTCCACTCTTTATCCAACTCTGTTGTGACAAGAGGTGTTTCGACGACAGGAGGGGGAACGTTTCTTGGTGGTGAGGCGATAACTTGCTGCTGAGCCATTGTACTTGACTGAGCTGTGTCTTTGGTTGTTTCTTCGTTCTTTTCTTTGTCGTGCACAGACTCTTTAGGATGCTCAGATATTTCTCTTGCGGCGCTGGACTTAGATCTGGAAGTGCTGGAGTTTTCACTGAGGCTGATGCGACAGCAGCAGTTACCTTCATTATTCTAGGGTTCTCTTCTTCTAACAGCCTATACATGCCTTCCCATGTTGAGATACCTGCATCTCTGTTGCAGGTTGTATTTGTGTACAGGGGCGCCATCTCCTTGGTTTTTTCTCTTGTTTGGGAGCTTTGAGCTTTGTTCTTCTTTCCCATTTCGCTTTGCGCTTCTGTCTGATTTTCCTTCGCACTTTGCTCCTGCAGGTTACGAGTGAAATGGAAAGACCGATCAGAAAGGTGATGGGAGAGTTTTAAATGCAAGAGATAATCAGATATGCCACCTTACGTGAAGCAAATCCGCATCAAGGCACGCGTCTTTATTCCACTTAATAACTCACAACTAATTTATTACTATCATTAAAAGCGCATAATTTCAAGTCAGGTTATAGTAAGTGGCTTTTCTTTGGGTGACGCACCCGAAGGATTCGTACTAAGGTGCTTTATGATTTGCCAACGTACCCTTGCATGTCGCGCAATCGCAAATCGCAGCGATCGCAATATCGCAGATCGCAATAATTCAATGTTTGCCAAACTTCGCGTGCCTCATTTCTGCGATATGCGATCGCGCGATCGCAATATTGCATATCGGCGGATTTGTAAGCTTTTCTTTATGGATGCTAGTATGTTGCGATGCAATGTTGTTATTAACACTGGGGCGGCGTGCATATCGGCCTTTAGAAGGGAAATGAAGGTGTTTCTTATCCTTATGTGGTGCGACCTTAAAGATTTGCTTTCATGAACACAGGCTTAGGTTTAAGACATTCAAGAAACCTTTTCCAAGCGTATGGTTGTAACTTCAAAAAGAAATCCTTGCTTTTCCTAAAAAATTAACTAAGGGTCCCCATTCATTCAGTATCGTGGCTGATACTAGATTGAACGAGGGGGGTTGTTGCTGGCCACAACAATTGGCGATTCACTTGGGAGAACCAGTTATCTCTGCTCTTTTTCTATTGACGTTTTCAAACTTCTAAAGAAAATTTTCTCAGGAAATTTGAACTTTATTATAAAAAGATAAAAACAAATGATACTTCAAAGCGTCAATGATGTTTTGTTTCAGCTCCATTCTAGCTCAATTACTTGCATCCCCAGATTGTATTCGAATTTAAATCAGTCATTACTTGGTCTTGTAAAACATAAAATAAAGTGTTCTCTATGTATCAGTCCTTCTTAAATATGCTCCTTTGTCGCAGGTAGAGCCACTGCGGCCAGCAGGCGTCCATAGCCTCGACATGGTTACCTATTATCTATGAATGATCCTTTATCCTGCCTCAGGTTATTTACAACTTTTTCAGAAAGAATCCGTTTCTTGATGCTTTTTCCTTTTTTATTCTCTAAAGAACAATGTCTTGGTTTGGTGGCCAAATTATGACACAGTCATTCACCTGATTTACACTTTTGCTGAGCAAGCTGGCTCGTGATGAGACCCCTTGTCTTTTGATTGCAACAATCTTGAGTCATTGCCCTGTTTTGGTAGACAGTTTTGGCAAAGTCAGCAAGTTATAATATCTGTTATCATGATAAGTCGGCTCGTGATGAGACCTCTTATTCTTTGAGATATAGCATCTTTTTAGGTCATTCTTCTGAATGTTGTGTTTTCCTTCAGCAGGGAGGAAGTTAAATTTTCTTTCCTCAAGAAAGTTTTGGACGACAATGATAGGGTTGCTTTTGGTAATGGCTGCTTTCATAGAGAATATTTATTTTAATATTTATACCTTTCATTGTGCTGACCTAAAACAAATCCTTCACTGAGATAGCTTTCTTTTAATTTTTTATTTTTATTTTTGAAACTATCATCATTTCTGGGTCAAAGTTCTATCAATAATAAAGATAAAATTCTCAAAAGATTTGTTGTTCATAGGAGCCGAAGTCCAAAATCTTTAACAGAGACAAGGTGTCTTTAGTAAACGTCAAATGTCGTTTAGCCAGAACAAACATTACTTGAGAGAGGCAAACATTCCCTAGGGTCATGTAGAGAATATAAATAACTTTGCCTATCAATTATTGAAAGCAAAACTAACAACCTAGCTAAATTACTCCTACTCCTATTCTAACTATATACAGGAAATAACTAAGTAAAATGATATTTCCAATGGAACCAACGATTCATTATTATTCCTAGCCATATGAATCTTCCAAGCATCAGTAAAAAGAACCGAATTTCCCTTGGATCGAAATTGTTGGCTAGGGAATAAGAACCTACAACCTCAATTGGAATTCTGTCTGATTTTCTTTTCTCATGAGAAGTTTTTTCCAACTGAGTACCTATTGGATCATAAAAATTAGGATGAATTTCTGATGTGAATTGGTGATCTTTAAATAGGAGGGATAACGAGTCAAATTCTGAAAAGGGTTTTTCAGTTTCGATGGCTTGTAACCCGTTGCTTGTTGACGTTGAGCTTTTAGCGATAATGAAAGTTCTCATATATAAATCGCTAAAATATAATTTATCAAAAATTTGAAAATTTAAAAAGAAATCCGATTTTGTACAAAATGAATGCAAGTGAGAAAGAAATGATTGGGTATTTATACAAATAGTGTTATCGTACAACTGGGAGTTACTTGCAACTTTTTTCTTTTCACAAGAACTGGCCAGGTTTTTTGAATCAGGAACTAAGTCATGATTGCGAACAGGGATGGAGCTTTCCTCTTGATATGAATCATAGATCGGAGTATTTTCTTGGATAGTAGAATTATTCAAATGAGCTTTTGCTTTGAGATGAGGGTCAGGTGGAATAATTCCTGATCTAAGATGTTCCTTATTAACTGACCCTAGATGAGTTACTTGTGATAACTCAACATCATCACAATTGTCAAAGCAACTATCACAAAAGACTTTACAGTTTTCCCTAGGTTCCTCTTTTTCATTATATGTTTTCAGACAAGGGAGGTCAGGCAGCTCTCGTTTGATATTGATCAAAGGCTGTGCTAAAGTGGTCTCTTTATTTTGAAAACCCAATGATGATTTGTCTGAATAACCCTCTGTGTCTGTTGAGATATGCTTGATATTATGAGGGGAAAAATCGTCATCACTAACAACATTGGGGTAAAGAGAAAAATGCGAATCTGGAATAATGCATTTAAAAACATCAAATAAATTTTGTTCATCAGATTCACTATAAGCATCGGGCTTTAGATCATACCTTTTTGTGCCGATATTTTTTGAAAGAGAAACAGTTGGTGGATCTAACCTTGGCATCAGCATTTGTTGATTTGAAATGATATTGTCTGACTCTATGTCAAAGTCATCTTCTGGTTCCAAGGTAGTCTCCCTTTCAGTATTTTCGTCTTTGTTTTCTAGTGCTAGAGCATGCAAGACTCCTAGGCTAATCTCTGTTTGGTTAGATACAGGAGGTAGGAAATACTCGTCACAATCTGAAGATTCTTCATCTGTGAGCTCATTCTCGAGGTCATATTGTAGACATTTAAGATGAAATCACATATTGAAATCCCTTACGGGTTCGTCTTGTTTCCGTAGATAGTCGATTTCATCATAGACCTGGTCTTATTCATAGCAATCAAATTCCAAGATGAAAGTCCTAACGAATTGGTCCGAGCTGTAGATTGATGCAACTGGGAGGTTTCTGCACAATTTTCTAGCTTCCGCTGTGAATGTAAGAGTAAAAATCGTGCACAAAACGCCTTCATCAATTTTCTGAATATCAGAACTCGAAACTCTTTGAATGAATTGCAAGGCATGGTGGAATGCAAAAGAATTATTCTTACCATTGAATTTTACCTAAGACAATAGCCTTACCACATCTGGTGGAGTGTTGGAAGAGGCAAGAACATGGATGCAACTCCAAATAGTTATTCTATGAGCAGCCATCCTATTTCAAGATTTCTAATTTAAAAACATTCCAACAGACAATATGCTCATCCCTCCTTCTAGCGCCAAATATGTTGAGGGCCCCGAAATCGGGTCAACAACAAGGGGGATACCCACCCGGTCCGGAACCTGGTTGGCGTCTCCTTGCCTGTTTGATGTAGCGGGTCCAACTAGGGGTAACGGGACCAGCTTCCCGTTGCATGGGATGTGTGTGTGTGTAGAGTTTGATTATGTTGATTCTGGAAGCATTCTAAAACTAATTTAAATCTAACTTGCAAACTGATTCTAAGCCATAGTAATCTAATGAAAACAACATATGTAATCTACCCTAACCCGGGATATATCTTTTCCATTATGCGATTTAGAAAGATTTCATATAATAACTGGTAATAAAGATCATTCAGCTATCACAAGAATATGAACCATTTAAGATGAACCATTCTGCATAAGAAGTTAAACAAAACAGTTGTGAACAGCATATCGCATAAATAAATCATTCATATGTCAAGCATAAATAAATGAGTCCACCGTCCAAAAGTGCCAAATGATAACCCATATGCTCATACATTAACATATAAACAATATCAGCTGCATATCACTCTAAGAATATAAGCAGAAATTCGTCAAGAGATAAAAGTACCATTTATGACTGATTTTTACTCACAGACTTCAAGCAATAACGATTTATCTCTACTTGTTCTAATATCTACTAAGAGTACAGTAGTGCAACATCAGTAGCAGACATTAAAATGCAAACATAAATAAATCTCGATCCTTCCATTCATCAAAACCTCCTCTGAGGGTGCAGAAGTGCATGTTCCTAGGACAAGTTTTTGACAAATTTCTGGACCCCTTCCAATGCAATGAGAAGGGTTAAAATACTACTTCCTAATTCGAATAATAGTATTATTACAAAATTGAGGATACGGTTCTCAAATGACCACCCTTTTTCTAATTTAGTTAAAAAATAAAAAACAACATTCTAAATGAAATTACTTGTGAACTTGGTCTTTGAAGTTGCAGCTGTCAAGCATAGGCTTGACAAGAGCAGGCTGGCTGATTTCTACGCTTAGCTGGGCTGCGAAAACGGCATCCATAAGAGCTGGCACTACCTTCTCGGCTGCATTCATGATGCATCTTATTGTCATGCATTGGCTGTGCGGTTTAACTAAGTATGTCCAGTAACTTTCCCAATTTAGTCTAGCCAATGCCTGGATTGTTTTCCCGTTTGTCTGCGCTTTCTGCCTCCATTCTGTCTCCAGTTGCAACTTGATCGGTTGGTATCCGGGGGTGGTCTCTGAAATCAAATTGGCTCTGTGTAAATTTTCATTTACACAGTCGATAAGGATGCTCGCTTGTGTCGTCGTTGTCTCTGCTGCTTGCTCCGCCTGTGTGATTTGTTCGTCCCATTTATTAAAGAGCAGCTCCTTGTGATTTTCATTAATCTTGGGTGCCCCTGCTCTTTTCCCTTCCTCATCATCTTGCCAAGTCAAATATTTTGTTACTCTTTTGTTGTTCTGATCATAGTCGTTCCACAATTCCACCACCTGGCTGGTGATCGTGTTGCTTAGTTCACAAAAGTGTCTCCATTGTGATATTCTACGTACCATATCTTCCTGTTGCTGTGATAGTTGCTCGTTCAAGCCGATGGACTCTGAAATAAACTCTGCCAGCTTAGGTTAATCTTTATGCATTTCTTGCACCGTCTGTAGTTGCTTTTCTTTTTCTTCAAGACTTCTTTGATAGCTTACCTGCATCTGGCGAAAGTCTTCATGTAGCTTTTCGAGCTGTCTGGAAGCTTTAGTGTTTGCGCTGGCATGTTGCAACTGTTGTTGTAGCAGTTATATTTGATTTTCATGTTCTTTTAGGAGTTGCTGAACTTCAGAGGCCTTGTCAATAGTTGCAGAAGCATATTCTCCTGCAATCTGAGACAGCTTCGTGAGATTCTCGGTTGGATTATTATTTGGGTCTTTCCACAAGACGTCTAGATGTTCAGCATCTTGAGACAGTGCATTCTCAAGCTTTCTCTTCTTTCTTTGTCTCCTTAGAACTGCTTTGTGCTGGGGACTGTAGAATAAGTCCAATGGAGGAATTTCTTCTACGTTGAGTAGAAGTTCTGAGGATGAAGCGATAGGAAGGTGTTCTGCTTCTCCGGCGCTACTGACTATGGTCGAGACGACCTCTTGCACCACCTGTGTATTTCCCACAGGTGTCTTCGGGACTTGCCCTTCAAGATTAATTAATTCATTGAAGGTTTCCCACTCTTTATCCAACTCTGTTGTGACAAGAGGTGTTTCGACGACAGGAGGGGGAATGTTTCTTTGTGGTGAGGCGATAACTTGCTGCTGAGCCATTGTACTTGACTGAGCTGTGTCTTTGGTTGTTTCTTCGTTCTTTTCTTTGTCATGCACAGACTCTTTAGGATGTTCAGATATTTCTCTTGCGGCGCTAGACTTAGATCTGGAAGTGCTGGAGTTTTCACTGAGGCTGATGCGACAGCAGCAGTTACCTTCATTATTCTAGGGTTCTCTTCTTCTAACAGCCTATACATGCCTTCCCATGTTGAGATACCTGCATCTCTGTTGCAGGCTATATCTGTGTACAGGGGTGCCATCTCCTTGGTTTTTTCTCTTGTTTCAGAGCTTTGAGCTTTGTTCTTCTTTCCCATTTCGCTTTGCGCTTCTGTCTGATTTGCCTTCGCACTTTGCTCCTGCAGGTTACGAGTGAAATGGAAAGACTGATCAGAAAGGTGATGGGAGAGTTTTAAATGCAAGAGATAATCAGATATGCCACCTTATGTGAAGCAAATCCGCATCAAGGCACGCGTCTTTATTCCACTTAGTAACTCACAACTAATTTATTACTATCATTAAAAGCGCATAATTTCAAGTCAGGTTATAGTAAGTGGCTTTTCTTTGGGTGACGCGCCCGAAGGATTCGTACTAAGGTGCTTTATGATTTGCCAACGTACCCTTGCATGTCGCGCAATCGCAAATCGCAGCGATCGCAATATCGCAGATCGCAATAATTCAATGTTTGCCAAACTTCGCCTACCTCATTTCTGCGATATGCGATCGCGTGATCGCGATATCGCATATCGGCGGATTTGTAAGCTTTTCTTTATGGATGCTAGTATGTTGCGATGCGATGTTGTTATTAACACTGGGGAGGCGCGCATATTGGTCTTTAGAAGGGAAATGAAGGTGTTTCTTATCCATATGTGGTGCAACCTTAAAGATTTGTTTTCATGAACACAGGGTTAGGCTTAAGACATTCAAGAAACCTTTTCTAAGCGTATGGTTGTAACTTCAAAAAGAAATCCTTGCTTTTCCTAAAAAATTAACTAAGGGTCCCCATTCATTCAGTATTGTGGCTGATACTAGATTGAACGAGGGGGTTGTTGCTGGCCACAACGCTATGTTGTAAAGCTCCAGTAAATGTTATGTTTGTCATGTTTTAGGAGTGTTAATTGTAAATACTGTAAGAAGTTGGGTTATAAAGCTCCATGGGAAGTATGTTTTGTTTTCAACAACCTTGCTTGTCATAGTTGTCATTGAACACTAAGTACAGTGTTCCCCCAAGGGGAAGGGTTTTGTAAAAACCCTCATTAAAATTCCATGTAAAAAAAATATAAGACCACGGTCATGGGACACGTATTCCAAGATGAATGGTAGGAAAAAATATCCTAGTGGGTGTTCATTCACTTTATTATGTATATGGAAATTGGCAAAGGCATTTTTGGCAGATTTATTTATCAAAATAATGGAAATTAGGAGAGAAGTAAGGTGAAAGGTGATAGGTTGCATATAAGGAAGAATATAATGGAAATTGAAGCAAATGGAGGCCTCATTGATAAAAAAGATTCTCAGGATTAGTGGGCAGGCTTAGTCATCATATGCTTGGTTAGTTAAACTTTGGTGGAGCTCTCTTCTATTATCTCGTTGTCATACTCTTAGTTACTTAGAGCTTTCGTGGAGCACTCTTGAAGCAATGTGGCATACTTGGAGTTTTGGAGAAAGAAGGAAAAGGAAGAGGATGAAACCATAAGAGGAGGTCGGGAAACAACTACTATGGGTTTTTATTGCAAGTATCGAGTTGCATGTATGTTTTACTCACTATTTTTCTCATGTATAGCACATGCATGGAGGATTTCTTGGATTTACAGTGGATTTTCCTAGCCTTTCCATTTCCTAAATAGTGATGGAGAATGTGGGTTTATTTCTTTGTTTTTTTGTTGGTTCTCATGTTTCCTTTAGCTTGGGTTGAGTGTTTAGTTCCTCGAAGCCCTGGTTGGACAAACGTTGTGGAAGCCATGTAACAACCTGGGTTGAGTTACGAGGCCTCAAAGCCTTGGCTAGAAAAATACTCTATAAGGCCTTGGTGGGTTGAGTTATGTTGATGGTGGTGGATCGACCAACATCAGGGGATCCCTCTGGTATGAAGTCCCAAAACATACCTCACATTGTTTGGTCTGGGAGTCCCATCTGGTATGATGGCCTAGTTGCCATTATCTTAAGGATTTGCATCAACTCATGTTTGTCATCACAGGAGAGTTGTTTGCTTTGTCTTCGAGAAGTGAGGTTTGCGTGCTTGGTGAGTGTAAGTGTCACTTGTGTCAATGGTTCTTTCACTTTTTAGGGAGAGTGTGAGAGTGAGTTCCAAGTCGATTGGGAGCAGGTTCAACACTACTAGGAACACACAACACAAGATGACATACACAACTTCCAGTGGAGTAGTCAACACAGATACAACAATCACAACACACAAGGGAAGAACACACATATAACACTCAGTGGATTAGTCCACTTTCATGTGAAAGGTCTCTGTGATGTCCAGGAGAGTAGTCTACACAAGCGAGATAATGTTAACAACGTATACGATACATTTCCATTAATAGATTATGCATTACAACAAGTAAAATAGTTCAAATGTAGAACACAGGTTAAAGCAGCATGCATCACAAGTGTTAAAGATTAGTCTTAAAATAGTTACAATACATGTGTGAAAATGAGCTAGCTTGGTATTAGGCTTCTGAATTAAGTGAAAGTTCCAAGACACAATGTTACACTATATATCACTAACCTCATGTCAGAGATGTTGGAGCCACTACTTACTCCTCAAAGGAAAGATTACAGACTCTCTTGGCTATGTGGGAGGAGTTGGGGTGATAAATTCCCTTTGCATGTACAAATGAGGGGGTATTTATAGCCAAGGGTGAAACTGACCCTTGTAGTTGTTCAACTACCCTCATGACTATTTGACTTCCATGACTTTTTGACTTTACATGAATCTTTGTAAAACAAGTGGGTCTCTTGGACTTCCATGTTACATTACATTGATTGAAAACATAGCCCATAGTGGAGTTGTGGGCGACATGACTTATGACATGACCCGACATGACAGTGCTGGTATATTCGTGTTGCTACTATAGTGCATGCTGAGATACAATGTTGTTGGGTGATGGATGTCTTCATTGTGTATCACAGCTTCAGCTCTGCATGGCAAAGTGCGCAGAGCCTTTGATGGTCTTTGGTTCAATTCATGATGCTTATGCATGTTTCTCCTTGCTTTCATGTTGGAAGGCTTGACAGGCTCATCTATTTGTGAAAGGTGCATGTTCATCCATTTGTCCATTCATGAGCACATCTTTCATGTTTTCTCGCCCGTCCATATGTGAACATATCTTTGCGTGATCATCTGTTCGTGATTACATCTCTTCACATGCATCATTTGTTCGTCCATTGGTGAATTTGTCGTTATGCATGTGCTCCCTTTGTTCATCTCATTCGTGGTCTTCCCATGTTTGTTGGTGTACCTATACCTGCAATTGCTCATGACGAGATGACATCAAATCCAAAACATCCTAGTATACCATGACACATGATCATTTTGGTTGCAGGTGACTCGAAGAGGCAGTAAGGTTATGAAACGAGACGATGGCTCCAAGCACTACTGATGAAAGTTATGCAAGTGTTACTGAGTTATGAAGATTGGGAATCCAAGTCGACAATGACTATTTGTGGGGTTTGGCTCGACTAGAAGGGAAAATTACGCAAATTTTGGGAGGGAGAGTACGGGCTATAGCAAGGCCAGGTAGGTAGGATCTGCACAGTTTTTGGAACGAAGAGGCATAAGGGGCTGGAAGGCCAAATTTGTGAAATTTTCTAGAGGAATAGGTCGGGCTGTAAGGAGGGTGAGAAGGCATAGATTGTGCAGTTTTTGGGAGGAACTGCCCGGGATCCTGGCAGCCAAAACTTGGTAATTCCCAAAGGGAACTACCAGTTGGCTGTTGGGTTCACTGGTAGCCAAAGCTTCAATTCCCAAAGGGAACTTGCAGTTGGCTGCTGGGGTCACTGGTATCTAAAACTGCACAATTCCCATAGGTAACTAACAATTGGCTGCTGGTTCACTTGCAATAGAAACTGCGCAATTTTTGTAGGGAACTGGCAGTCTACTGCTAGGAGCTGCTGAGAGAGGGAACTGCACTGAGACTGCGAGGTTGGGTTAGTGATAATCTCTATACAATTTCTAAGTTGAATGGACTGATCGGCAGCAGAAGCCCTACTCATGAAAAATGCGCAATTTCTTGGATGAGAAACTAGTCGACTAATAGGATGACTGACTCGGAAAACTGTGCAATTTTTTGAGGTAGACATGGACAGGAACTTGGTGTTTGTCTAGCCTATCTGCTCAATTTCTTTAGTCAGCTAAGAGAGTAAGGTCAATGACCTCTATGCAATTTTTAGGGGAATCAGTCCTGGGGTGACTTATGGGTCCTACTATCTTGGTGGTCAGTATGAAATTGGATTGAATTGCTTGCAGGCAGTGCATCTTGGAAACACTTGCTTGATGTTTCTACGTTGTTCTAGTTGACAATCAATCAAGTCAATGGGGGGGTGACGGTTTGCTTATCAGAGGGGAGTCTAGTCATCAGAACTTCAACAAAAGTGGCTAAGTGTGTGAACGATCGAAACATTCATAGGTGATCATGCAAACACACACTCACATGACTCGATAACAAAACGACTCAAACCATCCAGACACACATGTTCAACATCACTGATCGATAGTGCAAGTGACAAGCCTGACACTTGCGATTGATCGTTCATTGATCGAGACGATGCTTACACGAAAGTGAATGTGACTCCGTGTGTGAGTGTGACAGAGCTTTCATAGCAAACGCAACAAGCACATATGAAGTGAAGACTTTAATCATAACCAAAACATTGTCGCAAGCATGACTTAGACACGAGCATGTAGAAACTTGATTGAAATGAACAAGCAAGGCTGGTGCAAGGAATCACATGAGCTCATAGAGTGAACGTGAGTGTGTGTATTCACCAATTGCAACTCTCAAGGGAGGCTCCGAAATTGGGTGCAAGCCAAAATTTTGGAGGGTGGCTGTAGCCGCAACAAAAAGATACTAGTCGTGGAATCCCTTGTTGGAAAAATTCTCTAGAATCCGAGTATAAGCTATGGCTTGAGTTACTAGTCCTCCAATCCATGGTGGGACAAATGCTCCAGATCCCTCCAAGGATTGGATAGAGACCCATTTGATGATAGTTTTGTGATGTCCGACCATGAAGTGGAATCATTGTTTGATGGGATTAGGTGGATGACCTAAGGAAGCCTTAGATGGTTTTGGATTGATGTGTTCTATAAAATCCCACATTCATGGTTGGAATATGGAATGTGGGTGAATGGATGAAGAGATATTTGGCTACGACATTTTATGGTGATGTGGACCATGGAAGTCCCATCGCGGGTTTGGATTTTTCATGATCAATATGGGGTTATTTATTCTTGTATTTCGATGCGTATTATACATGTTTATATGTAGATCATATGGTTGTGCTTTCCTTGGTAATTATGTTTCTATTATGCTAGTTATGTATTTTTTTTTATTACAGTAGCTATGTATGGATCTTATCATGTTTTTACTCGCAAATGAATGAACAATGTATCTATGACCTAATGGATGAAATGATAACTAATGTGTTGAGGCATTAATGCCTCTTAGCAATTCTTAGCTAAGTATGAGACCCTTATGCTCACATTTGTTATTTACACATGTAGATTACATATTCATGATATGTTTCATGAAATGCTAGCAGGGGTGTAATCAAGGTATTATTCAAGTGACTGGATTTGTACATTCATTTTCCTCTTATCTTACTCTTGTGAAGGTGTCATTCAATTCTGGGTAGTGACCTAGGCTCTGAGCCTGAAAAAGTGGTCATTGGCACAACACTAAGAAAAATAGTCCCTTGACATTAGCATGCCTTTTCATGAGAACATCTAGAGACTCTTGGATGTTGGTAGGCCTATAGCATGGGAGCTTTAGGGGGTCAAGTGGTCCAAAATCTCAGTGGGACCAAGGGGTTGGTTGGCATAAATGTTGGGATGGTTCCTAAGGGTCCTAATGTTGATGTTGAAGGCTTTTATGGTGTGTTTCCATCGGTTCCACCACCTTAATGTGACTTAGGAGATTAGATCATATTATAGTGCCATCGCATCACATGTTTACCCGGGTTAGCGAGTTACTTGGATAGATGTGGGAGGAGGGTGTTACAAAGTAAAATTATTTCCTCACAATTCCATGAGATATTTATGCTTCGTGTATCAAACTATTTTAATTTGAAACTAATTCCTCTTTTATCTTTTATTTGTGAGTTCTTAATAATAATAACCCCATCGTCCTAGCTGGTAAGCTAAATTTTTTGTGTCTATGCTAATTGCAAAACCCTTTTTTTCAAGTCAATCTTTTTCTTATTTCTTACCATGTGATTTTCTACCATGGGAACTTGTCTCGAGCTAATGGTTGGGATAACTTTACCAAGATTAAGTATGGAGACCATTTATGGTTACTCATATTTCTTAAGGGATAACTTCTGGGTTGAGTCCCTCAATTATGTGAACCTTGTTCACGTGTATTGTAATATATTGTTATATTGTTGGGATAACTTTACCAAGATTAAGTATGGAGACCATTTATGGTTACTCATATTTCTTAAGGGATAACTTCTGGGTTGAGTCCCTCAATTATGTGAACCTTGTTCACGTGTATTGTAATATATTGTTATTCTATAATTATTACCGTTAGTTGTAATTTAAATTGTCTTTTCACTTCCAACTAGATGATTTTTTTTTTGCTTCTATCTCGTTGTTACAGTGTACATTTATCAACGTGAGTTCTTGGTCTTCAATACTAAAGTCTTTAGTGCATGGTTATACTATATTAATTAGAAAGAAGATTAAATGTCTAATATTATTTGGTAGAGTTCTTCTCGCTCTTATCATACATTTTAATATACCTATTGTGTGAGATATGTATTATTTTCCCTTTCGATTTGTTTTTATATCCACGGTTTTTTTTCACCATTCCTCGTTCTATTGCATGTATACATATTTAAATTAATTTCTAAATTGTGTACTTATAGCCTAAATTTTATTTGAATTCGCTATGCTGTTGTAGCGCAGATTTTCAACCTTATATGATATAACCTGATGTAATTATCCTTTCTAAGACTCTACCCATTCATAAATTCATAACAACCATTGCTAATTACCCAATTACCAATTCGACGCAGAGTTAGCTGATCTATCGCATGAGCATAAATCTATGTTTATTGGTTATATTATTCTCAACTAAATACGATTAAATCTTCTATTTATTAACTATGTTTCATTTACCATCTGGAGTGCACATTCCCCTTACATTATACCGTGGAGAATTTCTCTTTTCTATAGAGTTTCTTTACTACTACCGAGTAATCTATAACCATAAAGACTAGAAAGTTCAAGGTTTATCTTCCTTCAGGTTAATGTTTTTTTTCTTTAAGAGATTCCGATGTCTCACCTAACATATTGACATTTTTGTTGCCTTATTTTTAATTAATAGGTTTGACATTATGATAATACTTTAAATTCATGAGGTTGGTTCCTTTTCTATTAATTACCAAGTTCCTTACATTCGTAGATTAACGCTATCTATTATTTTTGTTTCCATGTAATAGCTGGGTATTTAAAAGAATAATAATCGTTTCTCATATGCTATATAACATAACTTCACATACACAGGAAATGAGTGTGTCAAGGATTTGTGGTGGTCATGTCTACCAAATCCTCTGAATTACAATTTTATCCACTCATTTATTATCCACTCATTTATCCACTCATCGATTCTTCTATGTTATGTTTTTGGTGTTATAGTGGCAGTTATAAGGTTTGATCCTGAGTCTCCCATAGATTAGGCTTGGCAGTTACAGATTCCCTATATAGTTAAAAAAATATATTATTTTAGACCTTCTATTAATTTTTGTGTAGATTAAAAACAAAACTAATGTAAGTTTAAAACAATGGTTAATCTCACTATAACCCCTTTTCATATGGGAAAAGAATATAACATGGCATGCGCACATATAGCAGGTAAATATTTTGGAATTATGACTTGGTTTCTGATTGGGAAGCATGTATTGAGATTAATTTCACTTATATTTTTTTTTGCCTAATTTTATGCCTCTTGTGCAGGTAAAGCATTCCTAGATCTATTTGACTGACTACATCCGTTCATCTCGGCTAAATATTCGACAACTTACACGGAATTGCAATCGTACAGGTTGGTGTTGTGCTTATTTCCATGAGACATGTCCACGAGGATGTAGTGCTGAAATTGTTCTCTATTTCTACACTACCTGTGGTGTTTAGTTATTTACTTTTAAGGATTTTTTCGCGAAAATCACATAGAATATGATTTGTCGACGTGTTTCCAATCAACTAGTTCCATGTGATTTTCCCCGAAAAATCTTCATAAACTTCATATAGATCACAGAAACGTAAACTCTATAGACCGTTAACCAGTTTTATCCCAGCTTGAGATAACTTATGGGTTAAGGATAATACTTTTTCTAATAAAATTACTTCCTTTATAAATTTACGAACTGTTAACACAATTGTCACATTGATTGCATTCTATTTCAAAAGAGCATGGCTTCCACAACTGTATAATTTCGTACTCATTTATAGTGAATTGTTGTTAGAAATATTGGTTCGAATCGATGATACAGTACAGAATAATTGCTTCTATTATTTTCCTAGGAACTACTGAAGAGTTTCTTTTCTCTGTATGCCACTATTCAAATATTCATTCACGTTGTTTCTTTTTCGCTATTTATATTTTGACCATATGTGCTGACGAGAAATAACCCATTTTTTTCTAGAATATTTGTATATCATAATTTACTAAGAATTCTAAAAAAAATTACATGTTCTATTTAGCTCTTTCTTCAGCTAAAATTCCCTAAAACAACCCTACTCTTTTCTTCCCAAAAGAAAAATAATAACTTCCACTAATATTTCTGAAAAAAGCATGTACCAAAAACTAGGGGCAAGCTGCATGCTATAAATAAAGTCTATTAGATCACTGTAACCTATCTCATAAATATACAAAATGATAATCCATATCCATCACATAATCAGGCCGGATCAGTGTTGATTGTCCTAAGGTCTATGAAAATACTATAGAGATCATGTCCATTATGTTCCTGTATCATCCATTAGTTGTATGGTTGGTGGGCTTCCTCCTTGGAAAGTAGATCTTAAACATGGTTCCTCTCAATGTAAATATGATGACATGAAATGATGTCAAATTGAGATTTTAATAATAAAATTACATTCAATAGGTTCTGGAATGTGGAATGTGTGCATGTGACATAATGATTGTTGATTGAACCCATTGATGATAAGATTAGAGTCTCCAAATATCTGAAGGTTCATGCATCCTTTGTCAAGTGAGAAAGTGAAGTGGTGTTTTAGGCTGGATAGTTCAACAAAGTTATTACTTCCTAGTCCAAGTCCAAATTTTACTTTGAAGTAGTGATGCTCTTGTAGATATAAAATGCCACCAGCCCCACATCCATCATTTTGTGTAGATTCATCAAAAAAATTCCCAACGATACTATTTATCAATGGTCTCTGCTACTACAGTTTTGTGCAGTTGCCTGGGTGCATTCTCAGGTATCATGTGATATAAGGTGGAGATATGTGAAAAGATAATATTCTAGTTGGGATTCTTTTCATGGAATATTAACATATTCTTGCAAATCCAAGTAACCAACAAATCAAAGGAGGGAGATTCGGAAGCCTGGTGGGGGTGGCTTAATCCTCAGTTATCATGTGATATAAGGTGGAGATATGTGAAAAGATAATGTTCTAGTTGGGATTCTTTTCATGGAATATTAACATATTCCTGCAAATCCAAATACTCCAACAAATCAAAGGAGGAAGATTCTGAAGCTTGGTGGGGTGGCTTAATTCCATCATGCTTCTTAGGCTGATGTGACAGTTTGTCCACTATAAATTAAATTTGTATTCATGAGATTAAGCATATTATGCGAGAATGTGATAGTCTTGGGACAGTGTAAAAAATTATGATTAATGCTTTTAGGAGGGGTCATGTAGAGATTGCATCAGTAGATTTTCTCACCTGTGGGTGATTTGTTGCACATTATAAACCACATAAATAGCTTGGCCTTTGGAGGGCATTTTAATTTCCAAAGAGGGTGCCACCACCATGCACATTAGGGGGATGATGTTCTGCATAAATGATAGGGTATCCATCCTTCTGGGAATATATACCATGTTGTGAGCAAGCCCAAATAAGTTCATCATCTTTATCCAGAATTATTACATGTGATTCTCCTAGCGCTCTTATTTAGTTTGACCATTCTTGATGCCATTATACATAAATGTGTATGTCATGTGCAGATTTCCAACCTTGAGAGAAGATATTGGTATTAGTAGGTTCAACAATATGATTAATAGTATTTATGACATCTTATTCCAAGAACTGAATGACATATCTAGATAATATGTGGGCATTTCTGCTTCCAGACTAGGGGTCCATCCCTATATGAACATGACTACCTAATCCGATCCTTCAGGCCAGACCATTTCTAATGTGCTCTATAGAGTTGATAATGGCATGCCACATCGTAGATATATTTAACCTATTATGAGTTGGTCTCTTAATCTACTCAGTGGGGTGAAGGGGACTGATGTATTTTCTGATAACCACCTTTGTCCATAGATTGTCTGTAGTAAGAATTTTCCAACCCAATTTAGCAGCAAGTGCTTTGGAAAATCTTGGGAGGTCTTTTAAACCCCAACCACCCCATTTCTTGGGCAGTGCTATAAGATCCCATCGAGTCCAGGCAAAGGTGTGTCCATATTTTAATCCTTTCCAAAGAAATTTGCAACGGATTTGTTATGTCCTGGAGAGTATTCCCTTGGGTATCCAAGCAAGTGACATCCAGTATACCAGGATCACTTCTAAGACAGATTTGATGAGAACTAGGTGACCAACCCTAGAAAGCCATCTGTGTTGCCAAGTGTTCACTCTATTTTCAATTTTGGCCACCAACCAAGACCAATCAACGATTTTGTATTTATTGGGCTTGAGTCGAAAACCAAGATACTTGAGGCCATCTTCAAAGGCTAGGGTAGTAAAAGGAAATCTCTGAAGGGCATATTGTAGTTCATGCTGAGAGCATCCCAACACTGACAAGGTGGATTTCGAATGATTGCAGCACATCCTAGTGGCTTTGCAAAATAATTTGAGCAATGAATTGAAGACTGAAGTGTTGTTGATAGCCCACTTCAATAAAATGAGAACATCATCAATGAATAAGAGATGAGACAGTACACAATTTTCTGCAATTTTGATGCCCTTCAATCTGCCTTCGTTTTTTTCATCAGTTAGTAGCCTACTCAGTCCTTCCATTACCAATAAGAAGAGTAAGGGTGATAATGGGTATCCTTACCTGATCCCAGGCTCAACATGGAAGAAATGTGATGTAGAACCATTGATGAGAAGAAAATATGACACAATAGATATACAACACATGATCTAATTGATGACAGTGATAAGGAAGCTTAGTTGAGTTATGATGCAGGAGCATCTGGTCGACAGGGCGAAGACCGAGAAGGGGCAGACAAAGTTTCTGAAGAAGATTGGGAAAGATGAACAGTGGGACAAATGGACAATTGGGAAAGATGAACAGTGGGACAAATGGACAGCAAGTCTGTCAGAGTTCTTATGTTTTATTTTGTTTCTTCCAAGGTCAACTACAACATTTGATTCTGTTAGCTTAAATTTCTATTTATTTTGTTTTAACTATAGTAAGAGGTCTTAATTCGAGTTGTTAAGAGACTGTAGTAGTAACAGGTCTTAACTTAGAGTTGTTAAGAATTAGATTAATATCAATAATCAATGTAAGCATCAAACCCTTATGTAACAGAGGAAACAGGTAAACAAACAAATAGTCAAGTCACGTAAGTTGATAGTAACTGCCGAGCAACTGTAATGTAGTAATTACCACGCAGTTATCTAAGTGCTGAAACTATTGTATAAAAAGACAGAGGAAATAACCCAGAGGGGTTCTGGAGCGAAGCATTGAAAAGAGAATAAGAAAAATACATTTTATTTCCTTCATGAAATGTTGAGTGCACAATTAAATACAAGATTGCAAGATTTATGTCCTCTATGATAGAATACGCATGCATACATATTTCTGTTCATTCAATTCATTGCAGACAAATACAGTAACAAAGTTTCACGACCTCAAAAGAATACACATATATATATATTTCTGTTCATTCAACTCATTGCAGGCAAATACAGTAATCAAGTTTCACGACCCCAAAAGGAATACACATATCTATTTGCTGTACATTCAACTCATTGCAGGTAGACACAGTAACGGAGTATCACGACTCCAAAAGTCTCATGACCAGCCGAGACCGAGAGCGAGCATAAAGCGAGGAGAGACAAACAATAACGCAAGATACAGTCCACAGTCGAAACTGGTAAGCAACAGCACCGAACTTAAATATATATTACATACCACTGTGTAATTACATTGCAGGTCTATAAAACTCCCATAACATGAAAGGACTGTGCAACGAGGATTCGTTGGTCCCGGCCACCAAATAAAAGAATTCACAGAAACCCTCCAAGCTACGGCTACGGGTTGGAATAACATAAAGACCAGACTCTACCACTATCTCGCATACAGACCACAGATGCAAGTAAATACCGCAAAGACGAAGAACCACGGAAGAAACTAAGGTAAGAACAGAGCTACCCGGAAGACAAGCAGTCGAAGTCCCTGCAAAGCCACGGGACTGGTCACCTGCAACCACCACAGAAGAGCAACGTTAGGGTTCATAACCAAATCAAAACCCTCGCAACAGAAACAACATCGTGAGGCTGTAAAGGAGTTGATAGAAAGCGAAACCCTTGTATGGCTGAGGAGCATAGCCATACCTGAAGTGAACCGAACCCATAAGCCGCAGAAACGAAGTGAAACCCTGACCACAGAGGGGCTGCGAGAGTTAGCACCAGCTCGAGCAAAGGATAATGAAATATAGCAAGGAACAATCTCTTACCTGAAGACACAAGGCCGAACGTCGGACAAGAACCAGAGGCGGAGCCAAATACCTGAGCAAAACACAGAGAGCAAAGTGACGGAGTGCAAATGACCGGATAGGCGCGAACCGGCAGTGAAAAGGGAAAAGTGAAATTAGGGTTTGGTAATTCCGAGAAGAACAGGTGTCGCGGGAAGAGACCAAGTCAGTACCGTGGGTTGATTAATAATCACCTACCAAATAAATTGCAATCACACCATATCCAAAATCAAAATATCAGTGCAGGTCCACATAGGATTGGGCTAGTGTGGGACCACGTGGGCTGGGCCCCCATCAAGTTAGGAGCATTCAAATGTATAACCAACTGGTTTTGTCAAAGGCCTTTGCTAAGTAGATTTTGAGAATCATGCCCTTAATATGTTTAATATATATATGAAGTGGAGCCATTCTTGTAAAATTCCAATTACATCATGGATTTGTTGATTGTCTAGAAAAGAAAATTGTTCCGGTGATATGTGATGGGATAGTATAGGATTAAGGTGATTGGAAATGATCTTGGAAATAATCTTCTAGGTGAAGTTGCAAAGAGATATGGGTCTATAGTCGTTGAAGGATTAGGGAAGATCATATTTGGGAATAAGGGGAATGAAGGTAGACTTAAAGCAAACATCTTGGATTCTTCCACCACATGAAGATCTTGTCCAAGTAATTCAAAGAAATTTAAATAAAATTCAATTGGCCAACCATCCCGACCCACACTTTATCATTTCTGAACCATTTGAGCACAACTTCTAATTCCCCCATCAAGAAGTCCTCTGCTTCTTCTTCATTAACAAAACTAGGGAATAAGTCAACAATTTTGACGATTTCAGCAAGGCTGGCTTGTTGTGGTTCTCTGGAAAGTTGGCTAAAGTGGGATATGCCTAAAGATTCTAGTTGATGTAAATAAGTAACACGTAGGCCATCCTCATTTTCAAGAGACCAAATGGTATTGATAGCCTTACGCCACTTGGCATATTCTTGGAAAAAATTGGTGTTGTCATCACGAGCTTGTAACCATGTGGCTCTTCTCCTGAGCCCCTAGGTCTCTTCTCATTCCTTTAGAATGCTAAGTTTGACTATTTCCATCTTGATGACCTAATATTTAGACTCAATAGATGAGAAACCTCCACTCCTCGGATCGTCAAGCCGGTAATTCCTCTTCGATGTTTGAGGGTATTATCATTGTGTGTTCATTTGACTTTGGCCCATTCACTCATTTTCTTTTAGAGAGACAGGAGTTTGTTAGGAAAGGAGGCTCAAGCAAATTTATCATGAGAAGGATGTTCAACATGCTAGATGTCCTTGATGAGCTTGATGCAAGTTTCATCCTAAATGCAGATCAAATTGAATTTGAAAGGGTCTTTGGGTTTAGGCATAGGGATAGATATTTCTAAGCATGTCAAGAAGTAATCAAAGTACCACCTAAGGCAACCCATTGCCTATAATGGGTTAATTTGTCTAGAAGAGCTTCTTTAATAAGGAATCCATCCAACCTCCTAGCAACCATGGCTTCCCTAGTTCTCCTATTTCACCAAGTAGGTTGGAGGTGAGGCATCAGGATATCGATGAAGTGGTGCTACTCGAGTAAGGGGTCAATTGTGCGAGTGATGGAGTTAGAGTGTGCATGTGAACCCCATGATTTTGTTAGATCACCTCCCATATTGATGTTATCAGCTTTCATAAATGATGTTTCCAACATAGTCTCCAAAAATTCCAATCAATTATGATAAGGTTCATATATTTTCACCAATCAAAGTTCTAGCCCAAGTTATTCAGAAAAGATGTCTGCTGCTAGTACACCCTCCCTACCCCAAATGTTTGGTTGCCTTAATTCCATGGGATTAATGCCAATCATAATGCCCCCAGATCAAACTCAAGCATCAAGTGCATTAAGTGGGAAGGATAGGAGACAGTGCAGGAGTAATATGTTCATAATCACCAAGTGTCTCCTATAGTAATATCACATCTACCATCTCAATTTCCAAGAGTCTCTTGAGGGCTAGTCGTTTGGTGGGACTATCCAACCTCCAAAAGTTGAAGGAGAGCCACTTCATGAGGGTGTCGATGAGAGGGAATTTCTTTCTCTAAGAACCCCTACAATAGATAATTGTATACCTTAAGCAATGTAAATTCCAACCTTGTGGATGGCCTTGGACATATTGGATTGTCTTCCATGGGTAGGTGTGTGTTAGACAATTATATATTATGGAGCAATGGAACACATAAAATATTGCAGAAATATAAACACAGAAAACACACAAAACAAGAGAGACACATATATAAGTGGTTCACCCAGTTTGGGCTATGTCCACCCCGAATAGCGAGTCCTTCCTTTCCATTATCCAACAAAATGAAGAGACACAACGTACTACAAATCCGCTGTAATATCCTATGTTTTCTCTTACAGTCTCACCTCTCAGTTTCTCGCTCACAGAATACACATCTATATATCTCAGCCTCCAATACAATACCCTCATACAAAGAGAGGGGTTGCCTTCTAGGGCAAAAAACCCTAAACTAAACATAAGTTCTACCGTCATATCATCTGCCTAACGAACGGCCCAGATTGACTAGAAATTACTATACTTTTACAAGGCAATTTTACATTTGTTTTTAGCTTCAGGGGCGCTACCCCCGAGCCCCTGCCGGTGGACTGCTGGCCCCCGGACCCCCTAGCTGGGGGAGATCGGCCCCCCCGGATCCCCACGGGGGGAACAACTCCCCCTCGCACCCCCCCGCGTGGAGGGGTGTACAAACTTCCTAGGGTATACATCCGGCTGAAACAAAGAGCTCTGAAAAATCATGCTCCACACACAACACTCTCGGGGTAATCAGATGAGAGGTTGTGCCTAGTCCATACTTGAGAGGTACAAATTTTTTGTTCTCGGATCACATATTGTGTCAATGAGCGAAAATAGAATTAGAGGAAATCTCCATAACAGAGGAGGAACAAGGCTAGAATGCAAGGATCAAAGGAAGGGGTAGGTAAAATACATCAGGGGAAGAGGTAGAGGGGAAAATAATCAGAGAGAGATGACAACCAAATACATTTACGTCCATCATGAAATATTGATATTATGTAGATGTCTCAATCGATATAAGAGGAGAAGAGAGAGAGAGATGGTGGAAATAGTACCTAAGGGAGATGAACGTGCTTTGGTGACCCTTCGAGAAGGTGGTTGAGTCGATCGTGTGGTTGTAGCCGATTTCGGCAGACTGGCCACATGCAGTATTGTATTACTTGGCCCTCCCTTCTTCGCTTGCTCATTCTTTCGAGGAGGTAGCCCAGCCTTCTCATTGATATCTTCAGAGATTACTAAAGGTGTTGGAAATAATACTGAGAGGGGGGGTGAATCAGTGTTATGAGGTCAATAATTTAATTTTCCAAACATATTTGTATACCCTACTTCAGCTAAGTGAACTAGCGTGTATATGCAACTGTACTTAAGGCAACCAGTGTATATGAAATGAAATTTTGATTTACCCAATTTATCATGCATTGAACTTTAAAGAAGAATAAAGCATCATACATAAAGAAGAATAAAGAAGAATAAAGCATCATACATAAGAAACACATATGACCACCAGGATATAAGGTGGAAACCCAATGTGTGTGAAAACCACTTGCTGTTGTCGTCTCTCTCTTCTTTTAATAATAATAAAATATGTTTACAATTTTGTAATGGTGGAGAATTATACTAGTACGCAGGATTTTACCTACAAAAGGTTACAACCTCCTCTTCTTCTCCAGCTTCTCCTAAAAGGGAGCTACAATCCCCTAGCTCTTGTACTAGCCAATATGTTTACTAGTACGTAGGCTGCGACCTATAGAAGGCTACGACCTTCTTTCTTCCTCCAAGGACCATGTTTCATAAATTTTTAGACTGGATCCATCAACAGCATCATAACTGTAATTCAATCATCAAATACATCTGCATCAACCAATCACTTTCTTAACCAACCACAACCGAATCAATCAATCACTTTGACAACCCGTCAATATGATCATTCAGAATACTGTCACTAGAATACAGTAACCAGAATCCAAACTAGAACCGAGGACTCTGCAACAACAAAAAGAAACAACTGAAGCATAGTTTATAAGGTATACACCACTTCAATGTGTTGAACCTGCATGTACACACACTTTTCTCAAATCCAACCAGCGTATACATCTGCAAATATTAATTCATAATTCTGCAGCTATTCCGGACTTCAGTTATACGTAGATCATAATATTTACAAAACAACACATGTGTGAGTATACATATCTAGAATAAACATGATAAAACCATATAAAGATAATTCATTTCAAGCCTTAAAATCTCGATCCATCATTAGATCTTATCCTCCATCAACCGCTATGGTTCATCCCTCATTCAGATCAAGCACAACACCATAAGCCAATAACCTGCATACTAGATCTCATACTTCATCAGATATTCGATACTTGCATTCCTTGGCCTAACGATCTTATCCTTCTTTTATAATTTTAGGTATTTCTCAATACCATGGACCAAAACCACTTAGGATCAATACCTAGGACCAAATACCTAGGGTCAATTCCTCAGATCAAATACCTTGGAGCAATACCATGGATCAAAATATCATGGACCAAATACTTCAGACCAAAAACTTAGTTTTCCAATGTATGCTTTCTTTTCCTTCGGTGAAAGTGCGTGTGTACAGATACGCTACTTGTGGTTAGTGAACCTATGTGCATATGCATCTTGGTCAAGGTGAACGTGCGTATACCTCTCTTTCTTCATTCTACGTACACTGATCTATAATTCTTTGTTGTTAACCTGCTATACTATGATCGTTCATCTGGGTGAGCTACCATTAAGGAAATTACCTGTATCATAATGCCAACAAAAGGAGCATTTACTTTGGAGAGAAGTAGTCAATCTTTCCATATATTACCAACATTGTGAAATCTCCTATAGAGGAAGGGTACTCCATAATGAAACAATTGCACTCTTGTAGTATTTATCCACAAGATATTCATATCTTCCTCTAGGCCCTCGCGTGTGTCAAGATGGACCAGAATATAGGCAAATGCCATCTTCCCCATCTGCAGGAAGGATTTGTTGTGGTCGAGGTATGTCCCTAAGGTGCTTCCAATTTGTTTGACGATATCATCTAACTAGAGATGAAGGGGCAATCTGATATTTCTGACCCAAATTGGTCCAACACCCAACTATTCTTGTTCAGGACCAAAAGGAGGGCTCCATCTCTTGAGGAGTACTGATGCTAATTCGATATGCCACAACTTTGGAAGGACCCAATCCACTTGTTCTTGCCTGTGTAATTGTACGGAAAACCAGCCCTTCGACATCATAACAATGGATGGGAGATCCTCCAAGATCTTGCCCCAAATAATTGTGATCTACTTTCATAGATGGGGAAGGTAGAGTAATTCCTACCACTCACCCTTCCAAACAAAAATTTGTCAAGAGTGTTGATGACATTTTCCATTTGAAGGCCTTCTCCGAGAATCAGTTGGCTCCCCTTGTTACCAGTCTTGATACATTTGGATTTTCTCACACCCCTCTTATAGATGCCTACTTCCGTATTGACTTCTTTAGCGGATGAGGCAGCATATGAAGTACTATTCCTAGGAACATCTGTAGGACTACCACGTTGAGGGATTATACCTCCTTCAAGGTAGCCGAAGGGGAGACATGTTGTGACTTTTGGGGAGTGGGGAAGGTTACCAGATGTCAATGAGGGTTCAATATTGGATGACGAGAAAACCCTAGAGGGGCCTCGGTTAGTCGGCACTACTGGAATAGAAACTGAGGGAATGCCCAAACAAGAAAGGGACAGGTTGTGTGGAGAGGAGTGTAACAAAGGGGGAGGAATGAGGCAGGTTTCCAAAAAATTAATTGAGGAGGGGGAAGGAATAGGGTAGTCCAAGTTGGAGAAGAAAGTAGGGTCAACAATGGTGGAGAAGGAAGGGTATCTTGTAGAAAGGCGTCCGACCGATATGAATGAGTCAAAATCTAGAGGATTGGGAGAATAAGCAACATATTCCCAGGAAACCTTAGAAATCCCTACCTGGGGAGTGAGTATTCCTTCTGTCGTAGATAAATCCCTAGTTTTCATGTAATGTCGAGGCAAAGTCCAGATGGATTGGGAGTCATATTGGTCCTCCGAGAATTCAAGGAGTTCCTCATTTATCTCAGCAGCTGAAGAATTTGACCTAATCTAAAGGTTGAGTCCGACACATGAGGATCCACACAAAAGATAGGCCAGACAGATAGGCCAGATGCCCTAAGTGGTGATGGCACAGTTGCGGTTGATAATATAGTCAATGGGTAAGTGGTAGGATCGAGGAGCAGTAGACAAGTGGTAGGGCTTATCCATAGCGTCAGGAGGGTTGTAGGTTCAACGTGCAGCACGGCTTCAGATCCATTTTAAGCAACTCTACTCTAAATTATAAAGTCACTAAACTAATTCCATTTCTATGTAAATGATAATTAGTATGATTTTTAATTAAATCTATAAGATTCCATGACTATACAGGCTCTAGCTATAGTCAATTAGGCTCATAAACTCCTAATTTTCCTCCAACTAAAAGTACCCATCATTAATAATTAATTTATAACTAACTGGCTCACTTCAATAGCCACTACTTTTTTGTATGCACATCGTACACAAGTTGGCTCTACTGAACTAGTCTATAAGCAGGTCACTGTCGGATATTTTGCATAACTCCTCCTTGGAGAATCCAATTTGGATCAGACTAGTGGCATTGGAAAGAGGATGCAGAAGGCTCCTACAGGTCACAATTTTAGAACTGAATGATCCGAAATTACAGAGATACATCATATTCAATATCAGGCTTCTACGAAGCGAAAAAAGGTGTGTAGTTTCTTTTTAAATTTTTGCGTAAGCTTGGTTTGAAGGAACTCAAAGGGCATAGTAAAGCATTATTATCGGTAACTGATGCCCTGAGGAAAGAAAATGCAAACACTTAGTAAGGAACCTGAAAGCTCTAGCATGACTCATGAAGAAGAGGAAGAAATGCTACATGATATATCAAAAATACAAGAACAAGTGCAACAAATGTCACGCTCACAAAAGCTAACAGAAGCTAAGATAAATGTCGTGGAATCTAAGATAAATGGAGTGGAATATAAGATAAAGGGCATGGAAGCTAAGATGGATGATTCGAAGACAGATTTGAAGAGAGACATCGCAGATTTGAAGACAGATTTGAAGACAAACATGGCAGATTTGAAAGCAGATTTGACAAATTTTCTACAAGAAATACTTACTAATGGTGAAAAGGTTGTAAACAAAACTCATGATGCGAACAAAAGAAATTTTAATCATGATGCCATAGACTCTAATGTTAGATCGAAGACCCACCATATTCCAAAATTCGATATGAGGAAGTTTGATGGCAAGGATCCCGCAACATGGGTATTACAAATGGAACAATTTTTTGATCTCAATATTGTGCAAAACACACAAAAGGTATGTATGGAAACTTTATATTTGGAACCAAATCAGTTTGTATGGTATCAATGGCTTTGCTCTCGTAAACGATTTATCACTTGGGCAATTTTTATGGAAGAATTGATAGCACATTATGAGGATACAAAAAGCAACACTTTTTTTAGCCAATTGATAAGTCTCAGACAAAAGGGTTCAATAATGGAGCACATTGAGGAGTTCCAAAAATTGAACACAAGAGTAAAAGATATTCCAGAGGAGCATAGGATTGATGTGTTCATAGGGTCTTTAAAGGATAATATCCAACATGATGTTTGCCTTTGGGAACCTGATTCATTAGAGAAGGCATTCAGGTTAGCAAGAGAAATGGAAAGCAAAATTATGGCAACGAGGAAGCATACCACTCACAACTATAAAGATGGAAGTTTTGTTGCCCCTAGTCTTCCACAACCTATAAGGTTGACACCTCAAAAATTGGAAGAAAAAAGAGAAAAAGGGCTTTGTTATAGTTGTGATAGCAAATACACTAAAGGTCATAAGTGTGCTGAGAAGAAATAGATTGTGAAGAGGAAGAAGAAAGGGAGCAAGAAAGGTCAAAAGAAGAGGATATACTTCAGGAACAAATCCTAGATGAAGAACAAATAAATCCGACCATATCTTGTAATGCATTGGCGGGAATTACCACTCCTCTAACCATCAAGATAGAAAGACAAATCAAGAAGAAAAAGGTAATACTGTTGATTGATTCAGGAAGCACCCACAATTTTATTCATTGTAAGGTAGCAAAAGAACTGAATTGCTTCCTATATCCAGCACTAGAGTGTCAAGTGTCTTAGCACGCTTGCCACCCGCACTGTTAGAATTTCGGATGAGGAGAGCCTGGAAACGGAGAAGGCTCACCTCCTAGAAGTCTTTGAGAAGAATGGTTACAATAGGCACCTCGGGCAAAAAGCCTTCCTCAGGGCCAAGAAGGAGCCTTCAATCCGAAGGGTCCCTAATGATCGTAGCATGGGTGTGAACCTTCCTTACATCCAAGGAACCACGGACAGGATTGCGAGGATTCTGAGGAAGTATGATGTGCCCGCTACTTTTAGACCTCTCAATACGATCCGTAGTTCCCTCAGGTCTGTGAAAGACCCGATTGACCCTAAGGACATGAAAGGCGTCTATGTCATTCCCTGTTCCTGTGGGACCCCCTATATTGGTGAGACTGGTCGCTCGATCAATCAGCGGATTAGCGAGCATTCGGCTGACTTAAGGCATGGGAGGACCAAGTCCTCGGCCCTGGCTGAGCATGCGGAAAAGACTATGCATCATGTGTGTATAGAGGAGGCTCAAGTCATTGCCAAAATTGCGCAGTTTCACCATCGCAAATTTAGAGAGGCCCTGGAGATTGAGAAGAGGCCGAACAATCTTAATAGGGATGATGGCTGGAGGATTAGCAGGTGCTGGGTCCCAGCCTTGTCTTCCTAGCCTCCTCTTCCCCTTTTTGTTAGGTCTTAGGGTTTCTGTCTTTCCCCCTCCTTTAATTTCTCTTTGGGCAAGTTTGTCCCAGTTCTTTGGAGTGTTTGAGTCCTTAATATGTTATGAATTAATTTCGGGCTATGTAGTGTATTATCCGGTTATGATACTATTGAGCATGTTATAATTAGATTTTTTCCAAAAATTTCATTTATTTCTATTAGAACCTTAGAATTGAATCTCCCTTTAACTTTCGTCTAAAAAAACCCCTTATATATGAATTAAATAAATTATTTACCTTTGCTATTATATTTTTTAATTTATATTTATTTATTTATTTAATAAATAAATAAATATAATCTATCATTATTTTTATATATTTATATATTTATTTAATAAATAAATAAATAATTTATTATTATTTTATTTATATATTTATTTTGTTATCTCACACCTAATATAACTAATTTTTATATTTATATATGTATTTATATTTATTTACCTCACTAATAATACCATTTATATAAATTAAATAAATAATTTACTTTTTTATTTAATAAATAAATAAATAATAATTTTTTTATTTTTTTTAATTTTATTTTATTTTATTTTATTTAGTTAATAAATGAATAACTTATTATTATTTTATTTATATATTTATATATTTATTTGGTTATCTCACCCTAATATAACTAAATTTATATATATGAATTTATATTTATTTACCTTACTAATAATACCATTTATATAAATTAAATAAATAATTTATCTTTCCTATTATATTTATTAATTTATGTTTTTATATTTATTTATTTATTTAATAAATAAATAAATAGAATTTATTATTATTTTTATATATTTATATATTTATTTATTAAATAAATAATTTATTATTAATTTAGTTATATATTTAGTTTGTTATCTCACCCCTAATATAACTAAATTTATATATGAATTTATATTCATTTACCTCACTAATAATACCATTTATATAAATTAAATAATTGATTTATTTTTGTTTTATATTTTGATTTAATAAATAAATAAATAAAATTTATTATGATTTATATAGTTATATATTTTGTTAATAAATAAATGTTTTATTATTGTTTTATTTATATATTTATTTGGTTATCTCACACCTAATATAACTAAAATTTATATAGATTTATATATATTTATTAAATTTGGATTTATTTATTAGTATATTATAATTTATCATTGATATATTTAGATATTTATTTATTTATTTATTTATTTATTTCTTACCTAATATAACTAAATTTGACCTTGCTCCTTAAGTCAACCTTTGGCCAGGTAACCGTTGGGGTCTCTGCTCTAGCTATTTAAACAGGCGAAGCTGGATCTGTTCTTCAACTTGTCCTCACGATGAACCACACTGGTTGGTTCGAAACGCGTCGACAAAAGATTGATTATGTGATTTTGCCGAAGATTTTCTAAACAATGTTATGGACCACAGAAGTCTAAACTCCTTAGAAAAATAAATTGTTCTGGAAAGTGTCGTAATTTCAAGCTATCCATGGGAGAATATGTATTGACTAGCCCAATGCTTTCCATTCCAATGGGAGGTGTTGATGTTGTACTAGGAGTTCAATGGCTGCAATCCTTGAGTACAATAGCTTTTAATTTTCAAGAAATTTTCATCAAATTTTCTACGGAAGGAAAGGAAGTTGAGTTAAGGGGTATTGCAGGGAAACCAAGAAAGATAATCAGCTCTAATGGTATGACAAAGCTTCTAAAAAAGGAACAAAGAGGTGTAATTGCACAATTATGTTTGCTAGATGTTTCCACATCGGAATCATCTATTTCTCGAGATCTCCAAAAAGTCCTGGACAATCATTTGAAGGTATTTGAGACTCCTAAAGGTCTTCCACCTAAGCGTGATCATGATCATGCTATTCATCTGATTCCAGTAAGTGTTCCTCCAAACATCAGGCCGTACAGATATCCCTATGTCAAAAAGAGTGAAATTGAACGTATGGTTGCAGAAATGCTAGAGGTTGGTATAATTCAACTGAGTCAAATTTCTTTCTCTTCTCCAGTAGTATTGTTGCACAATAAGGATGGATCATGGCACCTGTGTCTGGATTATAGGGAGCTCAACAAGCTCATTATTAAAGATAAGTTCCCCATTCCTATCATTGATGAATTACTAGATGAATTGCATGGATCAATTTACTTCACCAAGGTGGATCTTCGTTCAGGATATCATCAAATTAGAATGAAGACTGAAGACATTCCGAAAATAGAATTTAGAACTCATGAGGGTCATTATGAATTTTTGGTCATGCCTTTTGGCCTCACCAATGCACCTTCAACATTTCAAGGTTTGATGAATTCAATTTTCAAACCATTCCTTATAAAATTTGTGTTAGTATTTTTTGATGATATACTAATATACAACAAGTCTTGGAAGGATCATGTTGAGCATGTTGACAGGGTGCTACAACTATTGGAGGAGAAACAATTATATGCAAAAAGATCCAAATGTTTCTTTGGAGTCCAGGAGGTGGAATACCTGGGTCATATTGTATCTCATGAAGGAGTTAAGGTAGACCCTAGAAAAATTAAAGCCATTAAGGAATGGAAAATTCCCACATCCATAAAGTATCTGCGAGAATTTCTCGGGTTTACAGGGTATTATCGCAAGTTTGTTATGAATTATGGGAGAATAACAGCACCTCTAACAGCATTATTGAAGAAAGATGCATTTTCATGGACTCTGGAAGCAATAAAGGCCTTTGAACATCTTAAAGAGGCAATGTGCCAAGCACCAGTCTTAGCTACATCGGACTTCACAAAAACCTTTATTGTGGAATGTGATGCTTCAGGAAATGGAATTGGTGCTGTTCTAATGCAAGATGAAAGACCCATTGCTTTTCAAAGTCATCCAATCAAGGGAAAGTTTTTAAGCAAAGCTATTTATGAGAAAGAAATGTTGGCAATACTCCATGCACTTAAGAAATGGCAACCCTACCTAATGGGAAGACACTTCAAGGTAAAAACGGATCATGATAGCCTTAAATACTTTTTAGAACAAAGATTATCCTCTGAAGAGCAACAAAAGTGGGTCCCAAAGATGTCGAGTAATGACTTTGAAATCATCTACAAAAAAGGGAAGCACAATGTGGTGGCATATGCACTCTCAAGAAAGGATGAGGATGTAGAAGCATTGTTGTGCGCCATTTATATTATCCAACCAGATTGGATAAACGAAGCAAGGGAGGAATGGAAGAATTACGAAGAAGTGTGGGCACTTATTCAAAAGTTACAACAAGATTCCAGTATGTTTGATACATTTAGTTGGCAAAATGATTCGTTATGGTACAAAGATCGCTTATACCTCTGTAAGAATTGTTTAGTCAATTTAGTGTTATCTAAATTGCTAGTATTAATTGTCAACCCGGGGCTTGTAAGCTGATGAAGTGAAGGTGTACTATATGTACTTAAGTAACCTCTTAGAGTTTTTCTTATCGTTGGGGGTGTTGTTGTGGTTAATTATGTTCCTAAGATGGAGTGATAATTTATAAACAAGTGAGTGATGGTGTGTGTGTAGAGTGAATCCTAAATGAGTGAAAGTGTGTGTTTAGTGATCTCTAACTACTTGCTTGAAAGGAAATGCTTGAAAGGAATAAATGAACTGAAATAACTTGAAATAAATTTGAAAGCAAATGACCACTTCCAATGGCACTAGACACCATTCAAGCTGCTGCTAATAAAAGAAAAGAAAGTCACTTTTAAAACCCAAAAATAAAGATTATCTCTCTCTAACTCGATGCTTCAAAGCACATGTACTATGTAAAGCACGGATAGAAAGTAGCTTAAGTTGAATTAGAAAAGTGAGAAAAATCTGCTTGAAAGACTAATGATAACGGTTTGCTCTTTCTAATTCTCTACTTCAGCCATATGTACTATGCAAAGTATGATTAGAAAGTAGTGAAAGAATAGTCTAAGAAGCACTTAAAATCAAAACTCTACTTTAAAGACTAGTGGTAATATTTTGCTCTTTCTAACTCTCTACTTCAGCCATATGTACTATGCAAAGTATGGTTAGAAAGTAGTGAAAGAATAGTCTAAAAAGCACTCAAAACTAACTGCAAGTTAGTGATATTCTGATCTTAAAAGATAACAGATTATGATGAAGATCATTCATGTGTTAGCAGCTCTTTGAGAAATAAGATTAAAAATCAGCTATAAAAACAAAGGCAGCACTTGAATTTGTCAACTTCAAATACCATTAGTTTGTAAAGCAAACACACACACATAAAAATAAATCCCGGGCTAAAAGAAACCTGCAAAGAAATAACACTGATCAGTTTGGAAGAAAGGAAAACAAGTAAATGAAACTATATATGCTTAAAGAAATGAAATAGGAAAATAAAGAAATACTGCACATAAAATACTTTACAGAGGCTGAGATGAGCAGGGGCCCTCTGTTCATTCAGCCACAAGAAAACTCAGAGATCTGGAAACTTCAAAACGGTGCTATGTCTATTCCTCCATTTACAAAAAGTGTACAAAACAGAGTGCTAGAATAGCACTAAAAAAACAGAGTTCACAATGTTCTTAAATTTAACACAAGTTCAGAAATTACAACTGCTAAAAGTCTAATGAGCGTACGCAGACGCAGCTATTTATAGAGGTTTCTAAGATAGCCTACTCGTACAGCTAATTAACTGAAAAACAACAAACTGTCATGCGTATTTATGGTCCCTTGACACTTCATACGGCTGCGTGGATGAGTTTAATGGTTCTGTCGTCATGGGTAATGAATCCCATGTTGGATCATGTCCCCTACCACCTGTAGAACGTGGACAAGTCACCGTTTAAGATGACGTGACCTAGCAGCTCACAATCACCGTTAAATAGCCTTGAGTTGACCGTAACTTGACCAGCTTTGACCATGGGTAAAGATGACGTGGATGGCTGGAAAAATGGGACAGGAACCTCGAGCACGTTGATACCTAAGTGCCCATGTGGCTCATCTGGCAAACCGACACGTGGAACATTGTGTTTAACAAAAAGGCTGCAGGATCTTCAGATAGCTGCAGGATCATCAGATAGCTGCGGGATTCCTGCAAGTAAGTCAAAATCTAAACAAATAGTCATCCATTAGCAAAACTTGCTTGATCATGCTTAATGACACCTAATGTAATGATCTGGGTGGTTTTATAGTGAAAATGAGGCAAAAGTGAAGAAAAGATGAGGAAAAACTGAGGAAAATGGTAGACAAGTAGGTGTAAAGTAGAGGCTCTACATACCCCCACTCCGAGGGTATTGCATGTCCTCATGCAATGAAAACACAATTCAATCCACCTGCTGGGATGCCTCAGCTAAGACATCCAATCTCCTCCTCTTCCTTTGTGTGGAAACATTAACCTTTGGTCTCTTGAACATGCATCTAAATTTCAAATTGATTAAGGCTCTGTTCAGCCTTCTACATCTCTTCTTGAGTCTGCTGTTTTTCTTCTGCCACATGCCCATGTGAAGCAAGGTGTTATCTTGGATTGCTTTGGCAATATCAGCTTGCTGCTTCATTTCTTCATTTCTCTGTTTAATGTGACGGTTTAGCACCTCAAGTTCATAGATCTGTTGTCTGAGTAAGTCTATTTGCTGCTCATGAGGTATGACATTACTTGGGCCAGCAGTGTTCTGCTCCAATGTTTCAAAATAGTTGTACACCTCTTGTTGAACTGGGTCAACAATTGGTGACTTCCTTGGACTATATTCATGTTCAATTTCAGTTTCAAATTCCGGCTGAAATGGACTGTCCTCCCTTGGAGGAGTAGCTGCCTCACGTTGTGGACTATCCTCAAGGTCTTTTTTTATAGCACCCTTCTCAAGTGTGCTTAGATCAATGAAAAGTGTCCTTGTGGCTTTCCCTTTATTCTGCAATCTACTACTCCTTCTTACAGTGGCAGAACTCTGTGTTTCTTTTTGTGCCTTTTTCCTTGGTTTTTGTACTTTTACTTTCTTGGAGAGGGCAATTTTCTCATGGAGTTTAGCTAACCTTTCTGCTAAGGGCTGGCTATCTCTTTCTTCATCACTAGAATGCTCTGGAGTCTAATCAGTTTCTTGAATTATGCATTTTCCTTTGTCTTGTTTTTGTTTCTTTTTATCTTCTCTTCTCTTTTTGGCAGCTTTTTTGGCAAGTTCAGCGAGGGTTTCTGAGATAATCTCTTGAGCACTGTCCTCAGTAGGTTCAATCTCAGGTTCAGGATGATGTACTTCTATTTCCTCTACAGTTTGTCCTTGAACAGTTTCCTCTAAGATATCAGTCTCAGAGATACTTTCTTTTCTCTTCCTTCTGCTTTTCCTAGGTATAGAAGTTTCTCCAGGTTCTTTAAAATGATTCCTTACAAGGAATTTCTCCCATGTGTCTTGTTTTTCTTTTAATTGTTCTTCCACCAATAACTTAACAAGACTATGATGACAGAGGTAAGCTTCAATGTTTCGTGGATTCCGTTGGGCCATGGAACACATTTTCCTAAGGCTTTGGAATAGAAAGTAGGGAAGATTTATATCATGTTCTCCTTGAAATTGCAGCATAATTTTACCATGATAAACGTATAATACCCCAAATCTCCCTTCACACGTGAAAAATTTTTGCACTAACAACAGTAGAATTTTCCATTCTTCCTTAACATGAGAGATAGGAATTCCTTTGGTGAAAACACTTGTATCCATACCTGGGTTTTTAAAAATCCGCTTCCATTGTTGATCCTGGACTGCCCGGTTTTTGAACCAACGTTCACCGGTTTGTGGAAGAGATGTAGCCCTTGCTATGCTTCCATCACTGACTGCAAATGTTAAATCGCCCACCTCTACTTGACTGTCTTTATCCTTGAATGACCTTGCAAAGGCTTTTGTTACTTCTTTGTGGTAGCCCTTAAACTTCTTGATGCACTATAGCCAATTGGCTTTTTGCAATGCCTCCTCAACCTGAGGGTATGCCTCCAAGAATTTCGAACCTTCTGGTTCAGCCCTTAAAAGTTTTCCCATTGACTCCTCAGCTCTGTTTAAAACACGACTTTGATGGTGGCTTTACACAGTAATTCCTCGGTTCTTGTTCAGACTTTGTGGAACAGAGGATATATGGGTGCATCAACAGCCTCAGACACGGAGAATTCACGGCTTGAATCAGAGTTAAGTGGTGGATAACAGCGTGAACACAGTGAAATGGTGACTAGCAGTCGTAATACAACTGTATCACACGTTTACTGGCTATACAGCAGAGAGAAAAACAGAGTATGGTTTATGGAGGTAATCGTAGTGAGTGAAACGGAATAAGGGAGATGATAGCGTGAAATGGAGTGTTAGGAGCGCAGAGGGTTTCGAAATAATGAATGGAACGGTTATATTCTCCGATTTCGGCTGTGGATTAACACATGGCTGCGGGATGAGGACTGAGATTAACACATGGCTGCAGGATGAGGACTGAGAGAGACATAATACGGTAGGTTACGTCATTAGGGTACGAAACCTTAATGACAAAAACAGCCATATGTGATTTCAAAAATCGTGGGTATTATGAGCTGGTAGACGTGGAGGATTTGTAGATTTGTGGTCGTATGGGAAAAGAAAATGGGTAATCATTACAATTAGTGGCCAACAAGACATAACCCAGAAAATTCCGCGTAATGAAATAAATATAGGTTTAAAATTTTAAACATACCTCAGATCCGCATTTGATTTGGCTTCTGATAATTTGCTACTAACCTTTTGTCAACTTTATTGCTAGCACATGATTCTTTCCTCCTTATCTTTGGTGATTTTGAACTGTAAATATTTTCTTCAAACAGACTGTGTTTCTTGTGCAGGTGCAGAAGGCTGCAGAAAGGCTAAACGGCTGCAGAATTGCCAAATAGCTGCAGGAACTGCAATGGTGTCTTCCAGCTGCATAAAATACTTTAGTTTCCTGAAAAAACTTTATTAATGAAATGAAATGGAATAAATGAATGAATGAATGGGTGGAAAGCAGTGAGGTGAAGTGAGGATGGTGAGATGGAAGGAAATGGTGAGATGGAATAAATGAAATGAGATGAAAGAGAGAGAGAGATTTTTTTTTTTTTTTGGAAAACATGAGGTGTCAGGTGACCCTGATTTTCACCTCATGTTTTCTGCATGAGACTGCCAATCAGAGATTGGTTTTCAGGCTCATACATTTATTCATTTTTTTTTTCTTTTTTTTTTCCTTTTTTTTTTTTTTCATTGAAATTGAAAGAAACAGAGATTAGGCTGATGGAGGAGAAGAATTCTTCTCAACCAGCCTCATTTCAGAATTGCCTTGGAATAATTTAACAAACTCCTCTTTTGAGAGTGGCTTGTGGTAAACTTTCAACCGGTGGCCATTCATAATAAAGGGAGTTTGAAGTTCATCAATAGTCTTCACTCTAACTGCTCCATTATTAAAGACTTCATCAATCTCATATGGCCCAAGCCAATGAGTTTGAAATTTTCGTTTGAAGTCCTTAAATTTTGAATCAAACAAGAGTGCCCAATCACCCTTTTGAAACTTCTTTTCTTTGATATGTCGATCATGCCATTTGCTTCTTTGGTGCTGAACTAGATCGGTCCTTAGAATTGCATCTTGTCTCATTTCATCTAGTTCATTTAACTAGTCCATTCTGTGCTTCTGGGCTTCTAATAAGCTCATCCCCAATTGAACTGCTGTCTTGAAGGTCTTGATTTGGAACTCAATGGGGAACAGGACTTCCTTCCCATAAACAAGTTCATAGGGAGAATGTCCTGTGGTGTTCCTCCATGTAGTTCTATAGGCCCATAAGGCTTCAGGAAGCCTTTCTGCCCAATCTCTTCTATGAAGATGAACAGTCTTTGTGATGATGCTTTCAAGAACTTTATTTGTAGATTCTACTTGACCATTCGCTTGCGGATGGTATGGAGTAGATGTTCTATGCTTGATCTTATATTCCTCCATCAGCTTCTCCATCATCCTTGATGTAAATTGGCTTCCCTGATCCGTTACAATTTCTCTTGGGACACCAAAACGAGTGAAAATATTCTTAAAAAGAAATTGAACAACTGAATTTTCAGTAGCAGAAGTTAATGCTATAGCTTCTACCCACTTGGTAACATAATCAGTACAAACCAATATATATCTGTTTTGCTTGGATGGCGGATTAATTGGTCCAACAAAATCTAGAGCCCATTTCTCGAAAGGTTCGATGCATACCTGTGGCTGTAGTGGCATTTCATTTGAAAGAGTTGGTCTCCCAATTCTCTGACAACTGTCACACCTTTTAACATATTTCTTCGCATCCTTAAAGAGAGAAGGCCAATAATATCCTGATGAAAGGATTTTATAGGCAGTCCTCTTATCAGAAAAATGTCTGCCACAAGGTTCGTCATGACATGCCTTAAGGATGTCAGGCATTTCATCCTCCCGTACACATCTTCTGATCATCAAATCTGGCCCTGTTCTGAACAATTCATTAGAAATCCAAGAATAATGTGAACTATCCTGAATGATTTTCCTTTTCTCATTAGGAAATAAATGTAAAGGTAACTTTCCAGTAACTAAATAATTAGCAATATCAGCATACCAAGGGGTTTTGGTAGTTACTGCAAACAAATACTCATCTGGAAATTTATCCTCTACAGGAGAGTCCTCATTAGTGTTTTGGATTCTAGACAAGAAGTCAGCTACTGTGTTCTGTTTACCTGGTCGATCTAACACAGTTATGTTGAATTCTTGTAAAAGCAAAAGCCATCTTGTAACTCTACCATTAGTGACTGGTTTGTTCGTGAGGTATCTAATGGCAGAGTGATCAGTGTGGACAAATGTTTCATAGCTGGTTATATAGTGTCTAAACTTGTTTATAGCATGAACAACGGCTAAAAATTCCTTTTCAGTAACAGTATAATTTAACTCAGTAGGAGTCAAATTCTTACTCGTGTAATAAATGGCATAAGGGATCAAATCCTTTTGTCCCAAAACAGCTCCTAAAGCTGTATCTGAAGTATCAGTAGAAATGTGGAAAGGGAGTTTCCAATTTGGACCCCTTAGAATGGGTGCTTCAGATATTCTAGTCTTTAAAGCTTCAAAGGCAGATTGACATTCAGGATCCCACTTAAATTCACAATCTTTAGTAAGTAGTCTGAAAAGAGGGGATGCTATCTTAGTGAAGTTTTCAATAAATCTTCTGTAATAACCAGTAAACCCAAGAAAACTTCTAACATCTCTTTGGCAATTTGGAACAGGTAACTTAGAGATGACTTCTACTTTAGATCTATCAACTTTGATTCCATCTCCTGAAATATGATGTTCTAAAACAATCCCTTCAGTAAACATCATAAAACACTTTTCATGACTTAAAGAAAGATTTGTTTCCTTACATCTTACCAGTACTTTTTCCAAATTTGCCAAAGCTTCTTCAAATGTATTACCATAGACTGTGAAATCGTCCATGTATACCTCTACACAATCATGAATCAGATCTGAGAAGATTCCTAGTACAACCCTTTGAAATGTAGCGGGTGCATTGCACAATCCAAAAGGAAGTACTCGATAGGCAAAAGTTCCCCAAGGACAAATAAAGGTGGTTTTGTCTTGATCTTCAGGTGCTACCTGAATCTGATTGTAACCACTAAAACCATCCAAGAATGAGAAATACTTTATACCTGCTAAAGTGTCTAGTACCTGATCAATAAAAGGTAGAGGAAAATGATCCTTTAAGGTTGCCTTGTTCAATTCTCGATAGTCAATGCAAACTCTCCATTTACCATTCTTTTTTGGCACTATAACCAAGGGAGAAACCCATTGGCTATCTGAAATGGGGTAAATGAAGTTTACCTTGAGCAATTTCTGAAGTTCTTCTTTCACAATTTCCCTAAGATTTGGATTCATCCGTCTTTGTGGCTGCCTAATGGGTCTGCTGTTTTCTTCAATATAAATGTGATGAATACAAGTCTTAGGGTCGATTCCTTTCATGTCAGTATATTCCCATGCAAAGGCAGTGGAATGTTTTTGCAACAGTTTAGTTAATTCTTCTTGTTGTAGTCTTTCCAAGTTCTTGTTAATGTTTAATGTTTTTCCTGGAAAGATTTCAACTGTAGAACTACCAAACTCTTCCATTGAGAAGAGAGACATCTGTCTAGAGGAGAGATATTCAATGTATGCATCTAACTAAAACTGTGAAGAGTCATATTCTAAAGGTATCTCAAAATTTTCTAATGTATTTAGAATTTGACTGTCCTCACTGATCTCAGAGATGGTTAGAACAGGTTGAAGAGTATCCTCATCATCAATCCACTCATCTTCTCCTATTTCTGTTATTGCCTTTGCGGGAGGATACAAGTTGAATTTCTTGGTAGAATTACCATCTGATATATACATGTCTCTAGACCTACAACTTATGAAAGCATCAGCTGTGGCCAGCCAAGGTCTTCCTAAAATAAGAGGATGTCCTCCTAGATTGTTCTTGGGAGTTAAAATCATAAAATCAACTGGATATTCCCAAGAGTCTAGTGAGACTGGAATGTCTTCCAATACACCATCAGGTTTAATGATTGATCTATCTGCAAGTTGCAACAAAGTAGGTGTAAAGAGAAGGTTAGGAAGTTTTAACTGATCCATGGTCTGTCTACTCATAATGTTGATAGCGGCTCCTAAGTCAATCAAAGTATTTTGGATTTCAACCCCATTAATATGAGTTTTAACAATAGGGCTACCGGGATCTACATATTTTTGCATGGTAATTTTACCCATCATAATGTCTGCAATTTTTCCAACTAGATGTATCCTTTTGGTATCTCTGGTTCTTTTTATTGTTTTTTTCAAACTCATCTCCTTTATTATCTTTGCTAGAATGGGAATCTCCTTAATGGCTGTTAACAAGGGAATCTTGATACAGACATTTTTCAATTCATCTAGAAAGCTATAGTCAGGCAACCAAATCTGCTTCTCCACTCCTTTATCAATTTGCAATCTTTCAGGAAAAGGAGGAGTAGCTGAAGATGTGGGTTGCTCTACTAAGGGAGTTGATTCTTTTTCTTTTTCTTTAATGCTTGGGTTTTGAAGGGATACTTCAGAACCCTTATTGGCTTTGAGAGATTCTTCCTCAGAAATGCTTGGTTGTTGAGCACTTGTAGAAGGTTGGTCTAGGATTCTACCTGATCTGAGTTGGACCTCATTGAGAGGAACAACCATATAGGTAGGGAATGGTTGACCTTCCATGAGTGGTTGACCTTCCATCACGTAAGCACTTTGAGGATTCCTATTATTGGGGTTTGGTTGAGGTTGAGAGGGAAGTTGATTTGGCCTCTGTTGAGATTGTAACAAGAGTTGAGAATTTTGATTTTGTGGAGGAGGTTGTTGTTGTTGAGGGAATGGTAATGACAATTGTTGACCTTGATTTGGAAGTTGGGGAGCTTGCTGATTTTGAAAGGATTGAGGATATTGATAGAATTGGGCAAATCTCCCATAAGGATTTTGCATTTGCATGCTTTGCAACCATGCTTGAAAAGGATTTTGTGGTTGTGACCAAGGTTGTTGCCAAGGATTCCAATTTGGTGGGGGTTGGAAATTCATAGAGTTGTTAAACCCTTGATTTTGCTGCCCCTGCCATGGTCTTCTTGCAACAAAACAAAGGGATTCAAGCGTACTTGGATCTTCTTGAAAGACTGCTTTGAGGCCAGGGATTGAAGGACATTCCTTGGTCTCATGGGTTTCTGAGCAAATTACACAGGTTTCCACAACTTGTGCTTCCAAGGGACATTCCCTTAAAGCATGCTTCTTTCTACAGTTCGGGCAAAAGATAGTCATATCCTCGGCTTCTCCTTTTTGTTTATTTTAAATCTTAAGGGTATCAATTTGTTCACTAAGACTCCCTAAGATGTCAGTTTTAAATTCATCTAGCATATTACCGATTTCAGCCCTACTCACTGATCCTGTTGCAGATTTATTTGCCCTAAGGAGAGAAGGATCTCTAGGCCCTTTTTGAGTTTTTGATTTGCCCCTTGAGAGATGGATACAAAGTTCTGTTATATCATTGAGAGAAAGTTGAGAAATATCCCCCTTCCCCATCATGTTTAAGATATCTATCCATTCCTCCCTAATGGCTTTTAATAAGAGGGCTTTTAAGGTCTCTTCATCCAAGGTACTCATTTTTGCTCTTTTTAAATTATATTGAAATCTCTCAAGTAAATCTTCTAAGCTCTCATCTTCTTTTTGCATCATTTTAAAAACCTCGTCCTTATGATTAGTAGGCATACAATAGTCCAAATACCTATCCAAAAAGGTTTGTTTCATTTCATCCCAGGTCCTAATGGATTGAGTAAGTAACCCCATGAACCATTTCAAAGCTTGATCTTTTAATGTTGATGGGAACAGTTTGAGTTTCTGAGTATCATCCAGATAGTCATAGGTTCAACACACAACTTCAAATTCAAACAAGAATGTTTCAGGGTCCTCAGTTCTTAATCCATGAAAATTTGGGAGGACGGATAGTGATATGTTTTTCATGGTGGCTCGGGAGTCCTCATTAACAATGGGAAACCCAAATGAGTTATCCCCATCTCTATTTCCTCCAATGGGACCTCTACCTCCTCCATTGTTATTGTTATTTCCTCCTCCTCCTCTACCTCTACCTCTACCACCTCCTTCTTCCTCTGCCATGATGATTCTCCTAGGGATTTCAAAATCTTCTGGTTCTTCTACAAAGGGTGAATGAGAAGAGATTTCTCCTTCCTCTTCAGGTGAGTCTATTTCCTCAATTACAATTGGTTTTCTTGTAGGAGAAAGAGAAGAGTCTCTTCCTAGTTCAAACTCAATAGAAGGTATAGGAGAGTCAACTCTTGGCTCTTGAATTTCAGGACTAGGAGTTTCGGTTGGAGATAAGGGAGGTGTCTCTTGTCTATCTCTTGAAGCAGATGGACTTGTAAAAATTGAACTTCGAGCTCTAGCTAAAAACCTTCCCCTAGAATCTCTAGCTCTATGCATGTCATTTTTTATTTTATCTTCAAGTCAAGTTAAATAGTTCTTTTTCTGATCTTCCAGTTCACTCTAGGTGCAAGAAGAGAGCATACTCAAGAAACTATTAAATCAATAACTTTCTCCTTTCTGATCCTCCAGATCACTTCAAAGTGCAAGAGGAGAGCATACTTAGATAGGCTATTAACTTCTTTCCTTGAAACTTTATATTTTTTTTTTCTTCTAAGTATATGGCACCTTAATTTCACTTCCCCGGCAACGGCGCCAAAATGTTTAGTCAATTTAGTGTTATCTAAATTGCTAGTATTAATTGTCAACCCGGGGCTCGTAAGCTGATGAAGTGAAGGTGTACTATATGTACTTAAGTAACCTCTTAGAGTTTTTCTTATCGTTGGGGGTGTTGTTGTGGTTAATTATGTTCCTAAGATGGAGTGATAATTTATAAACAAGTGAGTGATGGTGTGTGTGTAGAGTGAATCCTAAATGAGTGAAAGTGTGTGTTTAGTGATCTCTAACTACTTGCTTGAAAGGAAATGCTTGAAAGGAATAAATGAACTGAAATAACTTGAAATAAATTTGAAAGCAAATGACCACTTCCAATGGCACTAGACACCATTCAAGCTGCTGCTAATAAAAGAAAAGAAAGTCACTTTTAAAACCCAAAAATAAAGATTATCTCTCTCTAACTCGATGCTTCAAAGCACATGTACTGTGTAAAGCACGGATAGAAAGTAGCTTAAGTTGAATTAGAAAAGTGAGAAAAATCTGCTTGAAAGACTAATGATAACGGTTTGCTCTTTCTAATTCTCTACTTCAGCCATATGTACTATGCAAAGTATGATTAGAAAGTAGTGAAAGAATAGTCTAAGAAGCACTTAAAATCAAAACTCTACTTTAAAGACTAGTGGTAATATTTTGCTCTTTCTAACTCTCTACTTCAGCCATATGTACTATGCAAAGTATGGTTAGAAAGTAGTGAAAGAATAGTCTAAAAAGCACTCAAAACTAACTGCAAGTTAGTGATATTCTGATCTTAAAAGATAACAGTTTATGATGAAGATCATTCATGTGTTAGCAGCTCTTTGAGAAATAAGATTAAAAATCAGCTATAAAAACAAAGGCAGCACTTGAATTTGTCAACTTCAAATACCGTTAGTTTGTAAAGCAAACACACACACATAAAAATAAATCCCGGGCTAAAAGAAACCTGCAAAGAAATAACACTGATCAGCTTGAAAGAAAGGAAAACAAGTAAATGAAACTATACATGCTTAAAGAAATGAAATAGGAAAATAAAGAAATACTGCACATAAAATACTTTACAGAGGCTGAGATGAGCAGGGGCCCTCTGTTCATTTAGCCACAAGAAAACTCAGAGATCTGGAAACTTCAAGACGGTGCTATGTCTATTCCTCCATTTGCAAAAAGTGTACAAAACAGAGTGCTAGAATAGCACTAAAAAAACAGAGTTCACAATGTTCTTAAATTTAACACAAGTTCAGAAATTACAACTGCTAAAAGTCTAATGAGCGTACGCAGATGCAGCTATTTATAGAGGTTTCTAAGATAGCCTACTCGTACAGCTAATTAACTGAAAAACAACAAACTGTCATGCGTATTTATGGTCCCTTGACACTTCATACGGCTGCGTGGATGAGTTTAATGGTTCTGTCGTCATGGGTAATGAATCCCATGTTGGATCATGTCCCCTACCACCTGTAGAACGTGGACAAGTCACCGTTTAAGATGACGTGACCTAGCAGCTCACAATCACCGTTAAACAGCCTTGAGTTGACCGTAACTTGACCAGCTTTGACCATGGGTAAAGATGACGTGGATGGCAGGAAAAATGGGACAGGAACCTCGAGCACGTTGATACCTAAGTGCCCATGTGGCTCATCTGGCAAACCGACACGTGGAACATTGCGTTTAACAAAAAGGCTGCAGGATCTTCAGATAGCTGCAGGATCATCAGATAGCTGCGGGATTCCTGCAAGTAAGTCAAAATCTAAACAAATAGTCATCCATTAGCAAAACTTGCTTGATCATGCTTAATGACACCTAATGTAATGATCTGGGTGGTTTTATAGTGAAAATGAGGCAAAAGTGAAGAAAAGATGAGGAAAAACTGAGGAAAATGGTAGACAAGTAGGTGTAAAGTAGAGGCTCTACAAGAATTCCCAGCTAAAACAAAATATTCTTATGGAATTGCACACTTCTCCCTTAGGAGGGCACTCAGGATTTTTAAAAACTTAGCACAGGGTTAAGAAGGAATTTTTTTGGGATGGCCTTAAATCAAATATTCAAAAGTTTGTGGCAGAATGTTTGGTTTGCCAACAAAATAAAGTTGAAACAATTAAGACACCAGGTCTATTACAACCTTTATCCATTCCAAGCCAACGTTGGGAGGAGGTTTCAATGGATTTATCACAGGTTTACCCAAGTCTGAGGGAAAGAGTGTCATCATGGTGGTAGTTGACAGACTTACCAAGTATGCACACTTCTGTGCATTATCACATCCATTTAAGGCTAGTACAGTTTCTACTGCATTTATGGAAACAATTCAAAAGCTTCATGGAAACCCAAAGATTATTGTAAGTGACAGAGATCCCATTTTCACTGGAAATTTTTCGACAGAATTATTTTCTTGTCTTGGTACTCAGTTAGCTCATAGCTCGTCTTATCATGCTCAATCTAATGGGAAAACTGAGATAGTAAACAAATGTTTGGAAGGATATCTTCGTTGCTTTGTATCTGATAAAAAGACACAATGGGTCAAATGGTTGCCTCTGGCTGAATGGTGGTATAACACTTCCTTCCATACAACAACAAAAATTACCCCATTTATGGCACTTTATGGGTATCAACCACCATCCATCACATCATATTTAAGAGAAAATTCTAAGGTTCAGGCAGTGGAACATCACATCGAACATCAACAACAAGTCCTCCAAATCTTAAAGGATAACCTCGTGTTGGCACAGAATAGAATGAAACAACAGGAAGATCAACATCGCAGTGAAAGAAGTTCTGATGTAGGTGATTGGGTATTCCTACGGCTACAACCATATAAGAAAATGTACCTCTGGCAAGCTAAGAAAGATAATAAATTATCACCAAAGTATTATGGTCCGTACAAGGTATTGCAAAAGAGTGGTACTATGGCATAAAAATTGGAGTTTCTTGCAGCTTCTCTATTGCACCCAGTTTTCCATGTTTCATGTTTAAAGAAGGTTATAGGCGACACGCTCCCAGTTCAAACAATATTGCCATAACTGGACAAGGAAGGAAAAATTATATTGGAACCAGAAGCAGTCATAGAAACAAGAACTCGATGGCTACGAAATCGATCAATTTCGGACTATCTTATCAAGTGGAAGAACTTATCTACTGAATATTCCACATGCGAGGATGAGAATTTTATACAGAAGTATCCATAACTACTCAAGCGTTGAGGACAACACTTTTTTGAAAGAGAGGGGCATGTTGGGTCCCTATAATACTAGTGATTACCCCATTACTATTGTATTTATACCCCTTACTAATATTGTTGTGCCCCTATTGCGCCCATATTGTTATTACTGTGCCCCATAGAATTCCTCTATTGTTATTTTTGTGGCTTTATATTATTATTGTTAGGTCAGCTGGGTTATATTGTGACTCCTTAGACTCGTATATATAGAAAGGAGGTTTTTTCATTTGTATCATCAAAGAATTGTTCATTTATGTAATGTAAAGGAGGTTTCCCGCTCAAAGAGGCTGAATTCTAAGGCGTTGATCTATCTTTTCTATCTTTTCTTGAGCTGGTTTCTTAACACTTTGATAACTGGGAAATTGAAAGAAATATTCATCCCTCTGAAGACTTGGTTCCAATCCGTTTTCTCTTCAATCTTGGATCACTTAAGAATGAAGGAGTTATAGATTTAATCGAGCAAGCTCGACCCTCCTATTCAATGGATCTCTCGATTTTTTTGGGGAGACTAAATTAAAATTTGTTAAGAAAGTTATTAGTTCATCTCCTAAGCACAATTACATTCCCCCTTGGCACAAAAAAATCAAATTTACTAAAATGGTTGGAGATCCATCAAGCTATGATTGATTCAACACTAATCAAGGATGCACACTTCAAAAAGGAGAAGAAAATAAGAAGTTAGTTATACACTCCCAGGACGCAAGAGGAAGAGTATTTGCACTTGAATTCTCAAAGTATTTGGTTAAAGGAAGGAGATCGTAACATATATTTCTTCCACAAACATGCCAAGTCTAAAGAAACCAAGAATCACATCAAGGAAATTATTCCACAAGGTTAGCCAAAAATCTCTTGCTTTCTTGAAATGAAGTAAGAAGCTTTCACTTTCTTAAAAAAATTATACTCATAAGACAAAGAGAATGCTCCCTTAGAGGTAGCTCCATTCATTTCATATATTCTCTCCATTATTTCAAAATCTAAAAAATATACATGTAATGAAGATGATAGAAGAAGATGTAGTTATTGAGGCCATATTGTCATTTGACCCAGATAAATCCCCCCCTGACCCATACAATTGCCCTGTCTCTTTTTTTTTTATCCCTCTGGCCCCTCATTAAAAATTATATAATGAGAACGTTGAATTCCTTAGGATGAAAAGGGACTCTCAAAGGAAGCACACACTCCTCTTTCCTTTCCCTTATCCCAAAAGAAAACAAGCCTTCTTGCTCCTTAATATTTAGACCCATATCCCTATGCAACGCATCTTACAAGATCTTGACCAAAATCTTCGCCAATGGGCCTAGAGCTCTTATTCCGAGAATTATTTCTAAAATCAAGGGGGATTTTCAAAGCATACAAAAATTCTATATGATTCCATTCTGGTTCAAGAGGCCATCCAATCTATAAAACTTAGTGGTGAACCTCACATGATCATAAATATATATATCACTAACACATTTGATAGTGTCTATGATTCCTTCCTATTTTCGATCTCAAAAATGTTCAAATGCTATGGATATTTCATTAATTGGATTAGGGCATGCATTGGTATACCTTGGATTTCCCCTCTTGTTAATGGTTTTCCTTATTATTTCTTCCCACGTCTAGAGGCCTCCATCAAGGATGCCCTCTCTCCCTTTTCCCTTACATCCTAATGGTTGAATGTCTTAGTAGGAACATGGAGATCACCAAGGGTAATGGGAAGTGGAAAGGTATTTGTATTGCTAAACACATGAAATATATATATCATATATACCTACAATAATGACTCGGGTGACTCTAAGCCAATAATTGTTTGATTCAAATCGATCCTAGATAAGTACCTAAATCGCTCTAGAGGATGCATCATCAAAAGAAAAACTCAGTTGTAAAGATGGAATGCGCACCTAACTGTCCCCTGCCCTCCCCTCCCAATATTCTCCAGGATATTTCTAGGGTGTTATAATTATCTTCGGTAGGGCGTTATAATTATCTTCAGTGAAAGTGTGCCGGTACTTTAAATACATTAAAATTCCAATTTCTCTCGTCTCTTTGAAATTGGATTGTTGGTCCGAAATTCTAAAAAAAATCAAAAATATAAATCCAAGGTTGGGGTGCGCAATGGATTTCAATTTTTGGTCAAGTGATTGTAATCAAATATTTCCTCTCCTCTCTCCCAATATACCTTTTTTCAATTTTTTATCTCCTAAAATTGTGTGAATGCAAATGAGTGTTCTAATATTTAGATTCATCTCACAAGGTGGTAAAAACAATGAAAATAAGTTTCATTTATTATAGTGGAATATTGTTCAGCTGCCTAGGGTCAATGGAGGCTTAGTTGTGAGATATATCTTACATATCAACCCAGTGCTTAGTGCAAACATTTTATGGACAATAATTTATGACTCAAAAAAAAGGTGGAAAACTACACTTGTTTAAAAATATTTCAATAGGAATCACTTTTTAATGACCAAATCTACTTCATGGACTAGTTTTAGTTCTAATATATGGGATCCTTTGCGAGCAATATACCCCCATCATAGTTAACTACTTCAGCTGGTGTGCTGAGAACAAAGATTGAATTAGCATTTGACTGAAAATTTCTCCTGTTCATGCCTATTTGAAAGTTTATAAGAACTTATAAAATTAATTAAATGGATGCAAAGAGAACGGCATATAAATTTGAAATACAAATCTAATTAGGTTATCAAGGTCACTTGAAAGGTTGGTTAAGGCTCGATCTTCCAATTGTATTTCCATCACAGTGGTTCAACCTGATTCATCATATAAAGGGCATGTGTCCTATCTCAAAGCACTTGAAACGTTGTTGAATATGAACTAAAATTGTTAAGTGTGAAGCCAAATTCATGTAGGATTCTCGATCCTTCTACACCGCAAGTAGTTTCTATAATCACATGTAGGATTCTAGATCTTTCTACACCACTAGTAGTTTCTAGATCATTCCAGATCTCCATCTGAATCACATACATGATTCTAGATCCTTCTTCTGCCTCTATAAATTTGTAATTTATCCAGCCAAATCAAGTAAGCCAAGGCCCAAGCCTATTATGTAATGAAAAGTGATTTATGTTCTCTAGTGATTGTTTTATCTATTCCGCTAATTCTGATTGAGTAATCTTGTTGTTTCTACATTTGTCTGGAAATTATTCTCTACTATTTCCATCTAAGTCTCTGAGTATGAATCCGTTGTGAGTTATGTATGCTTTGGTCTAACAACTAGTATCAGAGCTAAGGTCGAATATCCACTGTGCAAGCTGCTTAGTGCCATTTCCTTACTTTCGCAGCATTCAATAAAATGTTGGTTGTTACCCCTGGAGCTGTTGAAGGATCTGTCTAGGAAATAACTGAGGAAAGTTGGAACTAAAACGCAGTCGCTGCAAGGAAAACAAGGTCGTGAATCTATGTTGAAACGTTTTGTTGGAGTTTGAAACGTGGAGATCCATGGAGATTGGAGCTGAAATGTGGAGTTCGTAATTTTTTTTTACATCAGGCTTGCACGTATATGTCAAGTTTTTTTTTCTGAAACCAACATATGTATGTGTGAAATGTGAAAAGGTTAAAAAATTATATATGTTTTTATATTTATTATGAAACATATATAATTATATGTTGGAATTTTGAAAAGTATATTTTAAAAGGAGTAGGAATTTTCAAAAGGTTATTTTAAGAGGAGGAAGGTCATTATTACTAATTTTAAAAAGTAATAATTAAAGCTTTATTTTTAAGTGGAGTTTTTGTGTTTTGGGGCATGAATTTGATTGAAAATGCAGAGAACAGTTACAAATATGGAGAAGTTGAGCGGGTCTAATTTTTCCCTGTGGAAATCATAGATGGAGGATATATCGATTTTAAAGGATCAATATTTGCTAATTAAGGGCACAACAAAGAAACCCTCATCGATGACATTTGAAGAGTGGAATAAGCTAGATAGAAAGGCGATTGCAACAATCGGCCAATATTTAGCAAAGAATGTTTATTTCAATGTGTCTGGAGAAAAGACGACTGAAGGATTATGGAAGAAGCTCCATGATCTATATGAGAAGAACACTGCATCAAACAAAGTGTTCTTGATGAAGGAGGTTTATAATCTCAAAATGAAGGAGGGAGCTTCAGTTGCTAAGCACTTGAATGCATTTAATATTATTACTAATGAACTTGCCTCTATTAAAATCATTTTAGATGATGAAATTAGAGCTATTTTCCTAATGTGTTCTATGCCAGACAGTTGGGAAAATTTAATTGTAGCTATGAGAACTTCGACAACTGTAGGGACCCTGAAGTTTGATGATGTCAGTAGTAGTTTAATGAATGAGGAGCTACGATGCAAGTCAATTACGGATAACCGGGGAGGAGAGGCTCTAGCTCTAGCTGATCGTGGTAGGAGAATGGATCGAGGCCAGCAAGGGTGATCAAGATCAAGAGGCCAATCAAAATCAAGGAGGGGCAGAATCATCGGCATTTATTGTGGCAAACTTGGGCACATGAAGAAAGAATATCGATTCTGGAAGAAAGGAAAAAAGGATCAAAGACCTTCTAATACAAATCACAAGTCATCTAGCACAAATGAAGCTGAGACTACTGCTGTAGCCACAGATGGTGATGTTCTGTTTACTGTTTCAGTAGAGGATGCATGTGTATATACATCTAGCAGTAGCTTTGGTTGGATCCTTGACTCTGGGGCATCTCACCATGTAACCCCATGCAAAGCTAGTTTTGTTTCATATAATCCTAGTGATTATGGTAGAGTGCAATGGAAGAATAATATTTTTTGCAGTATTCTTGGAGTGGGAGATGTTTAGATCAAGATGAAGGATGGATGAGATATATTGTTGAAACAGGTCAGGCATGTACCAGAAATGTGCATGAGTTTAATCTCTATGGGATGACTAGATGATGAAGGCTATTCGATAAGCTTTGGAAAAGGAGGCTAGAAAATTAGCAAAGGTGCATTGGTCATGGCCAAAGGACCCAAGACAAGAACATTATACACATTGAAGACACTGATAGGAAAATCAGATTTGGCTGTTGTCACAAAAGAAGGAAATTCGGCAGATCTGTGCCATAAGCGTTTGGGTCACATGAGCGAGACGGGCTTAAAAATCCTTGTTGGTAAAAATTTATTGCGAGGTTTGAAATCCTACAATCTTGATCTTTGTGAGCATTATATATAGGGTAGACAAAGAAGGGTTTCATTCCTTAGAGGTGGCCATGACAGAAAGAAAAATGTGTTAGAATTGGTACACTCAAAGGTGTTTGGGCCTCTTAACATCAAATAATTAGGAGGAGCATCATAGTTTGTAACATTTATAGATGACGCATCCAGGAAGGTTTGGGCATATCCTATGAAAAATAAAAGTGAAGTGTTTGGAATATTTAAAGAATTCCATGTTTTTGTTGAAAGAGAGACTAAGAAATTGTTGAAGCCTTTAGGAATAGATAATGATCGAGAATATTGCTCAAGTGAATTTAAGGAATATTTTAAAAGGTTTAGCATAAAGCATGAGAACACTCTGCCTGGTACTCCTCAACAGAATGTTGTCGCAGAAAGGATGAATTGCACCATTATGGAAAAGGTGCGAAGTATGTTGTCCAATTATGGTTTGGAGAAGATTTTTGGGCTGAAGCAGTCAGGACCACTTGCTACCTCATAAATAGATCTCCAACTATAGCCTTGGATGGCGATATCCCTAAAGAAGTTTGGATTGGTAAGAATTTGAATTATTCTCCCTTGAAAATCTTTGGATGTGAAGCATTCGTACACATTCCCAAAGAAAATATAACTAAGCTAGATCATAATTCTATGAAATGCATTTTTTTGGGATATGCGGATGAAGATTTTGGTTATCGTCTATGGGATCCAGTCAAACATAAAATTACTAGAAGTAGGGATGTTATATTTAATGAGTCAGAAATGTTCAAGAGGACTATAGGCGAGTTGGAAGTCAAGAAGGTTATTGACAGGTTTGAAGAGCAGCAGGAAAACATACTGCTAATACAAGAAAATGAATAGAAAGTCTAGGAACATGGAGAACAACAAGTGGAAAATGATGAACAACAAGAAGAAGGAATCTTTCAGGAACCTTTACAGGAGATTCAACCTGATAATGCACCACCACAGTTGGTTCGTAGATCTTCTAGGCCTCATAAGCCTTCACAAAGGTATCCTCCTTCAAACTATATTTTGTTGACCGAAGAAGGTGAGCCTAATTGTTTTCAAGAAGCTTGTAAAGTTGAGCATAGTAAAGAATGGAAGAAAGCAATGGAGGAAAAAATGAACTCTTCGCATGAAAATAAAACTCGGGAGTTGGTAAACCTCCCAAAAGGTAGAAAGGCTCTACAAAGCAAATGGGTGTACAGGATTAAGCATGAAGGTGATGAAAAGAAGGAGAGGTATAAAGCAAGGGTGGTGGTGAAAAGTTTTGCCCAAAAGAAGGTATTGACTTCACTGAAATTTTCTCACTTGTTGTTAAAATGTCATCCATTAGAGTCATTCTTGGTCTAGTTGCTGCTTTAGACCTAGAATGTAAATAGTTACATGTAAAAACTGCATTCCTTCACGGTGTCATAGAGTAGCCAAAAGGTGTCATAGAAAAAGGAAAAGAATGCCTTATTTGCAGGTTGAAGAAGAGTCTTTATGGGTTGAAACAAGCACCTTGACAATGGTACAAGAAATTTGATTCATTCATGATGGAACATGGTTTTCAGAGGTTGGAAGCTAACCATTGTGTCTATATCAAGAGGTATGATCAAGGAAAGTATATCATATTATTTTTATATGTGGATGACATGTTGATTTTTGGGCATGATAAGAATAAGATCAATAGGTTGGAGAAAAATTTGGGTAGAAAATTTGCAATGAAGGATTTCGGACCAGCACAACAGATATTAGGCATGCGGATAATGCGTGACAGGAAATAATAAGGTTGTGGTTGTCATAAGAAAAATATATCAAGAAGGTTCTTGACAGGTTTAATATGAAGGACTGCAAGCTAGTTGGTACACCCCTTGCAGCCCACTTCAAGCTGAGTACTGAATTATGTCCTAGTGATGACAAGGCGAAAGAAAAGATGAGAAAGATTCCTTATGCTTCAACAGTTGGTAGTTTTATGTATGCCATGGTATGCACATGACCAGACATTGCATATTCAGTGGGAGTAGTGAGTAGGTTCCTTGCTAATTCAGGAAAACAACATTGGTAAGCAGTAAAATGGATTTTGAGGTATCTCAAGGGTACTGGTCATTATTGTTTACGTTTTGGTCATGATGAGATTGTGCTTGAAGGATTTACAGATGCAGATATGGCTGGAGATATGGATACCAAAAATTCCACTATAGGTTATTTGTATACATTTGCAGGTGTAGCAGTATCTTGGGTGTCAAGGCTACAAAGAATACTAGCCCTCTCTTCAACAAAAGTAGAGTACATATCTGCAACAGAAGCTTGTAAAGAGATGTTGTGGATGCAACGATTCCTAGGAGAGATAGGAATAAAACAAGACAAGTATGTGTTATATTGTGATAGTCATAGTGCCATTCACTTGGCGAAAAACCCAGAATTTCATTCAAAAACCAAGCATATTGACTTAAGTTACCATTGGATTTGGAATGTGTTGGAGGAAGAACAATTATCCTTGGAAAATATCCATACAAATAGGAACCCTACTGATATGCTCACTAAGATTCTACCACGAAATAAACATGAGTTATGTAGAGGCATGGTTGGACTTGATGTGACTTGATGACTCTTATTTGGCTTCAAGTGGAAGAATGTTAAGTGTGAAGCCAAATTCATGTAGGATTCTAGATCCCTCTACACCGAAAGTAGTTTCTAGACTCACATGCAGGATTCTAAATCTTTCTACACTGCGAGTAGTTTCTAGATCATTCCAAATCTCCATCTGAATCACATAGAGGATTCTAGATCCTTCTTCTGCCTCTATAAATTTGTAATTTCTCTCGCCAAGCCAAGCAGGCCAAGATCCAAGCCTGTTATGTGATTCAAAGTGATTTCTATTCTCCAGTGATTGTTTTATCTATTCTGTTGTTTCTGATTGAGTAATCTTGTTGCTTCTACATTTGTCTAGAAATTATTCTCTGCTATTGTCGTCTAAGTCTCTGAGTATGAATTCGCTGTGAGTTATTTATGCTCTGGTCTAACAAAAATCCACTCACAAAAGTACTCACTTTGGATGGAATATTCCCTTCTCATAAAGTGTTTAACACACCCCCACAAGGTAGTTGGGGTTCAAGATTTAGAGTAAAGAAAACATCCCAAAGGTTTACACCTTTTCATGGTCCCTTTCTCACAGGATAATATTGATGGTTGATAACCTCACGAAGATAAGTGTCATTAGGTTGTCTCGGTATCTGTCACATACCTTTGTTTTACAGTATATATATGTATATATATATTTTTCTATATTGATAAAACTAATTACTAGCTTTTCTTACTCATTCACTGTGGTGATAATCATTTTGTGCATATTGTTTTTAATCTTGTAATGAAATAAAGTAAAATTTTCAACTCAAGTTAGAGCATGCTCTCCTTAATTACCGATAGATAAGCACACTCCCTATTGCTCTATATGTCTCACTTGGACAACATACATGCCCTTATGCACTGCTTTCATTATTAAAAAAATCACTAGATATGCAAGTTATTTATGATGTCCCTATGTTCATATCGCTTGAATTATAATACCTTTGTGATTTTTTTATTTTTGTTTTAATCATAATTAAATATATTACGTTGAATGCATAAATATCCAATGTCCTATTCTTCACAACTAAAATTACATTGTTAATTTCTAGGCACTATTGAAATTGGTATTTTCATGGTATACTTACAACTCCATAGTATTTGTATTTATTTATTTATCACATGACCTATTATAAATTTTCCTTCACACACATGTCGAACGATGGGGAAGACAATATTCCTTTGCCATTATATGGTTAATCCTCCTATTGAAGGCAAAATTGTCTCTTTTTGACCACCTTCATACACTTCATCCACCTTTTTGACTCTAATAACTCTCACTGAGTATCAATCTACAAGGTTCATGGAAATAATAGGTATTTAAACATGTTTTATTTCACAAGTCTTGTTCTTTATTATTTAACTTAATATTTGTGTGAGTTACTGAATTGCACCAATTATGTAGCTAATGACTGATTTTAGAGCAAACTTGAACATTTAACATGTTCTGAAACTCGAGCCAAGGAACGAGAGATATGGCTAGGTGAAAAATAGTTGGCAAAATGATTTTTACCTATATTCATAACCTATACTGATAACAAAATCACAGTAGCCCCTCACTCAAAGAAAAATTCAACCACTGAGGAAGTCGAACCAGGCGAGCGAGGAGTTAGTGAATGCAAATATTCAGCCTCATGATTTTCTTCACTGATAGCACATCGCATGGAAATCAAATTATGTTATCTCTTCATGTAAATTTTAGTCACTATTGAGTGGGGTAGCATCATAATACTGTGAAACATTTACTCGTAAGATATTATAAGTCTACCTCTCGGCATGACAGTCACAAAAATGGATATTATTTTAAACTTCGTTTTTGCAATTACAAACTATGTTTCATTTGATCCTTTTTTTGTGTGATTTATCCTGGCGTATATAAGATTGTGAAGGAGTCTTTTTGTCACCTACTTCTCGTAGGAGGGCCCCCTCGAGTGTTAAGGTTTTACTATTTACAGTTAGCATTTTAATTATGTATTCTCTATAATGTTTCATTATTTTATGTAACTTCTTATGTTTTGTCTTTGAACGAATGTTTAGTATTGCTTTTAAGGAAAGATTTGTGTAATCATTTTTCTATAGAAAGAATGAGTAAAGTTTTGATCTCTTATGCACATGAAAGTAGTGTAATAGGGTGTCAATTGATATAGAATTACAGTATGGTTTTGAGTTACATTATAGTTGTGTGAATAAGATTTCAATTTAGTATACATTCGATTTCTCTTTCTATTAATGTAATTTAGATCTAATTTCATTACTAAGTTTTCTTTCAAGCAAGTGTCTATGTGATTTATGTTTAAGCAAGTGTGATATTTTATTTCGAAAAAGTGTGTGTGTCATTTAATTTCAAACAATAGTGAAGAAAGTGTGATGTTTATTTCAGGAACAGTACAATATTTGTCTTAAGCAATAAAGGTAGTTTTGATTTCATATTTACTTTCATAGTTGTTAAAGAAACAATTGCATTTCAATATCTCAATTTAATTTAGGAATTGTTTGAGTGATAAGCACTCCTAGCACAGATAGTGCACATACATTTCATCAGTTTACTGTCTCTCGTTCATAATTCATGTAAGAATTTACCACCAACTAAATTACCAATTTTTTTGGCGCCATTGTGGGAGAAGTGTATATAGGCGTCTTTTTATTTTCTTTTCATTAAAAATATAATGAAAATGATATGCCTAGGGAAAGAGATTCTGGAGGTAGATTTGTAAGTAGATGTAGGAGTTTCATTTCAACATCATCCCTCACCCCACCACGACCTCGCAGTGCCGCACCATCCACCCAAACTCATATTCCATCATATGCGGGAAGACATTGACTTCCTCAGGTACTTAGGTCTGAAATCCATATAAAGATTCACCAACTTCCTCTAGTGAAGTTGTGGTAGAAGAAGAATACTATACAACCCCAACGAAAGTAGACATTTTCCTACCTTCAACTCGGAAAAAAATTGTAGGGAAAGAACTAGAAATCCCTAGTGAAAAGGAAGAAGAAGAAACCTATTTTAACATTCCATTGATAGAAGAACCATAGGAGCTAGAAGAGGAACTTGAAAACCCAATTTTGGAACCTTATATTAGTTCTAAGAAATCTACAATGGTAGGAGAAGGGAAAGGAGAAGTACATAACGTGAATGGTGATGAAGCTATGATTGGAGGTGGAAGAGGAGGAAATAGAGGAGGTGGAAGAGGTGGAGGTAGAGGAAGAGGAGGTGGTAGAGGGGATCTAGAGCCTTTTTGAATTCTTGTACTTGATGAAGATACAACAACCACAATGCAAAATATCTCACGCTTCATCCTTCTTAACTTTCATTAATTAAGAAATGAGGATCTTGAAACATTTATGTTTGAGTTTGAAGGTTTTTTTAGATCCTATGACTACTTGTTTGATACTCAAAAGATGAAATTGTTTCTAGCCACCATTAAGGATGCAATATTTAAAATGATTTATGGGCTTAGGCGTACATTCTATAAGAACATGGGAACGAATGAGAACTACATTCTTAGAATTTAGCTCACAAAAAGATAGAAAAGATAGATCAACGTCTTAGAATTCAGCCTCTTCGATGAGGCAACCTCCCTTTCTATCTATAGGAGTCTAAGGAGTCACAATATAACCCAGCAGACCTAACAATAATAATATAAAGGCACAAAAGTAACAATAGAGAGATTCTATGGGGCACAGTAATAACAATACGGGGACAATAGGGGCATAACAATATTAATAATGGATACAACTACAATAGTAATGGGGTAATCACTAGTATTATACGGACCTAACATGCCCCTCTCCTTCAAAAAAGTGTTGTCCTCAACACTTGAGTAGGTTTGGATGCTTCTATATAAAATTCTTATCCTCCCATGTGGAATCTTCAGCGGATAAGTTCTTCCACTTGATGAGATACTTTGAAATTGATCGATTTCGTAGCTATCGAGTTCTTGTTTCTGTGACTGCTTCTGGTTCCAATATAATTTTTCCTTCCTCGTCAAGTTCTGGCAATATTGTTTGAATTGAGAGCTTGTTGCCTATAACCTTCTTTAAACATGAAACATGAAAAATTGGGTGCACTTGAGAAGCTGCGGGAAGCTCCAATTTGTATGCCATAGTACTAATCTTTTGGAACACATTGTACAAACCATAATACTTTGGTGATAAGTTATTATCCTTATTAGCTTGCTTGAGGGACATTTGTTTATATGTTTGTAGCCGTAGGAATACTCAATCATCTACATCAAAACTTCTTTCGCTACGATGTTGATCTGCCTATTGTTTCATTCTATTCTGCACCAACATGAGGTTATCCTTTAAGAGTTCGAGGACTTGTTGTTGATGCTCGATGTGACGTTCCAATGCTTGAACTTTAGAATTTTCTCTTAAATATGATGTGATGGATGGAAGCTGATATCCATAAAGTGCCATAAATGGGGTCACTTTTGTTGTTGTATGGAAGGAAGTGTTATACCACCATTCAGCCAGAGGCAACCATTTGACCCATTGTGTCTGTTTATCAGATACAAAGCAACGAAGATATCCTTCCAAACATTTGTTTACTATCTCAGTTTACCCATTAGATTGAGGATGATAAGGTGAGCTATGAGCTAACTGAGTACCAAGACGAAAATAATTCTATCCAAAACATTTCCAGTGAAAATGGGATCTCTATCACTTGATGAGCCCCCAAATTGGGTAACCTATTGGGTTGTTTTTGCCTAATTGTCTGTGTTCAATCCTCCATTTTTCATAGATTATGCACAAGGAAAATTTTAAGAACCCCCCTAAATTTACATGTATCATAAATGGGCGAATCTCCATGGTATATAGGAAAAATGGAAGGCGATTTTATCAATAATATGATATGTATATATAATTTTTTGGCGAATCTCTCACCAGGCATGGCAAATATTTTACTCAATTATAAAATCTTGTGTTTATTGAATACACAAATGAAATCATTGCACTTCTTTAAAATATATTTTGAAATTAGAATTACCAAAATTACATATCGATAACCTAGTGGGTGTAGGATAAAATTCACCCGTGCCATTCCCACAAAGCATTAGAAAAAATCTAATACTATATATAAAACCAAGAAAAATTCAAATTAATCACTTCTAGGGACCTCGTAACCACCCTGCCAATACACAAGTATGTTCCTATTTTCAATTAGGAAAATTACCCAAATTACAATTTGTTTACTCTAGCATATGTTGGAAAGCTATAGAAGGATGACTAGTGCAATCAATCCATTCCTTTTAGCCCTGGATTTCTTTTAGTTTAAAACAAAAGTATACAAATGTAATTGTCCAATGTCTATGCTTTAACCATTCACCTTAAGATGTTTTTACAATATAATTTCCTAAGTCTAATTAATATCTTCATTATCATAAAAACCAACCTATATCCATCTTAACTGCACATCTACGACTCTTAGGGGGATGAAATCTATTTATCCCTCTGAGCACTTGGTAGACCCATAATTAAGATGGATCTAAGATGATAGAATTTCCCCTTTAAATAGTCTATGCTCACATGAATACCATGGTATTACCATGGGTCAATACCATGGGTTATCATAAACCTGGAGCAAAATTACTATTATTAATTTATAAAAATTAATAAAATTAATTGTTGATTTTTATTTTATTTTTTATTTTAACCAAGCTAAAATGTTTAACATACATTAAATTACAACATCCATTTTTACTCTTGATTGGATCAAATATTTTTTCACTCTATGCTAACTTTTCATATTGTATATCACGATATTTGATACCTCTCGGGGGTTAGTAGATCTAGAGTAAAGATGGATCTATGCTGGTTTAATTCCCCCATTTAAATAGGCTACATTCAAGGTGAATACCATGGGTCAATACCATGTGCCATTTTGGTGAATATCATGGGTCAATACCATGTGCCATTTTTATTTTTATTAATACTAATATTAGGGTTAATAATGTTTTTTTTCATGATATTAATAACAACATAGTCCATGGTATTTGTCCCATAGTATTTTGCCCATAGGTTTCACCTAAATATAACGCATTTTTTGAGTGTTCGTAAATAGGTGACTTATGGAGTAAATATAAAAAAATGTTTTATTTGTTTACCATACCTCTCATTTATTTATATTTGTATTAATTTACCATACCTCTTTTACAAATATGGTATTTGGCCAATAGGATTCACTTAAATAAAACCTCTTTCTTGAGCCTCATAAATATAGCGAGGGTTATGGACTAAATATAAAAAGAGGTTTTATTTATTTACCATGCGTCTATTTTATTTATATTTTTATTTATTTACCATACCTTTTGAGTAAGTATAAAAAGACGTTTTATTTATTTACCATACCTCCACTTTACTTATATTCTTATCTTGCATGTACATAAGGTGACTTATGGAGTAAATATATTTATTTACCATACCTCTCATTTATTTATATTTTTATTAATTTACCATACCTCTTTTTATAAATATGGTATTTGGGCCTTTATCCCATAGGATTCATTTAAATAAAACCTATTCTTCAAAATGGGCGAATGGATTCACTTAAATAAAACCTATTCTTGAAAATGGGCGAATAGAAGGTTGTAACCCGTAATTTCAAGGGCTAAATTTACCTTTTATACCCTCTCCCTTAAAATAAGGTGGGCTATTTGAGGTGATTTGTAAAAATGTACTATGATACAAAATATTCGCCCACTAAAAATTTAAAACCCCTTAATTTCGCCAAAGGGCGAACATTCGCCCCTAAAATTTTCTATGATTATGCATGTTTTTCTAGTATGTTTATATTATTTGAACGAATAAGGGTGGTCACTCTACCTAGGAGGCTAATATGTGGTTATTTCAGGATTTTTGGACAAATTTTGGAGCAAAACCAAGCAATCATGGGTCAGCTGACAGCCAAGCTTGAGGGGAGGATTCATAGGGAGGTTGTCTCTTGCATTTAATGGCCTTCCTCGAAATCTCCACCCTCAACTCCGAGCTCCAGAGGCCACCAAAATGAGTTTTAAAGGCAGCCAAGCAGTTTTGGGAAGAGTGACCGTTTACTAGCAGTTGGGACAGCCAAGTCCCTTGAATCTAGGAGGGCTACTAGCCCTGTCGTATTTTACAAATAGGAAGGCCTCAGCCTTCATAGTTTACTTTTGGAACTATCGTTATTTTTGCACTGTAGTGCTGTCATTTTGCTCAGCCTGTTTTATTGTAGCTATTGTTGTACAACTTTCATATGATTGTTATTTTTTAATAATGAGAAGCAGCTTTACTTGGCATCAGATCTGAGTTCTTTATAGGAGCCTGCAACTCTTGGGGTTGGGGGTAAACTGAGTGCTAAGGCCTCCTCTATGTATTGATAGTTGTTCTTTATGAATTCGCAAAATAATTTCTTTTAAGTAGATTAAAGTTTGCTGATTAACTAGGTCATTGTTAATGTTTAGAAAGACTTTTTGAATGCTCAGATTTAGTTGATAGGTTGTTAACAGGAAAAAAGCTTCAAGAAAAGGGCCATCAAACATCTCTGGTTTCACCTCTCCTTCAGTAGGATCTGGAGCTGGGATCAGGATAACTTTGCTGCCCACAAGAACACTGATTTTGCTTTGCCATGAAATCACTAGCGTTTGATTTTCATGTGTAGAAGTTGGTTACAAGTTCAGACATTCGTTTGCTTTGTTGCATGAGTTAAAATACATGGTTCCATTGCAGGTCACACTTCTGTTCATTATCTTTACTGGAAGCTAGCAGATTAGGTCATCGTAATGAGGTTTTTAAATTTACAAGTCTTTGTTGGATCAGTTGGAAAAATTCCTTGCAGAGCACCTGTACCACTCCTTCATCTGTTTATTCTCCATCAACACCATCCACTCCGCCCTCTACTTAGCATCCTTGCCTCCCGTTCACCATTTGCTCCCATAACCCTAGTTTTGTGTGTAACATTGCTTTAGTCTTCTTTGAACCAAATCCAGCCATCTACACCTACCGACAACTCCATCCACCGAGTCCTAGACCATCTCCAGCCCTCACCCTACCTCCACACTCACTCCTTCACCTTTCCGTCTCCATTCACCCACTAAAAACCTCACTTCTTAACATCTTGTAGAAAGTTACAGACATCCTGTAGAAAATCGTAAACATCCTGTAAAACCACTGTCGACTTCCTGTAGAGGCTCATGAATGAGGTTTCTTGAAAGCCAAACTCGATGAGACTCTATGGAAGGGTGTTAGGGACCCCTTAGACCCTCTCTGAACCTTCTTGACCTCCTCCAAGCATTTCCTCTCACCCATCCACCTCTCCAGAACCTAAAAACAATCAAATCATATGCATAATAACTCTAGCAACTTGTTCAAAAATACAAAAAGATGGTTTTTTCCAGATGTTACTGTAGAAGTAGCTTAGATGCATATACTTACCTTTCTAGAAATCAATGGCATCTCCTTCAGTAGCTTACATACTCCTTCTTACATCGGTAGGATTAGCTGGTAGAATTAGGGTTTGCTAGGCTTTACATTTCCTCTTAGCTTTCCAGTTTCTTTCTGCAAATAGATCAACCTTATTTAAGTTAGCTTTCATCCATCAGTTAAAAAGCTTCTTCTCAGAACTCATAGAAGTTGGCTTAAGCCCTAGAGAAGTTGTATTAGCTGACCAAGTGACAGCTACGACAAGATCTAGTACTTGTCCATATAGCACCATCGCTTCCAAGTTTGTAATAGGCTATCGGGTTGATAAAAGTAAAGAAGGGAGTCCCGGGAGTGGTAGAATTATTGCTGCAATATTGGAGCTCACCACCTCTTTTTGGCGTCGTTGCCGAGGAAGCGTCAGAGTATTTGTGATTGGTGCTTTTCTTCTATTTTCCTACTCTCGCCTTCTGCTAAGTAGTTTATTTCATTTCCATTCTGCAATTTCATTTCTGCAAAAGTAAATTAGACATTTCCTTCTTTCTTAGATTAACCTTTCAATTCTACAAGAGTAAAATAGAATTTCAATTTTGCAATCATAGTCTAGTATTTCCTTCTCGCAATTTGATTTCAGCAAAATAGATTAGTCTTTTCATACTTTCATTTCAATTCCACATTTCCATTTCTGCAAGATAGATTTTAGTTAGTTGCAATTCCATCTGTTTCAGTCTTGTAAGTACAAGCAGAGAAAAAAAAGCAAAAGCAACCAAACATCCTTTCATGCCTTATAGGAACAGGGATAATACCGGAAAATTCCTACCCAACACCCCCACCACTTCACTGAGTCACCCTTCTCTCTTCTTTGGTGGCAGTGATCCAAAAGAACCTATAAGTGAACCTCCTGAGATACATGAAGATCCTATAACAGAAGAAGAGCAAGAAAACATTCCTTTTCAGATTATGGCTGACAACAAAAATGGTAGAGACGATGATGAGAGAATAGAAGGTACCTTCCCCATTCGAGAGACTAACGGGGACAGGAAAATGAAGAACATAAGTCCCTCAACCCTACCTCATTTCCATGGATTGACCACTGAAGACCCTGATACCTTCTTGTTTGAGTTTGTTGTCGTTTGTCAAACTTATGACTACACAGAAGACAAGAAAAAGTTGAAACTCTTTCCCTCTACCCTCAAGGATGCAGCATTATGCTGGTTCATGGGGTTACCTGGAAATAGTATCACTACTTGGGCTCAGATGCAGCAAGCCTTTAACAACAAATATCGGGATTATTGTAGGTCAAAGGAAACCAAGGGAGAAATCTTTCGAATGACCATGGGAAATGATGTGTCTTTAGAGGACTATGAGGAAAGGTTCCAACTTAGCTATAAACAGGCCTGGTGCACACTTGACCCTGAATCTCTCAAGTTGGTTCTACTCCGAGGAGTCCCTAAATACCTTCTAGATACTCTTCACATGCTAGCTAGAGGAGATATCTACCAACTACCTTATGAGGACGTAAAGACTATGTTTAGAAACCACTCTAGGGCAACCCAGAAAAGAGGTAGGGGGAATCCACTTTCAACTAGTACTACCTTCTCCAAGGATGAGTTTGCTAATCAGATGGAAGACCTCAAAAGTGAGATGAGATAGACCATTTCCATGCAACATGATACTTTCTAAATCCAACAAAAGAAAGGGGAAGCTGAGAGGGATTTGGCCATCATCTGTCCTAGATGCACGAGGAGGCACCCTAAGAATGAGTGTCCATTGCACTCAGTAGAGATATGTTTTGTTTGTGAGGAAGACCACCCTACAAACCAATGCCCAACCTTGCCCGGATTCAAAGCCATGTACCAAGGGACTGAGGCACCCACTGAACGTCTCTACTTCCTCAACCAAAGGAGACCGCATGGACCTAGACCTTACCAGCAGGGGATGCAAGGGTCATCCCAAGCTAATTATAGCCCCCACCAAACTGCTCACATGCCTTCTTGGGGTTCCCCTTCTCATCCTTCCTGGTCTGCACCTCCTCCGTGGTCTTATACACCTCAATACCAGACTCAACCCACTGCTCATTCGTTTCACTCACATGTCTAGCCACAACCTCAGTGGAATGCATCTCAACCGAGGTGGAGGCCCCAATACAACTCTCCTCCTGCCATTCTACCTGCACCACCGGCTCAACCACAACCATTACCTCCTGCTCCTCCAAGACAACCCCAGCTTCTTGTCCAACCGAACCCGAACCCCAACAACCGACAAGCCCAGTAGGTATACACTGGGGAGACAACATGTCCTACCTATGTTGTGGAGATCCAGGAGATCAACCCGTGATCCGGAAAGACCCTTCCAGATCGCCAACCTCCTCCCCCGGAGGACGAGGAAGAGAAACAAGAAAGTGAACCCAAAGCCATTCCACCCTTTCCTGATCGACTAACAGTAACTATACAACCAAACCCAGAGGAGACTGAACTTCTGGGGGAACTAAAACAGTTGTGTGTGAAAATACTCCTTCTCCAGGCCATCAAAGATGTACCAATATACAACAAATTGTTTAAGGAGAAGTGTTTCAGGCACCCAGGCAAGAGAAAGAGAGATGCCTCGACTATCAATGTCATAGGACAACTGTCTGATCTAATGTTGGGGCAAGTAATCTATCCAAAGTATTTGGACCCTGGGAGTCCTGCAGTTGATGTCCACATCAATTGCACCATTATCCCCCATACTGTTACCGGGAAAAGCATGGAGGAGAAACTCAAATAGTTTTTATTGATAAACAAGAAGATCCAAGAGGAGTTACAACCGATGATTCCTGACCCAGCATCAACCTCCCAGCAAAGAAGCCCCTCTTCACCTCCAACAAAGCATAGATCACCCAATTCTCTGATGTTTGTCTCAAAACCAACAGCAATTCCTTACAATGTGCAAAATTCCAGCCTCTGGATCTCTGGGATGAGGGATCCATATATAGATGTGTGTAAGGAGGATGAGTCAGCTTGTGATTTGATTAGTGTCTTCTCTCTGTCAGTTCTTGCTTCCACTTGGATATTGAAGGCCTCTTACTCATCCTTGGTCGAATTCAGTGAGGCAAGTGTCATAGGAGAAGATTCTGGAAGCTTCCATTGTCTCTCCACCTCGCGGAATGACACTGCCATTTGTCATTTCTCACACAACGCACCCTCCTAGTGCATTTAGGTGCGTTGCAACGCACCTAGCCAGCGGATTTAGGTGCTATGCAATGCACTTAGCCAGTGGGGTAGCTGAAATGATCCTGTTTTGACTTATTCTAAGTCGTTTCTGGTGGAGAACTTCTGGGAGAAGCTGTAATTTGTTGACCTTGTTCCTTTAGGGGTTAGAACAACACTTTTAGGGACTTAGTTTCCCTAGGTTTATGGACATTTCATGTTTGGAGTTGTAAGGCACAAAATGTCTATAACAGTTGCCCCCTAAAGTATGAGGCCGTTAATCGGGTGAAATGCTTTATTATGAGGATCCGAAGTTCTTTCAATGCTGGGAGGAGACCTGTAATAAGATACAATACAATACATTATCTTCATACTGTTTCCATGATCTAGCTGAGGCGGGCATTCCCATCCTCAGCTTTATAAATTCATTTTCATGTACATAGGACAGACAATCGTCTGATTATAGACTGATGATTCTGATAGAGCCATCATCCTTTTGGTAGGATGATTATCTGTGCTGCAATGCTGTACATTTGAATGTCTTTATTTCCCTGAATATATATCGCAACCCGGATGGATGAAACTAGATCCGGGGTCTTCAATCTTGTCAGATCTTCACTCGAAGTACAAGTCGATCCATGTGAGAAATGTTTTGAAGTCGAACATGGAAAGACATCGCTTGATTACCAGTCAATGACGTAAATTGTTAACAAGCGCGAGAGGAATCACCGATAATGATAATGATCCTCAAGGTACTGTAGTACAATTCACGTGGTGTGAATAAAGGACTTGGCGTCGAACACCACGCAAAATCTCTTGGTCAAAGGTCATTGACGTAAACCTATCGCCGAAAGTGAGAAACTTGCCATTGAGGCATGCAAGCTTCAAAGTACTGAATGGGTTGTTCCTAGACCAACATCTTGGATAAAGAGCTGATGTTGACAAGAAGTGATCTGCCATAGGAGGGACTTAATGAATCCCACATCAATGACACAGAATGGAGCAAATGATTTTGATGGAGGTGAAAAGGATCTGATGATATACGGTTCAGGGTGGCGGTCATGAAAGAATGGAGTATAATGTATGGTAGTGGGTGGAACACAGGTGGCCTTTCTCGATGACTTCACTTGAACATGTCAGTGACACTGATGTGATGGATTGGTAGCATTAACCCCAAATGTGGATGGTATGGTGTGACCATGGCGATGTGACCGGTGAATGAAACAACCCAACCCGACTCTGACACGGAGTGGAAGTGTCATGTTCAAGAGCGACTTGCTACCAATAAAGATTCTTTGAGTTTTCTTCCCAATTTTTCCCCAGTCATTGCTGACCAGTACCTCTTTATTTTTGTCAAGCTTGAGGAGGATAGCATATGCTTGGTCTATAATTTTCCCTTTAGGAAAACCCATCGCTATGTTTTAATGAGCCTAGCGATAGTGAAACTCGTTCTTGTCTAAAGATAAGTTTGTCGCTATTAATCTTTTTAACGCGTTTAATGACAAAGATAACTCGGTCCTTTTCATTTTTAGAGAGTCTGAAAAGGTACGTAAAGGTAACTCCAAAATTCCTTTTTCGTCATCTAATCCCTTAAGTCCGAAAAAGTATAAAACAATACAGAAGGGATCAATTTTCGATAGTTTTAACGAGCCGAACAAAACAAGCGCTCGATCTTTTTGTGCAATAATCCCTCAGGTCCGAAAAGATTAAAATCTACATGACGGATAGCACTTCCTGTCCCTTTAACGAGCTGGAAGGCCAAGAACTCGGCAATCTTTTCATATTTTACGAGTCGGTTGAAAAGAGCTTAAAGAAGACTCGTCTTTTGAGGAACGAGTGATAAAATGGGTAGCAGCTGATTCCAGGTAAGGTTTGGAATTTTCCAATGAGGACAGTGTTACAAGGATGGCTAGTGAAATCACTCTTCGCAGCTGTTCCTCAAAATCGGTAAACAATCAAGTGGAGGTGAATGATCGGCCAATGAAAAAGTGGAGGTGATGGTGCAAACACGACCAAGGCTTTAATGGCTGAAGTACTACATTCACGGTGGTTATTTACCAGGGAATAGTTCGTTTTTTAACGAGCTTAAACGGGGGTGGAAACATTTGCCCGGTGCGGGTTTATTATTTAACGAGCTTGAACCTTGCGGTAACACTGGTCAATTAGATGGTCTTGTTTTGATTTTACCATAAATAGCTTTGTCCTTCAAAAGATCGTACTGTATTTTCAACTACTTCATCAAACTAGTCAGAAATGAACAATATTTGCTTGAAAACGAGTTTAAAATGCTAATATTTTACTTTGAACTACGTAAAAGTAATTAAAAAGTGTTTTTTACCTCTCATTTTACCATTTCATTTGAACTTGGTTTGTTGGAGCTTTGGAGGTGCTTTTCCCCCTCGATTTTCATCAGTTGATTTCAGGAGATTCTGTGGACGATTCACGGCGCCGTCTAGACCAGGTAGGAGCTAAACCTGAGCTCTTTCATTTCATGGTTTCCATTTTGCATTTTGAGCTTGATTCCTAGCTTTTCTGAGCCCCTAGGGTTTAAGGAACTCGTTCTACCATCAACACACCCTCAGTGTATCGAAACCTGTGTTGCATGCTGGCCTGTTTAAAGGCTATCTGACATTCAGTGCACCTAGAACACTGCTGCAGGTGCGTTGGGCGAAAAAAGGGAATTTGATGCACAATTTTTGATGGAATTTTTTCCTGTTTCTAAAATCAGGATCTAACTCCTCTCTTGTTTGTTTTTCAGAGATCTTTGGAGTAAGATGACCCTTACATGGCGAGAACGTGAGCATGAAGAAGAGGACATGCTTGCCCTACATGATCCAGTTACAGTGAACGCGCTGCGGAATTGTGGCTTGCTGAAGTTCTTCCGCATTTCTAGCATGAGACAGCAGATCAACTTACTGCAGTATTTGCTCGATGCTTGGGATCCTACCAATCAGGTTTTCCATATTAGGGTTAAATCTATCCCCTTGACTGCAGTAGACATCTATTTCTTTACTAGCTTGTCGAGGCGGGGTGCCCCCATCTCTTTGTTAGGTTCGACCCGAGGAGGCGATTCTGTGAGAGATTATGTCCGCCGGTATTGTAGAGAAGGATCTCAGCCGAGTAAAGACGGCAGGATCATCATCCGTGATGTCACTGAAAGGTCCCTTAGGACTATTCTGTTTACTTTTGGTAGGATGGCTGGTAGTGCATCTCTTCATGTAGCCAATCGATCTTATATGTAGCGTGCCTTGGAATGCCTCCAACTGAAGGTGTTCAACTGGTGCGATGCAGTACTTCTTGTGATGAAAGAACAGTTGACCAAGATAAAGAACGGGAGGTTGAAGAACTTTGGGCATGGTTCTATTTTGACCGCCTTTGCCTTAGAGAAGATACCACTGATGCAGTCGCAGTACATTGCACTCGATTTACCTTCTCCTACTGAACCACGTATGCAGAGATGGATTGACCATATATCTAGGCATCCTGGCCAGTCTCAGATTTCATTTTCTGATACCTTCTTCAGGTGGTTTGATCGTTAGGAGATGGTTAATTCTGAGTATCCATACGCTGGCATGGACTTCCGGGGTGATCCAGATTTAGTACTGCCAGATGGCGAGCAGTGGGGCGCCATTGGTAAAATATCTTACCATATTGTTGTTTACTGTTTTTCTTTATAATGTCCTTGTGCTTTATTCTATCAAGACTTTAATCAAACTCATGTGTACATGCAGATGTTGGTCTCGTTCATCTAGTAGTTCGCCTGAGACTACCAGCTGTTGCCCCAGCAGGAGAGGCCGTCGAAAGGGCTATTCTTCGTGACCTCGATGTGGCCAAGACTCTCATAGCTTTGCAGGAGTAGGTTGAGGGCCTCACTCTCGGTATACCAGATGTGAGGACCGACGAGCTACCTTTGCGGTTACAGCGGCATACTACTGGTGTGCCTAGACGATGGACTCGTCTCCTACGCATGATCGCACAGGTTGTGACTTGCTATCACGAGCATCATTAGACTAGGGTGCCCCCTAGCATTTTAAGTTTTTGGGTCGCTTGACCAATTTTGTCTTGGTTACAGAAAATTATGTGTAAACCATAAACAATTATATATATTTTTGATTTTCAGAGTTTTATTTTGGTTGAGCTACATGATCCACATGCAAAACATTGATGATGTGTTTCTTTTTATAAATGTGGCAAATGTCTATCTAATACATAGTTTTCTAATGAGTCGATTAATGTGTTTAAGTTTCGGGAAATATGTTGATATTGAATAAGATCAAATTGTCTTTCCAAAATCTTAACCCTTAGGAACATGCGATAAATAGCTGGGTTTCAGACGGAATATATACCATTGAGTTGTAGTATTATGAGTTATGAGTCTAGCCTGACAATTAGTCGGCGTATACCATGAGTGATGGCATCAGAGAGAAGCTCTATCAACGTGCTATACTCAGCGATGTTATTCGTTGATCGACCAATACATACACCTCTGAAACTTACTAACTCGCCGCTTGGATCAAAAATGGCCTAGGCTGGGGAGGACAGGTTCCGCGAACTATGACTCGCTCCGTCGGCATATCCAACACATGGCTCCAATAGGTTTGACATCTGCAATAAATGTAAAAAGTGGATTACTCGACCAAAACAAACACTTCAGCGAAAACAAAAATATAACAAAAGCATAATGGTTACCATTATGAATAGTAAAGCTTGAGGTACAACCCATTACGAGGTTGCGCCAGTGGAATTCCGTCATAATACATTAACTCATAGGCTCCCTTTGCTAATACTCGCTTAACAATATAGGGGCCAATCCATAAAGACTTAAATTTACCTGCTCCCAATTTATCGGATTCTTGGTCGTAAAGCAAGACCAAGTCACCTTCTGAGAAGACACGGGGTTTGACATTTTTGTCGAACTGCGCCTTGACTAGTTTCTTATGGGCTTCGTTAGCCAAAGAGGCGTCACGACGGGTTTCATCCAATTGGATTAATTCCAAGAAACGAGCCTCTTCTTCTGAAGTTCCGGGGAGGAGATCAATTGCGAGTTTGAGAGACGAGATTTCACACTGGATTGGTAAGATTTCTTCCAGGCGATATACCAGTAGGAAGGCTCTGAACCCGGTTGCATTCCTCACCGATGTTCGGTAAGCCCACAAAGCTGAGTATAGGATTAGGTGCCATCTTCTTTTGTGAACTCCGATTATCCTTTGTAGCATGCGTTTCAGGACCTTGTTGATCGCTTCAACTTGTCCGCTGGCTTGCAGATAATATGGAGTAGAGTTTTCGTGAGACAACCCTAGCTTGGCAGCTAATTCAACCATCATGTGATTGCGAAAATGTGATCCATGATCTGTGACTATAGCCTGTGGTACGCCAAATCTGGCGACTACATGATTGAAAAAGAAGAGGGCAGCTGTTTCACCAGTATTATCTAATGTAGGCATTGCCTCGGCCCATTTGGTAAAATAGTCAACTGCAACTATGATATACCCATGCCCCCCGGTCGAGGTGGGGTTACATGTCATGAAATCGATGCCCCATTTGGCGAATGGTCCAATAGCAACTATTGGCTGTAGAGGTGCGGGTGGTCTTCTAGTTTTTCTATCAAAAATTTGACAAGCATGGCAACTTCTGACTGCGGTTATGCAATCTTTGAACATTGTTGGCCAGAAGTATCCTGCTCGTAAAAAATTTTGCGTTGTAGCATATCCAGATTGATGCCCCCCACACGCGCCTGTATGACACTCATTCAGGACTTTTTCGGTCTCCTCATGCGTGAGGCACATTCTCAGAACTGTATCGATACCACGACAGTATAGTGTATCACCGACGATCATGTAGTCTTTTGCTTGGTATCGAATACGTTTTTGTTCTGAGTGGGAGGTGTTTGGCCTAAATTTTTGGGTTTGGAGATAAATGATTATATCCCCATACCACTCATTGCTTGTAGATATCAAAAACAAACTTTCATCCACGATTGATTCTTCGAATGTTTCATCGTTGGACGACGATGGGAGATCGCATAATAATTCTGTGAAAATTAGAGCTTTCTTTGACTTGGATTTTACAAATTCCAGATCAAACTCTTGTAGGATTGCTATCCATTTTGAATATTTTCCCCCCAGTAACTGTCGCGACAATATATAAGTCATGGGGTTGCAATCTGATAGAATGGTAGTTTTCCGAAAGAGGACATAGTGTCGAAATCTTTGTATCGCTTGAACAGCCGCAAGCGCTAGTTTTTCAACGTAAGAATATTTGCTTTCTCTATCATTTAAGTTTTTACTTAAATAATATATAGGATGCTCAATTCCATCGACTTCTTGAACTAAAACTATTGCGATGGTCGTATCTGCTGCAGCCAGATACAGGTTAAAATCTCTTTGATAATCAGGGGCGTACATTAATGATGCTTTCATTAGGGAATCTTTTAAAGCATCAAAGGAAGCTTGCGCAACCTGATCCCAGACAAAGGGTACTTCCTTTTTCAAGAGACGTGTATAACCTTTAGCAAGTTCGGCGTAATTTAGAATGAACCTCCTCAGAAAGTTTGCTTTCCCTTGAAGTTTCTGAATCTGAAGCAAATTGGAAGGTGGAGGAAAATTTATGATTGCCTGGACCTTACACGGGTTGAGACGAATTCCATCCTTGGAGACTACAAAGCCAAGTAAACAACCGGAACTGATGCAAAATACACATTTGTGCAGATTGAGTCATATCTTGTATTGTCGGCAACGTAGAAATATCGCTCTTAAATGTTGCGGATGATCAGTCCGCTTTCGCGAATGAGCCGGAAGGTCGTTGAGGTATGGTTGAATGATCTTTTTGATGTCATGGAAGGCATAATTCATTGCCATATGAAATGTCGCCCCTGCGTTCTTTAAACCAAAGGGTAATTTTCGATATGCGAATGTGCCCCACGGACAAATAAATGCAGTCTTTGACTGGTCCTATGGGCAGATATTTATTTGATTATACCCAGAGAATCCATCCATGAATGAAAAGATTTCACATCCGACGCATTCATCAATTATCTGGTCAATGAAGGGTGTAGGGTAGTTGTCTTTTGGACAAGCTTGATTTACATCCCTATAATCGACGCACACTCTAATTGTCCCCTGTTTTTTCATAACAGGGACAATATTCGACACCTAATCGGTTAGAGGAACCGGGTAGATGAAACCAGCATGCAGAAGTTTTTCAACTTCTGCCTTAATGGCAGCGGCTTTCTTGGGGTGCACCTGCCCTAGCCATTGTCGTACTGGTTTGACATCTAGATACATCTTAATTTTGTGTTCAACGATACTCGAGTCGATGCCTGGAATTTCACTGTATGACCAAGCAAAGACATCTCTGAATTCACGAAAAAGAGCGTTATATATTTCCAGTTCTGATGGAGAACGGCATTTGCCAACATAAATATTCTCTACAACATCTATTTTGGTCGAGATATTTATGGCTACTGTCTCTTCAATGTTGGACAAGTTTCACTCGGAATCCACTGTATTTACAGTATTTGACAGAAAATCAAAGACTGAAGGATGATAAAGGTCATTTTGAGTATCTTATCCACAATCCGGAAGAAGAGAACGATGGTGGGAATCATTCCATGGTGCTCCTTCAATTACCATAGATTGGATAATTCCTTCGTCGGTGACATGCACTCGCGACCAAGGATCTGAAGGACTACCATATTCTCTAGACCTATCTATCCAAACGCTTGATGAGCGTTGATTTGGGTTTGCCTCCCATGCTAGGAACATTGATTGCTATAATATTTCCATTGGGATTGGGGGCAAAACCACTGCATGATCCATGTTGATATCGTTTTCTGAGATCTTTATAGAAGATATCATGTTGCAGGTTCCTATCGACACTACTTCCACCATATTGATTGGAGGTGGAAGAGCGAAAGTTCCCATTAGTATAGGATCTTTTAGTAGGCCTACTCCGATATTCTGAAGCGAATGGGGGCTTCCATGGATCATGGGAATGCTTCCAGTAACTTGAGAACCATTGGGGAGGAAGTTTTGTTGATCGACGATTGTAATCCCTCCTTGAAAGGGAAATGCAATCTTTCTAAAATAGGTCGACACAACAGCTACCATGCCATATATCCACGGTCGTCCTAGTAGGATGTTGTAATCAAGATTCCCATCGATGACTTCAACATCTATTTCTACTGTTTTCCCTCCTAGTTCAACTTTCAAGTTATTTAGGATACCACATGGGGTATATGTCCTTCCGTCGAATGCTTTTAATGTCGTTGAAGACCACGACAAGGTTGGAGATCCTAAAGTTTTCCAGAAACTCATCGACATAATGCATGTAGATGCCCCCTCATCAATAATTGTTCGATGAACAGTTTTGTTGAGGGCTTTCACTTGAACAAGGAAAGCTAGTTGAGCTGGTAACTGAGGATCGTATCCTTTATGATCGAAGGATACAAGATTGGAATCCTTTGGATCAATCCCACCAATGGCCGATAATAAAGCCTGCCTTTGGGATGGGAAATTTTGTAGTACTTCAAGAGTCAACATAGCGGATGGCGATTGGGCCAAATCTTCCACTACTTTATAATGTTGTGCTGCTCTAGCGCGGGGATTAAATTTCGACTTGTGTACTACTCCCTTCGGCGGTTTTATCGTCAATTCAGGGATGGTGGGTGGTACAACTTCCGTCAAAGTTGTTGTCGAGCTACTTGGTTGATCTTTATCCTTGTTGTTCGATAGCTGCGGATTCCCATAACCTTTGTTCCTTGTCGATATCAAAGCATCATTTTGTTGTTTTGAAACTGACAACATTAGCACTTGAAACGGGGAAGCATTTCCACTTTCAACCAGATTTGTTCCTGGATTTGGAAACGGATCAGTTAACACTGCGGAGGTTTTTGAATTCTTGAAGAACTTCTTAAGCTCATCTCTGTGTGGACAATCTGCGGTCCAATGATCCTCATCGCATATAAAGCATGGATTTTTTGCTTTCCTATTTCCAGGAGGGTTTGAAGAAGATTTTTTAGGTGACGATTCCTCCTGTTTCTTCTTCTTCCCTTTGCCCTTTTTCTTGCTCCCTGGTTGTTTGGTTTCTTTGCCCTTATTTGTCGATACGGCATTTACTTCTGAAGCAATAAGTTCTTTTGCATTTTGACCTGAAATCTTACGGGCCTTTTTGGATGTAGCCTTTGTCGATTTCGTGTATGCCGTGCCAATCACGCCATCGCCGGCATGAGAGCCATTGTTTGATTTAGGAGGAGGAGGAATTGAGAATTCCGGTCTAGGGGCGTCAGGTATTTTGTCGTAGAGCATGCCGGACTGAGTGTAAATCAAGTCCAGATATTGTGCACGAGCGATAACTTGCTCTTCTGTTATGACTCCCCCCTTTGCCACATCTTCCGTGATGGAAGGTAGTAATGACTTGATAAACCATTCAGCTAAGAGCTGATCGGGGACGTACGTTTTTACCATCCTATGACGACGTCGCCACTCATGTATATGATCAGATATGTGAGTGGCCGTTGTGTGTTTGAAGTTGGTAAGAAGTTTTGTTCTTGTTTCGTACCTTATTGGTAATTGAAAATGGATTAAAAAGGTTGTGGCTAAGGTACTGAAGTTGTCGAACGAAGCTCTAGGCAATTCAATGTACCATTTTACCGCTGGACCCGTTAACGTCCTCTGAAAGAGGCGAAGTCTTATCGAATCATCATTTAGGGTGTTTGATGAACACCATAGATGAAAGGTCATCACATGATTCGATGGATCTTCACTTGGATTTCCATTAAATTTAACAATAGCTGATGGAAGTTTATGCGGAATCGCTGGCCACCAAGTGGCGTAAGCAATTGGATCGTTTGTTAGTCGATTTAAATCAGGTAACTCTAAGGTTGCCACGAAGGGTAACTGTTGATTCAAGTTAGGTGAAGCATACCCAGGATAAGATGGAATCACCTGAGCAGTTGGTCTTTGCATACCGGCATAATGCATTTGATGCTGGTATGTTTGGTAAGGTTGGTGGACTTGACCATTGTAAAATGGTTGATTTTGACCGTTTTGAATGTACGGCTGTCCACTGTTTGCAAAGATTTGCTGCTCAGAACCTTGGTATACTTGTTGGAATTGCAGTTGTTGGTATTGCACCAGCCATGGTTGTGAAGCCATGTGTCGTTGCGCAATACTAACCGTTTGACCAAGGTGAGGGGTAATTGTACCCATCTGGACCTTTGTCGCCCCACTAGTCGGCGATTATGGTTGAGTCGCAGGGTCAAGGGGCTATTGCATTACAACCTGAGAAACCTGAGGTTGGCATACAACAGGCAGCGTTTGAACTTGCGACACCATCACAATAGCTGGCGTAGTCGGGATGTTCGACATAGGTACACATTGTTGCATCGAATACACAACTCTTGGTTGTTGAGGTAGTATAGGTACCCAACCACTTGAGGTAATTCCAGTATAACCTGAATGTTGTTGTGAACTCCCATATGGATATCCTCCCGGGGGGAATAATGAAAGGGTATACCGCCCCCCATACGGTGGTAATCCAGAACTCAAGGGAATTGTTTGCCCTTGGGGACCGGACTACCCAAATTGACCTCCAAATGGATCAATTTGTTGAGACTCAACATAAGAGTTCCTGGATATTATTCCGAATGAACAAACAGGAACGGACCAGACTTTCGAAATAGCCCGTGAGTGGGCTCCTTCTAGTGGTTGAGAGCTAGTCGGGACAGATGGTATGCCGACGAACATTGTCGGAGTGATAGCAGGGAGTTCTGTTGTCGCTGTGTCAGATGACACAGTCCTAGATGTTGACGGTTGTTCAGACATTTGTAGTCTATCCAAAAGATTACCTAGCGATTCTACAGGAGCTTCCGCTGGTGGTAGACTAACTTTTGATGACGAAGGATATAGAGTGATCCTGACTCCAAACTGCACTGGAGTACTTGTTTGAGGATCTTCTACAATTTCTTCTATTGCAACCATACCAGGTGGAAGGGGAAGACCCTCAGGTCCGTAAAAAATTTCTGGTGCTGAAGAAGGTGTGAAATCGGCAGCGACAAATGTTTGAAGAGTAAGACTCTCCGAACCGGTTGTAGATGGAACTGGTTCGGTAAAACAAGTGTTTATTCTCAAACTAGGATCAGTATCACTGTCCTTCTGTGGTCGTTGAACTTCTTCTGTAGAGGCAGGGATTCCAGAAATGTTTGGAGTAATCGGAGTCTCTGATGTCGTTGGAACACTTGTTCTAACTTTTATAGGAGATTTGGAACCGGTTAAATGAGTTCGCTTTGTCCATACTGGTTTTGATTCCGGAGACAAAGACGGTTGACTCGTAAGCCTCCGCGAACGACGGGGTTTCAATTGACTTTCTTCCACGATTGCAGATTACTCGATGAACTAAAATAAAGGGAATGTATGTTTCCGAATTAAATGAATTTTAGACGCTTTTGACACAATTTTCTTTTTCAGTTTTTAAGAGTCGAGAAAAAACAAAAGATGACTCTAGTCTCCTTCGATTTTTAATGAGCCTGAAGTGACAAGTGCTCAGATGGACCTTTTCCGTTAAGGAGTCTGAAAAGGAATGAAAGGGACTGCTCTGGAGGTCTAGGTAGAGGGAGTACCAAACCAATCGCAAAACTGCAGAATACTTTTTACGGTACGTCAGTCAATCTTCCTGAATGCTGTGTTAAGTGCATTGTGATCAGTAGGGCGGCTGACACAGCTTCCTATGGATAAAGGATTTAAGCCTATAGGGGTCTTCCAAAATATACTCGACGGTACGTGGGAGCACAAGTCCGTACTGGCACTTATCGTCTCAAAGTGGAGGAATCACCCAACCATCACTGAGGACAACAGTTACCAGGCTTACGACGCCGGAATACGTCTCTAGCCTAGACCTCTAAATGTTGTGTGTTAAGTTCCAAAGCATTGTTAGATTCATTGAATTTATTTAAGTTGATCTTGCTTATGAAGTTTGCCTTTTGGGTTCACCACGGGATGTAGATGTAATTCCTAAAATCCAATCTAAAGATGATAAACAAACTTTTATCTCTTTTCTGCAATGAAAATCCTAGCTACTAGGGGAAAAGAAAGACACAATCTTTTCACAAAGAACAAAGAGCACACTGTAAATGCACTTTCCTAAATCAAGCCAAACAGACTGTCTGTATGCAAATGCACATGCATGTATTTGTTTTCCACTTTCTTAGTATTGATGCTAAAAAGAAAGTTGATGTACAAATCTGAATTTGCTTTCAAGCAACAAACACAAACAAGCTTCTTTTTGAAATCAAAAGATAGAGATGATTACGACACTTTACGATTTTGAAATGAATACTCGTTTTGACACTAGAAAATCACAAATTCAGACCAAAGGCAATAGTAAAAGTATAATCGACCATCAACAGCAATTAAAGTTTCTCCTATGATCGAAATCGACACTTGCGATAGATCTAAATCAAAGGACGACAGTACGACTATTCTACTTTTGCAATGGAAAACTGTAAACGACTCAACAAGCACACAAAGACATCTACAGTTCTTTTGTACAAATGAGGTGGAATATCAGTAAGGAAAAGGGGTTTTAAAGAGACATAGACTAATCACAGGTTGCAAAATTCAGAGACAAAACTAGAAAGAATGAAGCACAAGAACCTCAGTTGCACAGGGCTAGGTTGATCAGTGCACCTGTAACACAGAGAAACTGCATTGCACCGCAGGTTTCCCTTTCGGGAAGTGTGTTGAAATGCAGGATCTCTTCACAGTACCTGCGCTAGGCCAGAAACAAGAAATCTATCCGGGTTCTGGGTCACAGTTTGCAGTTTAGTATTTGGTTTTTGGCCGAGTAAAAGCAATCAGTAACGCACAATGAGGGGTAGATCTAAGGAGGGTCTAAGAGCTATCACAAGGGCAATCAGATAGTCTGTGAATCAGCTGTTCAAATCATAAACAGATCTAGTGAATGGATTGAAGCAACAGATGTCTACTTTGCATTCGTTATGGCAAATGCAGTTCGAATGCTACTCATAAGTTTATGAAATAAACAACGAGAGATACACAAACAAACTAATTAGACATCCTCCCCAATGGAGTCGCCATTTTGTTACCGGGAAAAGTGTCTATTTAGAACTGCTCTATCCCACTAAGGTGTGACAGCTACCTTAGAAACAAACAGAGAAAACTACTTTTGTATCTCCTTTATGAACTATAAATAGAGAGGAATAGAAAGAACCAACATGTGTCTTGCGCTAATCTGTTGATCCAATCCCTCTCTTCTTTGACAGCTACCTGCTCCCTTACTTGCCCAGCTTCACCAAGTACCTGTAAGGTCACAGAAGAAGAAAAATATACAAAGACATGGATCTATATTCATAAATAACTTAGGATCAGATTTAAGTTAACCATACAAATGTAACAAGCATCAATAATACAAAAAGCATGGAGGAGAAACTCAAATAGTTTTTATTGATAAACAAGAAGATCCAGGAGGAGTTACAACCGATGATTCCTGACCCAGTATCAACCTTGATGATGGCTAGTGAACTATAACACATACCTTGATTGATCTAGGGGCTGCCATTAATGTGATGACTAGGGACACCATGCTTAAACTCAATCTTCAGAATTCCTTAAGGAAGACCTCGACAGTCTTGCAGTTGGCAGAATGCTCCACCGTGACTCCCGAAGGGATTGTGGAAGATGTCTTGATCTCTGTTAACTCTTCAGAGTACCCTGTGGACTTCTTGGTCCTTCAGCCAAAGGCAAAGCTTACTGGATACCCTGTCATTTTGGGAAGGCCTTGGTTAGCCACTACGGATACTTACATCAGTTGCTGAGCTAGAAACATGACCATAAAAAATGGTCCTATGTCCAAGCAGCTAGTCATATACCCTCCTGCCCAGCCTCTGTTAGAACATGACTTACCACACTGGTTGGAATAAGGAGATGAGGATGAGGTCTACTCTACACCCTTGTGCACAATAGAAACCACTAGGGGAGGTCCTCAAACCGAGGATGATTTGATTGAGACTTTGATTCAAAATCCACCTCCCAGTGCACTATCCTTAGAGGAATTGGTGGAGGACACCCAAGTCAGCACCTTAGTGGACCTATGTGTGACTAATCCAACCTCTCCCAGAGTTACGAATGTGGAGTTTGGTCTGGGAGAACTCTAAAGATCAGCTCCTCCCTATCTCCTTCCCAGGAGAAGGAGCTGTGTAGCTTACTGAACAATCATTTAGATGCTTTCACCTAGAGCTATAAGGATATGAAAGGAGTCCATCCCTTGGTCTGTACCAATCACATCTACATTAGAGAAGATTGTAAACCAGTGAGGCAGCCTCCGAGGAGAATAAATCTAGCCCTTAAGGACATTGTCAAATAAGAATTGCAAAAATTGTTGGATGCCGGATTCATCTATCCGATCTCCAATAGTGAGTGGGTTTTGCCTCTAGTGTTGGTGCCCAAAAAGAGCAGGAAATGGAGAATCTATGTAGATTACCGAGAACTTAACAAAGCCACTAAGAAATACCATTTCCCTTTGCCTTTCATAGATCAGGTGTTGAATGGACTGGCAGGGAAGAAGTTCTTCTCTTTCCTAGATGGGTTCAGCGGGTATAACCAGATCCAAATCAACCTAGAAGACCAAGATAAAACCACCTTCACCTGTCCTTGGGGTACCTTTGCCTATCGAGTCCTTCCCTCTGGGCTATGCAACGCTCCTACCACTTTCCAGAGAGTAGTATTGAGCATCTTTTCTGAGTTGGTCCATGATTCGATAGAAATCTATATGGATGACTTCACTCCTTATGGGTCCAACTTCCAAGAAGCATTGACCAATTTGAGAAAATTTCTAACCAAGTGCATTGAGATGCACCTGTCCCTCAGTCCCAAAAAGTGTGAATTCCTGATGACTGAAGGGACCATGCTAGGTCATACCATTTCTCGACAAGGATAACAGGTGGACCCTAATAAAATTACTATCGTCCAAAAGGTCCCAGCTCCTCAAAAGGTAAGAGATGTTCGAAGTTTCCTAGGCTTAGTGTTATAGACATTTTTGTGCCTTACAGCTTTGAGCATGAAATGTCCATAATCCAAGGGATCCAAAGTCCCTAAAAGTGTTGTTCTTGCCCCTAAAGGAACAAGGTCAACCAATGACAGCTTCTCCCAGAAGTTCTCCACCAAAAACCACTCAGAACTAGTCAAATCAGGATCAATTCAGAAGCTCCACTAGCTGCATGCGTTGCAAAGCACCCAAATACACTGGCTAGGTGCGTTGCAATGCAGTTGAATGCACTACCCAGGTGCGTTGAGCAGGAAATGACAAGTGGCAGAGTCATTCAACGAGGTGGAAAGACCATGGAAGCTCCCAGAATCTTCTCCAATGACACTTGCCTCACTGAATTCGACCAAGTGATGAGTAAGAGGCTCTCAGTCTCCAAGTGGAAGCAAGAACTGACAGAGAGAAGCCACAAGTCAAAACATAAGCTGACTCATCCTCTCTGCTTACATCTATATATGGATCCCTCATCCCAGAGATCCAGAGGCTGGAATTTTGTACTTTGCAGAGAATTGCTGTTGGTTTGAGATTGAGATTAGTACATTGGGTGATTTATGCTTTGTTGGAGGAGAGGAAGGGATTCCTTTGCTTGGAGGTAGATGTTGGATCGGGACTCACTTGGTTGTATCTCCTCTTGGACTTTCTTATCATATCAATAAAATTATTTGAGTTTCTCCTACATGCTGTGTATCAATGATGTTTTGTTATATTTGCATGTTTAGCTTAATCTGATCCTGAGCTTTTTATGAATGTATATCTATATCTTCGTGTAGTTTCTCTCTCTTGTTATCTTGCAAGAATTCGGTGAAGCTGGTCCGGTAAGGGAGAAGGGAGTTGGGAGCTATTGAAGAGAGGAGCGATTGGATCAACAAACTTGCGAAAGACACAGGTTAGTTACATCCTTTCTCCTCATTTACATCTCATAAAGAAGAATACTCAAGTAGTTTTCCTTGTTTGTTGCTAAGGCACTATCACACCTTAGAGTGGGATAGGGGCGTTCTGAATAGATAATTTTCCCAACAACAAATTGGCGACTCCGCTGGGGACTGTATCTAGTTAGTTTATTTGTGTTTCTATTGTTGTTCTTCTCATAAACTTAGGAGTGGAAAATCGAACTGCATTTGCCATTTACAAATGCAAAGTAGAGATCTGCCACTCTAGTCCACTCACTGGGCCTGTTTATGATCTGAACAAGCTGATCCACAAATGTTCTAACTGCCCTTTGTGATAGCTCTTAGTCCTCCTTTAAATCATCCTTCTAATTGTACCTTATTGATAGCTTTTATCCGGCCAAAAACCTCAGACCAAACTGCAAACCTTGACCCAGAACCCAGAGACAATTCTCGTTTCTGCTTCAGCGCAGGCTCTGTGAAGAGACTCTGCATTCCAACATAGGTCCCGAGAGGGCTACCTGCGCTGCAATTCAGTTTCTCTGTGCAACAGGTGCGCTGATCAGCCTTTGCCCTGTGCAACTGTGGTTCTTTGCATCCTGGTGTTCAGTTTTATCTCTTTTTTTTGCAGCCTGTTATCAGTGTGTGTACCTATCTGAAAACCCATTTTCTCTGCCTTAATTCCGCCTCAGTTGTATAAAAGAAACTGTATTTGTTTTTGTGTATTTGTTACGTCATTTGCAGTTTCCCATTACAAAAGTAAACTAGTCATACTACCGCTCCTAGATCTAGACCTGTCGTAAGTGTCGTTTTGATCTTAGGAGTAAATTTTTTTGCTGTTGACAGTTGATTGTGCTTTTACTTTTGTCTTTTGGTTTGAATTTGTGAATTTCTAGTGTCGAAACAAGTGTTTACTTCACAATCATAAAGTGTCGTAATCGTCTTTTTGATTTCAAAAAGAAACTTGTTTGTGTTTTCACTTGAAATCGAATTCAAATTTGTACAACAGCTTTCTTTTTAGGCATCAATATTAAGAAAGTGAAAACAAATACATGCATTTGTGCATTTGCATATTGATAGTTTGTATGGTTTGATTTAGGAAAAGTGCATTTACAGTGTGCTCTTTGCTCTTTGAGAAAAGATTGTGTCTTTCTTTTCCCCTTGTAGCTAGGATTTTCATTGTTGAAAAGAGATAAAAGCTTGCTTATCATCTTTAGACTGCATTTAGGAATTGTATCTACATCTCGTGGTGATCCAAAAAGGCAAACTTCTAAGAAAGATCAACCTAAAATAAATTGAATGAACTTAACAACGCATTGTAACTTAACGCACAACATAGAGGTCTAGGCTAGAGACGTGTTCCGACGTCGTAAAACCTGGTTACTGTCGGCCTCACTGATGGTTGGGTGATTCCTCCTGAGAGACGATAAGTGCCAGTACGGATTGTGCTCCCACGTACCGTCGAGTATATATTGGGAGACCCCTTTAGGCATAAAACCTTTATCCATAGGAAGCCGTGTCGGCCGCCCTACTGATCGCAATGCACTGAACACAACATTCGGGAAGATTGACCGCCCGTACCTTAAAAAGTATTCTGCGGTTTTGCGATTGGATTGGCACACCCTCTACCTAGAACTCCAGAGCAGTCCCTTTCGTTCCTTTTCAGACTCCTTAACGGAAAAGGTCCATCTGAGCACTTGTCACTTCAGGCTCATTAAAAATCGAAGGAGACTAGAGTCATCTTTTGCTTTTTCTCAACTCTTTAAAACTGAAAAAGCAAGTTGTGTCCAAGCGTCGTTAAAATTTATTTTAAACGGAATATTCATACCCTTTTTCCTGTGTTGATCTTTAGGTTGAGAAAATGGAGCCTACCAACCAAGGAATTCCCCTTGGTGGAAATCCTAGTCCCTTCTCCTCTTGGGGAGATGTTGGTGCGCCCCATATGGCCACATTGTCGCTTCCAGGACTGACAATTGGCTTGCCCGTCTGGCTCTTCTCAACCAATGTCATTCAGAACACCACTATTCTTGAACAGTCGAATCAGCAGTTAGACCAGTCCAGAGTTACCCACCAGCCTTCTACTTCCTCTAATTCTTCCTCTCCTCCTTCCTCTTCACTTGATGAGGTTGGCAAAGCCAAAATTCAAGTTCCTAAGGAGAAGAAGGAAAAGAAGAAGAAAGAGAAGAAGAAGAAGGAGCCAAAAGCGACTGGGGGCAAACGAATGTTGTCTAATGAAAATCCACACACTGCACTGACCAGGCCTAAATCACCATGTGTCATTTGCAAGGGAGACCACTTTCACAGAGATTGTCCCTGCATCCCTCGGATACTAAGGGACTGGTCTCCCCGTTTTCACAATCTGGTCGCGTCAACCTATGATAGCCATGTTGAAAGCACATTGTCAACTAGCGAAAGTGAAGTCCCGGGACAAAAAGGGAGAGCTAGATCTCCCTGTAAACTGTGCAAAGGCAATCATGCCATCCACCGTTGTCCCTTCTTAGACGAAGCTAAAAGAGTTTTGGATGATCGTTCGGTTTCACCGTTACGACTCCCTCCTGGATATAAGAAGCTCTTGCCAAGTCCTTCGTTAGTTGACAATCCAGCTGGCCCGCTCAAGTGGTCAGCTGAAGCGCCGATCATTGAAGATGAACCAGCTGAATCCATACCCGACGAAAGTCAAAAGGTCAAGGCGGCAGTTGACCCGGTCTTGCCTTTAGAGGTTTTATCTTCGAATGATACAGTCACTGAAGAGGATAAAGATGACACCATCCAAATTCTCTTCATCAACACAGACTCCGACGAGCACGGGGGCAATCCACCCATTCCTTTATCGCAGGAAGGAAGTTCGTCAGAGCGATACCCGGCCGTCTACTCGGTCCCACCACCAAGCAACCTAGTTGTCTCCTTCGACTGGAACCAACTAGGCAGACCCCGTTTGCCAGCAAGCATACCATTCAGAATTATCGTCCAAATATATAGAATGGTCATGGCTGGCACCATCATTGATGAGGGGGCATCTGTGAGTATCCTTTCCTCTATTTCTTGGAAAGCGCTTGGTTCGCCATTGCTTTTGCCTGAAATGAGAAATCTGATAGGCTTTGATAAAGGAACCAGTCGACCTTTAGGGATCCTCCCCAATGTGCCCATAACATTGAAAGGGAAGACCATTCAAATGAACGTGATGGTCGTTCAAGGACCCTTGGATTATAACCTACTCCTTGGACGATACTATATATATTGCATGGGAGCCATCATCTCCTCACTCTTTAGAGTAATGTGTTTTCCGCACGAAGGAAGAGTGGTCAAGCTCGTGGACCAGCTTTCATTTCCTGGATCATGCATCGCAAATAGTCATATACCATCCCTAAATGGTCTCTTCACGCAAGAAATGTCTCAACCCACGGTCCATCCTCCTGATGAGCGCGAGTAATTCGAAGGGATATGACTGGAACCCAGGGGTCATGCATCCTGGTCTACTTTGGCAGGAAAACTTCGGGTATAGGGTAGGTTTCCGCAGGAGAATATGACTAGTCTGTACCCCGTCCATGATTGAGATAGGGGTTATTCTAGAATAAGATTCTTTTGTTAAAGTTATGTGAGTTGGCGGGCTTCGTCACTCACCTTTGTTTATCTCGGTAGACATCGCCGAAGAAGTGTTTTGTTTGAAAGATTAACAGAACAATCTTTGGGTGACCTGAAAGAGGTAGGCCTCTCTCGGTAAAACAATTGTTTTGGCGGAAGTGAAGTAGAGGTAACCTTGAAACTCTGTTTTATACCTGGGGGCATGCAAACCTTTTGGAGTGCAAGCAAGGGGCGGCTATTTATTTTTTAAATTTTTAGGTCCTCCCTTTAAACCCGTAGGTCTAACCCTTTAAACTCGTAGGATTAGTCGTTTCCGAACTTGCATAACGAAAGGATCCGGGGCATAGCTTTGTAAGGCGCAAGCTCCATAAAAAATGGCATCTTACATGAGACATTCTTATCATATGACTAGATTAATCGAGCAGTTTTAGCACATAGTTCATGCTCGTTAAAAAATAAACTTAAGATCGAGCAAGTGTTTCAACCCGCGTTTAAGCTCGTTAAAAAATGAACTATCCTCCGGTAAATAACCACCGTAAATGTAACATTATCAGCCATTAAAGCCTTGGTCGTGTTTGCACCGTCACCTCCACTTTTCCATTGGACGATCATTCACCTCCATATGATTGTTTACCCATTTTGAGGAACAACTGCGAAGAGTGATTTCACTAGCCATCCTTGTGACACTGCCGTGCTTGGAAAATTCCAACCCTTACCTGGAATCAACTGCTACCCATTTTATCACTCGTTTCTCAAAAGACGAGTCTTCTTTAAGCTCTTTTCATTTGACTCGTAAAATATGAAAAGATTGCCAGTTTTGGCCTTCCATCTCGTTAAAGTGACAGGAAGAGTTATCCCTCCTCTAGATTTTAATCTTTTTGGACCTGAGGGATTGTTGCACAAAAATATCGAGCTTTTGTTTTGTTTGGCTCGTTAAAACTATCGAAAATTCATCCCTTCTGTATTGTTTTATACTTTTTTGGACCTAAGGGATTAGATGACGAAAATGGACTTTCGGAGTTAACTTTACGTACCTTTTCAGACTCTCTAAAAATGAAAAGGACCGAGTTATCTTTGTCGTTAGACTCGTTAAAAAGATTTATAGCGACAAACTTGTCTTTAGACGAGAACGAGTTTCACTATCGCTAGGCTCGTTAAAACATAGCGATGGGTTTGCCCGAAGGGAAAATTATAGAACAAGCATATGTTATCCTCCTCAAGCTTGACAAAAAAAAGAGGTACTAGTCAGCAATGACTGGGGAAAAATTGGGAAGAAACTCAAAGAACCTTTATTGGTAGCAAGTCGCTCTTGAACATGACACTTCCACTCCGTGCCTAAGTCGGGTTGGGTTGTTTCATTCAGCGGTCACATCACCATGGTCTCGCCATACCATCCACCTTTGGGGTAAATGCTACCAATCCATCATATAAGTGTCGCCGATATGTTCAAGAGAAGTCATCCAGATAAGTCAACTGTGTCCCATCCACTACCATACATTATACTTCATTCTTTCGTGACCGCCACCCTGAACCATATATCATCAGATCGTTTTCACCTCCATCAAAATCATTTGCTCCGTTCCATGTCATTGATGTGGGATTCATTAAGGCCCTCCTTTGACGGATCGCTTCTTGTCGAAATCAGCTCATTATCCAAGAAGTTGATCTAGGAACACCCCCTTCAGTACTTTGAAGCTTGCATGCCTCAATGGCAAGTTTCTCACTTCCGGCGACAGGTATACATCAATGACCTTCGACCGAAAGATTTTGTGTGGTGTTCGATGCCAAGTCCTTTATTCACACCACGTGAATTGTACTGCAGTACCTTGAGGGTCATTATCATTATCGGTGATTCCTCTTGCGCTTGTTAACAATTTACATCATTGACTGGTAATCAAGCAATGTCTTTCCATGTTCGACTTCAAAAAATTTCTCACATGGATCGACTTGTACTTAGAGTGAAGATCGGACGAGATTGAAGACCCCGAATCTAGTTTCATCCATCTGGGTTGCGATATATATTCAGGAAAAATAAAGACATTGACATGTACAGCACTGCAGAACAGATATCATCCTACCAAAAGGATGATGATTTCATCAGAATCATCAGTCTACCATCAGACGATTGTCTGTCCTATGTACATAAAATGAATTTATGAAGCTGAGCATGGGAATGCCCGCCTCAGCTAGATCATGAAAACAGTATGAAAAATAATGTATTGTATTGTATCTTATTACAGGTCTCCTCCCAGCATTGAAAGTACTTCGGATCCTCCTAATAAAGCATTTCACCCGATAAACGGCCTCATACTTTAGGGGGCAACTGTTATAGACATTTTTGTGCCTTACAGATTTTAGCATGAAATGTCCATAATCCAAGGGATCCAAAGTCCCTAAAAGTTTTGTTCTTGCCCCTAAAGGAACAAGGTCAACCAATGATAGCTTCTCCCAGAATTTCTCCACCAAAAACCACTGAGAACTAGTCAAATCAGGATCAATTCAGAAGCTCCACTAGCTGCATGCGTTGCAAAGCACCCAAATACACTGGCTAGGTGCGTTGCAAAGCACTTCAATGCACTACCCAGGTGCGTTGAGCGGGAAATGACAAGTGGTAGAGTCATTCAACGAGGTGGAAAGACCATGGAAGCTTCCAGAATCTTCTCCAATGACACTTGCGTCACTGAATTCGACCAAGTGATGAGTAAGAGGCTCTCAGTCTCCATGTGGAAGAAAGAACTGACAGAGAGAAGCCACAAGTCAAAACATAAGCTGACTCATCCTATCTGCTTACATCTATATATGGATCCCTCATCCCAGAGATCCAGAGGCTGGAATTTTGTACTTTGCAGAGAATTGTTGTTGGTTTGAGATTGAGATTAGTACATTGGGTGATTTATGCTTTGTTGGAGGAGAGGAAGGGATTCGTTTGCTGGGAGGTAGATGCTGGATCAGGACTCACTTGGTTGTATCTCCTCTTGGACTTTCTTATCATATCAATAAAATTATTTGAGTTTCTCGTACATGTTGTGTATCAATGATGTTTTGTTATATTTGCATGTTTAGCTTAATTTGATACTGAGCTTTTTATGAATGTATATCGATATCTTCGTGTAGTTTCTCTCTCTTGTGATCTTGCAGGAATTCGGTGAAGCTGGGCCGGTTAGGGAGAAGGGAGTTGGGAGCTATTGAAGAGAGGAGCGATTGGATCAACAAACTAGCGAAAGGCACAGGTTAGTTACATCCTTTCTCCTCATTTACATCTCATAAAGAAGAATACTCAAGTAGTTTTCCTTGTTTGTTGCTAAGGCACTATCACACCTTACAGTGGGATAGGGGCATTCTGAATAGATACTTTTCCCAACAACACTTAGTAGGATATTATCGAAGATTCATTAAAGACTTCAGTAAGGTAGCCTCGCCTTTTTTTGGACTCTTAGGGAAAGATGTTGAGTTTAAATGGATTGACAACATTCAAGGGGCACTGGACGAATTGAAAGATAAGCTGGTGTCCACCCCGATCTTGAGAGGTCCAAACAGGGCCCTCCCTTTCCACATGCACACTGATGCCTCGAACAAAGCCATAGGGGCAGCCTTAGGACAAATTGAGGAGAAACTCCCATATGCCATATGCTTTGTCAACAAAAACCTGTCAAAGACAGAAATGAACTATACTGTAACCGAAAAAGAGTTCCTGGGCGTAGTCCATTGCCTAAACAAGTTCAAACACTACATCATCAGTTATCAAACATTTGTACACACTGATCATGTTGCGATTAGATACTTAATGAATAAGCCTGATGTCAATGCTCGTATTATTAGATGGTTACTTTTGTTACAACAATTTGATTTGATGATTGTCGACAAGCCAGGTAAGGAAAATGTTGTCGTTGAATTCTTGTCTATATTGGACTTGCCTGCAGGTGAGGAAGGAATAGTGGATGACCAAATGCCAAATGAACATCTATTTGCTATCTCGGTACTCTCTCCATGGTTTTTTTATATAGCAAATTAATTGGTCTCAGCACAGTTCCCTCCGCATGTATCCTCAAAGGAGAAGAGAAGAATTGTAAGGAAGAGTGCCCCATTCACTTGGATCGGGGGCAACCTGTTTAAACTTGGCCCAGATGAAATCTTGAGATGTTTTGTTAGGGAGGAGGAAGTCTTTGACATCCTCCTAACCTGTCATGATGGACCTTTTAGAGGCCACTTTTGCAACAAAAAGAACTGCCTTCAAAATTCTATAGGCGGGCTACTATTGGCCTACTCTTCATCAAGATGTCAGAAGATACATCAGCTAATGTGACCGATGTTAGAGGATGGGGAAACCAACTCCAAGAGATGAAATTCCTCTCCAACCTCAAGTGACCTTCGAGCCATTTGAGAAGTGGGGGATGGATTTTGTGGGTCCTATCAATCCTCCCTCAAAGCAACGGTCTTACATCATTGTGTGCACCGACTATCTAACCAAGTGGGCAGAAACGAAGGAAATGAAAGCAGCAACAGAAGAAAAGGTGGCAGAGTTTCTGAGGGAAAATATCTTCTACAAGTTTGGCTACCAAAAAGAGTTAGTCACAGATCAAGGTAGGCAGTTCACCTCCAACCTGATTGAAGATTTTCTCGCTCATCACAAGATCAAGCACAAGACTTCCACCCCCTATCATCCTCAAGAAAATGGGCAGGTGGAAGTTACTAATCATGCATTGGAAGGGATTTTCACTAAGGTTGTAAGTAGCAACAAAAAGGATTAGGCAGATCACCTGGTTGAGGCCACTTGGGCCTACAACACCACTTGGAAGACCACAACCAGTTTCACACCTTATGAGCTGGTCTACGGGAAGAAAGCTTTGCTATCCATAGAGTTCGAGTACAATACATTGAGGATGGCAGCACAGCTAAACCTAGATCTCAGCCATGCTCAACATGAAAGATTATTGCAGTTGAATTGATTAGATGAACAAAGAATGCAGACCCTCCTCCACTCAGAAGTACTTCAACTCTAGAGGAATATATGGCATGACCGGCACCTTAATAAAAAGCAATTCCAGTCGGGAGATTGGGCACTGTGGTATGACTCAAGATACAAGGATTTCAAAGGAAAGCAGAGGACAAGATGGTTAGGACCATATACAGTGGAGAAATGTAACGATAATGGTTCAGTCCTTATCAGGACCATTGATGAAGAGGCCATCGCCATGTTTGTTAATGGGAATCGATTGAAAATCTACAAGAAACCCCTTTCAATGCAGCTGTTCATTGAAACTATGGAAAAATCAATGGTGGTAATAGAGCAGGGTTCTGCCTCTGTTCTGGCTGCACCTTGATCATCAAAAAAAAAAAAAAAAAAAAAAGATGAATAAATAGATCCATGGACGAAAACCTCTCTGAGGTGGCCAGGGCAGAGAGCGAGGGTGAAAACCTTAGGGAGGCGCCCAAGCTGTATCTCAGAAAATAAAGAAATGGAATAAAAAAAAAGATCCTTGGGTGAAAACCTCTTTGAGGCACCCAGGGCAGATAGTGGGGGGTGAAAATGCAGATAAAGAGTGTCACGCAAATCAAGGACAGAGGTCCATCCCAAGCTACCAGGCATCCTCACTGAGACTCCCTCCATGGCCACACACTTTTTCCAGGGTTTGGACACATTCAGGTCAAGATTCAACCTCCTACAGTAAGTTCCAAGACTTTCTATACGAATTTCTTCATTTCTACAGGAAACATCCTGTAGAACCCTTGGGTAGGCAAAATTCGATTTCAAAATGGGATTTAAAGCTTGAGGTTTGGTGATGAGGCCTGCAACCACCTCTCTCTCCCATCCATCACCTACTTCATCTCTTTCCACCACCATTACCACAATTTGGTCCTGTATTCCAGCACAGTCATGCAAAAAGTCTTGTTTTCCTCAAAGTGAATTTTTTTTTCTTTCTAAGGGACAAATCAAGCGTTCAAAAGCTCACACTCTACCTGTCAAAAGCTTCAACAGGACCCTTCACCTGTGACCACAGCCGTGCCCATTTCAACATGCATCCCAGGAGGAGAAGCAGCTACAGGATGTCCTACAGGAATCCTGTGGCAGCTGATCCGCCTGGAATACACACTATCAAGTCAAGAGCAGTTGAAATCAACACAGGAGGCATGCAGCCAGCGTCGCGTAAATGTGAACACCTCCTCAACAGCCGAGACGAGATGGGGCTGTGCATGCAACGTTCACCACCAGAGGACCGGGTCTTGAAGCCTTGCATCCAACATCAGCCAATAAACGAGGGAATTCAAACGCCTGTGCATGAAGTAGCAATGAACAAAGCCATCGTTTCGCGTCTAAAAAACGGCAAAACACGTCCACGGTCACCCTAGCTAAGTGCGTAACCTTATTTCGTAAAATTGCATAAGCTATACTATGAACACTGCATATCTGTTAATGGGTGGATTGAACGAATGGAATGGCCAGTAAATTGGCCACCCAAAGCCAGTAGAATTGCCTCGTGGGATCCAGATGAGCACGGTTACGCTCGATTCCGCCAGAAGGACGTGAAGTTGACACGTGGGAAGTGTCCAGTGGGAAGATCAACAGATTTGCAGTGAAATCTGCGGACTGACAGGGATGATGGTGGGTAATGGCAGAGATAGACATTGGAGGTCAAAGACATGTCGGGGAATGATGGTTGTGGCATTGTTTAACGGCTTGGCCTGGACACCTCAACCCTCGCACCATGAATTGCGCCATATTTCAAAATCATTCGGCCAGAGCACTCACATTAACCACAATCATTCACACCTACAACCAGTTTTCAACAACGTGAGCATTCTCGTCCTCTGCAGTTCGTTAGTTCGAGTTTCTCGGCCCGGTTCAAACTCTTCCCACGTCCCAGACTTGCTCAGCAGCGTCGTGACATCCTCTAGAAGCAACAGAAGCTCTCTACATGAAGGAGCTCTACATGAAGCACAGCGAAAGCTCCCGGAGCAGAGAAACCCGGGTTTGTTGCATTGGAATTGGAAATTTCTAAGAGAGGTAGGCTCGAACACACCATCCCCATGCTTCACTTTCGAAAGATGGTGAACTAGCTTGTTTGAAGTGGGAAAAATTAAAACCAGTGTGCCTGTGGGTCAAGAATGGTGGGTTGCTTATATGATACACATAATTTCTTTTAAATGGTGTTGCATCATATTCACCTCCATGGTTTCTGTTAACAAACTATCCTCATTATAACGATAAACCGTTGTAAGGCTCACCTGTGCACATATAAAAATTTTGTGACTGCTATATGGTTGGTGTGAAAATTAGCTCTACACTATGTCTGTGAGAGATTCATTCCTTTTGACAAGTCGGGATTTGGACGGCAGTAGTATTATAACCAGAGAATTGGCAAAAGGGGAGATACAAAAAACGGAGAAACCCTGTCCTGAGAGTCGAGGAGGAATCGATATCTGAATTTCCATTCTAACGAGAGATCAAGCCAAAAACAGAGTGTTTTCGTCATGCGAGGAAGGTTTATTAAACCTTCATATTCCAGAAAATTGAGGGAAACTCCTGAGGTGGTAGAACTGTTTAATCGTGCCCACTGGATGACCTTCTGTGATAGAATTCAAGGTCACGATGATGAAATAATAGAGGAGTTCCTAAGGTCCCTGCAACCCATATCAAAAACACTGGCCACTGTAAAGTTCGGAGGATTGACCTTCAAACACACTCCACAACTCATTAGTTGGGTCACGAAGTTGCGATTGGGGATACCGTGGGATAAAGAGGAAAGGAAATTGGGCCAGAAGGCCAAAAAGGAATTTTTCCTACCAGAAGAACAGTTTTCAAAGGATAAGAATGGGGTCCGGAGAGCCAGCCTTCAGCCATTTTGGAGCGAGGTCAGCCTTCAAATTATGAAATATATTACCTGTGAGGGGCGATTTAGTATTGTGTATGGTTATCGCTTCCGCTTGTTAACCAAGCTTAGGCATAAGATGGATTTGCCCTCATAACAAAATTGAGCATCCCATACTTCCTCCTACAATCATTGATTGAGTGTGGAACCAAACTGAAGGAGGGGACACCAGACCAGCTGACTCATCATGGGCTTATCAAGCTCCTCATAGAAGATGACCTCCATACTTAAACTGTCCCTATCTCCTGGGAGATTTTACGCAATATGTCCAAGGATGATGATATCCAGACTCTGGCGGAAGAACTCACTTCATCCAGCAACGAGGAGAAGGAGCATATTGAGGCAAAGAAGAAAACTAAGGGTAAGGAAGCTAAGGGTAATAAAACCCAAGGCAGACCATCACAAGAAAAGCCACAGGAAAGGCAAAAGGAAAAGCAAGAAAAAGGACAAGCTGATGGGGCCAAAGCTGTGAGTGGAGTAAACACACAAACGCCAAGGGAGAAGCGGTTGTAAACCTTGGCAGAGAGGACTGAAAAAGTTCAAACAAGTAAAGGCACACCCAAGGAAACCATAGCACAAGTCAAAGAGAAGGCACACCCAGCCAAGCAAGCCAAATCAGGGAAAACGGGTTCTACAGGAAGCGACCAGACTGTTTCTATAGGAAGCTAGAAAACGACTTCTACAAGAAGCCAGAAAACAACTACTACAGGACTTTCTATAGGAAGTTTGGGGAAAGGGAAATAGAAGGAGAAATCGGCCGAGATTTTAGCTAGGGAGGCAGCAGCTATGCTAGCCACCCTAAGCACATCCCCCAAGCAGAAGGAAAAGTGAAAGAGGGAACCTCCCCTGTACTTTAAGGCAAGAAGAAGTGTAAGAATTAAAACCTGCAGACCCCAACCAACATCCAAAGAACCAATCACAATTGTCGACACCCCTACCACACAAAGGGAGAGGTCCCCCTCCAAGGAAGCCATCACTTATGAACGTGGAAGCCCGAAGATATCCACCTGGAGGGAGACGATGAAAATGTTGGACACCAAGGCCTCTCTACAGGATGTTGAGGCTATTCTATAGGAAACACTCGCTAGACTAAAGGAGACCGAAGCAATGGAGGGTGAGGCAGCTAAATCACCTCAGAGGGAAGAAAAGGTAGAAACATTATGGAACCTCACCCCGAACCTAGTTTGGGCTCCTATTATAACTTCTTGGAGGCGGGAAAGATCATTCCTCAGAAATTCACAGTGCCACGTTTCCTTGCACTAGAGGAAGAGAGAGTGAGGACCCACACTTGGATGAAAATCACTAAGTCCATGGGTGTGGCGGATATAGGTCCTCTAGAGGAACAACTAAAACAAGAAAGGAGGGAATTGGATCTAGTACGGCATGTGGAGAGTAGCCAGCGGGTCAGGCTAGAGGAAGAAAAGGAGCCACTTAGACATCAACTGCAATTACAGGGATAGAGGAAGGAAAACAAACCTCATATATTGGGGGAACAAGAGCAACAGGAGGGGCCCACAACAACCACAGATACCCCTTATGAATGGCAAAGAAAGGAAGGGACAGAGACTGAAATTGAGGCACTGAACCAGCAACTACAGGAACAAGAATTGCAGATACATTCTCTTGCATGGCCATCTGGGCAATGGACGCTCTACAGTGCAGGCAGCCTGCCAAATCCTATGCCCTATACCTCAAGGACCAATGGTTACAGTTTCAAATCAATACCTTGGCCCAAAGGGGCATCACCCCTTTCCAAAATTATCATTAGTTTGTAGCTTTGTGTGGCAGTATTTAATCTGAGGATAGGGCCAATTGGAAGAGTTCTACTTGCACAACTTTTCCCTTCCGGACAGGAACGCATGGGATCCCAACACAGTGATAGGAGATTTCCAACTTATGGCCATGGCCTCTTGGATGAGCCATGAGGAGAAGAGAGTAGCAGAGGTCCGCAGTATCATAGGCAGAGAACTCAGTGAGCCTCTCATGATTAGAGCAGAGCCAGATGACCCATCAACAGTGATAAGCACCCACGAGCACTTGGCCAACAGTCCTCAGGATCTACCGAAATACATTGAGCAACAGGCTCAACCCAATGCCCATTTTGAGGACATGGAGAGACTATTGGGAGAAAACTATATGCATGCCTACACAAGGTGATGGAACACACTGCCTCACAACCCGAAGATAAGGGAATACCACTCTCCCACTGGGATGAGGGAGGCCTTGGTAAGGGTACCTCTCTACAAATAGTTGATCCACAACTTGTAGGCCAATTGGATTGGCTTGAAATTCAGTCCTCCTTTACTTCTGGGACTGCTAGAAGGAGTGAAGAAGAGGAGGAAGGTAGACAATGGGAGGAAGTGGAGAGGAAGGCAGGATTCCATAACCGGGAGGAGGATATCACAGTAGAGGCTTGGGACGTGAGGGAGGCGATCGAAGCCATAAAGGATGATGAGATGGAAGTCTAGTTGCTCAGAGGATGAACAACTGATTCAGCAGGGGGCTGATGATGAGCCCCCAAATTGGGTAAACTATTGGGCTCATTTTGCCTAATTGTCCTTGTTCAATCCTCCATTTTTCATAGATTATGCATGCTTTTCTAATATGTTTATCTTATTTGAACGAATAAGGGTGGTCACTCTACCTAGGAGGATAATACGTGGTTATTTCAGGATTTTTGGACAAATTTTGGAGCAAAACCAAACAATCATGGGTCAGCTGACAGCCAATCTTGAGGGGAGGATTCGTAGGGAGGTTGTCTCTTGCATTTAATGGCCTTCCTCGAAATCTCCACCCTCAACTTCGAGCTCCACGGGCCACCAAAACGAGTTTTAAAAGCAGCCAAGCAGTTTTCGGAAGAGTGACTGTTTACTAGCAGTTGGGACAGCTGAGTCCCTTGAATCTAGGAGGGCTACTAGCCTCCTCGTATTGTACAAATAGGAAGGCCTCAACCTTCGTAGTTTACTTTTGGAACTATCATTATTTTTGTACTATAGTGATGTCATTTTGCTCATCCTGTTTTATTGGAGCTACTGCTTTACAACTTTCATATGATGGTTATTTTTGAATAATGAGAAGCAGCTTTACTTGGCATCAGATCTTAGTTATTTATAGGAGCCTGCAGCTCTTGGGGTTGGGCCCAACCCAAGTGCTAAGGCCTCCTCTATGTATTGTTAGTTGTTCTTTATGCATTTGCAAAAACATTTATGTTAAGTAGATTAAAGTTTGCTGATTAACTAGGTCACTGTTAATGGTTAGAAAGGCGTTTTGAATGCTTAGATTTAGTTGATAGGTTGTTAACAGGAAAAAAGCTTCAAGAAAAGGGCCATCAAACATCTCTAGTTTCACCTCTCCTTCAATAGGATCTGGAGTTGGGATCAGGATAACTTTGCTGCCCACAAGAACACTTCTTTTCTTTTCCATGCAATCACTAGTGTTTGATTTTCATGTGCAGAAGTTGGTTACAAGTTCAAACTTTCATTTTCTTAGTTGCATGAGTTAAAATACATGGTTCCATTGCAGGTCACACTTCTGTTCATTCTCTTTACTGGAAGCTAGCATATTAGGTCATCGTAATTAGGTTTTTGAATTTACAAGTCTTCGTTAGATTAGTTGGAAAAACGCCTTGCAGAGCACCTGTACCACTCCTTCATCTGTTTAGTCTCCATCAACACCATCCACTCCACCCTCTGCTTATCATCCTTGCCTCCCGTTCGCCATTTGCTCCCATAACCCTAGTTTTGTGTGTAACATTGCTTTAGTCTTCCTTGAACCAAATCCAGCCATCTACACCTGCCCACAACTCCATCCACCAAGTCCTATACCATCTCCAGCCCTCACCCTACCTCCACACTCACTCCTTCACCTTTCTCTCTACATTCACCCACTAAAAACCTCACTTCTGAACATCCTATAGAAAGTTAAACACATCGTGTAGAAAATCACAAACATCCTATAGGACCCCTGTAGACTTCCTGTAGAGGCTCACGAATGAGGTTTCTTGATAGCCAAACTCGGTGAAACTTTATGGAAGGGTGTTAGGGACCCCTTAGGCCCTCTCTGAACCTTCTTGTCCTCCTCCAAGCATTTCTTCTCACCCATCCACCTCTGCACAACCCAAAAACAGTCAAATCATATGCATAATAACTCTGGAAACTTGTTCAAAAATACAAAAAGATTTTTTTTTTAGAGATGTTACTGTAGAAGTAGCTTAGGTGCATGTACTTACCTTTCTAAAAATCAATTCCATCTCCTTCAGTAGCTTACATACTCCTTGCATCGGTAGGGTTAGCTCGTAGAATTAGGGTTTTCTAGGGTTTATGTTTCCTCTTAGCTTTCCGGTTTCTTTCTGCAAATAGATCAACCTTCTTTAAGTTATCTTTCATCCATCAGTTAAAAAGCTTCTTCTCAGAACTCATAGAAGTTGGCATAAGCCCTAGCGGACTTGTTCCAGCTGACCAAGTGACAGCTGCGGCAAGAGCTAGTACTTGTGCATACAGCACCATCGCTTCCAAGTTTGTTATGAGCTACTGGGTTGATAAAAGTAAAGAAGGGAGTCCTAGGAGTTGTAGCATTATTTGCGCAATACTTGAGCTCACCACCACTTAAAATAATCTTCAGGTTTCCATGTAGCTTTTGAATTGTTTCCGTAAATGCAGTAGAAACTGTAATGGCTTTAAATGAATGTGATAATGCACAAAAGTGTGCATACTTGGTAATTCTGTCAAATACCACCATGATGACACTCTTTCCCTCAAACTTGGGTAAACCTGTGAAAAAATCCATTGAAACCTCCTCCCAACGTTGGCTTGGAATGGATAAAGGTTGTAATAGACCCGGGGTCTTAATTGTTTCAGCTTTATTTTGTTGGCAAACCAAGGATTCCACCACAAACTTTTGAATATCTGATTTAAGGCCATCTAAAAAAAATTCGTTCTTAACCTTGTGGTAAGTTTTTAAAAATCCTGAGTGCCCTCCTAAGGGAGAAGTGTGCAATTCCATAAGAATCTTTTGTTTGAGTTGGGAATTCTTACAGAGGTATAAGCAATCTTTGTACCATAACGAATCATTTTTCCAGCTAAATGTATGAGATGTACAAGAATCTTGTTGTAACTTTCGAATAAGTGCCCACTCTTTTTCATCAATCTTCTATTTCTCCCTTTCTTCGTTTATCCAATCTGATTTGATAATAGAAATGGCATACAACAATGCTTCCACATCCTCATCCTTTCTTGAGAGTCCATCTACCAACACATTTTGCTTCCCTTTTTTGTAGATGATTTCAAAGTCATAACCCAACATCTTTGTGACCCACTTGTGTTGCTCTTCAGAGGTTAATCTTTCTTCTAAAAAGTATTTAAGGCTATCATGATACATTTTTACCTTGAAGTATCTTCCCATTAGGTAGGGTTGCCATTTCTTAAGTGCATGTAGTATTTTGCCAATATTTCCTTCTCATAAATAGCTTTGTGTAAAAACTTTCCCTTGACTCGACGACTTTCAAAAGCAATGGGTCTCTCATCTTGCATTAAAGCAACAGCAATTCCATTTCCTAAAGCATCACATTCCACAATAAAGGTTTTTGTGAAGTCTGGTGTAGCTAAGACTCGTGCTTGGCACATTGCCTCTTTAAGATGTTCGAAGACCTTTGTTGCTTCTCGAGTCCATGAAAATGCATCTTTCTTCAATAATGTTGTTAGAGGTGCTGCTATTCTCTCATAATTATTAACAAACTTGCGATAATACCCTGTCAACCTGAGAAATCCTTGCAGATGCTTTATGGATGTGGAAATTTTCCATTCCTTAATGGCTTTAATTTTGCTAGGGTCTACCTTAACTCCTTCATGAGATACAATATGACCGAGATATTCCACCTCTTGTACTCCAAAGAAACATTTGGATCTTTTTGCACATAATTGTTTCTCCTCTAATAGTTGTTGCACTCTGTCAACATGTTCAACATGATCCTTCCAAGACTTGTTCTAGATTAGTATATCATAAAAAAGTACTAAGACAAATTTTCTAAGGAAGGGTTTGAAAATGGAATTCATCAAACCTAGAAATGTAGAAGGTGCATTGGTAAGGCCAAAAGGCATGACCAAAAATTCATAATGACCCTCATGAGTTCTAAATACTATTTTCAGAATGTCTTCAGTCTTCATTCTGATTTGATAGTATCCTGAACGAAGATCCAACTTGGTGAAGTAAATTGATCCATGTAATTCATCTAGTAATTCATCAATGATAGGAATGGGAAACTTATCTTCAATAGTGAGCTTGTTTAGCTCCCTATAATCTAGACACATGCGCCATGATCCATCCTTCTTGTGCACCAATACTACTGAATCAGAGAAAGAACTTTGACTAGGTTGAATTATACAAGCTTTTAGCATTTCTGCAACCATACGTTCAATTTCACACTTTTGGGCATAGGGATATCTGTATGGCCTGATGTCTGGAGGAACACTTCGTGGAATCAGATGAATAGCATGATCATCATCACAAATAGGTGGGAGAACTTTGGGAGTCTCAAATACCTTGGAATGATTGTCCAAGACTTTTTGGAGATCTGGAGAAATAGATGATTTTGATGTGGAAACATCTAGCGAACATAATTGTGAAATTACACCGCTCTGTTCCTTTTTTAGAAGCTTTGTCATACAGTTAGAGTTGATTGTCTTTCCCAAGTTTCCCTGCAATACCCCTTAATTCAACTTCCTTCCTTCCGCATAAAATTTCATGAAAAGTTCTTGAAAGTTAAAAGCTATTGTACCCAAGGATTGTAGCCATTGGACTCCTAGTACAACATGAGCACCTACCATTGGAATGGAAATCTTTGGGCTAGTCAACACATATTCTCCCATGGATAGCTTGATATTATGGCACTCTCGAGAGCAATTTATTGTTCCTCCATTTGGAACCATCACTTGACACTCTCGTGTTGGATATAGGAAGTAATTCAATTCTTTTGCTACCTTAGAATGAATAAAATTATGGGTACTTCCCGAATCAATCAACAATATTACCCTTTTCTTCTTGACTTGTCCTTCTATCTTGATGGTTTGAGGAATGGTAATTCCAATCAATGCATTACAAGATATGGTCGGATTCATTTCTTCTTTATCTAGGCTTTTTCATGGATTATATCCTCTTATTTTGACCTTTCTTGCTCCTTTTCTTCTTCTTCTTCACAATCTATGTAGAATAATTTCTTCTCGGCACACTTATGACCATTAGTGTATTTGATATCACAACTGTAACAAAGCCCTTTTGCTCTTTTTTCTTCCAATTGTTGTGGTGTCAACCTTATAGGTTGTGGAAGAGTAGGGGCAACAACCCTAGTTGCCATAATTTTGCTTTCCATTTTTCTTGCTAACCTGAATGTCTTCTCTAATGAATCAGGTTGCCAAAGTCAAACATCATGTTGGATACTATCCTTTAAAGTCCCTGTGAACACATCAATCATATGCTAGTCTGGAATATTTTTTACCCTTATGTTCAATTCTTGGAACTCCTCATTGCGCTCCATTATTGAACCCCTTTGTTTGAGACTTATCAATTGGCTAAAAAAAGTGTTGCTTTTTGTATCCTCATAATTTGTTGTCAATTCTTCCGTAAAAATTGCCCAAATGATAATTTTTTTACGATAGAAAAGCCAATGATACCATACAAAATGATTTGGTTCCAAATATAAATTTGCAATATGTACCTTTTTTATGTTTTGCACATTATTGAGATCGAAAAATTTCTCCATGTGTAATATCCATTTTGTTGGATCCTTGCCATCAAAATTCCTCATCTCGATTTTTGGAACATGGTGGGTCTTCGATCCAACATTAGAGTCTATGAAATCATTATTAACATTTCTTTCGTTCACGTCATGAGTTTCCTTTGCTACCCTTTCACCATTAGTAAGTAATTATTGTAGAAGATTTGTCAAATGTGTCTTCAAATCTATCTTCAAATCGTCAATCTTAGCTTCCACGGAATTCATCCTACCTTCCACACCCTTTAGACCAACTCTATTCCCCTAATTAATATGTGAAGCTAAAATGTCTTGACACTAATCAACAACCCCCTCAACTCCTATTTTTACCATAATGTGTTTTTAAGCTCATTTTCTAGTGGATTTTTTCTCGCGAATGTCCCACTTTTCACGGATGTGCTCCCCCTTAGTCTAGGTTATTCCCCTAATTAAGATGTCAAGCTAAAATGTCTTGTCACTAATCAACAACCCCCTCAACCCCTATTTTTACCATAATGTATTTTTAAGCTTATTTTCTAGTGGATTTTTTATGGGGAATGTCCCACTTTTGAGGGATGTGCTCCCCCTTAGTCTAGGTTATTCCCCTAATTAAGATGTCAAGCTAAAATATCTTGTCACGAATCAGCAACCCCCTCAACCCCTATTTTTACCATAATGTGTTTTAAAGCTTATTTTCTAGTGGATTTTTTTATGGGGAATGTCCCACTTTTCAGGGATGTGCTCCCCCTTAGTCTAGGTTTTTCTCGTGTTTTTCCCATAAATGGTGTTTTTCTCTCCATGAGTGTTTTTATTAGTATTTTCTAGTAGATTTTTTTTCGAGGTTGTCCCACTTTTCAAGGATGTGCTCCCCTTTAGTCTAGGTTTTTCTTGTGTTTTTGTCTCCATGAATGTTTTTCTTAATATTATTTTCACGTGAATATTTTTATTTAAGAAATAAATCTGATTCAATTAATTGGCATTGAGATTTGTCAAATATCTTTTTACTGGAGTGTTTCTTTCCACTCAGTTTCCAGTTTTATTCATCAAATTGATTTATTTAAATTTGCACCAACACAAAATTAGTCAGTTTGCATGAACTCTTATACAATTGAGACTTCGAAGGCACATGCAGTTTATATCTTTATAAAGCACAAAGAAAACTGACATCGCAGACTTAAGGTCATAAGAACATAAAATCATGTGTTGAAAGAGTTGCATTCCCGCTCGTTCATCCCAATCATGTGTGTCATTAATTTCAGTTTCGAATGTTGGAAATAAACTCTCGAATTTTTATCCAGTATATAACTAATTGTGGAAATTAGCTCTAGCATTTAATTGTCGACTTTAAAGGCACATATTTGGAGTAATTTCTCCGTGGCTAGGATTGACTATTCTCGATATAAGATCATGGCATTTTCTTTATCACTAGTGAATATACAGAAATTAATTAAACAAGAAGATACAGTAATCATATTTTAAAAAGATCAAGATCGACACGATTAATGGATCCGTCTTTAACGCTTCCCATGAAACGCTTCAGCTCTCGTTACTCAATGGATCCTTGTTTATAAATTAATTAATATATTTCCAGTAAATTCAGCCCAGAGTTAATCTTAGCCATCTAATTAAAAAAATTAAAGTAACCTACCTCCACCAGAGGTTGATATAAATATCCATCTTCCTTAACTATAAATATTTCAAAAAACTAATATCTTATTATGTAAATATACATTTCAAGGATAAAAAACAGAATATATTAATTGTAGAGTTATGTGATCCATAACAAGTTAATGATAATCATTCATTTGTCAACGAGTTTGGTGTGGTTCATGACAAAGGCGTGGACAAATGATTTCTCATGTAATGATTTCTCATGTAATTTTCGCCAAAAAAATCTATCATTAACAATACATTAAATTGATAAGAAGCAATTTGTTTTATAAATTATATTTAACCTATTGAAGGTTAAAATATTTTTTTCCCTTCTTTCATTCTGTCCATCTACATATAAGCAGATTTTCTTCTTAATGACATAAAGAAACCAGAACTTGATAAACAGGTTCTTATTTCTCCACAAAATTCATAGAAAAGCACGTTCACGAAAACTAATATAAGCATAAATAAATATAGTATCATGTACATTTATAAACAGGTTTTCTTAATGACTTATGGACGCCAAAAAATGGTAAACAGGTTCTTATTTCTCCACAAATTTCCTAGAAAAAGACGTTTATGATAACTAAGATGACAGAACATACACAGGCAGAATGTTTAAAATGTTACCAAAATTCTAAATTCCTCTGGCAGAATGTTTAAAATGTTACCAAAATTCTAAATTCCTCTGGCAGAATGTTTAAAATGGTACCAACATTCTAAATTCCTCTGGCAGAATGTTTAAAGTGGTACGAAAATTCTAAATTCCTCTAGCAGAATGTTTAAAATGGTACCAAAATTCTAAATTCCTCTGGCTCTGTTGCTCCTAAGATTACTTCTGCCATATACTTGACCGCCATGGGAATAGCCACCACGTCTTCCAGGTCCATCATTTCTGTAGCCCTGTCTACCAGCAGTTGGACGTTTCCGACTGATAAATACCTTTCGTTCACCGAATTGCATACGGGATGCAAGAATTGCAGCCCGGACTGAAGCTGCTTCTTCATATTCAACAAACGCGAAAGCCGACAGGCCATGTCTCATAGTCCTAACTTGAACCCCAGAAGGCTTAATTTCCCCAAACTTCTTGAACTCCTCCTTAACCTGGGTAGGTATAGTGTCAGGATCGAGGTTGCTGATAAAAATAGAGCACCCACTTCCTTCTGCAGTGCTTTCATCTCTCATAGGGCTAACAGTAGATGTTACGGCATCTGTCTGTGTTGCGGCATCATTTTTAACAATTAAACCCTGAGAACTTTCTGGTGCACCTTGAAATACAGCAGGAGTTTCGTGGGTAGCGGCAGGTTGGCCTTGACTGTGGACCTCTTCATTGGCGGAAACTTCCTGGAATTGGCCAGCTGACCCTGTTGCGACTTCTGTCCTAGGAATGTGTACCTCCGCCGCCATTGTTGTTGGTTGCTCAACGACACCAATCTGACCCTGAGATTCTATTTCAGATATGACAACTGGTTCTGATCCGGAGTCAGCTTGGGCTGCATATTGTTCTTCGTCCACGTACCTAAAACTATCATTCACTACGAAATACCCATTTCTCCGAGGAGCCAGGAAAAAGAGATGAGTGAAGCTGCGATTTGCATTATCTAGAAACTTAATTGACCCAGTTACCAGAACCATTACTCCATTTCTGTGCGAATCCTGCGAATCCACTGTTTTGATCTCCACTTTAAACCTAGGGTGGTCTGGAGAAGTAGCAAGTGAAAGAATTTGATCGCTCACGGAAGGCCGGCTATTGATTATACCGGGATCCTCATAAAATTTATATAACAATTGAGGAGAAGCAACAAGAATATTGTAAAACCGTTCCACGAAGATACGCCCAACCGTTTCTGCATCGGTAACCGCGGGAGCTCTGGCAATGTCTTCTTGTTGGGTGGCCATTTCGGGTCAGAGGGAATTGATGAAAATTGAATTGAGTTGGTGAAATCGCCTGTTCGAGCAGAGAAGGAAAATAAACGCACCTTGTCCTGCAACTGCTTATATAAGTATTGGGAAAAGCTCAGTAACAGGTTGCAGGATTATTCATGTTAATGTGCTCTGAAGCTCTGTATATTCATGGAGCAAACATGTCCTTATATCAGGTTTTCTGGCTAAGGTAATGAAACGTTCTTGACGATTGGGAGGACATCAGATATTTCAAATAAATTAAAATCGTGAAAGAGAATAATCATAAGTTTTGAAGCAAACGATTATAAGCCATTGTAACTGAAGAGTCGAAATATTTTTAAAAACTAAACAAGTAGAAAAATACTAAAATATGATTAAAATTATAAAGATTCAGTAGACTAATAAAGTTAGCAGCCATATAATTCAACCAAGGGCCATCGACATGGATTCATTTATAGGTAAGTGTAAAATATTTATTTATTTTATCATACATTTTATATTAGTGATATTATTTCTTTTTACGAAAGTAATTAATAAAATTATTATTAATCATATATATAAAGGAATTATTATTAATCTTTATATATATATCAAAGGACAAGTAAAAAATAAAGGGTTTTCTTCAAAGGTTACAAATTCCTCTACAAAGTGGTTTTTGGTAGGAATTTAGTTTTTTCTTTTAACTCTGATTATATGAGAGTTTGAATTGTTTCTATTTATGGTGGAACTAGATTCAACACTATCAAAAACTAAATAGGCAGTCAAAATGTTGAAGTTTGACAATTGTAAAATAGAACTCCCAAAATTTCTACTTCATTTTGGCAAAAATCATGCAAGAATTTCCACTACACTATTCTTGAGTCCAATTTGTGCCAGGATAGACTATTTTAAAATTAACATGATAAAATTAAAATTCAAAAGATTTAGTCAATTAGTGAAATATTTTGTTAAATTAACAAATTACATATATTTTTTAAACAAAATTAATAAAATGGTTGGTAATAAAACTAATGTAGTTATAACATGGTTGAGCTTATGGCGTTAGACTACTACTTGGAGACAAATTTACGCAACCCATCATTGAAGAAGACTATGAATTGGTCATTAATGAGGCTAAGAAAATGTGTAATGGAAGGGCGCTTGTCTAAACATCTCAGAGGTCTAAACATTGGAGGCTCTAGCACTTAAGCATATTCATTCCCACTACGTACTTGCTAATTGAGCCAATATTACCTAATGGTGTTGTTAATGAAGGAGCGCTATGTAAGGAAAGCTATATATGGGAGGAGTGGGATTCTATACCCTCTCTTAAACTGCATGATGATTGTCAACTACAAGGAGCCACAGACATGGGTACTTCCATACCATGAATAATGAGCACTAGGAAGACAATGGTCTCTTTCTACAAGGGGTCTAATTTTGTTTTTATGTGTAAGGTTTTGGGTTTTGTTGACCCTTTTGTTTATTTATCATCCTTGCAAAAATGAAACCCCCCGTTGCAGAGTGCTTGAGATTGCCTCATGAATCCCTAAAAAATTCTCAAAGTGTGTAAGTGCAACCTACAATGGCAAAAACATAAAACCCTCAAATAATATGGGTAGAAAACAAAACTCAAACCCTAAACGAGCTAAATAATTACAGAATTTACAGCTTTTCAACTCTTAAGTAGTGAGATTTGTCAATAATCACACTAATATTATCAGAATTTAATTTTAATGTGACATAGTTGAGAAAACTCTGCATAGATTCATAAAAGAATTTCAGATGATAAGCTTGGGATTAAGAACTAGGTAGCTCTTTAGAAAATGCAATAAGGGAGTTGGTTGATTCAGCCTAGAACTTCCCCTAAAGCCAGTAAACTCAAAAATAAATTTTCATGCAAAGGTTAAGATCAACCATTAACATAGAGGAAGAAAACAATAGTGAAATCGAATTATATTTCAAAATCTAAACTATCATTCAAACCAAATAATCAATAGCTGAAAATGAAATTATGCAGAAAAATAAATCATCATATAGCACTTCGACAAGACTAACACCAACAAGATTTTTAACCCCAAAATCTTTATTTATTGCACAAAAATGACTACAAGAGATCTTTCTTTAGCACCAGACTCTAAGATCCAATCTCATCTCAAATGACCGCTTTCACCCTATTTAAAGGAAAAATTCCTAATGGCTAGTTCGAGTGATCAGTGTGAAACTAATCTCGACCGTCGATGACGATCAAGATTTTTTTTAATGTCATCCGTGAAATTTTTAAATGCATTTTAATATATTAAAAAGTTAAAATTCTGCATTTATTTACTAAAAAATTTGACTTCTTATTATTATTATTTTTTGATTTTTAATTTTTAATTTTTTGATTTTTTTATTTATTTTTTAATTTTATTTATTTATTATTTATATCTTTTATTTTTTATTGTTTTTTTATTTTATATTTTTGGATACTTGAACTTAGCCTTTGATAAAATCACCTAGGACCTAGGACTTAAGACTTATGATAGGATTAAAACATTTTCTAACCCTCAATGCACTTTACATCATGACTTTTACAACTTTACATCTTAAGGGGGAAAACCCATTTGACATAGACCCTCAAGGACCACATAGTTTTGCGGCACAAACATAATCTAGCAGATCAAGCAAGTTGTAATAACCTAACCAAATAGATAGAATTATTTCCAAATTACTTTTACATAGACTCAAAGCACACTAAGATTCCCTAAGATTCTAATAACAATTCATTCCGGCTTTGGGGTTAGGCTGAAAGAAAACTCTCTCGATCATGGATCAGTGAGACAAAAAACCTTCGGGAACGTAGATTATCACTAGAAAATTAGGTCCACCTAAGCAATTTACGCACATGACTCAGATTTGCTAAGATTATTTACAATTTACACATGCAGACTCAGTTTACAACATAACATGATCACGTCGATGATGACTGTCGAATGGCACAGACATGTTAGTCAAGCGCTATCCCTTTTGCGAAGAAAATGGGGTGTACTGCTATGGGTAGTTGATACGTAGTGGTCAACATTTGGCTCCACTTGGGGACACGTTGCTCCACTGTAGAAATGTGAGAATCCAGAATCTCCATCCATGCAACACATAACAAAATATAGGTAGCGTCCATCCAAAAAATCAATATAATGTAAAGCACATGAAAGATATAAGCTCTCCATTTATTAACTATCTATAAAAGTAAATCAAAATGTAAAACAAAAATGAAAATGCGGGAAAAAAAAGAGTAGGGTTAGAAATAGAGAGGATGCCCCATGGTATGAGATGTGTTCAATATAGTGTATACTAAGCATTTGCCCACTTTCACGGAGATCTCTCGGCTGTTTATCGGATGTGCCATGTCCAATTCTGCATACAGTAAGACCTTTTCCTATCCGAAAATCAAGCTGCTCGGGGCCATGTGATGCATCAAATCTTCTTCTCGTTCCCTTTCTTTTGCATTTTTTCTTTGAGGCAAGTTGTATCAATGATGACGTGGAACCTTTTGTTTCAAAGCTATGACATGAAGTATGTAAGATATGTGTGACATGTCTTTCTTCATTTTAGATCTGCCCTGTCAAGGATGATGGATCAATCTCACAAGTGCCATGAGTTATAACTTGATCCTCTATGACTGGTGGATTAACCATGTGAGCATCAACCTGATTATTAATTTCTATTTTATCGAGGTCACCTTCAATTATCTACTTTTCAATGGAACAAAGGACCTCATAATAAGATGGAGCTTGTTGTAACAGATAAAGAGGCTACTGATTTATTGACGTTCCTTGGTTTCTTTCATCCTCTGACCATTGTTGAAATTTCTGAACCTGTATTTTAATGGCATCTATCTGACTAAAGTGTTCAACCTTTATAGCACTGATTTCCCCAGCATGGTCTTCTTCCATATCTTTTATTACTTTATCGTTCTTTCCCTTTATGGTCATTAAGCAATGTTGCATAGAGTTTATCTATTATTATGATTTGCTTGCATGGTAGCTAACTGATTATTATGATTGAATGTCATGATATTCATTTCTTCATCCATAGTTAATAACTTGTTTTGCATAGAATTAATTTCCCTATCATGATTAGCTTTCATGGTCGTCATATTTTCTTCTAAGTGTGACAACTTGCTTTGTATAAAACTAGCTTTTGTGTCATGATTAATCTTCATAGCCTCAATTTCCTTAGTATGCTGATTTTGCATGATCTCCATCTCCCTATTACGTTTTTCCAGGTGGGTGCATAAATTTCTCACATCATTGGCATAATTAGTTTGATTGATCTCCATATTTTTTACCAACAACATTGGTTCTTGGATAATTTGCCTTTGATCTTCCTTTTCATTGTCATTTGTCCCTGTTTTTCCACTATCATGGATTTGATATGGAATGCTACAGGTGGATGGCACATTCTAATATGAAGAATTGTCTTGAAATATTTCATCGACAACTAGACCTTTTATAAGATTACTTTCATTCTTTTGCACAATTTTAGGGGCACAAGGCAAGTTGTCTCGATCACCATATTTATCCTTAAAAGCATTGACAATGTCTTGTAAAGAAGTGAAAGAATCCTTAGGACAATTTTTAAACCAATTCAAAGCATCACCCTCTAAGGAAATGACAAAAAGACGCATTTTAACATCTTCATGATTATACTGAGGGGGTCTACAATATATGATCATTATACGAGTAAACAAGGTACATGCCTTTTAATAGCAACTGAATAACCACTTGAGAACAAAGGTAATTTAGAAATGGCCACTTCCAGAATATCATGGAGATCATCAGTAAAATTATATGGTTTAAATGAATAATCCATGATGAATAACGAGGGACCAAATGGATGATAGAAAGAGATCTCTGCTCAAGAAAATAAATAGATGAAAGAAGTGGACTCGCCACTTGAACAATGAATCTAATTCTAGGATACAAAAAGCAAAAAAAAAGCTCATATGAGAGAGGCTTTTTTTCTGGGAAAAATAAAAGAAATGGAGTCGCCACCCAAAAAAGAAACGAAGTGAAGAGTAGTTGCTAATATGAAGAAAGATAAGGGGATGAAAAAATCCAAATGATGGAAAAAAATGTTGAATCTGCCAGCTCAAATGAGAGATGATAAAGATGAAAAAATGATGAGAAATGAGAAGATGAATGTCATTGAAACGCCACGGACAGAAAAACTCTATCCCCGACAACGGCGCCAAAAAATGTTGGCATTGCGGGGCCAGATGAAAAGATAAAAAATGAGAAGGATGATTGATTTTGAAACATAAAGAATAAAATGTTCCTCGGCAACGGTGCCAAAAAATGTTGGCATTGTCGGGAGAGATGAAAAGATAAAAAATGAGAAGGATGATTGTCGTTGAAACACTGGAAACGCCGCCAAAAAATGTTGTGGCACATATTGCCACGACAACGCTCACACTCGGGACTATCACCGTGATCCATGATCTCTCCATTTAAGCCTCTCCCGTGGCTAATGGGGGTAAACCCTATGGGACAATGGATGACCAACTTGGACTAGTTGGGTTGGGAAACACGAGGGGAAAAACACTTAATCGATTTTATAAAGTTAATAGACCAGTGCCTTACGGATTTAATCACTGAATGATTATTTAGAAATATGAATCTCATTAACAATTATTTACCATCAAATAACTCGAACAAAGATTAACTTTTACCAAATGTGAGATAATCTATATATTCTTAAAGAGTTAATCTTCAGATATAAGCATTTTAAGCACATTTAACTTTTCCACAACAGAAAAAAGTGTTTAAAAAAGAATTTCCAAATTTTTATTAGCCTTTTTAAAAATTTTACATTTTTTATATATATTTTTATAAACTTTTTAATCTAGATATAAAACAAGACAAATCCTAAAGTCTAATAAAAAATGCATTTTTTAACCTTTTATGATTTTATTTTTTATTTTTTTGTGATTATTTAATCGAACTAAATTTATAAACCTAAATGTATCTAACACCTTAGACTAAATCCTAAACTAAATGAAATCAAAATTAAAAACTAACCCCTGATCATATATGACAAAAAAGAAATTCTATAAAACTAAATCCTAAAAAAAATCAAAATAAAACAAATGAAAAATCAAATCCAACCCCTTATTTATTTATATTTTTGAACTTTTATATTTTAAAATTAAAAATGAGAATCTAATCTAAACCAAAGTTCTAAACCAAAATTATATATATATATATATATATATATATATATATATATATATATTATTTATTTATCTATATATATATAATTTATTTATTTATAATATGGAAACAAGAACATCTAAACTAAAAAAAATGGAACTAAAGAAATAAAAATAAAACTAAAACCTAAAATGAAATAGATTTTAATTTTTAATTTTTTGAAGTTCTAAACTCAAAATTTAAATAAAAGAAAACTGAAACAAAATTAAGACTAAATCTCAAACTAAAGCTAATCTTAAAAGTGAAAATCGATTTTTATTTTATATAATTTTTATGATTTATTAATTTTTTATTTTTTATGATTTTCAAATAAAATAAAACGAGAACTTAAAATAAAAAATAAAAATTTAAAAGGCTAGACCAAAATTAAATCTAATCTAAATATATACGGCACTTAAATCTAAAATCTAAAAAAAGTTTTTGATGTTTTTTTTATATTTTTATATTTTTTATTATAATATAAAGTTCTAAACTTATGAACTAAACTAAAATTAAATTAATCTAAACTAAAATGTAACATCCCTTATCTATATACATTAAAAAAATGAAATAATATAAGATCTAATTCTAAACTCTTTGATGTCCCTCTTTTATATGAAATTTATTAAAAAAAAAACAAAACTAGAGTGAATCTAATGGAAATCTATTTTATTTTTTAGAGTAAAAAAACTATAAAACAAAACTAGAATAGTTTATGCCAAAATCAAAACTTAGCTTGAAACTAAATCAGCATACCCACTTATCTTGAGAAGAATACCTACCCTAAACTCCAAAAACCTAGGCATGCATGGAAAAAAAACTTTATTCCTCTTGTTGTGTGTAGGTGACTACAGCTGCGTGAGAAGACTGAAGACTGGATGGCTGAAGGAAGTTATGGAGGAGTGAAATGCAGTGTTTGGAGAAACCGATGGGAGATCAAGGGTTTCTAGAGCAAACAACATTTGGGGATGCACAGAGGGCAGTTTGAATGATGTAGGTTGGAGGGATTGGAGAGCAATGACTCCACTAAGGAGGGAAATGCGTGTTGCTTTCAAGTTGGATAGCACCTTTGAAGCAACTGATTAGGGTGTGGAGATGTGTTTTTCTTATTGCAGGTGTATGGCAGCAAATTTAAACACATCAATAAAAATGGGTGGAGAGTGGAACAAGGTGAAGACTAGGGATATTGGTGCAGTGGATGGGCAGCAAGAGTGTGGAGTGATAGTTGTTGACAGTGGTGGCTGAGCAGATAGTGTGGATAGTGTGAGATAACCTAGGAGTGAAGCAACAACCTGCTCTGAAAAAATTAGAAAATTTCTTCCTCCAAATAAAAATAAACTCCAAGCAGCAGCATTGATAAACCATCAAATTCTCTCATAAAATTTGAAAATCCCCTCAAGACTATCCTTGCAAAAATGAAACATCGTGTTGCAGAGTCTTTGAGATTGCTTGATGAAACCGTGAAAATTTCCCAAAGCCTCTACCTGTAGCCTACAATGGCAAAAACATGAAACCCAGAAATAATATGTGGAAAAAACAAAACTAAAACCCTAAATCAGCTAAATAATTACAACATTTACAGCTTTTTGACTCTTAATCACTCATATTTGTCAATAATCACAGTAATATTATCAAAATTTAATTTTAATGTGAAATACTTTAGAAAACATTGCATGCATTCATAAAAAATTTTAGATCATAAAGTTGGGATTAAGAACTAGATGGGCTTTTCAGAAAACGCAATACTGGAGTTGGCTAGTTGACGATAACTTCCTTTAATGCTCGGTATACTGGTATACTACTAAGATTTCCTGCACAGTTTAAAATCAACCATTAACATAGAGGGAGAAAGCAATAGTGAAATCCAGATCAAATGGAGATACCTATAATTATATTTCACAATATAAACTATCATTTAAACCCAAGAGATCAAAAGCTATAATCAATGGCGGCTCAAAATAAAATTATGCAAAAAAATAAATCAACTTACAGCATTGAGTAACACCATGAATATTTTTAACGGCAAAGTCTTTCTTTATTGCACAAAAATGACTACAAGAGACCTTTCTTTAGCACAAGACTCTAAGATCCAATCTGATCTCAAATGACCCCTAACAATCTATTTAAAAGAAAAATTCCCAATGGCTAGTTCGATTGATCTATATCAAACTAATCTCTACATCAAGATTTTTTTAATCTCATCCCTCAAATTTTTAAATGCATTTTAATATATTAAACAATTAGAATTCTACATTTATTTACTCTAAATTTTCACTTATTATTATTTTATTTTATTTTATTTTTTATTTTTTATTTTTAAAATTTTTAATTTTACTTTTTATTTTATTTTTTATTTTTATTTTTAATTTTTAATTTTTAAATTTTAATTTTTTATTATTTATATCTTTTATCTTTTATTGTTTTTTTATTTTTTATTTTTCGATCCTCGAAATTAGCCTTTGGAAAAATCACCTAGGACCTAGGACTTAGGACTTATGATCACATTAAAACATTTCCTTACCCTCAAGACACTTTACATCATGACTTTTACAACTTTATATCTCAAGGGGGAAAATCCATTTGACATAGACCCTCATGGACCACCGAGCTTTGCGACACAAACATAATCTAACACATCAAACAACTTGTAATAACCTAACCAAATAGTTAGAATTATTTCCAGATTATTTTTACATAGACTTGAAGCACACTAGGATTCCCTAAGATTCTAATGACAATTCATTCTCGTTTTAAGGTTAGACTGAAGGAAAACTCTCCCAATCATGGATTGGTGAGACAAAAAACCTTCCAGAACGTAGATTATCACTAGAAAATTAGGTCCACCTAGGCAATTTACACACATGACTGAGATCTGCTAAGATTATTTACAATTTACACATACTGTTACACAAAAATATCGTCATCATGATTATTTGCAGTCAGTATGGGTCATCCTAAGCAAGTCTCAGACCTCAGCTCTCCAAATCAAGCTTTAGAAATGAGAGAAAGACATTAAAAATTAGTGTAACTCTGGTCCTGCACTTTCTCTCATGGTCACCTGCGGTCCCGCACCTTCTGTGTACAAAAACTGCGGACCTGCCCACTCTGTCCCTAACGGTGTAGGTGCAGACCCCTGTGAAAGTCAAAAGGCGCAAGTTTTATCTTAAAAAAATCACTTTGGGTTAATTCTAGAGGTTTCTAGAAGGAATTTTGACGTGGATTGTTCGCTCTAAGGTGGTTCATGCATCCCAAAAGAGAAGGAGCTAATCCGTTGATGAGAGGAGCTTTCCCTTTGAAGGAGGGCTTTATTCAATTGAAGGAGGACATAGTAACCTCCTTCCATTGCACTATAAATACAAGCATTGGGCTGGTTTTTAGAGATGTTAGAAGCTGAACATTTTTTAGGGTAAATGCTCGTGAAATCAAGACTTCCTAGTTAAGCCTAAAAAGGAGAGATCACATACCTTTTTTGGTTTCATTAGGGAGTGAGTGAAACTTGTCAAAGTAGAGGAGACGTCTTGCTGGACCCTGGGAGGAGCTTGTACAGTGTGAAGGCAAAGGTTGTAAGGTTCTTCTTCTTTTGAATTAATACAATCAAACTCATTTTTCCCAACAAGCATCTTATGTTATTTGTTTCATGGACTCCTTGACTTTCATGTTAAATATGTTTTATGCGGTTGCCTTTTCAGGTGCTATTTAATTTTTTTTCCTTGTTTGTGTTTTCAGATTCGCGAAAAGGAGCTCATTTGGATCGAAGGAGCGAGGGCATCCACAAGCTAGCGTTGGACCTAAGGTAGGCCCTAAAAACACTTGTTTGCTATGTCTATCAAAGCATATTTAGAGAAATATAGTGTCTGGTTGGTTTGCTTGTCATTAGGTATTCTTTAGATTCTAGGAAGGTCTATCTTGTCCGCAAGATCGACTTATTCCGTGTGACAGAATGGCGACTCCGCTGGGGACGTTATTGTTTTCCTTGTTTTTACTTTGACTTGAGAAACTCTATTGTTGTTTTTGTTTTTGGCTTGTTATGTGTAAAATTGGGTAGAGTTTGTTGATCCAGGGTTATTTTTTGTTTTTTATAGCTTTGGGAGAGGACCGCACCCTAGCCGTTTGACACAGTGCATACTTACCCGCAGCTTAGCTTTTAGCACAGAGCGGGACCGCACCTGTGCCAACTATGGACCTGCGGACCCTGTCAAAATTTTGAAAACCCTAAAATTTATTGTCAGTCAAATTAGTTTGTCTTTAGAAATTGTTATCCACTGTCGAGACCTGCATATAACTTGTCAGAAGCTTTCTTTGGATTGATTTCGTCAGTGTTAGGGTTTTAGGTAAAATTCCTAGGAGTTTTGCTTGTTGGGTTTGTTCTTCATTTTGGTTGTGTAGTGGCTCTGAGCTTAGAAGCTGTAGGGACTTTATATTACCTTAGTGTCTACCAGCCTTCTTATGAGTCTGGCCATGTATGAAATCTCCCCTTGCTGAGGAATCCACTTTGTATTTTCTCATTTCAAAACTTCGAAAAGCTTGTGTTTGAGAGTCTGGATTTTCATTAAAAAAAAAAAAAAAAACGAAATTGGTTGTTCTTGACTGATTTGTGATTCTGCATGAATTAGTCCTTAGCTTACATCTAGCTGAGTAAAACATCCTCTAAAAGACTTTTAGTAGGCTTTGACTTCAAATAGGTTTTTATAGTTTGTAGCTCTCAAAGTTAGTTATTTTTATTAGTTTTGAGTGTTTTATTTACAAAATATAAAAAAAATAATCTCTTTTGAAAAAGTTTGTTTTTTGTAGTGATTGAGTGTTTTGAAACGAAAAGGTAAATTTTTGTGAAATAATTAGTTGTCTCGTTTTGAGTGCTTTGGAAAGGAAAGGCTCTTCTTTTAATTTTTTTAATTGAGAAAGATTTGTGTTTACAAAGTATTTGCATTCTCAAACTCTTTCTTAGTTTAGAAGTTCATCGAAGAAAAAAGATTGTTTGGATCATCTTAGGTGCATTTTTAGTGATTTTGAGTCGAGTCTTCATACCACAAGTTTCATCTCCGCACCTTTGGACCTAAACAAAAACCACTAAAATTAACGCTTAAAGTAAAATTCACCTAGTAACATTTTTATTTCTAGGGCTCTCATACACCAACTTAGCTTAGGCTAGTGTCTTGGAGTAGGAGAGTAATTAACTCTCCAAGACAGTAAAAACAAACAAGTCGTTGTATCTTGTGGTAGAGAAGAAATCCAATTGTTGAATTTATGCTCTGGGAAAGCTCCTCTTAAAGGAGAAGCACGAGATCGTGTCTTAACCAATGTGGGAATCAATCCTTCCTCATTGGGAACCACGCCAAATATTCACGTATTACAAACGGTAAACCTCGAATTAGCCATTGTCGAGGAGCCTGGGGTCACTTGTTGGTAAACCTTGGATTATGTCAAGGAGCCTTCAAGGGGATTGAGCTTGCTACTCTGCCCTTGCGCATGTATCGGATCGTAGATTGTTCCCCCAGGTGTATTTGTCTCAGTTGGTAACCTTAGTGGCCATATTCTTTAGGACTCCTCTTAAGGTGACAGTGGTGGGAAGATCCCACTGTACCTGGAGCAGACGTCGGCTAGACTCACTTGGATTTTCTGGGGGGTTCACTACACTCGAGACGGTTAAGTGGAGGAACTTGTGCCAGTCTATTCATTAAGCAGGTTGTCGGGGTAACTGTTCCAACCGCCATTTCTGTACTGAACTCTGCGACGTTGGATTTCATCACCAACTAGTGTTTTCGGTCTGGAAAGTTACTATTTGTGTGTGTTTGATCTCCTACATTCTTTAGGCGTATGATTCAAATTTGTTTGTTTCTTTAGAGACTTTAGGTGCTTTTCATTGAGATTTTACTTTGTTTGTGTGTGAAGTAGTTAAAAGTCTTTAACTGTGGCTGAATTACCAAGACAGTCCCGTAGACTTCGGGGCCAGTCTCCTGAGATTATAAACGCAGATGAGTTACCGAGGAAGTCCCGTAGACTTCGGGGCCAACCTCCTTAGGAAGTACCAAGCCAACTTGAAGGCTTAAAAGTCCTCGTAACTCCTAGAGACGGTAGAGTTGGGTCACCGGAAGAAGGAGAATCTTCTTTAATAGTACATCCTGATTTTCAAACGCCAGTAGCAGAATATAATCCACAGTCAGTGTCTGTCTCCGAAATCGCTGGTAGCTTTTCATCTACTAGCGATAGAGGTGAAGAACCTGAAATATTCGAGCCTGAAAGTGATTTTGCTACTACTTCGACATCGGGCTTTGTTTCTCCATCTTTTAGTAGTCCTGGTTCACCTAGGGTAGAAAGAGTAATCACTCAAGATATTCCTTCTGGATTGATTTCTATTGAAGAACTTGCTCTGGAAGAAGAAGAAGTAGGCATCCCTATCCCTGAAAATCAACCTACTATTGAATTAAGGGAGAATGAATCAATTTTTTACAGTCCGCCTAGGAGTAGTTCTTGGTATCTTTCTTTGACTAATTATTTAGAAAACTCAAGGTTAACTTTTTCACCACCTCGTGCTCCTTATCACTCAACGCCTAGAGGTTTTTACACTCCTGTCAATATGGCAAGACAGTCGTCCATGTTTACTCAATCGCCTGAATCCTTTTTGTACAGCGGTCCATCTGTTCCCTCTGGGTATCAGTCTCTTTCTAGTACTTTTTTAGGAGCATCTCCTCAACCCATTGAGCAAGGGTTATTAACTGCAAGCAATGGTACAAAGCCGTTGAGCGTAGGAGACATTCTTATGATGTTAGGTTCCATTCCCAATCCTCAACCTCAAGGTGGCGAGTTACCGCCTAGGGGGCAACCTCAATTAATGCCCGGGGGACAACTTCAAGGCACACAATTTGCATCTAGGGGGCAACCTCAAGGACAGTACATACCTACGGGATAGTACGTTCCTCAAGGTCAACCCCAGCTTCAATATGTAGCCCAAGGTCAACCCCAGTATTAATTTATACCTCAAGGTCAACCCTAGTATCAGTATGTGCCTCAAGGGTATCAACCCCAAGGTCAATACTCGAACCAAGGTTTCCAACCACCCCAAGGTCAAACGTTTGTTCAAGGAACGGGAAATGTACCTTTCAATTATCAATCCTACCCTCAACCCGGTTATGGTCTTCAGTATTCTCAACGAGTTATGGATTAGTACCCTGGAATGAATATAGTGTGGGATTCATCGCAAACCCAATAGGTGTTGCAGCCAAGTGTACAGTTGTCATCTCAAACTCGACAACCCTTAGTTTTTGGTACATCTCAGCAACCAGTCCAGTCTAACATTCAAACTTTTGTACCTTCGGTGGTTTCTCAGCATGCACCTAGTACACCTCGTACTCTGCCTCAAACGATTGTTACAACTGCTGCTACATCTGTTCAATCTACCCCACCTAATTCTGGAGTATCGACAGCTCCGATTTCTACTGTTCCTGTATCTACTCCTTAGACGTCTTTACCACTGTCTGGATCTACGATTCAAACTTCGGTTCAAATGCCTGTAGGACAACTTGGTTTAACTACGGTCGTCACAAGTCAACCACAATTCACTTATTAACCGTACGAGGGACAATACCAATTCGGTCCTGCTGTCCAGCAGCCAGTTTATCAGTATCAACCGTATCCTGGGTACACTTATCAACAATCTCAAAAACCCCAGTACCGTCGGGTTAATCCTGGTTTCCCGGGAGGATACAATATCCCGAATGTGATTCCTATTCCTAGTTATCCTTGATATCCTCCTCCTGGGGCTGGTCTCATGACCCAGAGTTTTAGGGATCCTAATCGGCACTTACCATTTATCGCAACTTTGGACTTGCCTGACTTGTCACGCCTAACGAACAATCCCATCAATTATCTTCCATTTTGGCCGCCAATGCTGAATAAGTTGCCCAGTGACATTCCCAAGTTCGAAGGTAAACCGGGAGAGGATCCGTCGAACCATGTGATGACTTACCACCTCTGGTGTGCGTCTAACTCCATCACAGATGATTCGATCCGTCTTAGACTTTTCCAGTGCACTCTAATTGGTCTCGCGGCCAAGTGGTACATTGAGTTGCCGCGAGGCACTTTTTATAATTTTAGTCAGTTAGCTACCTCGTTTCTAACTCATTTTCAGTTGCCAGTCCGATATGACAATGGCACGGAATTGTTAACTTCGCTAAAACAATTGAAATCCACGTACATTTCAGATCATATTCACGACTGGAGATGTCGACGCCGTTTAGTGAAGGTATTTATTCCGGATCAAATCTTGGCTGAGTGGTTTGTAAAATCTTTGTTGCCAAAGATCAGTGAAGATGTTGCTAAAGCCGGAGTTGTTACTAAGGAGCAAGTCATTGCTCAATCACAGTACCTTGACTTGGTCTAGATACTCAGTCAGGTAAGTTACATGAAAAAATCCCCGATCTTCCCAAGTCAAATCAAATTGCTGCAACTCCTTTGGGATCTCATTCCGCCGATGGTATGATTGGCATGGTTAACACTAAAAGTAAGAAGAAGTCTTCCAATAATTCTTCTCCTATCATAACCTTGCCTGATTCCCTAACAGGAGATTCTTCTACATAGATTTCCGCCGATATTCACGTTGTAGAGTCGTCTACAGCCAAATCAAAATCCGGTGGGAAGAAGAAAGGAAAGAAGAAGAATAAAACGAACAAAAGTTCAAAGGAGAAACCTGAAAAGGCGGAATCCAATGACGAAAAGTGCAAACCTCGTTATCCTTGTCTCATTTGTGACAATGAACATTTTACAAGAGACTGCCCTCATCGTGCAGAGGTTGCGAAGATTGTCAAGGATTCCCAAACTCCTGTTGTTTTGAAGGATCCTTTTCCGGCTCAAGACAGCAAGATGATAGGTTCATCCTCGAGTGCCAATGAATAACCCATACTGATGATGTCCCATGTTAGGATTGCGACTCGATCGCAAGATTATGGTAGTAAGAGTCCTGTTGATGGTAAAGAAGCAAAATCTTCTCATTCTAATCCATCAACCTCAGCTTCCGGTTCCGATCCACTACAGATCGAGAAACCTAATCCAGACTTAGTAATCAAACCATCTGCCAAGGGTATACTTCGAAAGTCAGCTTTCAATCCATATGCGAGAGAGGCTCAAAATTATAACATTGTTGAGGATTTAACTGTTTCACCCTCAGCAATGTCGGCTTTGGAAGTGCTGCAATCATGCCCAGCACAATGTAAATTACTTTTGTCGGCTATAGGAGCTGTTGATATTCAGGACCGGAACCTAATAATTTTCGATCTAGAAAATAGTACACCGCGTTTTCCTCATCAAATGGCTTTCCAGATACCAGTGATAGTCAAAAACAGGCCTATTCATCGGACTGTAATTGATGAGGGAGCTTCAATGTGTATTATGTCGATACATTGTTCGAGATCGCTTGGTTTTCCTTCACTAAATCAATCCCCGGTGATTATAAAGGCCTTTGATGGCTCTGGGTTTCATCCTTTTGGCATTCTACAGGATTTGCCTATAGGGGTTGAAGGAAAAACCGTTAGTCTAGATGTGGAGGTGGTTGATGCCCCTCTAGACTACAACCTTCTCTTGGGTCAAAGTTGGTATTACGCTATGACAACGGTCGTTTCATCGGTCTTTCGAGTAATGAAATTTCCAAGCAATGGAAAGATCGTGACAATAGACCAGCTGGCTTATTTTTCATCCGACCCAGCCTCTTCGGGGAGTATTCAGCATGTTGGTAAAACGACTATCCCATATAAGGATGTTGGAGTAGGATTAGTTAAAGATGCCGGTTTACTTGGAACTTTTCTTTTTCCTCCAATCAACGCATCATCTTCATTTGCAACCATTCATATGATTACATCAGACACCATTGTTTATGATTATCCTTGGATCATTCCTTTTGAATCTGAGATAGACTCATTTGGTGATTCCATGCCTTTGAGTCCGTATGAAATTGCCTATGAAGCTATGCAGTCGTTTGCTGACTCGTTTTCAACCAGAAATGACTTAATGAATGTGGCCTGTGAGGAATCACTTTTCACATCAACCTAGGATTTAACTACGTTTTATGAACTTGTTCACTCTGATGAGAAAATTCGTGAAATCCTATGTGTAGATGATTTACCATTGGAAGATCTCCATCACCGATATTCGTTTTTACCTGAGGATGATCGTTTTGAAAATGATTTCTCATCAATCTTTACAACTGAATATGTCAAGGAACCTCAGAATCGAATGAAACATCCCGATTCGGAGTTAAATTTGGGGAACATCTCTCGAACTATTCCTATTGACATTTCGGTTAAGCCCAGAATTGTTGAAAACATTCACATAGGTGCCTCGTGTACAGATGACGAAATTCAATTATATAAGGCCCTATTTCAATAATTTCGCGACGTGTTTGCCTAGTCCTATGAGGAAATGCCAGGAATTGATCCCACGATTGTTGTTCATGAGATCAAAACATACCCAGACGCTAAACGCGTCCGGCAACGTTTGCATCAGATTCACACGCGAAAAGCTGCTGCAATTAAAGCAGAAGCTGAAAAACTATTGAAAGCAGGTTTCATTTATCCGATCTCTTTAACGGATTGGGTATCAAATATTGTTCTGGTTAACAAAAAGCAGGGAACAATAAGAATATGCATCGACTATAGGTACATTAATCGAGCTTGTCCATAGGATAATTACCCAACTCCCTATATCGATCAAATCACTGACGATTGTGCCGGCAGCGAATTAGTTTCCTTCATTGGCGGTTTTTCTGAATACAATCAAATCAATATTCTCCCTGCCAATCAACCAAAAACAACTTTCATTTGTCCATGGGGGAAATTTGCTTACTGCAAATAACCTTTTGGGCTTAAGAATGCTGGAGCAACTTTTCGAAGGGCGATGTCTTATGCGTTTCATGACATCAAACACATTGTGCAACCCTATCTTGATGACTTGCCTGCTCATTCTTTACATCGAGCTGATCACCTCATCCATTTACGAGCAATCTTTATGAGGTGTAGGATCCGGTTGAACCCACACAAATGTGTATTTTGTATAGAAATGGGTCGATTGCTAGGGTTTGTAATTTCGAAAGCCAGCATTCACGTTGATCCCTCGAAGGTCGAAGCTATCATCAAATTGCCTCCTCCTTCGAGTCTTCGCCAACTCCAAAGTTTGCAGGGGAAAGAAAAATTTTTACGACGATTCATTCCAAACTAAGCCGAGGTTACAAAGGGTTTTACCCGGTTGTTGAAGAAAAACACTCAATTCTATTGGGATGAGATAGCTCAGAAATATTTTGATGCACTCAAACACGCGTTGACCCATGCACCGTTGTTGCATCCTCCCAACTACAACTAGGTTTACTTCTTGTATCTCGCCGCCTCTCATTCCATCATTGGGATGGTCTTAGTTCAGGAAGATGAATCAGGAACGGAACATGTGATATATTACCTCAGTCGAACGCTAAACCCAACTGAGCTAAAATACTCGCATGTGGAGAAATTTGCATTAGCAGCTGTGCAAGTTGTCCAACGTTTCTGTCACTACATTCTACTACGTAAAACTACGGTAATTTCGGATTGCAACCCTATACTCTACATTCTGACCAAGCAATTACTAGGGGGCAAGTACTCTAAGTGGATCGTTATCCTGCAAGAGTTCGACTTGGAGTTTGAGAAATCTAAGTCTAAGAAATCTTTAGTTTTTACGGAATTAATGTGTGACTTCCCGCGTGCTGACACAGAAACTGTGGCGGAGGAACCCATTACGGATGAATCCTTGTTTCTAATCAGCACTTTAGATCCGTGGTATGGAGATATCATTGTTTATCTCCAGACCCAATCCTTTCGGCCAGAAATTTCAAGGTTAGAACGTCCGAAAATTCGATTCGAGTCCCAACAATTCAGGATTATCGGAGATACTTTTTATCGCCGTGGGGCGGACTCTATTTTTCGACGTTGCTTAACTCACGAGGAAGCTGAAAGGGTTCTAAATGATTGTCACTCTTGAGCGTGTGGCGGTCATATGTTTGAGTTTGGCACAACACAAAAGATATTGCGCGCTGGCTACTTCTGGCCGTCTTTATTTAAATATTGTATTATGGCGGTCCGAAAATGCCACAACTGCCAGATTTTTGATCGTAAGATGCGCGCTCCACCTGATCCTCTCCATCCTATAATTTCCGTTGGTCCTTTTGCCAAATGGGGTATCGATTTTATTACATGTAACCCTCACTCGGCTAGGGGGCATGCGTATATCATCCTTGCGGTAGATTATTTTACTAAGTGGGCCGAGGCAATGCCTACATTCGAGGCAGACAGCAAGACAACTGAAATTTTCATGTTCAATCATATAATTGCTAGGATTGGTGTCACGCAAGAAATAGTCACTGATCATGGGCGTCATTTTCAAAATGTTATGATGACCAAACTTACAGGCCAGCTTGGTTTACGTCACGATAGTTCAACCCCTTATTATCCACAAGCGAATGATCTGGTTGAATCCATCAACAAAGTTTTAGTTATCATGATCCGACGAATCATTGGGATTCATCGGTCGAATTGGCACAACATGCTATTTTCCGCGCTTTGGGCATACCGAACTTCAGTAAAAACATCAACAGGGTTCACTCCTTTCCAACTAGTCTATGGTTTGGAAGTCGTGTTACCCATTGAATGCGAAATCCCGTCACTGCAAATGGCCATCGAGTTTCTTCGAGCCACTTCCGAAGAGGAAAGTTGTTTGTTATACTTAGCTCAATTAGATGAGAATCGACGTGATGGTGCATTGGCAATCGAGACTCATGCAAAACGAATGAAAGCTCAGTATGATCGAAATGTGACCCGTCGAAATTTTTCGGAAGGAGATCTAGTCTTAGTGTATGATCAAGCTAATGATAAATTAGGCGCTGGAAAATTCATTCCTATGTGGCATGGTCCCTATGTTGTCAAGCGAAAACTAGCCAAAGGGGCTTATGAATTGGTAGACTTTGATGGGGACTCTTTGGGTAAACCCAGAAATGGCCTTTACTTAAAGAGGTATTATGTTTAAAAGAATGGGTGCAGATATTTTTAGTTAGGATAGTTTTTCTTTCTAGCTGGTGTGTTTTAGTTTAAGCAGTGTGCTTAGCTTAGAGAGTGTCTTTCTTCATTTTTCCGGCTTATCTTGGTTTTACTCTTGATATTGCAGATGTCGATGCCTCTCCAAACATACATTGGTTTCGCTGATGGTGCTTGTCGTAAAACACAGAACATCTCGTCCACAGCTTGGGTTATCTATTCACCCTCTGACGAGTTAGTATATATGCATGGGGTAAGCCTCGGTCAAACAACGAACAACATTGCCGAGTACAGTGTAGTGATTGAGTTATTACCTGAATCTATTTCATTTGGGATTTGGAGTTTGATAGTGAGGTTAGATTCTAAAATCGTTGTATTACAACTTAATAGAGTGTATGCCATTAGAAATCCAGTGTTATTAAGATTATTTTTGAGAGTGCATCTCTTGGAACGTGAGTTTGATTACATTGAATATCAACATATTCCAAGGTCTTTAAATACATTAGCAGATGCAATTTCTTCTCGAATATTAAATATACATTTGCAATAATCATACATGTAAATTTAAAAGCGTTCCATAACATGATTAACAAGATAAAGCCGGTAATAGTGATATATATAGGAGTGTGTCAAAAAATACATCGTCTTCGATCATAGGTTGAAAAACACCTTATGATCATGATAAGTACAAAAAACAAAAATGTCACATGTGCCCACTATAGGTGATCATCCTATCACTGGTGATGATCTCTATAAGAAACCACTGTACGGGCCACCTTGCAAAGGAACCTTCTAAAAGGTCCCGGGACTCCAATCACATAGCGCTGAAGTCGACGAGGAATGTCATCTATAGTGGTATCAGGAATATCTCTTGTCAAGCGCTCGAGATGACCCTCCAACTCAGCCAAAACCTCTGCTGACTCGTCCTGTGGGGCTGGTGCGGGTGCAACTGGTTGTTTTCTCTCGAAAGGAAGGAGAGCGGCTGGTCGTTGTGGACCCACATATGCATTTTAAAAATTTTACTATCAGTTTTGAGACGATGGAAAAATAAATAAAAAATTAAAATAGGAAAATGGTGAAAAGGATTTTACCTGACTCATCCCACTGCTCTCCTGGTGGAAGAACCATGTCTGGGTCACCATGAAAATCTATCCCAGCATAAGGAAAGTCCTGAATGGAAAAGACCTGGTTTTCCAGCCATTGGAAATACTCAGGTTTGAAATGATCAACCTCTGTCCTCTTGTCCGGGTGAGGGCCATGACTGCGACCCATCACATTAGTTTGGGCTCTCGAGGAAGCCCAGCTCCAACAGTAAGGTGTTGTGGGATCAGCATAGGAACCCTCTCCAGGCCAAAAATCATGACCAAAACCCCATAACCAAAGGTCTTTAGTCGTCCGTTCTTGGCCCTGGTCAGTTGGCCTTTCACATTGGCCAACACGGCATCGCACCAGTTGAAGATGGTGCATCGGGAGCAATCAACTACCATACGCATCTGGGATCCGGTGGCAATATGTAATGTGGTAGCTCTGCAAAGTCTGGTGACGGTAAACGCAATCACCATAAGTTCAGGACGTGATATTGTCTTTATGACTATCCCTTTGTCTCTGGCCTGGCTGTTCCAGTACTCTAGCCGAAGGCTATCGACAGACTGGCCACCTGGCATAGTCCCGTGCACAGTCAAGTCTTCGCCTCTCTTGGGAAAACCAGTCAAGAAATATATGTCCGCCGGCTCGATTTCGAGCTGGTGGCCACCAATGAAGAAACACTAGTCCTGTATGCTCCATCTGTCAACCAACCACTGTAAGAAATCCACCTGAGCCCTCATGCCATGAATGGCCCATAATTTACACAGTCTACACGCCCTCAAAGCATCAATAGAAGGCTGATGATTCCATGCGGCAGCATCCACATCCTCGTGCTCTCGTTCACGCCAATCTAGCATGATGTGCTCTCTGCATCAAGCATAAAGATTAATTTAATTTCTAGGAAATATTTTGGTTGGTCCATTTTTGAGAATTTTTGGGTTCAAAACCCTTGCGATGGGGTATGCACCCTCTGGGTTAGACACACTGCGGGGGTTCGCACTTTGTCTACATGGAAGGTGTGGACCCCGAGCTTTGACCCAATGGAGAAAAAGTCGCGGTCCGCAAGCCCGCAATGGTAAACCTGCGGGCCCCCGCTGTATTTTCAACCAACGAAGGACTTGGCACGAGTTTTTTGTATCCAGGAGGAAGTCTAACCGGTGAAACCGGACGATCTTCCAAAACTCTCTTCGCTTCGTCTAAGAAGGGACAACGGTGGATGGCGTGATCGCCTTTACACAGTTTGCAAGGGGATCTTGCTCCCACCCTTTGTCTTGAACCTTCACTTTCGCTGGTTGACGGTAAGCATTCAACATGGTTATCAGAGGTTGATGCCCCCGAATTGTGCAAACGAGGTGACCAGTCCCTTAGTATCCGGGGAATACAGGGACAATCTCTATGGAAGTGGTCTCCTCTACATATGACACATGGCGATTTAGGCCCGGTCTGTGCTGTGTGTGGATTTTTGTAAGATGTCTTTTGCTTGCCCCCAGTCGCCTTAGGCTCCTTCTTCTTCCTCTCCTTCTTCTTCTTCTTCTCCTTCTTCTCCATGGGAGCTTGGCTTTTGCCGGCTCTACCTCGCGAAGATGAAGGATTAGAGGAAGAGTTATAGGATGTAGAAGGCTAGTGGGTAGCTCTAGACTCATCTAACTGTTGACTCGACTGTTCAAGAACCATGGTGGTCTGAACTACATTGGTTGAGAATAGCCAAATAGGCAAGCCAATTGTCAGTCCTGGAAGCGACAATGTGGCCATGTGGGGCGCACCAACTTCTCCCCAAGAGGAGAATGGACTAGGATTTCCATCATGTGGAATTCCTTGGTTGGGGCGTTCCATGTTCTCAACCTAAGATCAACGCGGGAATAGGAGGTGATTATGTTCTGTTTAAAATAAATTTTATAACGACGCTTAGACACAACTTGCTTTTTCACTTTTTAAGAGTCAAGAAAAAGCTAAAGATGACTCTAGTCTCCTTTGATGTTTTAACGAGCCCAAAGTGACAAATGCTCGGATGGATTTTTTCAGTTATAGAGTTTGAAAAAGGCCAAAAGAAACTGCTCTGGAGTTCTAGGCAGAGGGTGTGCCAAACTTTTCGCAAAACCACAGAATATGTTTTACGATACGAGTGGTCGATCTTCGTGAATGCTGTGTTCACTGCATTGCGATCAGTAGGGCGGCCGACACGGTTTCCTATGGATAAAGGCTTTGTTCCTATAGGGGTCTCCCAATATATACGCGACGGTACGTGGGAGCACAAGTCCATATTGATACTTACCACTTCACCGTGGAGGAATCACCCAACCACTCAACGCTAAGATATCACGTTTAACGACGCCGGAACACGTCTCTAGCTTAGACCTCTATGTGTTTGTGTTATGTTTCAATGCGTTGTTATGTAAATTCAATTTATTTTAAGGTTGATCTTGTTTAGCAGTTTGCCTTTATGGATCACCACGAGATGTATGATAACACTCCTAAATGCAGCCTAAGATGATAAGCAAGCTTTTCAATCTTTCAACTTTGAAAATCTTAACTACTGAGGGAAAAGAAAGATAACATCTTTTCACACAGATCATAGAGCACACACTAATGCACTTTTTCCTAAATCAACAGGCAAGCTGTCATAATGCACATGCACAATGCAAGTATTTCTTTTCTCTTTCTTAATGTTTGTGCGACACAAAAAGAAAGCTGTTGTATAACTTTGAATTCAATTTCAAGTGAAAGCAAACAAGCTTGTCCAAAACCAAAAGACACCTTAAGATTTACTTGTTTCGACACTAGAAATATATAAATTCAAACCATATGACGAAAGAAAAAGCTCAATCAGCTATGAACAACAAACAAACTAACTCTTAAGATCAAAACGACACTTTATCACAGGTCTAGATCTAAGAGGCCACAACAAGACTAGTTCACTTTCGTTATGGGAAACTGTAAATTATATAAGAAATACACAAAGAACAAACATAGTTTCTTTATACAACCGAGGCGGAATAGTGGCAAGGAAAGTTGGTTTCAGATAGGCACATTGATTGGTAACAGGCATCAAAAACAAGAGTGAAAACAGGGCAAGAAACAGCAGGAAACCCTAGTAGCACAAGGCAAGACTGGTCCAACGCAGGTGGTACACAGGCAGTTTGACCTTCAGCGCAGGTAGCCCCTTCGGGAACTGTGCTGAAATGCAGACAGCCTTCACACAGCCTGCACTGAAGGACGAAACTTTCGTTTCTCTTGGTTTCCGGGTCACAGATTGCTCACAAATTCACAGTTTTTGGCCAGATCATAAGCTATCAGTCAAGGACACACTAAGGGATGAGAAGGAAGATGAAAAGCTATCACTAAGAGCTTATTAGAGTCCTTGTGGATCAGCTCTTCAAATCATAAACTTGCCCAAAAACTGAGCTAGAGTAGCTGCCCTCTACTTTGCATTTGAAAGATCCAAATGCAGTTCGATTCGGTACTCCCTTTGTTTATGAAATGAATAGAAAAAACACAAACAACCAACAAGATACGATCCCCAGCGGAGTCGCCAATTTGTTGTTGGGAAAAGTATCCAATACGGAATGACCCTATCCCACTCTAAGGGTGATAGTACCTCAGCAACAACCGAATGCAAAGCTATTCAAGATTACTTCTTTATGAGATGTAAGAGAGAGGAGAAAGAGATCCACTAACCGTTATCTTCCGCTAATGATTGATCCAATCTTCCCTCTTTGCTGCTTGCTCCCAGCTCCTTGCTCTTTCACTGGCCCAGCTACAAAAAGGTCCTGCAAAAGCACAAGAAATGGAAACTACAAGAAGCATACATCCATAATTGATTCAAGGATTAGAATAAATCAAATATACAAGCATCGATACGCCACAGAGACACATGTATATAGAAGAATCTCAAATGCTTTATTAATGGAAGAAGTAAAGTTCTGAGAGTGTTACAACCATAAGAGGCCCAATCCAGCAACACCTCCCAGCAGAAAGAAATCTCCTCTTCACCTCCTTCAAGCAAATCACCCAATAGTTCTATACTCAAACGGACAGCACTTCCTTACATTCACAAGATTCCAGCCTCCCTAGACCTCATGAGAGAGCTCTATATATAGGAGTTTTGGAGAAAGGATGAGTCAGCTTGAGGCTGGCATGAAGCTGACTAGTGTCCTCTCCCACTTCAATTATTCTTCAGTTCTTGAGTCCACTTGGAGTTTCTTGCTTCCACTTGGAGATCTAGATCCTCTTACTCATCACAAGGTAAATTCCCTGATCCAAGTGTCATTTTGGAAGCTTCCTAAGCATTTGACACCTTGCAGAATGACTATGCCACTTGGCCAATCTCGCCCAGCGCAGGTAGCCTTCATTAGATTTGAAATTCAGTGCAGGTACATAGTGGAGCAGTTGACATTCAGCGCAGATTCTCAGTGGAGAAGTTGACATGATCCAGAATTAGCTTGTTTTTGAGTGTTTTCAGGTGGAGAACTGATATTTAGTGCTGTGGTTTGCTGACCTTGTTCCTCTAGGGGAAGGAACAACATGTTTAGGGACTTTGGATCCCTCAGATTATTGACATTTCATGCTTCATGCTGTAAGGCACAAAAATGTCTATAACAGTTGCCCCCTAAAGTATGAGGTCGTTTATCGGGTGAAATGCTTTATCAGGAGGATCCGAAGTTCATTCAATCGCTGAGAGGTGACCTGTAATAAAATACAATACAATACATTATTTTTCATTCTGCTTTCATGATCTAGCTGAGGCGAGAATTCCCATGCTCAGCTTTATAAATTCATTTTGGTACATAGAACAGACGATCGTCTGATGGTAGACTGATAATTCTCTGCTGAAATTATCATCCTTTGAGTAGGATGATCATCTGTTGCAATGATGTACACATCAAATGTCTTTATATTTCCTGAATATATATCGCAGCCCGGATGGATGAAACTAGATCCGGGGTCTTCAAACGCGTTCGATCTTCACTCTAAGTACAAGTCGATCCATGTGAGAATTGCATTGAAGTCGAACATGGAAAGACATCGCTTGATTACCGGTCAATCATGTAAACCGTTAACAAGCGCGAGAGGAATCACCAATAATGACAATGACCCTCAAGGTACTGCAGTACAATTCACGTAGTGTGAATAAAGGACTTGGCGTCGAACACCATGCAAAATCTTCTGGTCGAAGGTCATTGATTTATACCTGATGCCGGAAGTGAGAAACTTGCCATTGAGGCATGCAAGCTTCAAAGTACTAAGGGGGTTGTTCCTAGATCAACTTCTTGGATAATGAGCTGAAGTCAACAAGAAGTGATCCGTCAAAGGAGGGCCTTAATGAATCCCACATCATTGACACGGAACGGAGCTAATGATTTTAGTGGAGGCGAAAACAATTTGTGAAATATGATTCAGGGTGGCGATCATGGGTGGATGAAGGATAATGTATGGCAATGGATGGGACACGGTTGACTCTTTCTGAACAACATCTCTTGAACATATAACGACACTGATGTGATGGATCGGTAGCATTACCCCAAATGTGGATGGTTTGGCGAGGACCATGGTGATGAGACTGGTGAATGAAACAACCCAACCCGATGTGATACGGAGGACAAAGTGTCATGTTCAAGAGCGACTTGCTACCATTAAAGCTTTGAGGTTCTCCCAATTTTTCCCCAGTCATTTCTGACCAGTACCTCTTTATTTTTGTCAAGCTTGAGGAGGATAACATATGCTTGTTCTATAACCTGCCCTTCGGGCAAGCCCATCGCTATGTTTTAACGAGCTTAGCGATAGGGAAACTCGTTCTCGTCTAAAGACAAGTTTGTCGCTATTTAATCATTTTAACGAGTCTAACGACAAGGAAAATTCGGTCCTTTTCATTTTTAGAGAGTCTGAAAAGGTATAGAAAGTTAAATCCAAAATTCCTTTTTCGTCATCTAATCCCTTAAGTCCGAAAAAGTATAAAACAATACAGAAGGGATGAGTTTTCGATAACTTTAATGAGCCAAATAAAACAAGTGCTCGACCTTTTTGTGTAATAATCCCTCAGGTCCAAAAAGATTAAAATCTAGAGGAGGGATAGCTCTTCCGGTCACTTTAACGAGCTGGAAGGCCAAAACTCGGCAAACTTTTCATATTTTACGAGTCAGATGAAAAGAGCTCAAAGAAGACTCGTCTTTTGAGGAACGAGTGATAAACAGGGATAGCAGCAGATTCCAGGTACAGGTTGGAATTTTCCAATCACGACAGTGTCACAAGGATGGCTAGGTGAAATCACTCTTCGTAGTTGTTCCTCAAAATGGGTAAACAATCATATGGGGGTGAACGATCGGCCAAATGGAGTGGAGGTGGCAAGTGCAAACACGACCAAGGCTTTTTATGGCTAATAAATTTACCATCACAATGGTTATTTACCGGAATAGGTTCATTTTTTAATGAGCTTAAACTCTGGGGGAAACTCTTGCTCACGCTTTTCTATTTTTTGACGAGCATAGATTCCACGGTAAAACTGCTCGATCTTATGTTTATTTTTTAACGAGCATGAACTATGTGCTAAAACTGCTCGGATCTCGCTTTTCTATTTTTTAACGAGCATAAATTCTGCGGTAAAACTGCTCGAAAATACCAGTCATAAGATAAGAAATGTCTCCTGTGAGATCTCTATTTTTTATAGAGCTTCATCTTCACGAAGCTTTGCTCCCTCTCATCCTTTCTTTATGCAAGTTTAGAAATGGCTAATCCCAAAAATAGATAAATAACCACCCCTAGCTTGCACTCCAAAAGGTTTGCATGCCCCCAGGTATAAAGTACAATTTCAAGGCTGCCCCTACTTATCCGATAAAACATTTGTTTTAAAGGGTGAGGCTTGCCTCTTTCTGGTTACCCAAAGATTGTTTTGTTAACACCATCAAACGAAAACATTTCCTCGGCACTGTCTACCGAAGTAGACAATGGTGAATGATTGTTGTCAAACAAGTAACCTTATCAAAAGAATCTTGTTCTAGAACAACCCCTCTTCCATCCACGGACGGGGTATGGACTAGTCATATTCTTTTGCGGAAATTCTACCTTATACCCAAGGTTTCCTCTGCCCGAAGCAGACCAGGATGCATGCCCCCTGGGTTCCAGTCCCATCTTTCCGAATCACTCGCACTCATCGGGAAGGAGGACTGGGGGTGGAGACATTTCTTGGGTGAATAGACCATTGAGGGTTGGTATGTCACTATTTGCGATGCGTGATCCTGGAAATGAAAGTTGGTCTACGAGCTTGACCATTCTTCCTTCGTGTGGAAAACACATTACTCTAAAGAGTGAGGAGACTATAGCTCCCACGCAATATATATAGTCTCGTCCAAGGAGTAGGTTATAATCCAAGGGTCCTTGAACAACCATCACGTTCATCTGAATGGTCTTCCCTTTCAATGTAATAGGCACATTGGGGAGGATCCCTAATGCTCGACTGGTTCCTTTATCAAAACCCGAGAGATTTCTTATCTCAGGCAAAAGCTCCGGGGAACCCAGTGCTTTCCAAGCAATAGAGGAAAGGATACTCGAAGATGCCCCTTCATCAATGATAGTTCCAGCCATTACCATGCTGTAAATTTGGACGATGATTCTGAATGGTATACTGGCTGGTAACCGGGGTCTGCCTAGTTGGTTCCAATCAAAGGACACAACCGGGTTGCTTGGTGGTGGGACCGAATACACGGCCGGATATGACCCTGACGATGTTCCTTTCTGTGATAAAGGAATGGGCGCATTGCCCTGATGCTCATCAAATTCGGTGTTGATGAAAAGAATCCGGATGGTGTCATCCTTATTCTCTTCAGTGAGGGTGTCATTTGAAGATGAATCTTCAGTGACGGTGTCATTTGAAGATGAAACCTCTGAAGGCGGAACCGGGTCAACTGCCGTATCGACCTTTAGACTTTCATCTGTTCTGGATTCAGTAGGTTCATTTTCAATGACTGACGCTTCAGCTGACCACTTGAGTGGGCCAGCTGTATTTTCAACCAACGAAGGACTTGGCACGAGTTTTTTGTATCCAGGAGGAAGTCTCATCGGTGAAACCGGACGATCTTCCAAAACTCTCTTTGCTTCGTCTAAGAAGGGACAACGGTGGATGGCGTGATCGCATTTACACAGTTTGCAGGGGGATCTTTCTCCCCCCCTTTGTCTTGAACCTTCACTTTCGCTGGTTGACGATAAGCATTCAACATGGTTATCAGAGGTTGATGCCGCCGAATTGTGCAAACGGGGTGACCCGTCCCTTAGTATCCGGGGAATACACGGACAATCTCTATGGAAGTGGTCTCCTCTACATATGACACCTGGCGATTTAGGCCCGGTATGTGCTGTGTGTGGATTTTTGTCAGATGTCTTTTGCTTGCCCCCAGTCGCCTTAGGCTCCTTCTTCTTCTTCTCCTTCTCCTTCTTCTCCTTCTTCTCCATGGGAGCTTGGCTTTTGCCGGCTCTACCTCGCGAAGATGAAGGATTAGAGGAAGAGTTATAGGAAGTAGAAGGCTGGTGGGTAGCTCTAGACTCATCTAACTGTTGACTCGATTGTTCAGGAACCATGGTGGTCTGAACTACATTGGTTGAAAATAGCCAAATAGGCAGGCCAATTGTCAGTCCTGGAAGCGACAATGTGGCCATGTGGGGCACACCAACTTCTCCCCAAGAGGAGAATGGACTAGGATTTCCATCATGTGGAATTCCTTGGTTTGGGCGTTCCATGTTCCCAACCTAAGATCAACGCGGGAATAGGAGGTGATTATGTTCCGTTTAAAATAAATTTTATAACGACGCTTAGACACAACTTGCTTTTTCACTTTTTAAGAGTCGAGAAAAAGCTAAAGATGACTCTAGTCTCCTTCGATGTTTTAACGAGCCCGAAGTGACAAATGATCGGATGGACTTGTTCAGTTATAGAGTTTGAAAAAGGCCAAAAGAAACTGCTCTAGAGTTCTAGGCAGAGGGTGTGCCAAACTTTTCGCAAAACCACAGAATATGTTTTACGGTACGAGTGTTCGATCTTCGTGAATGCTGTGTTCACTGCATTGCGATCAGTAGGGCGGCCGACACGGTTTCCTATGGATAAAGGCTTTGTTCCTATAGGGGTCTCCCAATATATATGCGACGGTACGTGGGAGCACAAGTTCGTATTGATACTTACCGCTTCACCGTGGAGGAATCACCCAACCACTCAACGCTAAGATATCAGGTTTAACGACGCTGGAACACGTCTCTAGCTTAGACCTCTATGTGTTTGCGTTATGTTTCAATGCATTGTTGTGTAAATTCAATTTATTTTAAGGTTGATCTTGTTTAGCAGTTTGCCTTTATGGATCACCACGAGATGTATGATAACACTCCTAAATGAAGCCTAAGATGATAAGCAAGCTTTTCAATCTTTCAACTTTGAAAATCTTAACTACTGAGGGAAAAGAAAGATAACATCTTTTCACACAGATCATAGAGCACACACTAATGCACTTTTTCCTAAATCAACATGCAAGCTGTCATAATGCACATGCACAATGCAAGTATTTCTTTTCTCTTTCTTAATGTTTGTGCGACACAAAAAGAAAGCTATTGTATAACTTTGAATTCAATTTCAAGTGAAAGAAAACAAGCTTGTCCAAAACCAAAAGACACCTTAAGATTTACTTGTTTCGACACTAGAAATATATAAATTCAAACCATATGACGAAAGCAAAAGCTGAATCAGCTATGAACAACAAACAAACTAACTCTTAAGATCAAAACCACACTTTATCACAGGTCTAGATCTAAGAGGCCACAACAAGACTAGTTCACTTTCGTTATGGGAAACTGTAAATGATATAAGAAATACACAAAGAACAAACAAAGTTTCTTTATACAACCGAGGCGGAATAGTGGCAAGGAAATTTGGTTTCAGATAGGCACATTGACTGGTAACAGGCAGCAAAAACAAGAGTGAAAACAGGGCAAGAAACAACAGGAAACCCCAGTAGCACAAGGCAAGACTGGTCCAGCGCAGGTGGTACACAGGCAGTTTGAACTTCAGCACAGGTAGCCCCTTCGGGAACTGCGCTGAAATGCAGACGACCTTCACATAGCCTGCACTGAAGAATGAAACTTTCATTTCTCTTGGTTTCCAGGTCACAGATTGCTCACAAATTCACATTTTTTGGCCAGATCAGAAGCTATCAGTCAAGGACACACTAAGGGATGACAAGGAAGATGAAAAGCTATCAATAAGAGGTTATTATAGTCCTTGTGGATCAGCTCTTCAAATCATAAACTTGCGCAGAAACTAAGCTAGAGTAGTTGCCCTCTACTTTGCATTTGAAAGATCCAAATGCAGTTCGATTCGGTACTCCCTTTGTTTATGAAATGAATAGCAAAAACACAAACAACCAACAAGATACGATCCCCAGCGGAGTCGCCAATTTGTTGTTGGGAAAAGTATCCAATACGGAATGACCCTATCCCACTCTAAGGGTGATAGTACCTCAGCAACAACCGAATGCAAAGCTATTCAAGATTACTTCTTTATGAGATGTAAGAGAGAGGAGAAAGAGATCCACTAACCATTATCTTCTGCTAATGATTGATCCAATCTTCCCTCTTTGCTGCTTTCTCCCAGCTCCTTGCTCTTTCACTGGCCCAGCTACAGAAAGGTCCTGCAAAAGCACAAGAAAAGGAAACTACAAGAAGCATACATCCATAATTGATTCAAGGATTAGAATAAATCAAATATACAAGCATCAATACGCCACAGAGACACATGTATATAGAAGAATCTAAAATGATTTATTAATGGAAGAAGTAAAGTTCTGAGAGTGTTACAACCATAAGAGGCCCAATCCAGCAACACTTCCCAGCAGAAAGAAATCTCCTCTTCACCTCCTTCAAGCAAATCACCCAATAGTTCTATACTCAAACCAACAACACTTCCTTACATTCACAAGATTCCAGCCTCCCTAGACCTCATGAGAGAGCTCTATATATAGGAGTTTTGGAGAAAGGATGAGTCAGCTTGAGGCTGGCATGAATCTGACTAGTGTCCTCTCCCACTTTAGTTATTCTTCAGTTCTTGAGTCCACTTGGAGTTTCTTGCTTCCACTTGGAGATCTAGATCCTCTTACTCATCACAAGGCGAATTCCCTGATCCAAGTGTCATTTTGGAAGCTTCCTAGGCATTTGACACCTTGCAGAATGACTGTGCCACTTGGCCAATCTCACCCAGCGCAGGTAGCCTTCATTAGATTTGACATTAAGCGCAAGTACAGAGTGGAGTAGTTGACATTCAGCACAGATGCTTAGTGGAGCAGTTGACATGATCCAGAATTAGCTTGTTTTTGAGTGTTTTCAGGTGGAGAACTGATATTTAGTGTTGTGGTTTGTTGACCTTGTTCTTCTAGGGGAAGGAACAACATGTTTAGGGACTTTTGATCCCTTAGATTATTGACACTTCATGCTTCATGCTGTAAGGCACAAAAATGTCTATAACATGTTATCCTCCTCAAGCTTGTCAAAAATAAAGAGGTACTTGCCAGAAATGGTGGGGGAAAAGAGAGAAAAAAGAGTTTGTTTGTCATACTTTGTAACCACTCTTGAACACGACACTTTTATTCACCTGGGTTGGGAAATCCTTTGCCTAACAGTTGATCAAACCACATTGAAAGTCTTCAGGCGATTTCTGGGTATTAACTTTGGGTCAATTGTCACCAAACCATCTGTCGTGTTGTTATGTGTTCAAGAGGTCACTGCCAATAAGCCATTCATCTGCAAAATATATGTCATCCATCTTGACCATCCCTGAGTCAGTCTTTGCAACTAAATTTCTTCAACTTGATCTATGATTTCGTGTTGTGGGCTTGCCTACGACAGATCGCTTTCTATCGACATCAGCTCATTATCTAGAAAGATGATCTAGGAATCGTCAGTACCTTGAGATCTGCATGCATCAATGATAGATTTCTCACCTTTGACGACAATTTACATCATTGACTTTCGATCAAAGGATTCTGTAACATGCTCGACATCAACACATCTATTCACATATCATGGCCTGTACTGGGTACTTTGAGAGCCATTGACATTACTGGTGGTTTCTCTCACACTTGTTTACAATTTACATCATTGACTGGTAATCAAGAAGTTTCTACCATGTTCGACATCAACACATTCATTCGCATGGATAGAATCGTATTGTTTCGGGAAGTAGAAATGAAGACCTTGGATCTAGTTTCCACAATCTAGGCTGCGAGGAATTTTGTATTCATTATATAATGGACTATTCATGAACATATGGTTGCATCCATACTGTGTCCGAGTCTATACTTGTGATGTTTTACAAGATCATTCCTGTATCAGAGCAGTAGTTAGTTTTTCTAGTCAGTTTTTATTTGAGTATGGGAATGCCTACCTCAGCGATGATATGATCTCATATATATATCTTGCATTGGATGTTTTTACAGGTTCCAACCGGGTTCTCCACAAGATGATCCTCGAAATGATAAAGTACTTCACTCTTCCTAAATGATAAGAAATCCTCATCTATTACAGACTTCGCACTTTAGGGGGCAATCTGTTACACAAAAATATCGTCATCATGACTATTTGCAGTCAGTGTGGGTCTATCATCACTTGTACTGTCCTCCTAGGTAAGTCTCAGACCTCAACTCTCCAAATCAAGCTTTAGAAATGAGAAAAAGACATTAAAAATCAATGTAACTCTGGTTCCGCACTTTCTCTCATGGTCACCTGCAGTCCCGCACCTTCTGTGTACAAAAACTGCGGACCTGCCCGCTCTGTCCCTAACAGTGTAGGTGCAGACCCTTGTGAAAGTCAAAAGGCACAAGTTTTATCTTAAAAAACTCACTTTGGGTTAATTCTAGAGGTTTCTAGAAGGAATTTTGACGTGGATTGTTCGCTCTAAGGTGGTTCATGCATCTCAAAAGAGAAGGAGCTAATCCCTTGATGAGAGGAGCTATCCCTTTGAAGGAGGACCTAGTAACCTCCCTCCATTGCACTATAAATACAGGCATTGGGCTGGTTGCTACGGAGGTTAGAAGCTGAACGTTTTTGAGGGTAAATGCTGGTGAAATCAAGACTTCCTAGTTAAGCCTAAAAAGGAGAGATCACATACCTTTTTTGGTTTCATTGGGGAGTGATTGAAACTTGTCAAAGTAGAGGAGACTTCTTGCTGGACCCTGGGAGGAGCTTGTACAACGTCAAGGCAAAGGTTGTAAGTTTCTTCTTCTTTTGAATTAATACAATCAAACTCATTTTTCTCAACAAGTATCTTATGTTATTTGTTTCATGGACTCCTTGACTTTCATGTTAAATATGTTTTATGCAAATGGATTTTTAGGTTCTATTTAATTTGTTTTCCTTGTTTTTGTTTGCAGATTCGCGAAAAGGAGCTCATTTGGATAGAAGGAGCGAGGGCATCCACAAGCTAGCGTTGGACCTAAGGTAGGCCCTAAAAATACTTGTTTGCTATTGTCTATCAAAGCATATTTAGAGAAATATAGTGTCTGGTTGGTTTTCTTGTCATTAGGTCTTATTTAGATTCTAGGAAGGTCTATCTTGTCCGCAAGATTGACTTATTCCATGTGACACATGTAGACTGGGTTTACAACATAACATGATCAGGTCGACAATGAATGTCAAATGGCACAGACACGTTAATCAAGCGCTATTCCTTTTGCGAAGAAAAGGGGGTGTACTCCTATGGGTAGTTGACACATAGTGGTCAACACACCGAACGTGAGAGAAGGCAACATTGTCCCCATTATGCATGAAACTCTTCATTTAGAAGCAGAGATGATGAAAAATCACTCACCTGGTTTGACTTGGAGTATCCAGCTGCCAATTGACAACATTCAAACCCATGATAACATCTACAAGAGAAAAACCCTTGAAAATGCACGGGCTGGAGGTACATGTGGAAGAGGAATAGAGGGACTATTGTCAACCCTATTGGAGAAAAACAATAGAATAACTGTGTAGAATATGTGAAACAAAACCCTTCAAAACAAATTGCTTACGTGATGAAAGAAGGCCTCTCGCTATGAGCTAGCATTTCTTGGAATGTGTAGCGTAGAAAAAAAGGGTTATTTTGAATACAATAACTTTATAATGAAGGTGGAACACTAAAATAAAATACCCATTGAAACTGAGGACAATACACTTACTTAAATCATAGCATCGATACCTTGCTAAGCTAGCACCACGAAGGGTTCCCAAAAGAGTTGCCCTCTTCCTACATAATCACAATCGGGGGTATATTTGTATATTTTTAAAATTTGTAGATTTTCATGTAGATTAACATCTCATGTAATGTACTAAAAGACAAGACAATAATATACTCTACTCTTTAAACAACACAAACCAATGATTGATAAAAACTATAATCAACCAGAGGAAGATAATTAAAGACACATAACACGAGTGTGTCTCTAGGGAAATCCACTACACAAAACCCCAACTATCTATTGCATTAATCGCACATGTGAGAGATAATACAAATCTTGTTGTCATAAGAACAATTCACACAATTATGATCAACTATCTACCTCACTGGGCCACATTGATCAACACTTAGTCAATTTTTACTTCGTGTTGAGCCCCTATTTCCTTGCACAATTCATGTGAGGAATCTACCATATTTAATTGAGAATTCCTTCTTCCATAACTTTGCAATCCAAATCTAGTGATCTGTACAACTCAGATCATTCTACAACTTATAGCACATTGTCCCTACACTTTAGTATCAACTCGACCTTTCTTTGAACTTACATGCATGAGTTTCTCATGAAGGAATCTTCAGTTAGTTGGAGTAACATTAAGGATGCACTAGTGCACTAACTAACTAATAGACCTCTACTAGTTCCACAAACAATTAGAATTAGTTTAACTATCCATAATTCAGTCAAACAAAGTTATCTAATCAAAACTAAAATAAATTCATCGTGGACCCCTAAAATTTAGGGAGAACATATACATGGCTACAAATATACTTCCAACTCCAAAATTACTAAGCTAATTAAGTCCGTCAAACTTAAGTAACTATTTACAAATAGCTATGAGAATAGAATTCGATTTTAATTCATAGTTTAATTAAGTGAAAAATTAAAGTTTAAAAAAAAAAAAAAGAGTTGAATTTCTTGTTGTCATTTCTCAATACTCCCTCTCAACAAGAAAGGTATTATCAACTATCTCGATCCTATCTCCTTGAAACACGAATTTACATTTGGACAATGCCTTTGTGAAAATGTTAGCATCTTGCTCCTCCGTGGGAATGTATTCAAACAACATAATCCACCTAGATACAGAATCTATGAGATGATGATATCGGATATCAATATTTTCAAAATGTCAGAATCTTTCTCCTCCGTGGGAATGTACTCCAACAACGCAATCCACCTAAATATACAATCTCTGAGATGATAATATTGGATATCAATATTCTTGGACCAATCATGAAAAACTATATTTTCTAAGAGTTTGATAAAAGTTTCATTATCACAGTAAATCACCATTGGATCCATATGCTAACCAAACAAGCCAACCAGAATCTTCCTCATTGAGATGGCCTCACATGATGCCTGAATTGTAGCTATGTACTCTACCTTTGTTGAACATAGTGCAATTGATCTATGTTTCTTGTTGTACCAAGAAATTGTCATTGCCCCAATACCAAGGATCACTTATTATGTGCTCTTCCCATCGGATGAACTCCCTACGCAATCTGCATTGGTGAATCCTTGAATCTTAACTCTCTATCTATGTTTGTACCACAATCCATACTGAGTAGTTCCCTTGAGGTATCTCATCACATGCTTTTTCACCTTCCAATGCAGCTTGGTAGGCCTAACCATCGCTTCATTAAGATGGTTAATTTCATAGAACATATCCAATCATGTGTTCACCAAATACATGAGTGAACCCAAAATATTACTTTAAACAATAGATTCAACTACTTCCCCTAAAGTAGCACCCTCCTTCCTCCAATTAACTGCTAGAGGAGTCTCCATGGATTTGTTGCTCTCCATGTGAAACCTGTTGAGTATCTTGTTGACATACTTTCCATGAGATGCAAACAATTCCCCATCACCCTTCCATACTTCCATGCCCAAAAAGTAATGCATGAGCCGCATGTCCTTCATCTAAAGCTCTCTTGCAAGGTCATCCTTACAAGACTTGATCAATTTATCATCACTTCCCAAAATCGAATCTTCAACATATAACAGAGTGATCAACAATTTAACTTCCACCACTATGTGGTACAGGTTGGCATCCACTTCACTGTTGGTGAAGCCCAACCTGGTGAAGTAGCTATCGATCCTAGTCTACCAAGCACGAGGTGCTTACTTTAGCCCATACAACACCCTCTTGAGCTGGCACATATGTGACTCATGATCGAAGGTCTCAAAACCTTCAGGTTACGCTATGTAAACCTCTTCCTCAATCATCCCATTAAGGAAGGTTTTCTTTACATCCATATGATATATCTTCCAACCCATCTCTGCTAATAGTGCCAATATTGATCTGATCAATGAGTACCTTCAAACAAGAGCAAAGGTCTCATCATATTCAATCTCCTCTACCTGTGAGAAGCCACGGGCCACAAACCTAACCTTGTGACTTTCCACAATACCATTTACATCTTTCTTTACCTTGTAAAGATATTTGGATCTCACCACTGACATGTCATCCATTCTTGGGATCACATCCCAAACATTGTTACGAACTATGGAGTCATACTCCTCCAACATGGCATCAACCCAAACCGGTTTATGCATTGCCTCCTCAAAGGAATATGGCTATGTCTCAACACATCCGCTCATAAGAGCTATATATCCAGTGTACCTCTTAGGTGACCTCCTCTTCCTACACTAAGAGGTGGGTTCTCCAACATTCTCGCGTGAATCATGCAATAACTTGTCAGAATTTCTAGTGCACTTTCTCCCATCTCTCGAAGACTATGTCTGAGTGGTTGTCTCCACTCTCGGATCCTCTACATGTGGCTTCTCCACATCAATTTGAGACTCGTTAACCTTAGGAGCTAAAATCTCCTCAATCGCATGTAGCTCAAGCTCCCTCTCAAGGGAAACTCACATGGCCTTATCCTCATCGAATCTACCAGTGCTACGAGCCACTGTCATTCTCCTAGTAACAAATTACACTCGATAGGTGTTAGGTGTATCAGTGTACCCCACAAATATCCCCAATTTGTTGTCGTCTCAAGCTTCTTCCATGCATCTTTGGTCACATGGAAATATCAAAATGACCCAAAAATCTTGAAATGACCAACATCTTGTCTCTTAGTGGAATAATCCTACTCTAGTGTCTTCATCCCAAGAATCTGATGCGGGTTATGGTTCTGCACATAAACCACTATATTTCGTGGCTCAGCACACAAGTATAGTGGTAGGCCCTGATCATGCAACATACCTTGTGATGCCCCTACAATGATTTTCTTCTTCCTCTTGACCAAATTATTCTGTTACGGGTTATTGGGTGTCATCAACTCCCATTTAACCCATTATGATGCAGAAAATTTCTTAAACTCATTTGAGACATACTCACCATTGTTATCACTCCTCAGAGATTTAACCTTTTTTCTAGGCTCTTTCTCGATCAATGCTTTAAATTCACAAAAATTTGTGAAATTTTGATCCTATTCTGCATGAAAAATATCCAACATTTACGAGAAAAGTTTTTGGACGTGGATTCTATAAAGAATGGTCCACACACATATGAATGGACTGTGTCTAGAATCACTTCTGCTCGACTGTTTCTGTCGTGAAAGGAAGCCTTGGTGTACATTTCAAAAGTACACACCTTGCATGTTTCAAATTGCTCTGCGTACCTTTGGGAAGACCAATAGATTTTTTCTACATGATTTTCAAAGCTCCATGATGCAAGTGACCCAATTGCATGTGCCAAAACTCACCAACATCTTGTCTCTCCATCTTCTCTAATTTTTTTCTCAAAGTAGCACAATCCTCTACCTCTAGCTTATATTGATTCTTAACTCGAATCCCTATCTTCTTTACTTGACCCCTGGCTATGTGTTGAAGCAACGACTTTCCTTTCGAGAAAATGACATCATAGCCTCTATCCTCAAGCATGTTGACCGATACTAAGTTCTTGTTCAACACAGACACATACATAACATTTTTAATGGTGAGAGGATCACCATGCTCCCTTTAAAAAGTAATTGTTCCCAATTCATTAGCACTATACCTCCCATCGTCACCCATCATGATATGCATGTGGAGATCTTGCCCCTCCATGTCACTACACAATTCCTTGTCACCAGTAATGTGGAATGAAGCTCCACTATCTAGGTACCATAATACCCATCATCGATGACATCAAGCAGGAAATGAGGGTAAGGTACAATTCGGATTGAGAGTCCAAGGCCTTACTTGCCACTCTTTCTAATGACTTCTTCTTAGACTTCTTGAGTGGGAAATTTAAAAAAAAAATGGCCCAACTCATTAGAGTGAAAGCACTTAACTTTTCCATGTATTTCTTCTTACTTCCATGGAAAGAATATGATTTTGAATGGAACACCTTTCATTTCCCTTTCCTTGGCTTACTCAATAAGGCTAGGTTTTCCTCATCATCAGTCTTTGATGAGGAACCATCTATGGTGTTCCTTCTGATCTCCTCCTACATCAAATCCGATCACAGGCATTACAAATCTAGCAAGTTCTCCCTCCCATTGAAAGAGTCCTAATAGCTATTCCAACTCTTGGGAAGGCCTAGGAAAGCTAAGCTCACCATATCATCCCTAGAAATGATTTATTCTAACACTTCCAAGCTCAACACGACAATGAGTGAACTTGAACAAGTATTTTGGAATGGTCCAACCTTTATCCATCTTGATTTTTCTAAGTTTGTCTTTCAATGCCAACTTCCTATGGTCATTTTTGTTTTGCAATAGGTTTGTTGATTCTTTCCACAAAGCATAAAAATTTTCCTTCCCATGGAGACTCGAGACAATGTGGTCTTGAACTCCTCAAGGATTATATGCCTTGCCTTTGCCACACACTTCTTCTATTCGGCGAGATTCTCTACATCCAATGCTAATGGATTAGGAATGTCTTGATCAACGAATTCCTTTAAGCCATTATCCTTTAACACAACCTCCATTTTTCCCATCCAGGCTATATAATTTGAGTTTCGTTCCAAGGCATACTCGAACCGCAAACCATAGAATGCCATTTGGAAATCCTAAAGTATGTATTAAAAATTCGAATTTCACCTATAACCCAAAACTGAAAACTTCAAAATCTCCTTTAATATATTGTTTTCAGCTCTGATACCATGTAGATTTTATTATATATTCATAGCTCATGTAATGTACTAAAACAAAAGACAAGAAACTCTTCTACTCTTTAAACAACAAAAACCAATGTTTGATGAAAACAATAATCAACAAGATGAAGAAAATCAAATACACATAACATAATTTTTTCTCTGGGGAAATCCACTACTCAAAACCCTGACTATCTATTACATTAATAGAATATCTTAATGATAATACAAATCTTGTTCTCACAAGAACAATTTTTCACAAGCATGCTCAACTCTATACCTCAAAAGTCTACACTGATCAACACTTAGCCAATTTTTGCTGCCTTTTCATCTACTATTTCCTCACGCATTCACTGTGGGGAATAGCCCATATTTAATTGGGAATTCCTTCATCGATAAATGCTTAATCCAAATCTAGTTTCTCTTATGATTTCATGCATGATCCGTACAACTCATATCATTCTACAACTTATAGTACATTTTCTCTGCACTCTAGTCTCAATTGGGTCTATCTCTGAACTGACATTCATGATTTTCTCATGAGGGGCTATCGAATTAGCTGGAGCATCACTTAGGATGCATCAATGCACCAACTCAGTACTACACCTCTACTAGTTCCAAAAATACGTAGAATTAGTTTAACTGTCCATAACTCAATCAAATTTATTTATCTAATTACAACACAAATAAACTCATCGTGGACCCCTAAAATTTAGGGAAAACATAAACATGACTATAGAAAGACTTCCAAATCAAAATTCCTAGGACAATTAACTCAATTAAACTCAATTAACTATTTACAAGTTGCTATGAGAATAGAATTAAACTTTAATTCAGAGCTAATTCAAGGACAAATTAAATGGGAATTTCTTATTTCCATTTCTCAACAAAATTTAGAAAAGGAAAAAGATTTTACAGGTAACCTTGAATAAAATTAATAAATTACTAGGGGATATTTATAAGTTGAACTAGGAAGAACAAAATGAACGACTTACTAACTTAATAGTGCAAGGGAAATTTAATCCATTCTTGGTTGAAATCATGAAATGAGAGGAAACACCTAATTGTGACCTTGTTTGGACATAGACAAGGCGAAAAGAAAAAATATTGAGCTTTTTAAACCAAGAACAAACCAAGGCACTTAAATAAGTTTGGAAACAAGATTCATTAGAAAATTTACGTGCTTCAATAGGTAGTGGAGGCATCGAAGATGTTGGAAGTGCCATAATTACTTGACATAAGATCCAAAATGTGATTGTCTCCTTCCTCATCAAAATGTTGTAACAAGAGCTGAGACACAAAGTGAGACAGGAAGTTTCACGAATTGGACATGTTACAAACCTTATCGCTAGGGAAAGGGAAGAGGAATCCATAATAGGTTTTGGATGAGAGGACCTCAAATCCACCCATCGAAGAGTGGAGAGTACCATAGGCCATGTGAAAATAACATGGGCTTTACCTAGGTGGTGCAAGACCATTCGGCATGAGAATCAAGTCAAATAAAGAAAATTACAATAGAAGGACATGTAGCTTGGAAAAAGGTTAAGGAATGAGATAGAAGTGGGGTTACTGCTATTTATATGACCATACTCTTCCCCAAATAAATTGTTAGAAATGGCAGGGTAAATTTATAGTGCACATCCAATTAAAGATAAGGAGTTATAACAACATTCACCCCTCGCTATTTATATCGTGGTTCGTTTGCCTTAACAATAGGAAATTGAGTCATTGATCGAATTCATGAAGGAAATGACATGTCGATACCCTACACACCTTCTTAACCATATGCTAAGATCTCACATAATAATCAAAGAAATTAATAATTGTAAACATTGTATTTTTAAATATATACATAAAAGAAGTAGACCACAAGATGTTCTTACCACTAAGCCAATGATTAATATTACCACGAAAAGGATACCAACAAGTAGGATTGTAATAAACATTATAAGGAATGTGGGATGATTATTTATAGAATAAAAAAAATGAAAAATGAAAAATATTGTAGATGGAGGATTGTTACAAAATGGTATTAGATTTAGGTTTCAGCATTGAGCCTGCATGGAACCATCACAATAAAACTTAATATGTGTAGATATATCACTATGAATACTGATAACATGTCGCATTATTTTATGAGGTACATAAGTGAAGCGGGACAACACAGAATGATAGAGGATCTCCCTCCAACCATAATAGTCTATGAAGAAATATATGTCGAATTGGGTAATAGAAGTACCTCATAAAGTTCTCAGTTTATGGATGTCATCAAAAACTTGTGACAAGAATTGACTTACCTCGGAAATAGTAATGAATGCCTACTAAAGGTGAGTGAGGAATAGGAGAGGATGATAATAGAGTTGATGAAAACGTCTAGCCATAGAAGCATAGAATGAGAGGGGTTGAAGAAAAAAATGTGGAAGCAGGGTCAAAGAAGTCTGAAAGTGGAGGTAAATTAGATAGGACATATCCAAAATCACAAAAAGAAAAGAAGAAAATTGAGCTAGAAGAAGAGTTTAGGAAAATCAAACCCCCTAGTTTTGATGGGGAAAGGGGCATAATATGTGGAAGCATGGCTTCTTAACATGATGAAATAATTTCAGGTATATGAGTATGAGAGAAACTTGAAGGCCCAACTCGATATTTAATGCCTACATGGAAAATTGAATCTCTGGTGGGAAGAGGCCAAAAGCATACATATGCTGGAAGAGAAGATAATTTGTTAGAAGGAATTTCAAAAAACATTTAAGTCTTGGCACCTGAGTGAGATATACTATGATAGTTTTGCTAAGGAATTCCATGAGTTAAGGCTAGGACAACTAATTATGGATGCTTTTGTAGAAAAATTTACAAGCCTATTATAGCATGCTCCATATATTAAAGAAGAGAAAGGTAAGATACAATTATTTTAAAATTGTTTACCAACGCCTTACAAAAAAGGATTGAGTTTGAAAATCCTAATTTAATGGACGAGGTAGTAAGAAAATTCATGTTGTGCTATCAGAAAATTAAGAATAGAGGATAACAATTAGAACCATGGGAAAATAAGGACAAAAACAAGTTTGTAATGAGTGAAAAAACATAAAAACCTCCTTATCTTAAGAATTTTGGAAAGGATCATTAGAGCAAGAAATTCAGCAAGGGAAATGTAAATCCTGATGCACAGTCACATACTGGGTCAAAACCCATGGAACTAAATAGAAAAAAGAGCAGTGGGATCAAGGAAAGAGAACCACTTAAGTGTTAGGGTTGTGATGAAGCACATTTATTAAGGGATTTTCTACATAATCCATAATCTATTCAAAATATTCAGGTGGTCCATGAAGCAACAACTGTGAATGATGTTGCTAGAAATATTCCCTAGATGAGCGCGATCGTAGAAAACAAATAGGTTGAGAACCAATTTACTATGATTAAGATTGAAGGTATCATTTTAAACTAATCCATTTATTTTTTAATTTATCCATGGAATATTCTAAGTTACATTAGCCCCGAAATTGTGGATAAATGTAAATTAAGACCTAAATTTTTTAAGGGTATTTGGGACCATTCGAATAGATTTGTCTGTCTGCATATAAACCCTAGAGCTCCGAGGATGAACCCTAGTTCTGCCGCCTCCATGCCCTCGGCCGCCGGCAGGTCTCTGTTCGCTCTGGCCGCGAAGGGATTCGAGAGATCTAGACAAAGATCAAGGGTCTTTCGTTCCGCTGCAGGTTTACAAGATGGCCACACCAGGAAAGCTGGCGCCGCGGACTCAAAAGCGCTTGCAGACCTCGTGGCCGAGAACTCAGGGGTTGCATGGCCCCGATCCCCTGCTTCCACAACGCGTTTATACAGCCCTCTTCAGAATGACGGAGCAGCGGCCAAGGATGATCATGCAGATCCCCTAGCCTCTTATCCTCTGACTGTGGCTTTCGGGAAGGAAGGGCTTGCACCGAATGGCTGTACGCCTCTGTTGCCCATGAGGCAAATCCAGGAAGCGGGAATCAATCAATGCATATGCCTGCCCTCTCCACAGATCTGCAGGGGAAGGAAGCGTTCAGAGCCCTCTTCATCATTCCAGATACAAATCAAGCTTATAACAGGCAAAACTATGTTACTATGGGTAAGCCAGACGGATCTAGTACAACATCTCAAGCAGACACTGAACATCAAACTGGGGATCCCATCTGCAGCACAACGGCTTCTCCACGAAGGTAAACAACTTGAGGATCTCTACCCTATTTCTTTCTACGGCATTAAGAAAGATGCATCTATTATTTTAACCCTTCGTTTGAGAGGAGGAGCTGCTGGAGAGCCATCCTCAGCTAAATCATTTTCATATAAAGATGCAGTCCATGCCAAGAAGCTTCACAAGGCAGCTCCACCCGTTCAGGCTTTACCCAAGCCTTTTTTGGTGGACAAAATGGAGGAGGTTCCCTCTGTTGAGATCTCCTACTCTAACATGGTAGACGACACCCAAAAATTCGCAGAAAGGGCCATCATATGCAGATTCAATGGGCTCTGGCCACGCTCAAAAGATCTTTTGGACTGGATCTATGACAACTGGACACACAGTTGCAAGATCTACTTCTGTGCAAAAGGCTATTTTATAGTGCTGTTCGACAATCTCGAGCACTACGAAAAGGCCTTAGAGGAAGGCCCTTGGTTCATGGGTACGGCAGGCCTCTTCCTAACACCATGGTTCCCTGACTTTGACCCAGCTTCTGCAGTTATCACAAAAGCCCCTATATGGATCAGGCTTCCAAATCTTCCAATATATCTGTGGAACACAGAAGTATACAGGCAGATAGGCAACGCTTTGGGCTGCTTTCTAATGGGAGATTACCAGAGGGAACAACAAGGCCTCTACACATACGCCAGAATTTGTGTAGAGCTAGATCTAAGCAAGGGTCTGCCAGAGCAAATCAATCTCAAGATCAATGACACTGTTTGGACCCAGTTTCTAGATTACGAAAATACTGCCTTCCGATGCCGCCATTGTCATCTAACAGGGCATCTACAGACCTCCTGCCCATCGCTGACAGCAAGAGCAAAAAAGGGAATCTTCACAAAAACCAAACCCAAGCGTTGGGCTCCCTGTACTCCGCAGCCAGCTCGAAGCTCGATCTCCCCAAGTTCGGAGGATGGGGAAAGTGATCCAGAATCGTACCAGGCGCCTCAGCCGATGGATTCACCCATGAACACCATGGGGCACACCCATGACTCAGCTATAGCCCAGAAACGCGTCCATGAGACCTCCTCAGAATCAGAAAAGGAATTCCCGATGAAAGAGAATTCCAGTCTTCAAGTTGTCTTAGCTCATTCCCCCCAGGGTGGCTGGACAAAAGTCAACAAAAAGAAAGGGAAAAAACAATGTGTTGTAGTTTCTGCCCCTATGGGGATTTAGGCAGTCTGTGATTTCTAGTCATCTGTTGTAGCTATGAGTTTGAATCTTTCCTCCGGAACCGAGGTTGATGGATCCATCATTTCCGGTCTGCCGGTTTTTTGCTTATCCTGATTGTACTATATTTCACTTAATAGAATTAGTCTTTATCGAGAAAAAAAAAAGACCTAAATTTTTTAAGAATGAATGGTTGGTACAATTAGCCATTCCTACCGAAAGAAATATAACTAGTCAAATAAGATAGTCTCTAATCGATTTGAATGGCTATCACACATAACCATATTTGAACATTCTTCATTTAGCACCTTATGATTTATTAATAGGCATGCGCTACTTGGAGAAACATGGAGTTGTTATAAATTGTTTGGAGAAAACAGTGAGTTGTATGAGTCAAGAGGGGAAAGCCTGGTTAATAGAAGTAAACCAAAACCAATATCTTTCTGAAAAATTTCAGCCTTACAACTAAAAAGAAATGTGTTGAGTGCAGGAATTGTGGTTAAGCAGACTCCTTGAACACTTAATAATGAACCCGGGGGTTCTATAAAATTAGAGGTAAAGCACAAGTAATTCCATAAATGATATGAAATTTTCCTAACTTGATTCCTATTTTCTTAATTACAATCTTATAAAACTGAAAAGAAAATATAACCCGACAATTTACACCAAAGAATCTCTAGTGCTAGAATATGAAAGAAAGTGCTTTTGCAAAGAAATAAATAAAAGGAACTTTCAAACTCTTGTAAGAAATCCTGATTAATTGAAATGAAAATCTATGTCTATCTTCATTATAGTTGTATGTCATATTAATAATTGGACCCGTGAGGATGTCTGACTTCGTTATAGATCTTTCTCCTTGCACTAAGATGTTATTCCCGTTCTCCTCGAATATTCTTGCACTAGTACCAGAACAAAGTTTATATGTTGGAAGACACTTGTACTAAAGATTTATGTCCTCATGCATGGGCTCTAAGTCTTAGGACTATATAACTCTGTTCTTGTATCAAGATATGGGTTCCTGTACTAGAACAAATATTTTTGCACCAAGCTTTCAAATTTCTTTTATAAAAGAATAAAGATTGTGTTAACTTAAGAAAAGAATTTGCAAAGGTGAACAAAACTTCCAAATAGTTTTCACAACCAGAAAGATGCTTCAACCCAACTTAACATCAAAATAAGAATTAACTTTAAAAGTCGAAGCACACTTTTCTTCAATCAAGGAACTCTTTCATGCAACTAAACAAATCATCTAATTGTGACAACATGCTTTATCCATATAATAGTTATTCACACAAATATGCTTTTCCTTTTTAACCTTCTTAATTCAGAAAGGTTCATTTTGAAATAATTAAATATGAAATTCGATCCTTTCCTTAAAAGTGTAAAGTGTGGGTACAAACTAATGCACTATAACAACATTCATTCCTTAATTACCAAAGCATATTCAATTGCGAATATCAAGAATACTTCAAAAAATATGAACACTCACTTAAACAAACACATCAAGGTTCTTATGAACGAAAATAATGAAATACTTTTGCTATAATGAACCAAAGAAACCAAATCGCAGAACTGTAAATGCATTACTCTAGGAATATCGCACTTGCACGATCCAGGGAGAAATAATAGTAAGCCGTGAAGAGAAAAAATACAAAAAGGTAATATCAAAGTTAGTTAAGCATGCACACCATGGATCCATCACACAATGGCTATAAATGAAATTGATCCTGAACTTTGTGAAAGGATAAAAGCATCTATTTAATTAATTCCTTGCATTAAAATGAAATCATCACACCTTTTACGAGAAAGAAGAATGTGAGGGAGAATGAGCTAGTTTGGATGGGCCCTAACCAGCTAGCTTGTTTCCCTATTTAGGAAACTTGGAAACTTGTCTCTCATCAACACATAAACATATAATTAAAGCATAGGATTGAAATAACATGGCACAATCCATTTATATTAAATTTCAGAATCAGCAAATGTACATGGTGAAATCAAATCCAGCCTAGAGCGAGGGCGATACTAGAAAAATTACAAAATACCAAAATTACATTAGCATTTCTACTTCTATCGCTTCCTACCATTTTCTATCTAAATCCTACATTATATAAATCCCTTTAGGCCTACGGTCGTAGAAAATTTACATTCAGCGTTACGATCTAAGCCTTTCGCCTATAATGAAATAACAACAATATTACATTCTGATCCTTTCAACTGTAAGAAAACACTAAACTTGAGCATTGAGCTAACAACCTGATATATATCATATCCCTGACATATCTCTTCTCCGAGAGCAACTCGAGATGATCTATTTTGAACGAGATGTCCGCATTAGGTGGTGAACTATCATGAAAGTTTAGGATTCGCCAGTGGTGCAAGAATCCTACCTACACTCAACCATACTAAATAAATGATTAATACATTTCTTACCAAATACTTTAGGAAAGAAGATATTAGTTGCAAAGAATATTAAAGGTATAAAATATATAAAAATAATTCATTAAGCACATTTGTAACCACTAAATATGAAATATAAAGCTAGTGTAGGAAAATGCACAATTCTTGGAATATTGTAGGATAGGAGGCTACGAGATGAAAACAAAGGTCTAAGGTTATGAATTTGAAGTAGGATGGGGGATAAAAATGAAGCAATTTAGCCTACCAACATCCTCCCCTTCCTATGATGTTGTGGATCCTCACACAACCTTTACCTATTGCAAAAAAAAAAAACAAAGGAGCCTCCCTTGAATCCTAAACTTGTATGTTAATCCCTACTTTCACTATCTTTTCCTTCCTACCTCAAACCTTCTTGAATTTCTTGGTCACCGTTTTAAGAGGTTTATAGCACTTTGTGGCCAGAAATTTCCATATCTTGACTTGTCTTTTCTACTTTTTCACTTATCCTTCCAACTCTTGTTATAGACATTTTTGGGCACTGCAACACCAATCATACATGTCCATAAACCAAGGGCTCCTAAGTCCCTAAAAGTGTTGCTTCACACCCTAAAGGAACAAGGTCAGCTGATTACATCATCTCCCAGAAGTTCTCCATGAAAAACTACTCAGAAATGGTCAAAACTAGACCATACTGATTGCTCAGTGCTAAGGGTGAGATGCATTGCACCTATTACACATGGGGGGTGTGATGCATACTAAAAAGTCATTCTATAGGGTGCGATGGGTGAGAGTAGACAAATGGCGGAGGCAGTTTGCTAAGTGGATGATGTTGGAATCTTCCAGAAACTTCCCCAGGACACTTGTCTCTCTGAATTCGCCTAAGGATGAGTAAGAGATCATCAATATCCAAGTGGAATCAAGAACTATCAGAGAGAGGATACTAATCAAAATCCCAGAAGCTCACTCACCCCCCTGCAATCATCTATATATGGATCCGTCATCCCAGAGATCCGGGGGCTTGAATTTTGTATCTTGTAAGGAAGTGTTGTTGGTTTCTTGTTGGAATATCATAGTGTTGGGTGATCTAAGCTTTTCATGAGGTGAAAGAAGGGCTTTCATGCTGGAGGATGATGTTGGGTCAGAACAATTGGTTGTAATCCTCTTTGCTTATTCTTGATATTAATAAATCTATTCAAGTTTTTCTCCACATTCTTGTATGTTTGATGATATATGCATTTGTGTGGTCAATATATATCTGGTCCTATATTGTTTATGATTGTAGATCTCTGTTCCTCGATAGTATTATGCTGCTTTGATTCCACAGGTGCTCTTTGAAGCTGGGTAGACGAAGGAGAAAGCGGCAATGATCTGTCAGAAGGGAGAGGAACCGAGCAAGGAAACAAGCGCAAAATTGAGGTTGGTGTCCTTCATTCCTCTCCTATCTACTTCTCATAAAGGAAAACGAAAGTAGTTTTAGCTTGTTTGTTTCTAAGATAGCTACGAGTCTTAGTGGGACTAACAGCTCTGAGTGGACACTAGATTTCCTGATAACAAATCTACATTTATCTTCTTCTGCACTGTATTTTTCTCTTTCATGGCTGGGTTTAATATCTCCAAGCTGTAAAGAAGTTGCTTGAGCTCTTCTATCCAATTGTTCACACAGAGCGTGAAGTTTTCTACTCCCAATTCCTATAGAGCAGACTTCTCAGCAGTCTATTCCAAACATGTGACGGTATCATCAGGGTCAAGGTTATCTTGGCTACCCAGTTCTTGAATTTCATTGTTAAGGGTTTCAACACCCACAACTTCAATGTCACTAAGAGTCTCATTACAGTACACATCCACCTAAATAGGGGTTTCACTACCTAAAAATTCAAAATTATTAAGGGCTTCAATACTTGAAACTTTAATATCATCAAGAGCTTCAGTGCCCAGAACTTTAATATCATTAAGGGCCTCAGTACCCTGTATAATCACCTTACCAGGGGTCTCATTACCTGAAACTTCAGGGCTTCAGTGTCCTGTGCCCTATAATCCATTTGACCCTCTGCTAGGTCTTTGCTTTCCCTGGACATTGTTTTTCTCTTCATCATATTACAAAAGAGGACAGACAAGGGTGTGTCGTCTTGCTTCTCCACATAGTCTTTGTCGACCACTGTATGGGTCGCCACCTTAGTGAGGACCAAGAGGTTATTTTTACCTAGTGAAGTAGGTTGTGAGTCATCCAATAGTATTGGGGAGTGTTATAGACATATTTGGGCACATACCCCAAACTTATATGTCGATGTATTAGGGCTCATAAGCCCCAAAAATAGTTGTTTCATAGCCTAAAGGAACACAGTCATCTAAATACATCATTCCCTAAAAGTTCCACTTGAGAATGTTATGAAACCAGCTCACAAAAGCATAAAAAAGATAGATCAACACCTTAGAATTCAACCTCTTCGATGTGGCAACCTCCTTTACATTACACAAATGAATTTTTATTTGATGATTCAAATGAAAAAACCTCCTTTCTATATATATGATTTTAAGTAGTCACAATATAACTCAGCCGACCTAACAATAATAATATAAAGGCACAAAAATAATAATAGAGGTATTCTATGGGGCACAATAATAACAATATGGGGACAATAGGGGCACAAAAATATTAATAATGGATACAACTACAATAGTAATGGGGTAATCACTAGTATTATAGGGACCTAACATGCCCCTCTCCTTCAAAAAATGTGTTTTCCTAAAAGCTTGAGTAGTTTTGGATGCTTCTGTATAAAATTATCATCCTCCCATGTGGAATCTTCAGTGGATAAGTTCTTCCACATGATGAGATACTTTGAAATTGATCGATTTCGTAGCTGTCGAGTTCTTGTTTATGTGATTGCTTCCTGTTCCAATATAATTTTTCCTTCCTCATCAAGTTTTGGAAATATTGTTTGAACTAGGAGCTTGTCACCTATAACCTTCTTTAAACATGAAACATGGAAAGCTAGCTGCACTCCAGAAGATGCAGGAAGCTGCAATTTGTATGCCATAGTACCAATCTTTTGCAACACCTTGTATGGACCATAATACTTTGGTGATAATTTATTATCCTTATTAGCTTGGTTGAGGGACATTTGTTTATATAGTTGTAGCCGTAGGAATACCCAATCACCCACATCAAAACTTCTTTCGCTGCAATGTTGATCTGCCTATTCTTTCATTCTATTCTGCGCCAACACGAGGTTATCCTCTAAGAGTTGGAAGAATTTTTGTTGATGCTCGATGTGATGTTCCACTGCTTGAACCTTAGAATTTTTTCTTAAATATGATGTGATGGATGGTGGCTGATATCCATAAAATGCCATAAATGGGGTAATTTTTTTTGTTTTATGGAAGGAAGTGTTATACCACCATTCAGTTAGAGGAAACCATTTGACCCATTGTGTCTGTTTATCATATACAAAGCAACGGAGATATCCTTCCAAACATTTGTTTACTATCTCAGTTTTCCCATCATATTGAGGATGATAAGATGAGCTATGAGCTAACTAAGTACTGAGACAAGAAAATAATTATGTCCAAAAATTTCCAATGAAAATGGGATATCTGTCCCTTACAATAATATTTGGGTTTCCATGTAGCTTTTGAATTGTTTCCATAAATGCAGTAGAAACTATACTGGCTTTAAATGGATGTGATAAGGCAGAAAAGTGTGCATAGTTGGTAACTCTATCAGCTACCACCATCATGACACTATTTCCCTCAGACTTGGGTAAACCTGTGATAAAATCCATTAAAACCTCCTCCCAAATTTGGCTTGGAATGGATAAAGGTTGTAATAGACCCAGGGTCTTAATTGTTACAACTATATTTTGTTGGAAAACCAAACATTCTGCAAAAAAGTTTTGATTATCCAATTTAAGGCCATCCGAGAAAAATTCCTTCTTAACCCTGTGGTAAGTTTTTAAAAATCTTGAGCACCCTCCTAAGGGAGAAGTGTGCAATTCCATAAGAATCTTTTGTTTGAGTTGGGAATTCTTACAGAGGTATAAGCGATATTTGTACCATAATGAATCATCTTTATAGCTAAATGTATCAGATGTACTGGAATCTTGTTGTAACTTTTGAATAAGTGCCCAAACTTCTTCATCATTCTTCCATTCCTCCCTTGCTTCATTTATCTAATCTGGTTGGATAATAGAAATGGCGCACAACAATGCTTCCACATCCTCATCCTTTCTTGAGAGTGCATTTTCCACCAAATTTTGCTTCCCTTTTTTGTAGATGATTTCAAAGTCATAATCCAACATCTTTGTCACCCAATTTTGTTGCCCTTCAGGGGATAATCTTTGTTCAAAAAAGATTTTAAGGCTATCATGATCCGTTTTCACCTTGAAGTGTCTTCCCATTAGGTAGGGTTCCCATTTCTTAAATGCATGTAGTATTGCCAACATTTCCTTCTCATAAATAGCTTTGTGTAAAAACATTCCCTTGATTGGACAACTTTCAAAAGCAATGGGTCTTTCATCTTACATTAAAATAGCACCAATTCCATTTCCTGAAGCATCACATTCCACAATAAAGGTTTTTGTGAAGTCCGATGTAGGTAAGATCGGTGCTTGGCACATTGCCTCTTTAAGATGTTCGAAGGCCTTTGTTGCTTCTGGAGTCCATGAAAATGCAACTTTTTTCAATAAGGTTGTTAGATGTGTTGCTATTCTCCCATAATTCTTAACAAAATTGCGATAATACCCTGTGAGCCCGAGAAATCCTCACGAATGCTTTATGGATGTGGGGATTTTTCATTCCTTAATGGATTTAATTTTGTTAGGGTCTACCTTAACTCCTTCATGAGAAACAATATGATCCATATATTCCACCTCTTGTACTCCAAAGAAACATTTGTGTTACCGGGAAACGTGTCTATTTAGAACTGCTCTATCCCACTAAGGTGTGACAACTGCCTTAGAAACAAACAGAGAAAACTACTTTTCTATTTACTTTATGAACTATAAATAGAGAGGAGTAGAAAGAACCAATCTTTGTCTTGCGCTAATCCTTTGATCCGATCCCTCTCTTCTTTGACAACTTCCAGCTACCTGCTCTCTTACTTGCCCAGCCTCACCAAGTACCTGTAAGATCACAGAAGAAGAAAACTATAGAAAGACATGGATCTATATTCATAAACAACTTAGGATCAGATTTAAGTTAACCATACAAATGTAACAAGCATCAACGATACAAAAGCATGGAGGAGAAACTCAAATAGTTTTTATTGATAAACAAGAAGATCCAAGAGGCGTTACAACCGATGGTTCCTGACCCAGCATCAAACTCCCAACAAAGAAGCCCCTCTTCACCTCCAACAAAGCATAGATCACCCAATACTCTGATGTTTGTCTCAAAACCAACAGCAATTCCTTACAATGTGCAAAATTCCAGCCTCTGGATCTCTGAGATGAGGGATCCATATATAGATGTGTGTAAGGAGGATGAGTCATCTTGTGATTTGATTAGTGTCTTCTCTCTGTCAGTTCTTGCTTCCACTTGGAGACTGAAGGCCTCCTACTCATCCTTGGTCGAATTCAGTGAGGCAAGTGTCATAGGAGAAGATTCTGGAAGCTTCCATTGTCTCTCCACCTCGCGGAATGACACTGCCATTTGTCATTTCTTGCCCAACGCACCCTCATAGTGCATTTAGGTGCGTTGCAATGCACCTTGCCAGTGTATTTAGGTGCTATGCCATGCACCTAGCCAGTGGAACAGCTGAAATGATCCTGTTTTGACTTATTCTGAGCAGTTTCTGGTGGAGAACTTCTGGGAGAAGCTGTAATTTGTTGACCTTGTTCCTTTAGGGGTTAGAACAACACTTTTAGGGACTTAGGAGCCCTTGGTTTATGGACATTTCATGCTTGGAGTTGTAAGGCACAAAAATGTCTATAACAGTTGCCCCCTAAAGTATGAGGCCATTAATCGGGTGAAATGCTTTATTATGAGGATCTGAAGTTCTTTCAATGCTGGGAGGAGACATGTAATAAGATACAATACAATACATTATCTTCATACTATTTTCATGATCTAGTTGAGGCGGGCATTCTCATGCTCAGCTTTATAAATTCATTTTTATGTACATAGGACAGACAATCGTCTGATTTTAGACTGATGATTCTGATAGAGCCATCATCCTTTTGGTAGGATGATTATCTGTGCTGCAATGTTGTACATTTTAATGTCTTTATTTCCCTAAATATATATCGCAGCCGGGATGGATGAAACTAGATCCGGGGTCTTCAATCTTGTCCGATCTTCACTCGAAGTACAAGTCGATCCATGAGAAATGTTCTGAAGTTGAACATGGAAAGACATCGCTTGATTACCAGTCAATGATGTAAACTGTTAACAAGCGCGAGAGGAATAACCGATAATGATAATGATCCTCAAGGTATTGCAGTACAATTCACCTGGTGTGAATAAAGGAATTGGCGTCGAACACTATGAAAAATCTTTTGGTTGAAGGTCATTGATGTAAACCTGTCGCCAGAAGTGAGAAACTTGCCATTGAGGCATGCAAGCTTCAAAGTACTGAATGGGGTGTTCCTAGACCAACTTCTTGGATAATGAGCTGATGTCGACAATAAGTGATCCGTCACAGGAGGGCCTTAATGAAACCCACATCAATGACACGGAACAGAGCAAATGATTTTGATGGAGGTGAAAATGATCTGATGATATACGGTTCAGGGTGGCGGTCATCAAAGAATGGAGTATAATGTATGGTAGTGGGTGGGACACAGGTGGCCTCTCTGGATGACTTCTCTTGAACATGTCAGTGACACTGATGTGATGGATTGGTAGCATTAACCCAAAATGTGGATGGTATGGTGTGACCATGGCGATGTGACCGGTGAATGAAACAACCCAACCCGACTGGGACACGGAGTGGAAGTTTCATGTTCAAGAGCGACTTGCTACCAATAAAGATTCTTTGAGTTTTCTTCCCAATTTTTCCCTAGTCATTGCTGACCATTACCTCTTTATTTTCGTCAAGCTTGAGGAGGTAACATATTCTTGTTCTATAATTTGCCCTTCGGGCAAACCCATCACTATGTTTTAACGAGCCTAGCGATAGTGAAACTCATTCTCGTCTAAAGACAAGTTTGTCGCTATTAATCTTTTTAATGAGTTTAACGACAAAGATATCTCGGTCCTTTTCATTTTCAGAGAGTCTGAAAAGGTACGTAAAGGTAACTCAAAAATTCCTTTTTCGTCATCTAATCCCTTAAGTCCGAAAAAGTATAAACCAATACAGAAGGGATGAATTTTCGATAGTTTTAACGAGTCAAACAAAACAAGCGCTCGATCTTTTTGTGCAATAATCCCTCAGGTCCAAAAAGATTAAAATCTAGATGAGGGATAGCACTTCCTATCACTTTAACGAGCTGGAATGCCAAGGACTCGGCAATCTTTTCATATTTTACGAGTCAGTTGAAAAGAGCTTAAAGAAGACTCATCTTTTGAGAAACGAGTGATGAAATGGGTAGCAGCTGATTCCAAGTAAGGTTTGGAATTTTCCAATCACGACAGTGTCGCAAGGATGGCTAATGAAATCACTCTTCGTAGTTGTTCCTCAAAATGGGTAAACAATCGAGTGGAGGTGAATGATCGGCCAATGAGAAAGTGGAGGTGATGGTGCAAACAAAACCAAGGCTTTAATGGCTGAAGTACTACATTCACGGTGGTTATTTACCGGGGAATAGTTCATTTTTTAACGAGCTTAACGCGGGTGGAAACATTTGCTCAGTGCGGGTTTATTTTTTAACGAGCTTGAAGCTTGCGGTAACACTGCTCGATGATAAGTTTGCATGCCCCTAGCATAACAACGCAAATCGAGGTGCATGCCCCCAAGCTTTATTACATTCAACTCGGTGGTTGGAATGAAGGTTTACCTTTAAGATTTGGAAAGGCGATTTGTTTCATTTTTTAGCGAGGTTGACACAGCAAAAGAACTATCCTCATTACTCCTTGTTTCATTTTTTAATGAGGTCAACACGAGATAAGAATCATCCTCGAAATCCAGCGTATTTACAACATTTGATAAAAAATCAAAAACTGAAGGATTATTAAGGTCATTGGAATAATCTTCATTGTTATCTGGAAGATGGGAGCGATGGTGGTAATCTTCCTATGGTGCCTCTCCTATCATCATTGATTGAATGATTCCTTCGTCTGTAGAATGTACATTTTACCAAGGATCTGAAGAGGTGCCATATTCCTTAGACCTATCTATCCAAACACTCGATGAGCATTGATTTGGGTTTGCCCCCTAGGCCAAGAAAATTGATTGCTACAATATTTCTAAAATGGCGATGATCCATGCTGAGAAAATGTTCAGGAACCTTCTAAATCCATTAGATATAGAAGATTTCATATTGCAAGTTTCCACTATGGCCACTTCCGTCATATTACTTGGAGGCAGTAGGGAAAAAGTACCCATTAAGGCAGGGTCTTTTAGGAGACCTACTCCAATATTTTGAAGCGAATGATTGCTTCCATGGATCATTGGAATGCTTCCTATAACTTGTGAACTGTTGGGGAGAAATGTTTGTTGGTCGACGATTGTAATTCATCCTTGGAATGGAAATGCAATATTCCTGAAGTAGGTCGACACAACTGTGGCCATGGCATATATCTAGGGCCTTCCCAGTAGGATGTTGTAATCAAGGTTTCCATCAATTACTTCAACATCAATTTCTACTATTTTTCCCCCTAGTTCAACTTGCAAGTTACTTAAAATCCCATATGGAGTGTATGATCATCCATAAAATGCTTTTAGCGTCGTTGACAATCTCGACAAGGGTGGTGAGACTAAATTTTCCAGCAACTCATCGACATAATACATGTAAATGCCCCCTCATCAATAATTGTTCGATGAAAAGTTTTGTTGAGGGCTTTCACTTGAATAAGGAAAGCTAGTTGAGCTGGTAACTAAGGGTCATATCCTTTATGATCAAAGGCCACAAGATTGGAATCCATTTGGCCAATCCCACCTATTGCTGATAATAAAGCTTGCTTTTGGTAGGGGCAATTTTGCGGTACCTCAAGTGTCGACATAGCGGATGGCGATTGGGCCAGGTCCTCTACTATATTATAATTCTGTGCTACTTTTTCATGAGGATTAAATGTCGATTTGTGTACTACTCCCTTTGGTGACTTTATCATTGGTTCAGGAATGATGGGTGGCACAACTTCGATCAAAGTTGTTGTCGAACTACTAGGTTGTTCATTAGCCTTGTTATTCGACAGTTGTAGATTCCTATAACTTGTCAAAGCATCATTTTGCTGCTTTGATATAGACAACATAAGCACTTGGCATCGGGAAGAATTTTGATTAGCAACCAGTTTGGTTCCCAGGTTTAGAAACGGATCAGTCAATAATGCTGAGGTTTTTGAACTCTTAAAGAGTTTCTTAACTTCAGATTTATGTGGACAATCTCTCGTCCAATGATCCTCATCACATATATGACACCCCGCAGGGGGTTTCCTTTGCCCAGAAGGGTTTGTAGAAGGTTTTTCAGGAGATGACTCATCATGCTTCTTTTTTCTCCCTTTCTTTTTCTTCTTGCCCCCTAGTTGCTTCAGCTGTTTGCCCTTGTCGGTCGACACGACATTTACTTCTGAGGCAAGAAGTTCCTCATTTGCATTATGACTAGAAATCTTACATGCCTTCTTAGATGTAGCCGTTTTCGATTTTGTGCTTGTTGTGCCAATCACACCATCACCGGCATGAGAGTCATTGCTTGATTTAGGAGGAGGAGGGACTGAGAATTCTGGTCTAGGAGCGTCAGGTATTTTATCGTAGAGCGTGCCAAACTGAGTGTAAATCAAGTCCAAATATTGTGCAGGAGAGATAACCTGCTCTTTGGGGATGACTCCCCCTTTTGCCACATCTTCCGTGATGGAAGGCAATAATGACTTAATGAACCATTCAGCTAAACGCTGATCGGGAATATACGTTTTCACCATTCTACGATGACGTCGCCACTCATGTATATGATCAGATATGTGAGTGGTCGTCGTTTTTTTGAAATTGGTAAGAAGTTCCGTTCCCATTTCGTACCTTATCGGTAACTGAAAATGGGTTAAAAAGGTTGTGGCTAGGGTACTGAAGTTGTCGAATGAAGCTCTAGGCAATTCGATATACCATTTTGCTGCCGGACCAGTTAACGTCCTTTGAAAAAGGGGAAGCCTATTCGATTCATCGTTTAGGGTGTTTGATGAACACCACAGATGAAAGGTCATCACATGATTCGATGGATCTTCACCCAGATTTCCATTAAATTTAGGAATATCTGATGGAAGTTTATGCGGAATCGCTGGCCACCAAGGGGCATAAGCAATTGGATCGTTTGTTAACCGATTTAAATAAGGTAACTCTAAGGTTGCCACAAATGGTAACTGTTGATTCAGGTTAGGTAAGCATACTCGGGATAAGATGGGATTGCCTGAGCAGTTGGTCTTTGCATACCGGCATAATGCATTTGATGCTGGTATGTTTGGTAAGGCTGGTGGACATGACCATTGTAAAATGGTTCATTTTGACCATTTTGAATGTACGACTGTTTGGTATTGCACTAGCCATGGTTGTGAAGCCATGTGCTGTTGTACGATACTAACCGTTGACCAAGGTGAGGGGTAATTGTACCTGTCTGGACCTGTGTCGCTCCACCAGTCGGCGATTGTGGTTGAGTCGCGGGGTCAAGGGGATGTTTCATTACAACCTGAGAAACCTGAGGTTGGCATACGACAAACACCGTTTGAACTTGCGATACCATCACAATAGCTGGCGTAGTCGGGATGTTCGACATAGGTACGCATTGTTGCATCGAATACACAACTCTTGGTTGTTGAGGTAGTATAGGTACCCAACCACTTGGGGTAATTCCACTATAACCTGAATGTTTTTGTGAACTCCCGTATGGATATTCTCCCGGAGGGGATAATGAAATGGTAAACTGCCCCCCATACGGTGGTAATCCGGAACTCAAGGGAATTGTTGGCTCTTGGGGACAGGACTGCCAAAATTGACCTCCAAAAGGATCAATTTGTCGAGACTCAACATAAGAGTTTTCGGATATTATTCCGGATGAACAAATAGGAATGGACCATACTGTCGAAATAGCCCCTAAGTGGGCTCCTTCTAGCGGTTGAGAGCTAGTCGGGACAGATGGTATACCGGCGAACATTGTCGGAATGATAGCAGGGAGTTCTACCGTCGCTGTGTCAGATGACACAGTCTTAGATGTTAACAGTTGTTCAGACATTTGTATTCTATCCAAAATATTACCTAGCAATTCTACAGGAGCTTCCGCTGGTGGTAGACTAACTTCTGATGAAGAAGGATATAGAGTGACCCCGACTCGAAAGTGCGTTGGAGTACTTGTTTGAGGATCTTCTACAATTTCTTCTATTGCAATCAGACCAGGTGGAAGGGGAAGACCGTCAGGTCCGTAAAATATTTCTGGTGCCGAAGAAGGTGTGAAATCGGCAGCGAAAGATGTTTGAAGAGTAAGACTCTCCGAACCGGTTGTAGATGGAACTGGTTCGGTAACACAAGTGTTTATTCTCAAACTAGGATCAGTATCACTGTCCTTATGTGGCTGTTGAACTTCTTCTGTAGAGGCAGGGATTCCTTTGATGTCGTTGGAACACTTGTTCTAACTTTGATAGGAGATTTGGAACTGGTTAAACGAGTTCGCTTTGTCCGTACTGGTTTCGATTCCGGAGACAAAGACGGTTGACTCATAAGCCTCCGCGAATGACGGGGTTTCAATTGACTTTCTTCCATGATTGTGGATTACTCGATCAACTAAAATAAAGGGAAGGTATGTTTTTGAATTAAATGAATTTTAGACGCTTTGACACAACTTGTTTTTTCAGTTTTTAAGAGTCGAGAAAAAACAAAAGATGACTCTAGTCTCCTTCGATTTTTAATGAGCCTGAAGTGACAAGTGCTCAGATGGACCTTTTCCGTTAAGGAGTCTGAAAAGGAACGAAAGGGACTGCTCTGGAGGTCTAGGTAGAGCGAGTACCAAACCAATCGCAAAACTGCAGAATACTTTTTACGGTACGGTAGCCAATCTTCCCAAATGCTCTGTTCAGTGCATTGCGATCGGTAGGGCGGCAAACACGGCTTCCTATGGGTAAAAGATTTAAGCCTATAGGGGTCTCCCAAAATATACTCGACGGTACGTGGGAGCACAAGTCTGTACTAGCACTTATCGTCTCAAAGTGGAGGAATCACTTAACCATCAGTGAGGACAACAGTTACCAGGCTTTACGACGTTGGAATACGTCTCTAGCCTAGACCTCTAAATTTTGTGCGTTAAGTTCCAAAGCGTTGTTAGATTCATTGAATTTATTTTAAGTTGATCTTGCTTATGAAGTTTTCCTTTTGGGTTCACCACGAGATGTAGATGTAATTCCTAAAATCCAATTTAAAGATGATAAAATTTTTTTTATCTCTTTTCTGTAATGAAAATCCTAGCTACTAGAGGAAAAGAAAGACACAATCTTTTCACAAAGAGCAAAGAGCACATTGTAAATGCACTTTCCTAAATCAAGCCAAACAGACTGTCTATATGCAAATGCACATGCATGTATTTGTTTTTGACTTTCCTAGTATTGATGCTAAAAAGAAAGTTGATGTACAAATCTAAATTTGCTTTCAAGCGACAAACACAAACAAGCTTCTTTTCGAAATCAAAAGATAGAGACGATTACGACACTTTACGATTTTGAAATGAACACTCGTTTTTGACACTAGAAAATCAAAAATTCAGACCAAAGGCAATAATAAAAGTGTAATCGACCATCAACAGCAATCAAGCTTTCTCCTATGATCGAAATCGACACTTGCGACAGATCTAAATCAAAGGACGACAGTACGATTATTCTACTTTTGTAATGGAAAACTGTAAATGACTCAATAAACACATAAAAACATCTACAATTCTTTTGTACAAAGGAGGCAGAATAACAGTAAGGAAAATGGGTTTTAAACAGACATATACTAATCACAGGCAGCAAAATTTAGAGACAAAACTGGAAAGAATGAAGCACAAGAACCTCAGCTGCACAAGGCTAGTCTGATCAGCGCACCTGTAACACAGAGAAACTGCATTGCAGCACAGGTTGCCCTTTCGGGAAGTGCGTTGAAATGCAGGATCTCTTCACAGTACCTGTGCTGGGCCAGAAATGAGAACCCGTCCGGGTTCTGGGTCGCAGTTTGCAGTTTAGTCTTTGGTTTTTGGCTGAGTAAAAGCAATCAGTAATGCACAATCAGGTGTAGATCTAAGGAGGGTCTAAGAGCTATCACAAGGGCAATCAGATAGTCTGTGAATCAGCTTTTCAAATCATAAACAGATCCAGTGAATGGATTGAAGCAGCAGGTGTATACTTTGCATTTGTTATGGCAAATGCAGTTCGAATACTACTTATAAGTTTATGAAATGAACAACAAGAGATACACAAACAAACTAATTAGACATTCCCAGCGGAGTCGCCATTTTGTTACCGGGAAAAGTGTCTATTTAGAATTGCTCTATCCCACTAAGGTGCGACAGCTGCCTTAGAAAAAAACAGAGAAAACTACTTTTGTATTTCCTTTATTAACTATAAATACAGAGGAGTAGAAAGAACCAACGTGTGTCTTGCGCTAATCCTTTGATCTGATCCCTCTTTTCTTTGACAGCTTCCAGCTACCTGCTCCCTTACTTGCCTAGCTTCACCAAGTACCTGTAAGATCACAGAAGAAGAAAACTATACAAAGACATGGATCTATATTCATAAACAACTTAGGATCAGATTTAAGTTAGCCATACAAATGTAACAAGCATCAATGATACAAAAGCATGGAGGAGAAACTCAAATAGCTTTTATTGATAAACAAGAAGATCCTGGAGGAGTTTCAACCGATGGTTCCTGACCCAGCATCAACCTCCCAACAAAGAATCCCCTCTTCACCTCCAACAAAGCATAGATCACCCAATACTCTGATGTTTGTCTCAAAACCAACAGCAATTCCTTACAATGTGCAAAATTCCAGCCTCTGGATCTCTGAGATGAGGGATCCATATATAGATGTGTGTAAGGAGGATGAGTCAGCTTGTGATTTGATTAGTGTCTTCTCTCTGTCAGTTCTTGCTTCCACTTGGAGACTGAAGGCCTCCTACTCATCCTTGGTCGAATTCAATGAGGCAAGTGTCATAGGAGAAGATTCTGGAAGCTTCCATTGTCTCTCCACCTCGCGGAATGACACTGCCATTTTTCATTTCTTGCCTAATGCACCCTCATAGTGCATTTAGGTGAGTTGCAACACACCTATCCAGTGTATTTAGGTGCTATGCAACGCACCTAGCCAGTGGAGCAGCTGAAATGATCCTGTTTTGACTTATTCTGAGCAGTTTCTGGTGGAGAACTTCTGGGAGAATCTGTAATTTGTTGACCTTGCTCCTTTAGGGGTTAGAACAACACTTTTAGGGACTTAGGAGCCCTTGGTTTATGGAAATTTCATGCTTAGAGTTGTAAGGCACAAAAATGTCTATAACAATTTGGATCTCTTTGCATATAATTGTTTCTCCTCCAGTAGTTGTAGCACCCTACCAACATGTTCAACATGATCCTTCCAAGACTTGCTGTAGATTAGTATATCATCAAAAAATACTAACAAAAATTTTCTAAGGAAGGGTTTGAAAATTGAATTCATCAAACCTTGAAATGTAGAAGGTGCATTGGTAAGGCCAAAAGGCATGACCAAAAATTCATAATGACCCTCATGAGTTCTAAATGTTGTTTTCGGAATGTGTTTGTTGGGTCCCTATAATACTAGTGATTAACCCATTACTATTGTAGTTATACCCCTTATTTATATTGTTGTGCCCCTATTACCCCCATATTGTTATTTCTGTGACCATAGAATCCCTCTATTGTTATTTTTGTGGCTTTATATTATTATTGTTAGGTCGGTTGGGTTATATTGTGACTCCCTAGACTCCTATATATAGAAAGGAGGTTTTGTCATTTGTATCATCCAAGAATTGTTCATTTATGTAATGTAAAGGAGTTTTCCCCCTCGAAGAGGCTGAATTATAAGGCGTTGATCTATCTTCTCTATCTTTTCTTGAGCTGGTTTCATAACATTTGGTATCGGAGCTTTGGATTCTAGGGTTTCGCTGCTCTAAACAGGTCATCGTGGCATTTTTTCTATAAATTTTTTCTATGATGTTTCAGAAGTCTAAAAAAAAAACCCATTTGAGAAGAAATTGCGTTGAATCTTGGGTCCGAATTTCAGAGCTTTTCGTGCGATATTTGTGGAGATATGATCTGAGGAAGTTGGTCTTTTTGCAGACTCCTGAATTACATTCAAAATAGGTGACCTGGGGAAAATCGTCATAACTTTCTCTCTGGGGATCGGATTGAAATTTCGTAGGAAGTTCCAGGAAGAGGAAAAACTGTAGTTTCTTGTGTGTGTGTTTCAGATTCAAAGGTTGACAGAGTGACTCGTGGCACGTCGTACAAATTCACTGTACGGAACCAGTCTAAAAACAAGTCACTGTGGGAGATTTCACATAACTCTTACTTGGAGAATCCAATTTGGCTCAGACTTGTGGCATTGGAAAGAGGACACAAAAGGATACTACAGGTAGCGATGTTAGAATTGGATGATCTGAAATTACATAGATACATCAGATTCAATATCAGGCTTCTATAAAGTAAAAAAAGGTGTGTAGTTTTTTTTTTTAATTTTTGTGTAAGCTTGGTTTAACGGAATTGAAAGGGCATAGTAAAGCATTATTATTGGTAACTGATGTCCCGAGGAAAGAAAATGCAAACACCTAGGGAGGAACCTGAAAGCTCTAGCATGACCCATGAAGAAGATGAAGAAATGCTACATGATATATCAGAATTACAAGAACAAGTGCAACAAATGTCACGCTCACAAAAGCTAACAGAAGATAATATAAGTGGCGTGGAATCTAAGATAAATGGTGTGGAATATAATATGAAGGGCATGGAAGCTAAGATGGATGATTCGAAGACATATTTGAAGAGAGACATGGCAGATTTGAAGATAGATATGAAGACAGACATGGAAGAATTGAAGAAGTTGCTACAACAAAGGGTCACTAATGGTGAAAAGGTAGTGTTATGAAACCAGCTCAAGAAAAGATAGAAAAGATAAATGCACGCCTTAGAATTCAGCCTCTTTGAGGGGGCAACCTCCTTTACATTACATAAATTAAAAATTCTTGGATGATACAAATGACAAAACCTCCTTTCTATATATAGGAGTCTAAGGAGTCACAATATAATCCAGCCGACCTAATAATAATAATATAAAGCAACAAAAATAACAATAGAGGGATTCTAAGGGGCACATAAATAACAATATGGGGGTAATAGGGGCACAAAAATATAAATAAGGGGTATAACTACAATAGTAAAGTGGTAATCACTAGTATTATAGGGACCCAACATGCCCCTCTCCTTCAAAAAAGTGTTGTCCTCAACGCTTGAGCAGTTCTAGATGCTTCTGCATAAAATTCTCATCCTCCCATATGGAATCTTCAGCGGATAAGTTCTTCCACTTGATAAGATACTCTCAAATTGATCGATTTCGTAGCTGTTGAGTTCTTGTTTCTGTGACTGCTTCCGGTTCCAATATAATTTTTCCTTCTTTGTCAAGTTCTGGCAATATTGTTTGAACTGGGAACTTGTCACCTATAACCTTCTTTAAACATGAAACATGCAAAACTGGGTGCAATCTCGAAGCTGCAGGAAGCTCCAATTTGTATGCCATAGCACCAATCTTTTCCAACACCTTGTACGAACCATAATACTTTGGTGATAATTTATTATCCTTCTTAGCTTACTTTAGGGACATTTGCTTATATGGTTGTAGCTATAGGAATATCCAATCACCTACATCAAAACTTCTTTCACTGCGATGTTGATCTTCCTGTTGTTTCATTCTATTTTGTGCCAACACGAGGTTATCCTTTAAGAGTTGGAGGACTTGTTGTTGATGTTCGATGTGGTGTTCCACTGCCTGAACCTTAGAATTTTCTCTTAAATATGATGTGATTGATGGTGGTTGGTACCCATAAAGTTCCATAAATGGGGTCATTTTTGTTGATGTATTGAAGGAAGTGTTATACCACCATTCACCCAGAGGAAACCATTTGACCCATTGTGTATGTTTATCAGATACAAAGCAACGAAGATATCCTTCCAAACATTTGTTTACTATCTCAATTTGCCCATCAGATTGAGGATGATAAGATGAGCTATGAGCTAACTGAGTACCAAGACAAGAAAATAATTATGTCCAAAAATTTCCAGTGAAAATGGGATCTCTGTCACTTACAATAATCTTTGGGTTTCCATGTAGCTTTTGAACTGTTTCCATAAATGTAGTAGAAACTGTACTGGCTTTTAATGGATGTGATAATGCACAAAAGTGTGCATACTTGGTAAGTTTGTCAACTACCACCATGACGACACTCTTTCCCTCAGACTTGGGTAAACCTGTGATAAAATCCATTGAAACCTCCTCCCAACATTGGCTTGGAATGGATAAAGGTTGTAATAGACCCGATGTCTTAATTGTTTCAACTTTATTTTGTTGGCAAACCAAATATTCCGCCACAAACTTTTGAATATCTGATTTAAGGTCATCCCAAAAAAATTCCTTCTTAACCCTGTGGTAAGTTTTTAAAAATCCCGAGTGCCCTCCTAAGGGAGAAGTGTGCAATTCCATAAGAATATTTTGTTTTAGCTGGGAATTCTTACAGAGGTATAAGCGATCTTTGTACCATAACGAATCATTTTGCCAGCTAAATGTATCAGAAGTACTGGAATCTTGTTGTAGCTTTCGAATAAGTGCCCACACTTCTTCATCATTCTTCCATTCCTCCTTTGCTTCATTTATCCAATCTGGTTGGATAATAGAAATGGCACACAACAATGCTTCCATATCCTCATCCTTTCTTGAGAGTGCATCTGCCACCACATTTTGCTTCCCTTTTTTGTAGATGATTTCAAAGTCATAACCCAACATCTTTGTGACCCACTTTTGTTGCTCTTCAGAGGATAATCTTTGTTCTAAAAGGTATTTAAGGCTATCATGATCCGTTTTTACCTTGAAGTGTCTTCCCATTAGGTAGGGTCGCCATTTCTTAAGTGCATGGAGTATTGCCAACATTTCCTTCTCATAAATAGCTTTGCTTAAAAACTTTCCCTTGATTGGACGACTTTCAAAAGCAATGGGTCTTTCATCTTGCATTAAAACAGCACCAATTCCATTTCCTGAAGCATCACATTCCACAATAAAGGTTTTTGTGAAGTCCGGTGTAGCTAAGACTGGTGCTTGGCACATTGCCTCTTTAAGATGTTTAAAGGCCTTTGTTGCTTCCGGAGTCCATGAAAATGAATCTTTCTTCAATAATGTTGTCAGAGGTGCTGCTATTCTCCCATAATTCTTAACAAACTTGCGATAATACCCTGTCAACCCAAGAAATCCTCGCAGATGCTTTATGGATGTGGGAATTTTCCATTCCTTAATGGCTTTAATTTTGCTAGGGTCTACCTTAACTCCTTCATGAGATACAATATGACCCAAATATTCCACCTCCTGGACTCCAAAGAAACATTTGGATCTTTTTGCATATAATTGTTTCTCCTCCAATAGTTGTAGCACCTTGTCAACATGTTCAACATGATCCTTCCAAGACTTGTTGTAGATTAGTATATCATCAAAAAATACTAACACAAATTTTCTAAGGAATGGTTTGAAAATTGAATTCATCAAACCTTGAAATGTTGAAGGTGCATTGGTAAGGCCAAAAGGCATGACCAAAAATTCATAATGACCCTCATGAGTTCTAAATGCCATTTTCAGAATGTCTTCAATCTTCATTCTGATTTGATGATATCCCGAACGAAGATCCAACTTGGTGAAGTAAATTGATCCATGCAATTCATCCAGTAATTCATCAATGACAGGAATGGGGAACTTATCTTTAATAGTGAGCTTGTTGAGCTCCCTATAATCTGGACACATGCGCCATGATCCATCCTTCTTGTGCACCAATACTACTGGAGCTGAGAAAGAACTTTGACTCAGTTGAATTATACCAGCCTCTAGCATTTCTGCAACCATACGTTCAATTTCACTTTTTTGGACATATGGATATCTGTACGGCCTGATGTTTGGAGGAACACTTCCTGGAATCAAATGAATAGCATGATCATGATCACGCATAGGTGGGAGACCTTTGGGAGTCTCAAATACCTTGGAATGATTGTCCAGGACTTTTTGGAGATCTGGAGAAATAGATGATTCCAATGTGGAAACATCTAGCGAACATAATTGTGCAATTACACCTCTTTGCTCCTTTTTTAGAAGCTTTGTCATGCCATTAGAGCTGATTATCTTTCCTGGTTTCCCTGCAATACCCCTTAATTCAACTTCCTTTCCTTCCACAGAAAATTTCATGAAAAGTTCTTGAAAATTAAAAGCTATTGTACCCAAGGATTGTAGCCATTGGACTCCTAGTACAACATCAGCACCTCCCATTGGAATGGAAAGCATTGGGCTAGTCAATACATATTCTCCCATGGATAGCTTGATATTATGGCACTTTCCAGAACAATTTATTGTTCCTCCATTTGCAATCATCACTTGACACTCTGGTGCTGGATATAGGAAGCAATTCAATTCTTTTGCTACCCTACAATGAATAAAATTGTGGGTGCTTCCTGAATCAATCAACACTATTACCTTTTTCTTCTTGATTTGTCCTTCTATCTTGATGGTTTGAGGAGTGGTAATTCCCGCCAATGCATTACAAGATATGGTCGGATTTATTTGTTCTTCATATAGGCTTTGTTCCTGGAATATATCCTCTTCTTTTGACCTTTCTTGCTCCTTTTCTTCTTCCTCTTCACAATCTATGTAGAATAATTTCTTCTCAGCACACTTATGACCTTTTGTGTATTTGCTATCACAATTGTAACAAAGCCCTTTTGCTCTTTTTTCTTCCAATTGTTGTGGTGTCAACCTTGTAGGTTGTGGAAGACTATGGGCAACAACACTTCTGTCTTTATAGTTGTGAATGGTATGCTTCCTAGTTGCCATAATTTTGCTTTCCATTTTTCTTGCTAACCTGAATGCCTTCTCTAATGAATCAGGTTCCCAAAGGCGCACATCATGTTGGATATTATCCTTTAAAGACCCTATGAACACATCAATCCTATGCTCCTCTGGAATATCTTTTACCCTTATGTTCAATTTTTGGAACTCCTCAATGTGCTCCATTATTGAACCCTTTTGTTTGAGACTTATCAATTGGCTAAAAAAAGTGTTGCTTTTTGTATCCTCATAATGTGCTATCAATTCTTCCGTAAAAATTGCCCAAGTGATAAATTGTTTACGAGAACAAAGCCATTGATACCATACAAACTGATTTGGTTCCAAATATAAAGTTGCCATACGTACCTTTTGTGTGTTTTGCACATTATTGAGATCGAAGAATTGCTCCATCTGTAATATCCATGTGGCGGGATCCTTGCCATCAAACTTCCTCATATCGATTTTTGGAACATGGTGAGTCTTCGATCCAACATTAGTGTCTATGGAATCATGATTAACATTTCTTTTGTTCTCATCATGAGTTTCCTTTACTACCTTTTCACCATTAGTGACACTTTCTTGTAGCAACTTCTTCAATTCTTGCATATCTGTCTTCAAATCTATCTTCAAATCTGCCATGTCTCTCTTCAAATCTACCTTTGAATCATCCATATTAGCTTCCATGCCCTTTATCTTAGATTCAACGCCACTTATCTTAGCTTATGCTAGCTTTTGTGAGCGTGACATTTGTTGCACTTGTTCTTGTAATTTTGATATATCATGTAGCATTTCTTCTTCTTATTCATGAGTCATGCTAGAGATTTCAGGTTCCTTACTAGGTGTTTGAATTTTCTTTCCTCGGGGCATCAGTTACCGATAATAATGCTTTACTATGCCCTTTGAATTCCGTTAAACCAAGATTACACAAAAATTTAAAAACAAACTACACACCTTTTTTCACTTTATAGAAGCCTGATATTGAATCTGATGTATCTCTATAATTTTAAATTATCCAGTTCTGAAATTGCTACCTGCAGTAGCCTTCTGTATCCTCTTTCCAATGCCACAATTCTGAGCCAAATTGGATTCTCCAAGGAAGAGTTAGGTGAAATCTCCCACAGTGACTTGCTTTTAGACTGGTTCAGTAGAGCGAACTTGTACGACTCGCCCCGAGTCACTGTTTCAACCTTTGAATCTGACACAAACATATAAGAAACTACAGTCTGTCCTCTTTCTTTACCTCTTGACGAAATTTTAATCTGATCCTCAGAGAGAGAGTTATGACGATTTTCCCCAGGTCACCTGTTTTGAATTTAATTCAGGAGTCTGCAAAAAGGCCAACTTCCTCAGATCATATCTCCGACACTATCACGCAAAAAGCTCTGACATTTGGACCCAAGGTTCAAAACCAATTCTTCTCAAATGGGTTTTTTTTTCGACTTCTGAAACGTCACAGAAAAACGTTATAGAAAAAATGCCACCATGACCTGTTTGGAGCAGCGAAACCCTAGAATCCAAAGCTCTGATACCAAATGTTATGAAACCAGCTCAAGAAAAGATAGAAAAGATAAATCCACGCCTTAGAATTCAGCCTCTTCGAGGGGGAAACCTCCTTTACATTACATAAATGAACAATTCTTGGATGATACAAATGAAAAAACCTCCTTTCTATATATAGGAGTCTAAGGAGTCACAATATAATCCAGCCGACCTAACAATAATAATATAAAGCCACAAAAATAACAATAGAGGGATTCGAAGGGGCACAGAAATAACAATATGGGGGTAATAGGGGCACAACAATATAAATAAGGGGTATAACTACAATAGTAAAGGGGTAATCACTAGTATTATAGGGACCCAACAGGTAGTAAAGGAAACTCATGATGAGAACAAAATAAATGTTAATCATGATTCCATAGATGCTAATGTTGGATCGAAGAATAACCATATTCCAAAAATCGATATGAGGAAGTTTGATGGCAAGGATCCCGCCACATGGATATTATAGATGGAGCAAATCTTCGATCTCAATAATGTGCAAAATGCACAAAAGGTACGTATGGCAACTGTATATTTGGAACCAAATCAGTTTGTATGGTATCAATGGCTTTGATCTTGTAAAAAATTTATCACTTGGGCAATTTTTACGGAAGAATTGATAGCACATTATGAAGATACAAAAAGCAACACTTGTTTTAGCCAATTGATAAGTCTCAAACAAAAGGGTTCAGTAATGGAGCACATTTAGGAGTTCCAAAAATTGAACATAAGGGTAAAAGATATTCCAGAGGAGCATAGGTTTGATGTGTTCATAGGGTCTTTAAAGGATAATATCCAACATGATGTTCACCTTTGGGAACCTGATTCATTAGTGAAGGCATTCAGGTTAGCAAGAAAAATGGAAAGAAAAATTATGGCAACCAGGAAGCATAACACTCACAACTATAAATACGGAAGTGTTGTTGCCCTTAGTCTTCCACAACCTATAAGGTTGACACCACAATAATTGGAAGAAAAAAGAGCAAAAGGGCTTTGTTACAGTTGTGATAGAAAATACACTAAAGGTCATAAGTGTGCTTAGAAGAAATTATTCTACGTAGATTATGAAGAGGAAGAAGAAAAGGAGCAAGAAAGGTCAAAAGAAGAAGATATACTTCAGGAACAAAGCCTAGATGAAGAACAAATAAATCTGACCATATCTTGTAATGCATTGGAGGGAATTACCACTCCTCAAACCATCAAGATAGAAGGACAAATCAAGAAGAAAAAGGCAATAGTGTTGATTGATTCAGGAAGCACCCACAATTTTATTCATTGTAGGGTAGAAAAAGAATTGAATTGCTTCTTATATCCAGCACCAGAGTGTCAAGTGATGATTGCAAATGGAGGAACAATAAATTTCTCTGGAAAGTGCCATAATATCAAGATATCAATGGGAGAATATGTATTGACTAGCCCAATGCTTTCCATTCCAATGGGAGGTGCGGATGTTGTACTAGGAGTCCAAAGGCTACAATCCTTGGGTACAATAGCTTTTAATTTTCAAGAACTTTTCATCAATTTTTCTACGGAAGGAAAGGAGGTTGAATTAAGGGGTATTGCAGGGAAAACAGGAAAGATAATCAGCTCTCATGGTATGACAAAGATTCTAAAAAAGGAGCAAAGAGGTGTAATTTCACAATTATGCTCACTAGATGTTTCCACATTGGAATCATCTATTTCTCCAGATCTCCAAGAAGTCCTGGACAATCATTCCAAGGTATTTGAGACTCCCAAGGGTCTCCCACCTATGCGTGATCATCATCATGCTATTCATCTGATTCCAGGAAGTGTTCCTCCAAACATCAGGCCGTACAGATATCCCTATGTCCAAAAAAGTGAAATTGAACGTATGGTTGCGGAAATGCTAGAGGCTGGTATAATTCAACCGAGTCAAAGTTATTTCTCAGCTCCAGTAGTATTGGTGCACAAGAAGGATGGATCATGGCGCATGTGTTCAGATTATAGGGAGCTCAACAAGCTCAGTATTAAAGATAAGTTCCCCATTCCTGTTATTGATGAATTACTGGATGAATTGCATGGATCAATTTACTTCACCAAGTTGGATCTTCGTTCGGGATATCATGAAATCAGAATGAAGGTTGAAGACATTTCGAAAACGACATTTAGAACTCATGAGGGTCATTATGAATTTTTGGTCATTCCTTTTGGCCTTACCAATGCACCTTCAACATTTCAAGGTTTGATGAATTCAATTTTCAAACCATTCCTTAGAAAATTTGTGTTGGTATTTTTTTATGATATACTAATCTACAACAAGTCTTGTAAGGATCATGTTGAACATGTTGACAGGGTGCTACAACTATTGGAGGAGAAACAATTATATGAAAAAAGATCCAAATGTTTCTTTGGAGTCCAGGAGGTGGAATATTTGGGTCATATTGTATCTCATGAAGGAGTTAAGGTAGACCCTAGCAAAATAAAAGCCATTAAGAAATGGAAAATCCCCACATCCATAAAGCATCTGCGAGGATTTCTTGGGTTGACAGGGTATTATTGCAAGTTTGTTACGAATTATGGGAGAATAGCAGCACCTCTAACAACATTATTGAAGAAAGATTCATTTTCATGGACTCCGGAAGCAACAAAGGCCTTTGATCATCTTAAAGAGGCAATATGCCAGGCACCGGTCTTAGCTACACCAGACTTAACAAAAACCTTTATTGTGGAATGTGATGCTTCATGAAATGGAATTGGTGCTGTTCTAATGCAAGATGAAAGACCCATTGCTTTTGAAAGTTTTCCAATCAAGGGAAAGTTTTTAAGCAAAGCTATTTATGAGAAGGAAATGTTGGCAATACTCCATGCACTTAAGAAATGGCGACCCTACCTAATGGGAAGACACTTCAAGGCAAAAACGGATCATGATAGCCTTAAATACTTTTTAGAACAAAGATTATCCTCTGAAGAGCAACAAACGTGGGTCACAAAGATGTTGGGTTATGACTTTGAAATCATCTACAAAAAAGGGAAGAAAAATGTGGTGGCAGATGCACTCTCAAGAAAGGATGAGGATGTGGAAGCATTGTTGTGTGCCATTTCTATTATCTAACCAGATTGGATAGACAAAGCAAGGGAGGAATGGAAGGATGACGAAGAAGTGTGGGCACTTATTCGAAAGCTACAACAAGATTCCAGTACTTCTTATACATTTAGCTGGAAAAATGATTCGTCATGGTACACAGATCGCTTATACCTCTGTAAGAATTCCCAGCTAAAACAAAAGATTCTTATGGAATTGCACACTTGTCCCTTAGGAGGGCACTCAGGATTTTTAAAAACTTACCACAGGGTTAAGAAGGAATTTTTTTGGGATGGCCTTAAATCAGATATTCAAAAGTTTGTGGCAGAATGTTTGGTTTGCCAGCAAAATAAAGTTGAAACAATTAAGACACCGGGTCTATTACAACCTTTATCCATTCCAAGCCAACGTTGGGAGGAGGTTTCAATGGATTTGTTCACTAGTTTACCCAAGTCTAAGGGAAAGAGTGTCATCATGGTGGTAGTTGACAGACTCACCAAGTATGCACACTTTTGTGCATTATCACATCCACTTAGAGCCAGTACAATTTCTACTAAATTTATTAAAACAGCTCAAAAGCTACATGGAAACCCAAAGATTATTGTAAGTGACAGAGATCCCATTTTCACTAGAAATTTTTGGACAGAATTATTTTCTTGTCTTGGTACTCAGTTAGCTCATAGCTCATCTTATCATCCTCAATCTGATGGGAAAACTGAGATAGTAAACAAATGTTTGGAAGGATATCTTAGTTGCTTTGTATCTAATAAACAAACACAATGGGTCAAATGGTTTCCTCTGGTTGAATGGTGGTATAACACTTCCTTCCAAACAACAACAAAAATGACGTCATTTATGGCACTTTATGGGTATCAACCACCATCCATCACATCATATTTAAGAGAAAATTCTAAGGTTCAGGCAGTGTAACATCACATCGAACATCAACAACAAGTCCTCCAACTATTAAAGGATAACCTCGTGTTGGCACAAAATAGAATGGAACAATAGGCAGATCAACATCGCAGTGAAAGAATTTTTGATGTAGGTGATTGGGTATTCCTACGGCCGCAACCATATAAGAAAATGTCCCTAAAGCAAGCTAAAAAGGATAATAAATTATCACCAGAGTATTATGGTCCGTACAAGGTGTTGCAAAAGATTGGTACTATGGCATACAAATTGGAGCTTCCTGCAGCTTCTCGATTGCACCCAGTTTTCAATGTTTCATGTTTAAAGAAGGTTATAGGTGACAAGCTCCCAATCCAAACAATATTTCCAGAACTTGACGAGGAAAGAAAAATTATATTGGAACCGGAAGCAGTCACAGAAATAAGAACTCGACAGCTACGAAATCGATCAATTTCAGAGTATCTTATCAAGTGGAAGAACTTATCCGCTGAAGATTCCACATGGGAAGATGAGAATTTTATGCAGAAGTATCCAGAACTACTCAAGAGTTGAGGACAACACTTTTTTGAAGGAGAGGGGCATGTTGGGTCCCTATAATACTAGTGATTACGCCATTACTATTGTAGTTATACCCCTTATTTATGTTGTTGTGCCCCTATTACCCCCATATTGTTATTTCTGTGCCCCATAGAATCCTTCTCTATCTTTTCTTGAGCTGGTTTCATAACAGTCTTCAGTCTTCATTCTGATTTGATGATATCCTGAACAAAGATCCAACTTGGTTAAGTAAATTGATCCATGCAATTCATTCAGTAATTCATCAATGATAGGAATAAGAAACGTATCTTTAATAGTGAGCTTGTTGAGCTCCCTATAATCTAGACACATGCACCATGATCCATCCTTCTTATGCACCAATAGTACTAGAGCAGAGAAAGAACTTTGACTAGGTTGAATTATACCAGCCTCTAGCATTTATTTAACTATATATTCAATTTCACTCTTTTGGGCATAGGGATATCTGCACGGCTTGATGTTTGGAGGAACACTTCCTCGAATTCGATGAATAGCATGATCATGATCACGAATAGGTGGGAGACCTTTGGGAGTCTCAAATACCTTGGAATGATTGTCCAAGAATTTTTGGAGATCTGGAGAAATAGATGATTTCGATGTGGAAACATCTAGGGAACATAATTGTGCAATTACACCTCTTTGTTCCTTTTCTAGAAGCTTTGTCATACCATTAGAGCTGATTATCTTTCATGTTCTCCCTGCAATGCCCCTTAATTCAACTTCCTTTCCTTCCACAAAAAATTTCCTGAAAAGTTCTTGAAAATTAAAATCTATTGTACCCAATGATTGTAGCCATTGGACTACTAGTACAACATCAACACCTCCCATTGGAATGGAAAGCATTGGGCTAGTCAATACATATTCTCTGATGGATAGCTTGATATTATGGCACTTTCTAGAGCAATTTATTGTTCCTCCATTTGCAACCATCACTTGAAACTCTGGTGCTAGATATAGGAAGCAATTAAATTCTTTTGCTACCTTACAATGAATAAAATTGTAGGTACTTCCTGAATCAATCAACATTATTACCTTTTTCTTCTCGATTTTTCCTTCCATCTTGATGGTTTGAGGAGTGGTAATTCCCGCCAATGCATTACAAGATATTGTTGGATTCATTTCTTCTAGGCTTTGTTCCAGGAGTATATCCTCTTCTTTTGATCTTTCTTGCTCCTTTTCTTCTTCCTCTTCACAATCTATGTAGAATAATTTCTTCTCAGCACACTTATGACCTTTAGTGTATTTGTTATCACAACTATAACAAAGCCCTTTTTCTCTTTTTTCTTCCAATTGTTATGGTATCAGCCTTATAAGTTGTGGAATACTAGGGGCAACAACACTTCCATCTTTATAGTTGTGACTGGTATGCTTCCTGGTTGCCATAATTTTGCTTTCCATTTTTCTTGCTAACCTGAATGCCTTCTCTAATGAATCGGGTTCCCAAAGGTGAACATCATGTTGGATATTATCTTTTAAAGTCCCTCTCAACACATCAATCCTATGCTCCTCTAGAATATTTTTTACCCTTATGTTCAATTTTTGGGACTCCTTAATGTGCTCCATTATTGAACCCTTTTGTTTGAGACTTATCAATTTTCTGAAAAAGTGTTGCTTTTTGTATCCTCATAATGTGCTATCAATTCTCCTGTAAAAATTGCCCAAGTGATAATATGTTTACAAGAGCAAAGCCATTGATACCATACAAACTGATTTTGTTCCAAATATAAAGTTGCAATATGTACTTTTTGTGTGTTTTGCACATTATTGAGATCGAAAAATTGCTCCATCTATAATATCCATGTTGCGGGATCCTTGCCATCAAACTTCCTCATATCGATTGTTGGAATATGGTGGGTCCTTGATCCAACATTATAGTCCATGAAATCATGATTAACATTTTTATTGTTCGCATCATGAGTTTCATTCACTACCCTTTCACCATTAGTAAGTATTTCTTGTAAAAAAAAATTCAAATATGTCTTCAAATATACCAAAAATGTCTTCAAATATTTCTTCAAATTATCCATCTTAACTTCCATGCCATTCATCTTAGCTTCCACACGCTTTATCTTAGATTCCACGCCATTTATCTTAGCTTCTGTTAGCTTTTGTGAGAGTGAAATTTGTTGCACTTGGTCTTGTAATTTTGATATATCATGTAGCATTTCTTCCTCTTCTTCATGAGTCATGCCAGCGCATTCAGGTTGCTTACTAGGTGTTTGAATTTTCTTTCCTCGGGGCATCAGTTATCGATAATAATGCTCTAGTATGCCCTTTGAATTCTTCAAAATAATTTTTCGAACCAAGGTTAAGAAAAACTTTTAAAAAAATCTACACACATTTTTTCACTTTGTAGGAGCTCCAATGCCACCAGTCTGATCCAAATTGGATTTTCCAAGGAAGAGTTATGCCAAATCTCCCACATTGACTTGATTATAGACTTGTTCAGTAGAGTGAAATTGTACAACGTGCCACATGTCCTTGTTGCACCATTTGGATCTGAAAAATATATACAAGAAACTGTAGTCCGTCCTCTTTCTTTACCTTCTTACGAAACTTCAATCTGATGCTCAGAGAGAAAGTTATGACGATTTTCCCCAAGTCACCTGTTTGGAATGTAATTCATGGTTTTGCAAAAATACGAACTACCTTAGATCAAAACTCTGCAAATATAGCGCAAAAAGCTCTGAAATTCGAACCCGAGGTTCAATGTGATTTATTCTCAAATGGATTTTTTTTTTCTTCTAAAACGTCGCAGAAAAAATTTATAGCGAAAATGCCACGATGACCTATTTGGAGCAGTGAAATGCTAGAATCCAAAGCTCTCATACCAAATGTTATGAAACTAGCTCAAAAAAGGATAAAAAAGATAGATCAACGCCTTAGAATTTAGCCTCTTCAAGGGGGAAACCTCCTTTACATTACACAAATGAATTATTCTTTGATGATTCAAATGAAAAAACCTCCTTTCTATATATAGGAGTCTAAGGAGTCACAATATAACTCAGCCGACCTAACAATAATAATATAAAGGCACAAAAATAACAATAGAGGGATTCTACGGGGCACAGTAATAACAATATGGGGACAATAGGGCCACAATAATATTAATAAGGGATACAACTACAATAGTAATGGGTTAATCAATTATTATAGGGACCTAATAGAGAAACCATCCAGAAACTGCCTATATTGAACCATACTGACTGCTCCACTGGAAAAGTGCGATACATACTGAGTGGTACAATTCATAAGTGTGATGCATACTGTTTAGGCCTTCTATAGCGTACTATGGGTGAGGATGGACGAATTTCCGGGACATTTTTCAGTTGATTTCTCATGGAACCTTCTAGAACTTTCTCTTATGCCACTCGACTCTCTAAATTCGCCCAAGGATGAATAAGGGATCTAAGAAAATCTTATCCCTTCTCTTGTGGAACCCATTGTAACAAGTGGAATGACACTAATCAAACCCCATGGATGACTCACAACCTTGCAAAAATTTATAAATGGATCTCTCATCCAAGAGATCTAGAGGCTGGAATATTGTGAATTGCAAGGAAGTGCTGAGAGTTTGTAATTGAGGAAAGAGCATTGTATTGTTGGATTGATCTTGCTATTTCATGAGGTGAAGAAGGATTGAATATGGGAGGATGATGCTGGATCAGACAACTGGTTTGTAATTCTCCCTTCTATTAATAATGTTCTTCAAGTTTTCTTCCATATGATTCTACAATTGTGAATGTTATAATTTGTGAATGCTATCATTTGTTAATTATACATCTGATTCTGTAATGTTTATGTTGTAATAGATCATGATGCTTTGACGGTTCTTTGTTGTTGTACTTGTGTAGGTACTCTCTAAGCGTGTTAAGTATGGGGATGAGTTGTAGTCTCTATCAAAGGGGAGAGAGATCAAGCAAGGGATTACGCGGAAGTTCTAGGTTGGTTCCATTATCTTTCTCTTATCTATTAGACATAGAAGAAATCATTGAATTTCTTTAAACTATTGTTTCTAGTGTAGCTGCCAAACCTAGATGGCTAGCATTCTTTGGAAATACTAGTTTTCCCAGAAACAAATTGGTAAGTCCACTGGGGAATGAATAGATGTTTGTTTCTTGTTATTGTTTGTTTTATGTTCAATTTGATAAGCTATAGATAGAGTCTAAAGTCAACCAGGTAGCCTTCGAACAACTCTTGCTCTGCAATTGCATAGTAGATGAATGATGCTTTAGTCAATCTATGGTTTAGTTTATGAATTGAACATTTGACTTATAAGCACATCTAGATTCCCTTTTGGTAGATCAATAACCTATCAAGACAGTCCATTATACTTTTCTCATCATTTCTCATCAAAACCCACCTTAACTCATCGAAAATGGCTCCAAATTTGAGCCCAAACCCATTTCAGTTGTGCTCCCTGGACCATCGCATTCTCTTCCACTGTGACTCAGTATGCATTGCACCTCCTGAGTGTAATAAGTGTGATGCATCTCAGTTTCTGTGAAGCCCAGGTGCGATCTAGAAATTGAGGGTTTTTGACCTTGTTTTTAGTTTTGTTTGGTTGTTTTGCTGCAAATGAACAATGCCTCCTTAATGAAACTTACTTGCATCACTTAGATCAGCCTCAACTACATTAGGATTAGTGAATGTTTTTTGTTTATTTTTTCATCATTTAAAATCCTTTGTCAAAAATTTGTTTAAATTGATCTGTCGCATTGGTACAAAAAGTGTCGTAATTGTCGTTTTTTGTCGAAAAGAGAAGTGCCGTAAATTCTTCCTTCCCTTGATAATTGATTGAACTTATCTTCATGTATTTGGTTTGATTTGTTTATATTCAAAGTGTCAAAAGAATTTTTGTTCGAAATTGAAAGTTTCATTTAGAGTCTTCCTTTCTCTTTTGAGGAAAAATTGTCGGAAATGTCATTTTGAGTGAAATATTTTAGATCTTTGCTGCATTTAGTTTTCCTTTTTGGAAATTTTCACATTAACGAAAGCATATCCAAATACATGCATTTGCATTTAGAATTTTTTTGTTTGTTTGCGAAAACATGATTTAGGGAATGTGCTAGTGTGTGGTCTTTTCTCTTTGCTTAAAAGCATCGTCATCTTCTTTCCCAAGTATCTACGATTTTCATTGCTCAAATAAACAAATATTGTTTATCATTGTAGATTGCATTTTAGAAATTTTAGATCATCATCACATGGTGAATCATTGAAAGGAAAACTATAAACAATATCAACTTTAAAATGATTTTAAATGAACCTAACAATGCTTTGGAACTTAACGCAACATATCTAGAGGTCTAGGCTAGTGACGGGTTCTGACGTCTGTAAAACTAGTGGCTACTGTTTTCATTGAAGGTTGGGTGATTCCTCCTCCTTGATACGTGAAGTGATAGCATGGACTTGTGCTCCCCATACCATCACGTATATATTGGGATACCACAATAGGATTAAATCCTTTATCCATAGGGAACTGAATCTTCTTCCTTATCGATCGCAATGCACTGAACACAGCATTCGGGAGGATTGACTGTCGTACATAAGTCCTTGGTAATTTCTTTTTAATTTATCACGAAGGTGTATATTGCCGTTTTTTGATTGGTTTGGTAATCCCTCTGTTTAGATTCTCCAGAGTAGTCACTTTCATTCCTTTTTGACTCTTTAAAAGAAAAGGTCCATCTGAGCACTTGTCCTTTCTGGCTCATTAAAAATCGAAGGAGACTAGAGTCATCTTTAGCTTTTTCTTGACTCTTAAAAACTGAGAAATCAAAGTTGTGTCCAAGGTGTCGTTAAAATTAATTGACTGCAGATAACATCCCTATCCCTTAGTTGATCTTAGGTTGAGACATATGATGAAAAATTCGAACTCCACTGCTCAAGGAATCCTGTGTGATGGGAATCCTAGTCCTTTTCCTTCTTTCAGAAATATTCGTGCTCCTTATATGGCTACACTATCCCTTCCGAGACTTACCATTGGGCTGCAAATATGGCTATTTTCAACCTTTGTGGTTCAAAATGTCGTGATTCCTCCCCCATCGAGTACACACTCAACTGGAAAAAATCAACCTCTAGTTGATCCTGAAGTTGACCCTTCGCCTTCTTCCTCGTTTGTTTCTTCCTCGTCTTCCTCCTCTTCACTTGGTGAAAGTATTGATAATAGTAGTCAGGTGGCTAAGAACAAGAAGAAAGGGAAGGATAAGAGGAAGAAGCGAATTCAGCAAGAGGGCAACCAAGAAACCATTGCTCTGAATGCAACATCTAATGAAAATCCCTCCATTAAGCTTCATAAACCCAAATATCCATGCATAATTTGTGCAGAAGACCATTTTCATCTTAATTGTCTATACTTTCGTTGGATCTTGAAAGAATGGTCTTCCCATTCACACCATCCCATGTCATCAACCTTTGGAAATCATGTTGGTAACACACCATCAACTAGTGATAGTAAAGTTCATGGACAGAAGGGAATGGTCAGAATTCCATGTAGGTTATGTGAAGGTAATCATTCCATTCACCTTTTTCCCTTTCTGGATGAAGCCAAAAGAGTGTTGGATAACTGTCCTGCTTCACCACAGCAACTTCCATTTGGTTACAGGAAACTCTCCCTAAATCCTTCACTAGTTGAAGAACTAACTGGCCAAAATCAACCGCTAGTCCAAACCACTCTATCTGAAAGTGAATTCAATGTCTATACCTGACCCAAATCAACAAGTCGAAACAAAATTTGACCTGATTTCACCTTTAGCTAATCGTACCTTTCCCGAAGAGAGTGAAAATGATATTGTTCAAGTTCTTTTTGTTACTTCAGATTCTAATGAGCTTGGGGGCAATCCACCTATTCCATCAAGACAGGAGGAAAGTCCTCCAGTTCTTGTAACTCGAGGGGTTAATTATCTCATTTCTTCAGTACCCCCTCCAAGTAGTCTAGTTGCTTCCATTGATTGGACTCAACTGGCAGGATCCTGCCTTCCTTCTTATGTGCCTTTCCAAATCATATTACAAGTTTGTAAAATGATTATGTCTGGCACTATTATAGATGAAGGGGCTTGAGTGAGTATCCTTTCCTCAACTGCTTTGAAATCACTTGGTTTTCCATTGCTTGTCCCTGTTACACAGAATCTATTAAGCTTTAACAAAGAAACCAGTCGACTATTAGGGATCCTTCCGAAGTTACCTATTTCTTTGAGAGGAAAGACCGTTCATCTGAATGTGATGGTAGTCCCAGTACCTTTAGACTACAATTTACTTCTTGTGTGTAACTATGTTTATAACATGGAAGATATTGTTACAACACTCTTCTGAGTGATGTATTTCCCCCATGAAGGCAAAATTGTCACCGTTGACCAGCTTTCATTTCCAGGTCCAAACATAGCTCCAAGTCAATCAACAACCCTAAATGGTCCATTTACATCAACAGTATCATCCCTGCTCCCAAGTTCCAAGTCGAATCCTTCACTTGAACCTTCATTCCACCCACCTAATAGCCATGAGTAGTCTACTTAAGTGAATGTAATGAAGCTTGGGGGGCATGCACCTAGTAGTAAAGATCATTTTCCCTGCAGGTTATGTGATCAGTCTATCACACCATTCACCTTTGTCTATCTCACCCTTCACCTTTGTCTATTTGAACGAAGCCAAAGAGGTGTTGGATAACCATCCTGCTTCACCGCAGTGATTTCCATCTGGTTACAAGAGACTCTCCCTTTCATCATGCTAGGGGCATGCAAACCAATCCAAGCATAGTTTTTTTTCATTTCAAGCTTGCGTAAAAATGAAACTGAATCCAAGCATAGTTTGTTCATTTCAAGCTTGTGTAAAAATGAAACCAAATCCAAGCATAGTTCCCCATGGTTCAAGCTTGTCCAAAATGAACCCATTTTCATTTTCAAACCCTTGTGATTGCCATTTTATCAAGCTTTTGAGCCTTGGTTGTTTTCATCTCATCACCACCATCTCTTCGGCGAATCGTACGCTTTCAATTGGTTGTGTTACCCTTTTTCAGGGACAGTTACAATGAGTGGTCTTATTAGTCAACCTCTTCACATAAATCAACATTTTTGGAGAAGTTCCAACATCACTGAAACCAGTTGGTACCCTAGACACCACTCGTTCCTCAATATAGAGTCCTCTTTAAACCCTTTTCAGACTCGTTAAATATGAAAATATTGTCGATAGCTTGTCTTTTCCAGCTCGTTAAAGTATTGGAAATATCATCCCTCCTGTATTATTTTATCCTTTTTTGGACCTAAGGGATTACTTTATGAAAAAAAACTTATGGATTTTTCATTTCTTCCCTTTTAAAACTCTCTAAACATGAAAAGGACCGAGATATCGTTGTCATTAAACTCGTTAAAACGATAGCGAAAAACTTGTCCATCTAGATGAGACCAAGTTTCAGTGTCGCTAGACTCGTTAAAACATTAAATAGTGACAGGTTTTCCCGAAAGGAAAATTATAGAACAAGCATATGTTATGCTCCTCAAGCTTCACAAAATTACAGAGGTACTAGTCGACAATGACTAGGGAAAAAGGGAAAAAACTTGAAGAATTTATGGTAGTGAATCACTCTTGAACATGAAACTTTCACTTCATCTCCACTATTGAGTTGGGTTAGTTTATTTCGTTCACTGGTTATCTGACCATTGGTCTTTCATACCATCTATCTTTTGGGGTTAATGCTACCAATTCATCTCAATATCGCCAACATGTTCAAGAGAAGTCATTTAGTTGATAAAACACCATCCAGTTAATGTCTCATCCACTACAATACCTCCAACCTTCACTTTTTCATGATCGCCATTCCTGAACCTTGTGTCATCAATTCATTTTTAACCTCCAAAAATCATTTGCTTCGTTTCGTGTTGTAGATGTGGGATACATCAAGGTTGTCCTACAATGAGTCACTTCTTGTCGACATCAGCTCATTATCCAAGAATTTGACTTAGAAACAACACTTTCAGTGCTTTAGAGCTTGCATACATCAATGGTAAGTTTCTCTCTTCCGGCGATAGGTTGACATCAATGGCCTTCGACCGAAAGATTTTGCGTGGTGTTCGAAATTGGATCATGTATTCACACCACATGAATTGTATTGTATTATGTTGAGGTTCATTATCATTATCATTGTTTCCTTTGACGTCTATTAACAACTCACACGATTGGTTGGTAATCAGGCGATGTCTTTCCATGTTCGAATTGAGAACATCTCTTCACATGGATTGACCTATACCTCGAGTGAAGAGTAAATGAGTTTGAAGACCCCAGATCTAGTTTCATCCATCCGGGCTATGATATATTCAGGGATATAAAAACATCAAATGTACAAAGGCTCTACACAGATAGTCATCCTAACCATGGATTGCGACTCTATATCTGTAGAATCACAAATCTGTATGTATAGGCGACACCCTGATTTATGTATATGAAATGAAATTTATAAAGCTGAGCATAGGAATGCCTCTCTTAGCTAGATCATGAAAGATTATATTATGATGATGTATTGTATTGTAACTTATGCAGGTCACCTTCCAGTTCAAAACTTTGGATCCTCATGATAAAGAATTTCACCCGACATGGATATTTACGACCTCATGCTTTAGTGGGCAATTGTTATAGACATATTTGGGCATATACCCCAAACTTATATGTCGATGTATTATGGCTCATTAACCTTTAAAAGATTTGTTTCATACCCTAAAGGAACATATTCATCTAAATACATCATTCCCCAAAAGTTCCACCTGAGAAACCATCCAGAAACTGCCTAAATTGAACCATACTGACTGCTCCACTGGAAAATTGCGATGCACACTGGGTGGTACACTACCAGAGTGTTATGCATACTATTTCATACTTTTATATTGTGCGATGGGAAAGGATGGACAGATGCCCGGGACATTTATTAGTTGATTGCTGATGGAATCTTCCAGAACATTCTCCTATGCCACTTGCCTCTCTGAATTCACGCAAGGATGAATAAGGGATGAAAATCCAATCCCTTCTCTTGTGGAACCCATTGTAACAAGTCAAATGACACTAATAAAACTCCATGGATGATTCACACCCTTGCAAACATCTATAAATGGATCCCTCATCCAAGAGATCTAGAGGCTACAATGTTCTGACTTGCAAGGAAGTGTTGATAGTTTGTAATTGAGGAAAGAGTGTTGTATTGTTGGAGTGATCTTGCTATTTCATGAAGTGAAGAAGGATCGAAGCTGGGCGGATGATGCTAGATCAGAAAACTGGGTTGTAATTCTCCCTTCTATTAATAAATCTCTTCAAGTTTTCTTCCATATGATTCTACAATTGTGAATGTTATCATTTGTTCATTATATATCTGATTCTGTAATGTTTATGTTGTAATAGATCACGGTGCTTTGATGGTTCTTTGTTGCTATACTTGTGTAGGTACTCTCCAAGCGTGTTAAGTACAGGGAGGAGTTGTAGGCTCTGTCAAAGGTGAGAGAGATCAAGCAAGGGATTAAGCAGAAGTTCCAGTTTGGTTCCATTATCTTTCTCTTATCTGTTACATATGGAAGAAATCATTGAATTGCTTTAAAATGTTGTTTATAGGGTAGCCACTAGACCTAGAGGGCTAGCATTCTTTAGGAATACTAGTTTTCCTAGAAACATGGAGGTCGGCTGAGCATGACCCGACCTTGAGGAGACATTCATTCTACTCGTCGATCACCTAGTCTCGGTAGGGCGTGGGATCAAGGTTTCTGATTTTATTTCCTTCCTTGCACTCTTCTTGTTCAACTTCCTTGCACCTCGTCCCTAAAACTCCTTCAGAAATTCTTACGAGGTCATGTTTTTAACCTCCAAGTCCTTCTTGATTAAAATTGCAATCAACTCGTGGTGGTAAAACCTCTATGCAACCTCACTCGACTTCCCTCTCTAAAAATCTGTTGACATTTTCTCTAATCTCCTAAGGAGATAATAAAGAAAATTAATGATCCTACCATACTCAAAATGTAGGAGAAATTGTATGTGATACAAGAAGTTTAGTGAATAACGACCCTCGCAGATAAGAAACTTCTACAATACGTAAAGGAGGTCCTTCCATTCTCCAATCATAACATTACGATGGATACCATTCTTCCAGTCCACCTTTTGTTTCAAGTTGACCACAAATTGACACCAGAACTTATTCTGAATTTTAACCTTCTTAAACCATTGTTCTCCTACTGCTACTAAACATGTAGCCTGACATATGGACTCCTGTATGACCGCAAATTCTAGCAAACCCACCTTAGCTCGACTTCCATAAAAATTATATGTGTATGATTGCACCACGCCTGAGTCAAATCCATCAACTTTTTGAAGAAATGGGAGGAACCCAGATTCCTGCAATATTGTAAGACTATTTCTATACTCGTTCGTTTGTTCTATCTCCTTCACAGACCATGGTTCAATCCTTACATGCGTCATTTCTTTTTGAATTCACCCAATCTATGCCTAAACCTTTGGAAGAGTATTACAATATAAAGAACTCAAAATTATGGTCGAGCTATACATTCGCTGCTATATTGGCCACTTCCCAAATGGTCACACTCGATCATTAAGATTACACTCCTGTGACGGATGTGAATATGAATTGGTTGAAGAACAGGAAGACAATGATGATTGGGAAAGGCAAGGGTTTAGATTATGATTCAATGTGATAGTCATGTAAGGTTAGATATGAGGTAAGGCCATCACTGAAAGGTGATGAGTCTTTCAAGAAGAGGTAAGTATTGGATTTCGATAGAATCGTACCATCCCATATTTACTTCATGATCTCACATAACGTGTACTCAGTACTAATTAAAAAGATGAGATTTAATAACCTAAAATATCCTTGTACTTAAACAATTTCTTCCTAATTTAGTAAATGACAAAAAAAAGTGTTAACCATAATACAAATTATTCAATGCCATGATCTATAGGTAGTGCAGTCACTCTACTTGTATAAACCTCAATGAAATAAGGATAAGCCTTCCAATACACATTTTTGCACCACTTATTCCTATACTAGAACATGTGTTTTCATAATTGGGCGCACTCAGTGGTGTGGATTCCTATACTGAGCATGCCTACATTGAACATGCGTGCACTAAACATGCTCGCACTCGAACAGACTTTCCTGCACCAAAGAGATTTGTAGCATATTTAGAAAGAGAATGGAAACAAACAAAAAAATATGATAGGATATAATTCATAGGATGGATTTGGAAATTTTGTTGGATATGCAAGGGAGGTTTTATTCGTCATTCTTTGATGTTAATAAATTCCTTCCAATCGGATTTGTGAATTCACCTTATATCTTCCAATCGATCCATGAGGGTGTTGTAGTGTTATGAAACCAGCTCACAAAAAGATAGAAAAGATAGATCAATGCCTTAGAATTCAGCCTCTTCGAGGGGGAAACCTCCTTTACATTACACAAATGAGTGATTCTTTGATGATCCAAATGACAAAACCTCCTTCCTATATATAGGTGTCTAAGGAGTAACAATATAACCCAACTGACCTAACAATAATATTATAAAGGCACAAAAATAACAATAGATGGATTCTAATGGGAACAACAATAACAATATGGGGACAATACAGGCACACCAATATTAATAAGGGATACAACTACAATAGTAATGGGGTAATCCTAGTACTATAGGGACCTAACATGATCCTCTCCTTCAAAAAAAGTGTTTTCTTCAACGCTTGAGTAGTTCTGGATGCTTCTATATAGAATTCTCATCCTCCCATGTGGAATCTTTAGTAGATAAGTTCTTCCACTTGATGAGATACTGCAAAATTGATCGATTTCGTAGCTGTCGAGTTCTCGTTTCTCTGACTGCTTCCAGTTCCATAATAATTTTTCCTTCCTTATCAAGTTCTGGCAATATTGTTTAAACTGGGAGCTTGTCGCCTATAACCTTACTTAAACATGAAACATGGAAAACTAGGTGCACTCGAGAAGTTGCAGGAAGCTCCAATTTGTATGCCATAGTACCAATCTTTTGCAACACCTTGTACCGACCATAATACTTTGGTGATAATTTATTATCCTTCTTAGCTTGCTTAAGGGACATTTGTTTATATGGTTGTAGTCATAGGAATACCCAATTACCTACATCAAAACATCTTTCACTGCGATGTAGATCTGACTATTGTTTCATTCTATTTTGTGCCAACATGAGGCTATCCTTTAAGGGTTGGACGACATTTTGTTGATGCTCGATGTGATGTTACACTACTTGAACCTTAGAATTTTCTCTTAAATATGTTGTGATGGATGGTGGCTGATATCCATAAAGTGCCATAAATAGGTCATTTTTGTTGTTGTATGGAAGTAAGTGTTATACCACCATTCAGCCAGAGGCAACCATTTGACCCATTGTGTCTATTTATCATATACCAAGCAATGAAGATATCCTTCCAAACATTTGTTTACTATCTCAGTTTGCCCATCAGATTAAGGATGATAAGATGAACTATGAGCTAACTGAGTACCGAGACAAGAAAATAATTTTGTCCCAAAATTTCCAGTGAAAATGGGATCTCTATCACTTACAATAATCTTTGGGTTTCCATGTAGCTTTTGAATTGTTTCGATAAATGCAATAGAAAATGTACTGGCTTTAAGTGGATGTGATAGCACAAAAGTGTGCATACTTGGTAAGTCTGTCAACCACCACCATGATGACACTCTTTCCCTCAAGCTTGGGTAAACCTATGATATAATCCATTGAAACCTCCTCCCAGTGTTGGCTTGGAATGGATAAAGTTTGTAATAGACCCCGGGTCTTAATTGTTTCAACTTTATTTTGTTGGCAAACCAAACATTCCACCAAAAAATTTTGAATATCTGATTTAAGGCCATCCCAAAAAAATTCCTTCCTAACCCTGTGGTAAGTTTTTGAAAATCCTGAGTGCCCTCCCAAAGGAGAGGTGTGCAATTCCATAAGAATTTTTTGTTTGAGTTGGGAATTGTTATAGAGGTATAAGCGATCTTTGTATCATAACGAATCATTTTTCCAGCTAAATGTATCAGATGTACTGGAATCTTGTTGTAACTTTCGAATAAGTTCCCACACTTCTTCATCATTCCTCCATTCCTCCCTTGCTTCATTTATCCAATCTGGGTGGATAATAGAAATGGTGCACAATAATGCTTCCACATCCTCATCCTTTCTTGAGAGTGCATCTGCCACCACATTTTGTTTCCCTTTTTTGTAGATGATTTCAAAGTCATAACCAAACATCTTTGTGACCCACTTTTGTTGCTCTTCAGAGGATAATCTTTGTTATAAAAATTATTTAAGGCTATCATGATCCGTTTTCACCTTGAAGTGTCTTCCCATTAGGTAGGGTAGCCATTTCTTAAGTTCATGTAGTATTGCCAACATTTCCTTCTCATAAATAGCTTTGTGTAAAAACCTTTCCTTGATTGGATGACTTTGAAAAGCAATGGGTCTTTCATCTTCTATTAAAACAACACCAATTCCATTTCCTGAAGCATCACATTCCACAATAAAGGTTTTTGTGAAGTTCAATGTAGCTAAGACCGGTGCTTGACACATTGCCTCTTTAAGATGTTTGAAGGCCTCTGTTGCTTTTGGAGTCAATGAAAATGCATCTTTCTTCAATAATGTTGTTAGAGGTGTTTCTATTCTCCCATAATTCTTAACAAACTTGCGATAATACCCTTTCAACCCGAGAAATCCTTGAAGATGTTTTATGGATGTGGGGATTCGCCATTCCTCAATGGCTTTAATTTTGCTAGGGTCTACCTTAACTCCTTAATGAGATACAATATGACCGAGATATTCCACCTCTTATACTTCAAAGAAACATTTATATCTTTTTGCATATAATTGTTTCTCCTCCAGTAGTTGTAGCACCCTATCAACATGTTCAACATGATCCTTCCAAGACTTAATGTAGATTAGTATATCATCAAAAAATACTAACACAAATTTTCTAAGGGTTTGAAAATGGAATTCATCAAACCTTGAAATGTAGAAGGTGCATTGGTAAGGCTGAAAGGCATGACCAAAAATTCATAATGACCCTCATGAGTTCTAAATTCTTTTTTCATAATGTCTTCAGTCTTCATTCTGATTTGATGATATCCTGAACAAAGATCCAACTTGATGAAGTAAATTGATCCATGCAATTCATCCAGTAATTCATCAATGAAAGGAACAAGAAACTTATCTTTAATAGTGAGCTTGTTCAGCTCCATATAATCCAGACACATGCACCATGATCCATCCTTCTTATGCGCCAATAGTACTGGAGCAGAGAAAGAACTTTGAGTAGGTTCTATTATACCAGCCTCTAGCATTTCTACAACCATACGTTCAATTTCACTCTTTTGGGCATAGGGATATCTGTACGGCCTGATTTTTGGAGGAACACTTCCTGGAATTAGATGAATAGCACAATCATGATCATGAATAGGTGAGAGACCTTTGGGAGTCTCAAATACCTTGGAATGATTGTCCAGGAATTTTTGGAGATCTGGTGAAATAGATGATTTTGATGTGGAAACTTCTAGTGAACATAATTTTGGAATTACACATCTTTGTTCCTTTTTTAGAAGCTTTGTCATTCCGTTAGAGTTGATTATATTTCCAGTTTCCTTGCAATACCCCTTAATTTAACTTCCTTTCCTTCCGTAGAAAATTTCATGAAAAGTTCTTGAAAATTAAAAGCTATTGTACCCAAGGATTGTAGCCATTGGACTCCTAGTACAACATCAACACCTCCCATTTTAATGGAAATCATGGGCTAGTCAATACATATTCTCCCATGGACAGCTTAACATTATGGAACTTTCCAGAGCAATTTATCGTTTCTCCTTTTGAAATGATCACTTAACACTCTGGTGCTGGATATAGGAAGCAATTCAATTCTTTTGTTATGTTACAATGAATAAAATTGTGGGTACTTACTGAATCAATCAACACTATTACCTTTTTCTTCTTGATTTGTCCTTCTATCTTGACGGTTTGAGGAGTTTTAATTCCAACTAATTCATTACAAGATATGGTCGGATTCATTTCTTTTTTATCTAGGCTTTGTCCCTGGAGTATATCATCTTCTTCTGACCTTTCTTGCTCCTTTCCTTCTTCCTTTTCACAATCTATGTAGAATAATTTCTTCTCAACATGCTTATGACCTTTAGTGTATTTGCTATCACAACTGTAACAAGGCCCTTTTGCTATTTTTCTTCCGATTGTTGTGGTGTCAACCTTATAGGTTGTGGAAGGATAGGGGCAACAACACTTCCATCTTTATAGTTGTGAGTGGTATGCTTCCGGTTGCCATAATTTTTCTTTCCATTTTTATTGCTAACCTGAATGCCTTCTTGAATGAATCAGGTTCCCAAAGGTGAACATCATGTTGGATATTATCCTTTAATGTCCCTATGAACACATCAATCCTATGCTCATCTGGAATATTTTTTACCCTTATGTTCAATTTTTGGAACTCCTCAATGTGCTCCATTATTGAACTCTTTTGTTTGAGACTTATCAATTGGGTAAAAAAAGTGTTGCTTTTTGTATCCTCATAATGTGTGGTCAATTCTTCCGTAAAAATTGCCCAAGTGATAATTTTTTTACGAAAGCAAAGTCATTGATACCATACAAACTAATTTGGTTACAAATATAAAGTTTCAATACATACCTTTTGTTTGTTTTTCACATTATTCAGATCGAATAATTTCTCCATCTGTAATATCCATGTTGTGGGATCCTTGCCATCAAACTTCCTCATATCTATTTTTGGAATATGGTGGGTCTTTGATCCAACATTAGAGTCTATGAAATCATGATTAACATTTCTTTTGTTCGCATCATGCGTTTCCTTTACTACCCTTTCACCATTAGTAAGTATTTCTTATAGAAAATTTGTCAAATCTGTCTTCAAATCTGTCTTCAAATCATCAATCTTAGCTTCCACACTCTTTATCTTAGATTCCATGCCATTTATCTTAGCTTATGTTAGCTTTTATGAGAGTGACGTTTGTTGCACTTGGTCTTGTAATTTTCATATATCATGTAGCATTTCTTCCTCTTCTTCATGAGTCATGCTAGAGATTTTAGGTTGCTTACTAGGTGTTTGCATTTTTTTTCCTCGGGGCATCAGTTACCAATAAAAATGCTCTACTATGCCCTTTGAATTCCTTCAAAATAATTTTTAAAATCAAGCTTAAGAAAAAATTTAAAAAAATCTACACACATTTTTACACTTTGTAGGAGCTTGATATTGTCTCTGATGTATCCCTGTAATTTCAAATCATCCAGTTCTAAAATCACGATCTATAGTATCCCTCTATGTCCTCTTTCCAATGCCACCAATCTGATCCAAATTGGATTCTCCAAGGAAGAGTTATGCCAATTCTCCCACAGTGACCTAATTATAGACTAGTTTAGTAGAGAAAACTTGTACGATGTGCCACGTATCCATGTTTCGACCTTTGGCTCTGAAAAATATATACAAGAAACTACAGTCGATTCTCTTTCTACACCTTCTTACGAAATTTCAATCTAATGCTCAAAGAGAAAGTTATGACAATTTTTCCCAGGTCAGTTGTTTAGAATGTAATTCAAGAGTCTGCAAAAAGACCAACTTGCTCAGATCATATCTCCACAAATGTAGCGTGAAAATATCTGAAATTCAGATCCGAGGTTGAGTGCGATTTCTTCTCAAATTGGTTTTTCTTTCTGCTTCTGAAACGTCAAAGAATAAAGGTTATAGTGAAAGTGCCATGATGACCTATTTGGAGTAGCGAAACTCTAGAATCGAAAGCTCTGATACCAAATATTATGAAACCAGCTCACAAAAAGATAGAAAAGATAGATCAATGCCTTAGAATTCAGCCTCTTTGAGGGAAAAAACCTCCTTAACATTACACAAATGAGTGATTCTTTGATGATCCAAATGACAAAACCTCCTTTCTATATATAGGAGTCTAAGGAGTCACAATATAACCCAACCGACCTAACAATAATAATATAAAGGCACAAAAATAACAATAGAGGGATTCTATGGGGCATAGTAATAACAATATGGGGACAATAGGGGCACAACAATATTAATAAGGGATACAACTACAATAGTAATGGGGTAATCCTAGTATTATAGCGACCTAACATGTAGCGGCTACAACCACCAACCAAAATTTTGCCTTAGCCTATTTTGGAAACTCCCCACCAACCTTTCATAGAACTTTTTCTTTTTTCGTCAAGTACTCAAGCTTCAATGTAATCCTTGCACCAAGGAAGCCTGTTGATCACAGTCGATCCATTCCCCTCACAGGCGGTTCACCCAGACTCACTCCAGTTACAGCTTGAGTAGATTCCCCTTGAAAATTATGCATTTCTAGAGGGCAGTCAGCCTTCCCTCTAAAAATTGTACAATCGTCTTTGGACTTGTGCAAATCTGGGATGAAGTCGGTTGCTCTGCCTAGAAATTGCACAATCCTCATGGGCAGTCAACCCAGCTCCCAACCAGGAATGCACATTTTTCCCAAGGAGTTGAGCAGCTGCATGTACGAATAGTACGATTGACCAATTCCACCTAGGACCGAGGAAACATGACTTGCATGCATGTATGACTTTCTCTTCCTGGAATAGAAAGAGACAACATGCAAAAGGAATCCCATGATTCAGGAAGCTATTTTTAGCAGCCGAGCATTACATGCAAAGTTGTTTTGGAAGTTTCCCTCCAAGTGTCTCTTTTTCCTAGATTTGTGGCATGAACATCATGAGTCCAAACTTATTTATTCGACGGATGAGAGCTCACTCATTCATATCAACCTTGGAACTCTCACATCCCACAACACATCCAAGACTCTTTCACACATCTAGCTCAACTATTCATGGCTAAGTGGTGTCAACTTGTCTTTTTCACCATTTCTGTCACATTTTGTGTATTCACTTGTGTGAGCATTGTTTGCATGATTTCTTTGAATGCTTGCTTTCGTTTAGATCTATATTAACTTTTCCTAGCTCTGTTTTAGTTTTCGTTGCTATCTCATGTTGTTGCATGCATGAAATTGTTTTTCACGGACGTTTGCCCAACCGAAAAGCTGCCTCATCCACATGCATGTTGATCTGTTTGGTGAATATTTCATTCAGGTTTTTCATGCACCATAAATCACTTCTGCTATCACTTAGTTTTGCCATGCATTTACTGTCTTATTTGCTTTCAGTTTCCCATCGGTGAATTGGGCCTACCTTGGCCCAGGCTCTGCCTTCACTAAGGTTGCATTGTGCAATATGGGAAGGAAGGCTCACCTTCCTCTCAAGAAGTGTGCATTATTTCCTAGCACTGGCCTTCGAGACATTTTTACGTATTTCTAGAGAATAGTGGCTACTTGGCCCAAGAACTTGCGTAAATCTGCCCCTAGGCCAGCAGTCCTTCCTAGATGGAATCGTGCATTACGCAATCCTAAGAGCCATTTTCCTAACTGGATTGTACATGACATAGATCCAATGGCCAGTCCTACCTCCTACACATCCCAGACTGCCTTTTGCGCAATTCTGGCAGCTAGTCACCCAGCCTCCTAGTAAAATTTGCACAATCTTGCTCGTTATTTTCATAGGTATGTGATGTGTCTTTCCCAGGATTTTCTTTGTTTCCACTGACATATTTCTTACCATGCATGCTTCTAGTTTCTAGATATTTTAGGTTTTCATCTGTCCCAATGGCTTCCAAGGAACAAGATCACTGGAAACTGTTGGAGTTGTATCTGGGGCAGCAGTTGAGCAGGTGTCTTTAAGTCTGTTGATCTATGAAGATACAAAGGGTATCTAGACAAGGACATCAAACTGAAGTGGCAAGAGGTTAGTCAAACATTCACATGAACTTTTAGGGAAGACCTTGAAGACTGTCAGGTGTACGGGAACATTCACAAGTCTGGCTTGTACCAGATTGTATGCAGACAACACACGTTCCCATGCACAAACATGATTCACTGGATCATCTCTCACACTGACCTCGAGACAATGAACTTGAGCAGTGTCAGTGGGTAGAAGCCTGCAACCTTCTGGGCATGAGATTATGATAAGATGTATCAGATGTTAGAGCTCACGACTCTCAAGATTCCTCCATTCAGCTTGCCCAACAGTAGAGGTAATTCAAGGGACATTCTTAAGGATTGGTTAAAGGAGCCAGCTCATTTATGGATGACACCCAACCAGATCTACAAGAAAAAGATATTGACAAAGGCATACTAATACTTGGTCATATTCGCATGTCAACTGAGTGGTCAAGCGAGCATTGAAACCTTTCCTCAGACTTGGGTGATCGCATTGGACCAAATGGCTAGAGAAGGAACACAACGCAACTCGTCCAACATATTTGCTTATCATCTGAAGCAACAGGTCACGAAGGCTCGACAATCACCTCAGGGTGTGCATGTAGAGATCTACATGTCTACCTACATCCTAGATGTAGTCTATGCTCGACATGTGTTACCTAGCTTTGAGTGGGCATGGTCATTGGTGAAGACTGTTGCAAATAGATATTTCATGTTTCTTTCTGAATGCAGCTTCACGATAGTAATCATACAGTTGTTCGATAATTTTTTTACCCTAGTGTATAGGTTGATATTCGAACAGGATCCATCCTACATGTCAAAGGAATAAATAGAGGCATTGTTAGGCAATCCAGAAAGTTATGCCTAATCGTCTGACACTTTCGTCTGAATGTTAAATGCGGAGAAGACTCTGCATGTTCTACCAAAGTTTTCCTTGTACACACCTGTGATGCAGGAAGTAGAATATCACATCTCAGATGGATAAGAAGAGGATGGAAGAAGCAGAGAAAGAGTTCCATGAGCTGAGGTAGAAACTCTGGAAAGAACAAGAGCTACGCTAACAAGAGAAGGAAGTTTAGCAGCATCAGATTTAGCAAGGGACACATCATGTGTAGTGAGATGAAGCAATGCCCATACAAGTAGTTGATTCATCTGAAGAGATGGCATAAGGCAAACAAGGTGAACCATCACAGGGGCAAGGCTTTTCTCATGAGATAGAATAGGTGCTTGAATAATTGGATGCATACATGGAGCAGAGGGAGTTGCAACAAGACATCGACCTCATGCCTCACCATAAGGAGGTCGATTCGCCCGCTTCATTGCATCCTCATGATGAGAAAGTCTCAAATGACCAAGGGGGCACTGAGATCCTTCGTGATCAGACAAAAGCAGAGATGCCCAACATCTCCTTTGACTAATATCATCTTAGAGTTGTGTAGTCTTAGAGAATACTGACTCTGGAGAAAAAGGACCAAACATTCTCTACACACGTTGAAGAAAAATTGATCATGACTCATGTGCACAAGCATCTAACTTGCTTTGGTCGATGAAACTAGATTGAATGCTGAAGCCACTAGCTCAAATGTTCATTTCCTCATAGCTAAGAATGAGAAAATGGTGAAGGAAATACAAGTGGCTAAGCAAGGAAGAGACTTTTTGACAATGTCCGCCCAAGCTGAACTGAAGAAGGCAATACTAGATGAAGTATTGTCCCTTGATACGGTTATGCGAGCATTGTACTCCAAGTTTGGTACTGTGCACAAGGCAGTCATCCATATCCATGGGTGGCAGCAGTGATGTGTGAGAAGAGCACGCATCTTGAAGAATATACATGCTGTTGTTGATAACATGCAAGCATGGATGATGAACTACAAGGTATCCCCTCTTCACATGCCAAAGACGATGATGGCCAATGTGGTTGAGATTCAAGAACATATCTAGAGTTAAATCCAAAACTACGAAGACCCAGAACTACTCATCACTAGCATATAGGTTTCCCATGCATGATCATTCAAGAGCATGAATGTTATAGTGCACACTCATGTGATCCCATCAATTGCGACTCTCACTGAGTTGAAGACAAAGAATTAGGTCAGACAGACGCTTGAATCATACTTCAACGAGTTGATGCGCAGTGCGACCAACCTAGACTTGCCTATTAGTGCAGACATCATATGCAAGTACATTGTCTCTATGACCACATTAAAGACAATTATGTGCATTCTATCCAACAATTTTGACAAAGGAGCCCAAGCTGTGTACCCAGATGCTATGGAGCTAAGGTTTAGGTTTTACATAGATGTCATAGTGGAACACACAAATACCATCAAGGACTACCAATCTTGGCATCAATATGTTACTGTTGATCAACATGAGGATGTCAAGTAGTTTGAATTCTATGGTTGTCTAAGTTTGAATGATGTCTAGTTTGGCTTGTTCAAGACATTGTTCCCATGGGTACATGTGCATTGAAACATTGAGTTATGTCAAATTTAAGTCAAGTCTCAATAGTGGCTGTAATAGTCATAGCTTAGGTGAAGAGTCATGAAGGTATCTAAATGGTCACAAAGGGGATCTCAAGGGTCACTCCACTCTTTGCTATAAATAGTCCCTCATAACTAATTGTATAGGATTTTGGTTAGCCAAGATTCTATTAAGACTATCTTGAAGAAATCTTCGACAATACATGCCTTGGCTTCTCCATTGCACAGAGCTACTACAACTCTTTCAAGGAGCAGGTGGATGTGGTTGTAAAGTTTCACTGATGGGGCTAGTAGGTTTACATGGATGTATTGTATGATTGGAACTTACACTTTATATAATAAGAGCCAACACATTGTCATGCATATGTTGTAATTGTAGTTGGACTGCTCTGGTTTCCTTAATGATATATGTTGTTTAACTTATATATTTGTGTATGAACTAATTCACATGAAATTATATGAATCTTGTTGCAAATGTGTTGCATATGTTGTTAATGTTGTCATCATCCATGTCAACTGCTCTGCTGGACACCAGACAAACCTTTCACATGAACCTTGTTGTAACAACCGTTACAATTGTTAAGATTGATCCAGGAGTGTTGTAAGTGTTATCTTACCTTGTATGTTGTGGCCACTGCATCCGAGTGGACTACTCCACCAGAAGCTGTGTATGTCCTTTTGTGTTGTGTGTTCCTGGCCAAGTTCAGACTGATCCCTTTCGACCTGGAACTCTCCATCAACCTTTTCTCCCCCTTTTGTGTTAGAACCTCTCATACATCTTCCTTGACTCACTACAAAAGTCACACCCTTGCTACTGACATAGTTATCCTACCTACCTCTGTGTGACATCGCGGTCAATTCATTACCTTATGACCAACTACTGGGACTCCTACGTGTTGTTGGGAAAAGTATCCAATACGGAATGACCCTATCCCACTCTAAGGGTGATAGTACCTCAGCAACAACTGAATGCAAAGCTATTCAAGATTACTTCTTTATGAGATGAGAGAGAGAAGAGAAGGATGATCCACTAACCGTTATCTTGCGCTAATGGTTGATCCAATCTTCACTCATTGCTGCTTGCTCCTAGCTCCTTGCTCTTTCACCGGCCCAGCTACACAAAGATCCTGTAAAAGCACAAGAAAAGGAAACTACAAGAAGCATACATCCATAATTGATTCAGGGATTAGCATAAATCAAATATACAAGCATCAAGTCACCATAGAGACACATGCATATAGAAGAACCTCAAATACTTTATTAATGGAAGAAGTAAAGTTCTGAGAGAGTTACAACCATAATAGGCCCAATCCAGCAACACCTCCCAGCAGAAAGAAATCTCCTTTTCACCTCCTTCAAGTAATCACCCAATATTTCTATACACAAACCAACAGTACTTCCTTACTTGCACAAAATTCCAGCCTCTATAGACCTCATGAGAGAGCTCTATATATAGGAGATTTGGAGAAAGGATGAGTCATCTTGAGACTGGCATGAAGCTGACTAGTGTCCTCTCCCACTTTAGTTAATCTTCAGTTCTTGAGTCCACTTGGAGATTCTTGCTTCCACTTGGAGATCAAGACCCTCTTACTCATCACAAGGCGAATTCCTTGACCCAAGTGTCAGTTTGGAAGCTTCCAGGGCAATTGACACCTTGCAGAATGACTGTGCCACTTGGCCAATCTCGCCCAGCGTAGGTAGCCTTCATTAGTTTTGGCATTCAGCGCAGGTACAGAGTGGAGCAGTTGACATTCAGCGCAGATGCTCAGTGGAGCAGCTGACATGATCCAGAAATAGCCTGTTTTTGAGTTTTTTCAGGTGGAGAACTGATTTTCAGTGCTGTGGTTTGCTGACCTTGTTCCTCTAAGGGTAAGAACAACATGTTTAGGGACTTTGGATCCCTTAGATTATTGACATTTCATGCTTCATGCTGTTAGGCACAAAAATGTCTATAACAGTTTCCCCCTAAAGTATGAGGTCGTTTATCGGGTGAAATGCTTTATCAGGAGGATCTGAAGTTCATTCAAACGCTGAGAGGTGCCCTGTAATAAGATACAATACAATACATTATTTTTCATTCTGCTTTCATGATCTAGCTGAGGCAGGCATTCCCATGCTCAGCTTTATAAATTCATTTTGGTACATAGAACAGACGATCGTCTGATGGTAGACTGATAATTCTCTGCTGAAATTATCATCCTTTGAGTAGGATGATCATCTGTTGCAATGATGTACATAACAAATGTCTTTATATCCTGAATATATATCGCAGCCCGGATGGATGAAACTAGATCTGGGGTTTTCAAACTCGTTCGATATTCACTCTAAGTACAAGTCGATCCATGTGAGAATTGCGCTGAAGTCGAACATGGAAAGACATCGCTTGATTACTGGTCAATAATGTAAACCGTTAACAAGCGCGAGAGGAATCACCAATAATGACAATGACCCTCAAGGTACTGCAGTACAATTCACGTGGTGTGAATAAAGGACTTGGCGTCGAACACCACGCAAAATCTTCTGGTCGACGGTCATTGATGTATACCTGTTGCCGGAAGTGAGAAACTTGCCATTGAGGCATGCAAGCTTCAAAGTACTGGGGGGTTTGTTCCTAGATCAACTTCCTAGATAATGAGCTGAAGTCGACAAGAAGTGATCCGTCAAAGGAGGGCCTTAATGAATCCCACATCAATGACACGGAACGGAGCTAATGATTTTAGTGGAGGCGAAAACAATCTGTGAAATATGATTCAGGGTGGCGATCATGGGTGGATGAAGGATAATGTATGGCAGTGGATGGGACACGGTTGACTCTTTCTAAACAACATCTCTTGAACATATAACGACACTGATTTGATGGATCGGTAGCATTACCCCAAATGTGGATGGTTTGGCGAGGACCATGGTGATGAGACCGGTGAATGAAACACCCAACCCGATGTGATACGGAGGACAAAGTGTCATGTTCAAGAGCGACTTGCTACCATTAAAGCTTTGAAGTTCTCCCAATTTTTCCCCAGTCATTTCTGACCAGTACCTCTTTATTTTTTTCAAGCTTGAGGAGGATAACATATGCTTGTTCTATAACATGCCCTTCGGGCAAGCCCATCGCTATGTTTTAACGAGCCTAGCGATAGGGAAACTCGTTCTCGTCTAAAGACAAGTTTGTCGCTATTTAATCATTTTAACGAGTCTAACGACAAGGAAAACTCAGTCCTTTTCATTTTTAGAGAGTCTGAAAAGGTACAGAAAGTTAACTCCAAAATTCCTTTTTCATCATCTAATCCCTTAAGTCCGAAAAAGTATAAAACAATACAGAAGGGATGAGTTTTCGATTACTTTAACGAGCCGAATAAAACAAGCGCTCGACCTTTTTGTGTAATAATCCTTCAGGTCCAAAAGGATTAAAATCTAGAGGAGGGATAGCTCTTCCGGTCACTTTAACGAGCTGGAAGGCCAAAACTCGGCAAACTTTTCATATTTTACGAGTCAGGAGAAAAGAGCTCAAAGAAGACTCGTCTTTTGAGGAACGAGTGATAAACAGGGATAGCAGCAGATTCCAGGTACAGGTTGGAATTTTCCAATCACGGCAGTGTCACAAGGATGGCTAAGTGAAATCACTTTTTGCAGCTGTTCCTCAAAATGGGTAAACAATCATATGGAGGTGAACGATTGGCCAAATGAAAAGGAGGTGGCGGGTGCAAACACGACCAAGGCTTTTATGGCTAATAAATTTACGATCACAATGGTTATTTACCGGTACTGGGTTCATTTTTTAAAGAGCTTGAATGCACCAAAACACTGCTCAAAAGCTTATGTTTATTTTTTAACGAGCATGAACTATGACGCTAAAACTGCTCGGATCTCGCTTTTCTATTTTTTAACGAGCATAAATTCTGCGGTAAAAGTGCTCGATTTATTTTGTATGCCCCCAGCATAATAATGCAAACGAGGCACATGCCCCCTAGTCTTTAGGGGGTCATTTCATTTGTTAATGAGGTTGACACCGTAAAGAACTATCCTCTTGACTCTTTATTTCATTTTTTAACGAGGTTGACCTGGGATAGGAACTATCCTCGAAGCTTTAGATCCATTAGAAACATAAGGTTTCATATTCCATTGCGGCCATTTCTGCCGGATTGCTTGTAGGCGGTAAGGCAAAAGTACCCATTAAAGTAGGGTCTTTTAGGAAAATGACTCCGATATTTTGGAGAGAATGATTCCTTCCGTGGATCATTGGAATGCTTCCCGTAATAAATGGTGGCACAACTTCTGCCGAAGTTGTCGTCGAACTGCTTGGTTGATCTTTTCCCTTGCCGTTCGACAACTGCGGATTGCCGTAATCCTTGTTCCTTGTCGACATCAAAGCATCATTCTGTTGCTTGGAGGTCGACAACATCAGCACCTGGCTTGGGGAAGCATTTCCACTATCAACCATATTTTGACCTGGGTTGGGAAACGGATCAGTCAACACAGCTGGATTTTTCGGACTCTTAAAGAATCTTTTTATTTCAGCTTTGTATGGACAGTCTGCTGTCCAATGATCCTCGTCACATATAAAACATGGACTTTTTGGTTTTCCTTTCCTAGGAGAGTTTGAAGAAGATTTTTTAGGAGATGATTCTCCTTGTTCCTTCTTCTTCCCTTTGTTTTTCTTCTTATTGCTTCCTGGTTGATTGGTTTCTTTGCCTTCATCTTCTGATACGACATTTACTTCCGAAGCAAGAATTTCTTCTTTTGAATTTTGATCCGAATTCTTACGGGCTTTCTTTGACGAAGCCTTTATCGATTTCGCGTTTGCTGTGCCAATCACGCCATCACCAGCATGAGAGTCACTATTTGATTTAGGAGGGGGAGGAATTGAAAACTCTGGTCTAGGGGCGTCAGGTATTTTGTCATAGAGTGTGCCGGACTGAGTATAAACTAAGTCCAAATATTGTGCACGAGCAATCACTTTCTCCTCTGTTACGACTCCCCCCTGGGACACATCTTCCGTAATAGCCGGAAGTAACAACTTTATAAACCATTCAGCTAATAGCTGATCGGGAACATATGTTTTCACCATCCTACGATGACGACGCCACTCATGTATATGATCAGATATACGGGTAGCAGTTGTCTGTTTGAAGTTGGTTAATATTTTTGTTCCCGTTTCATACCTTATCGGTAATTGAAAGTGGGTTAAGAAAGTCGTGGCTAGGGAACTAAAGTTGTCGAAAGAGGCTCTTGGCAATTCAATATACCATTTAGCTGCTGGACCTGTCAATGTCCTCTGAAAAAGGCGAAGTCTTATCGAATCGTCGTTAAGGGTGTTCGACGAACACCACAGATGAAAATCCATCACGTGATTTGACGGGTCTTCACTTGGATTTCCATTGAATTTAGGAATGTCAGATGGAAGTTTATGAGGAATCGCTGGCCACCAAGGGGCATAAGCAATCGGATCGTTGGTTAAACGGTGTAAATCAGGTAATTCTAAAGTTGCCACGAATGGTAACTGTTGATTCAGGTTAGGCGAGGCGTAACCAGGGTACGATGGAATCGCTTGAGCAGTGGGTCTTTGCATACCAGCATAATGTAATTGATGTTGGTATGATTGATACGGTTGGTGGACTTGACCACTGTAAAGTGGTTGGTTTTGACCGTTTTGGATATACGGTTGTCCATTATTCGCAAAGATCTACTGCTCAGAACCTTGGTACACTTGCTGGAACTACGGTTGTTGGTATTGTACAAGCCATGGTTGTGACGCCATGTTCTGTTGTGCCATGCTAACCACTCGACCAAGGTGTGGGGTAATTGTACCCGTTTGTACTTGTGTCGCCCCACTAGTTGGTGATTGTGGTTGTGACCCATGGTCAAGCGACTGTTGCATTACAACCTGAGAAATCTGAGGTTGACATGTAACAGGTATCGCTTGAACTTGCGACACGGTTACAATAGTCGGCGTTGTTGGGATGTTCATCACAGGTACACATTGTTGCATAGAATATACAATCCTTGGTTGTTGGGGTAGCATAGGTACCCAACTACTTGATGCAATTCCAGTATAACCAGAATACTGTTGAGAACTGCCATATGGATATCCTCCCAGAGGGGGTAATGAAAAGGCATACTGCCCCCCATATGGTAGCAATCTGAAACTCAGAGGGATTGTTAGTCCTTGAGGACGATATGGCCCAAATTGACCTCCATGAGGATCAATCTGTCGAGTTTCAACATAAGAATTACCGGGTATTACTCCGGATGAACAAACTGGAACAGACCATACTGTCGAAATAGTCCCTTGGTGGACTCCTTCTAGTTGTTGAGAGCTAGTTGGGACAGTTGGTATGCCGACAAACATTGTTGGAGTGACGGCAGGGGCTTCTGTTGTCGCGGTGTCATTTGACACAGTCCTAGATGATGACGGTTGTTCATACATTTTAAGTCTATCCAATAGATTGCCTAGCGATTCTACAGGGACTTCCACTTGTGGTGGATTAACCTCTGATGAAGGAAAGAGAGTGACCCCTACTCCAAAATGAGTTGGAGTACTTGCTTGCGGATCCTCTGTAATTTCCTCTATCACAATCAAACCCGGTGGAAGAGGAAGACCGTCAGGTCCGTAAAATATTTCTGGTGCCGAAGAAGGGGTTGTTTTGACAGCGACAGTTGTTTGGGGAACAAAACTTTCTGGACTAGTTACAGATGGAACTGGTTCAGTTTCACAAGTATTTGCCCCTAGACTAGGATCAGTATTACTGTCCTTCTGTGGCTGTTGAGCTTCTTCTATAGAGGCAGGGTTTCGAGAAATGTTAGGAGTAACCGGAACCTCAGATGTAGCTGGAACACTTGTTCTAACTTTCAAAGGAGATTTTGAACCGGTTAAACGAGTTCGCTTTGCTCGTACTGTTTTCGATTCCGGGGACAAAGATGGTTGACTCGTAAGTGGTGAGCTCCAGTATTGTAGCAATAATGCTACAACTCCTGGGGCTTCCTGTCTCTCATTTTATCAACCCGGTAGTTCGTACAAACTTGGAAGCGACGGTGCTGTATGCACAAGTACTAGCTCTTGTCGCAGCTGTCACTTGGTGAGCTGGCACAAGTCCGCTAGGGCTCAAGCCAACTTCTATAGGCTCACAGAAGAAGCTTTATCAATGATGGACGAAAGCTAACTCAGAGAAAACTACTCTACTTGGCGAAAATGATCTGAAAGCAAATCAAAGCATGTAAACCTAGGAAACCCTAATTTAACTAGTCTAACCTCTATACTGCAAGGAATGTGAAGGAAACTTCTACCAATGCTGTTGTTACCTCTAATAAGTGGAAATGCATGGATCTAAGCTGTTTTCATCATAAAAGACATGTTTTTGTATTTTCCCTTTAAATGTGTGGAATGATTGTGATTGTGTGCTAATTAGGGTTTGGTTGTGCAGATGGGATGGAGAAGGAAGGAAAGCGTGGGACAGGTTGGGAAGGCTAGGGGAGGTCCCTAAGGATCCTTAGCATCCATCCACAGAGGTTCCTCGCATTCAGATGCTCAGCAACCGAGAGAGTGGCCTCCTACAGGATGGCTGTGGAGGATCCTACAGGATACTCTGTTTTCTACAGGATGTCTACAAATGGCTACAGGATGACCTACCGTGAGTGACTGGAGTGATGGAGGAGTAATGGAATGGTAGGGGGAGATGTGCAAGGTGGGGATGAGGCTGGTGATGGATGTAGAAGTGAAGGAATCGGATAGGGAGTGAATGAAGGGAGTAGGTTGGAAGATGGAGGACTAGGTCAACAACGAGGGCTAGAGAATGGAGCTATGCGAGGAGTGAAAGTCTTTGGAGAGATAGCAGAGCGGAGTGAAGGTCGAGAAGATGTGTGTGCATGTGTGATCAAGGTGGAGGAGAAGGTAATGGGCCGAGAAGGAGAAGTGTAAATGTATCAAATGCTTATGACTGTTATCAAACCGAAAGTGCATCAACCTAACTACCTGTGCTTATAAATTCAATGATCAGCAGTCAAAAACGCGAAGGAGAATGTGCATGAAGCTGTGGTAAAGGAGTGCAGTGCATGAGTGGATGACAAGGAAGCATCTAACATAACAGTGACTGTATTGCAGCAATCATCAAGTGAAGAAATGCGTGTTTTTGGTGGCTAGCTATGGGCTGCACCCCAATCTTCAAGAAAGATGGCAGTGAGTCCTAACAGCCTTTTTGTTGGAGCTCCAATGGACTCTATCTATCCTCTACTACACTAAACGACTGTAAACAAACTCACCATAAGCAAATCCTATCTACTCATGAAAAAGACCAACTCAACAACCTGTAATTCGAATTGCATGTACAAATGAAAAGCTCAAAGTGCTGGAAATGAAATGGGAACAACACTACAGCAGAGGGGATCTATGGCTCTCAGGTTGGGCCCTAACCTGAGAGCTATAGTCTCCTTAAGAAAGTCAGAACTAGATCACAAACTGTCTTCTTTATTCATAATCTGATATCATGCCAAATTGGCTTACAAAAGAGAACGAAACTTGAGTTGTGCTCCAAAATTACAATAGTAACACGAGAGTTTCAACAACCTAACCAAGGCTAAGGCCTCTATACTTATACGAAACGATGCTCCAACAAGTATCCATGATTCTAGGAGCTCGGCTGTTCAATCTATAGTTTAACTGCTGATCCTGTAGGATGATCATAAATGTTGTTTCCTGTAGAGCAGTTTTGAACTGCTGTTCGTGTAGAACAGCTGGCCGTGTATTAAGCTCGGAGGGAGGATGGAGTGGGGCTCGGAGTTCTTGGTGAGGATCCCGAGGAATGTCCCCCAAGACCGTGGAAAACCTCTCCTTACGTCAGCAGTGCCAACTCGTTGTTTCCTTGCCACCTTTTCGTTGTCTTTTGCTCCCTTTTAATGCCAAAACCTGGAATCACAATGCATTAGCTACGTAGATAAAGTGCCTATCCTTTCTCCTACAAACAACATGAATAAACTAAGAAGTGTATGCATAAACAATAAAAATGAATGGTTTGAGCAAGCAAAATAGGCCAAAATGAGCCCAAATTGTACCAAAATTGGGGCTCATCATCACCCCCCAGCTGAACCATTTTCTCATCCTTGAGCAACCTTGCCCCTGCTCCTCGTCCTTGGCCGAGGACTCAGGACCGGAATAGGCTGTTTCTTTTCTGCTTTTGATGGCCCTGCCTTTTCTGCTCCTGATGGTGATGAGGGTGATGCTTCCTTCCCCTTTTCTATTTCTTTGAGTCGGGCTTCAGAAGGCGACTGGCCTATCTTTCGTGTCCAGGAAGTTATTTTTGGGCTCCCCTTTTCGGGGGTAGCTGATGGTTTAGAGGGGGTTCTTGCACTGGGTGAAGTAGGTACGTTCCCTGAAGTGGTATGGCCGCTAGGTGAAGGCTGTGGCTTGCTCGGGGACATCCTCTTGCTTCCCCTGGCTTCAGGTGGCAGAGGGGTCTCCCTCTCCCTTTTCTCTTTCAGTTTTGGAGGTGTGCTGAGGACAGCCAGTGCCGCTGCTGCCTCCTTATCGAGGATGTCAGCCTTCTCTTTCTTGTGTTTTGCTCCCTCGGAGCTCCTTGTAGAGGGTCCCTCCTTTTTTGATTTCAGGCTTCCTGTGGAAGACCCTGCTTTGCCCGCTTCCGGGCCTCCTATAGAAGATTCTTTCTTTGTCTTCGGGCTCTCTATAGGAGGCTGTTTCGCAATGACCTTCGGGCCTCTTGTAGAAACCCCTCTTTCCAGCCTTGTGATTCTTGTAGGATCCCCTGTCTCTGTCTTCGGGCTTCCTGTAGAAGCCTGTGGTTGTACTGTCGGGCTTCTTGTAGAAGCCTTTGTCTCCGTCTTTGGGCCTCCTGTAGAAGCCTGTTTTCCAACAATTTTCGGGCTTCCTGTAGAAGCCTTGGTCGTTGCTCTTGGGCTTCCTGTAGAAGCCTGCTCCTTACTGATCTTCGGGCTTCTTGTAGAAACCTTTGTCTTTGTTTTTGGGTTTCCTGTAGAGGCCTGAGTTTGTGTTTTCGGGCTTCCTGTAGAAGCCTGTGATTGCGTTCCTGCAGATGCAACTCTCACCACCTTCTCTTGCCTTGTTTCGTGGCTTTTGCGTTTGGCTTTGACTGCAGAAGCTGACAAGGTGCTTGGGCTAGCAGGGGCCACCTCAGCTTTGACTGCCCTGCTTTTCAACCTCTGTTCCCTTGCTGATAGGATGGGGGTGTCCTCTTTGACTTTGTCATCTTTTCCCTCTTCCTTCTTCTTTCGTTCCTTTTTCTGTGCTGGAGCCGGAACGTTTTGGCTTTTTCCTTTCTTACTCCCGGCTGCTGGCTCTTCTTCTTCTCCGTTAGAGGATTCCGCTTCTTCAAGCAACATTTTTATGTTCCCTGTTCTGGATAAGTTCCTAAATGATTCCCAAGCGAGGGGGACTTTATATGAGCGGAGAGCATCCTCCACGAGGAGCTTGACTAGCCCATGGTGGGCTATCTGGTCCGGAATTCTGTCCTTGAGCTTGGTGGAACACTCCATTAAGGACTGTAGTAGAAAGTAAGGAATGCTCAACCTCTGTGCTGCAGGGAGGTCAATCTGGTGTCTTAGTTCGTTAAGCAGCCTGAAGTGATACGCATATACAATGCTATATCGACCGTCACAGGTGATATATTTCATAGTTTGTAAACTGACTTCGTTCCATGGCGGCAACAGGCTTGCCCTTTTGACTCCATTTTTGTCTTCGGTGAATGACTCTTCCGGTGGGAAGAACTCCTTCTTTGCTTGCTGGCTCATCTTCCGCTCTTCTTTGTCCCACGGCAGACCCATGGGCAGCTTTGTAATCCGACTGATATGCTCTGGGGTGAGTTCGAGGCTGAGACCTCTGAAGGTTACCGTGGCCAATGTCTGTGATTTAGGCTGCAGAGCCTGCAAAAATTCCTCGGCTACTTCATCATCGTAGCCCTGTAGTTTATCACAGAAAGGCATCCGTTGCGCTCTAGTGAAGAGCTCAACCACTGCCGGGTTTCTCCTTAATGCATTTGAATTAGTGGGCTCTCGGCTGATAAACCCGCCAGGCATGATGAACACAGTGGTTTATACCAGAGGTGGTGGATACACAGGAAATTCGGTCTTAAAGATAGAACATGCAATGAATTTTCAGACCACAGTTGATTATACAGCTATCCTGTAGAAGCGATAGTATAGGCATGACAATCCAATTTTTTTATGACCAGCTGGTGAAAAAATGACTTTGCCACCTTTGGAAAACAATTGCGGAAGGAGTTGCAGGGTTACCTCTTTTCTGCCACCTTTTTTTACGTGAAGACTTCACCTTCCTGTAGAGCTGCGTTCCTGTAGAATCTGCTTCCTGTAGGACGGCGTTCCTGTAGAAACTGTTCCTGTAGGAGCAGTGCGCAGGCTTCGAGAAGAGCTTTAGTTGGCTGGCGGTCGAGAGGTGCTTTACCAGCGTTCAGGTAGCCGAGAGCTCGGCGTATCAACATGCAGAGGTAAGCAGAGGATTGACTCGAGTTTTGAAGTGAGGTTGATGGAGATACACGCTTAATCGAGCCGATTAGATTTTGAATCGGCGCAGCTCGTGGCGCGGGGGTGAGCTGTCCCCGCCGGACCGCTGGGTGACGTCACCCATCATCTGCCTGCACATTCGTTTGTTGCCGCATTCATTCCCACAGATCTGCCGCCACCCTTTTCGGTTAAACTTCACTTCTCGGTTGACGGGACTGATCTTCACGTGCTTGCTGCGTGTTTCTTTCGTCGTGGCTGCCACCTCGTCCTCTGACTATCCCTTTACTAACCGACGTGGCCAATCACTGGCCTTTAGGTCGCTCAACCATTCACCTTTATGCCATGCAAAAAAAATCGAAGTAATAATCATGCAGTTTGATGGAGAGAAGGATTAGAACACTTACCTGCGCGCGGCTGCACATGATTTCCAGTTTTTTGAGCGATGGATCTACCTGCCGCATGTGGCTGCACATTCCTGTAGGCTCGTGGTTACAGGATGCTGGCGATGGAGTGAATGGTTCTGCGTTCATGTGCCCGTGTTTGATCTCAGATGGCGGTGTTGTGAATGGTCTTCACTTGAGCAGGTTGAACTGTTACAGGATCCCCGCGAGGGGTCTTGTCACTGTTCTTTCTCCTCGGGTGTATGCTGCATGTTGGCGGTTCTGGCTTCTCGATCACGATCCCAGCGCTTCTGATGTATCAACGTGGATGTGGTATGGTTCTCGGTGCCTAGTTTTTCTTTGACAGATGCTTTCTCACGAGAACTGATTACTTTGTTGTGCTGCTGCAGGGATCTTGGTTGCATGGCGACGAGGATGGTGGAGGACGATAATGGCAATGTTCAGGGGTGCCATCATTGGCATGCATGCATTCAATCCACTCCTCAGTCGCTAGATCTTCATTTGAAACACATTTCGGCCATCGTAACCTTCTACAGGAAGTTTCATGTAGAACACATAGCATCCTGTAGAAAATTGGCACTCTCCTGTAGAAGATCCGCGTCTTCCTGTAGGAAGACTGTCTGTTCCTGTAGAAAAACTGTATCCTCCTGTAGAAGATCCAAAGCATGATAATAATTGCACATACCTTAAAAAAACATTGTGGTTCTTGGAGGAGGTGCTGATGACATCCTTTGCTAGCATGATGAAGGCCCCTGGCTTGGAGTGGAGAGGCTTCTTCTCCTCCATAGAACATCTGCATGCAAACCTTTTATGGTGCTGATTGCTTTTTCCTTTCTTTTTTTTTCTTTTTTTTTTTTTAGAAAGACAATAGGAGTGCCTCAATGAGGTTTTCACCCCTACTGCCTGCCTTGGGCACCTCAGAGAGGTTTTCACCCAAGGATCTTTATTTTTCTCTCTTTTCTTTTTCAAAAGACAATAGGAGCGCCTCAATGAGGTTTTCACCCCTACTTCCTGCCTTGGGCGCCTCAGAGAGGTCTTCACCCAAGGATCTTTAATTTTCTCTTCTTTTTTTTTTTGTGTTTTAGATCCTTCAGGGTATGCCCAAAGTGGAGGCAGAAACCTTCTATATGACCAAAACAGATTTCTCCATAGTGCTGATAAACTCTTGTCTTGAGAGAGGTCTTTTGTAGATCTTCAATCGGTGCCCATTGACAAGCATGGGAATGGCTTCCTCATCAATGGTTCGAATGAGGACTGATCCATTGTCATGGCATTGTTCCACCACATATGGTCCTAGCCATCTGGTCCTCAACTTCCCCTTGAAATCTTTGAATCTGGAGTCATACAACAAGGCCCAATCTCCCGGCTGAAATTGCTTGTCATGGAGATGTTGGTCATGCCACAACTTCCTCTGAAGTTGAACCACTTCTCAGTGAAGGAGGGCCTGCATGCGGTGCTCATCCAGTCCATTCAGCTGCAATAACCTTTCTTGCTGTGCATGGCTGAGATCTAGGTCCAGCTGAGCTGCCATCCTCAAAGTGTTATACTCAAACTCAATGGACAACAAAGCTTTCTTCCCATAGACCAGCTCATAAGGTGTGAAGTCGGTGGTGGTCTTCCAAGTGGTGTTGTAAGCCCATGTGGCCTCACTAGGTGATCTGCTCGGTCTTTTCTGCTGCTGCTCACCACTTTGGTCAAGATCCCTTCTAATGCTCTATTGGTGACTTCCACCTGCCCATTTGCTTGAGGATGATAGGGGGTGGAAGTCTTATGCTTGATCTTGTGATGAGCTAGTAGATCTTCAACCAAGTTGGATGTGAACTGGCTCCCTTGATCGATCACCAGCTCTCTTGGGTAGCCAAACTTGTAGAAAATGTTCTCTCTTAAGAACTCGACCACCTTCTCTTCTGTTGCTGCTTTGATTGCTTTAGTCTCTGCCCACTTGGTCAAGTAGTCAGTACACACAATGATGTAGGATCTCTGCCTCGAAGAGGGATTGATTGGACCCACAAAGTCCATGCCCCACTTCGCAAATGGCTCAAGAGTCACTTGAGGTTGGAGAGGCATCTCATCCCTTTGGGTAGGTTTCCCCATTCTTTGGCATTGGTCACACTGGCTGACATATCTTCTGACATCTTGATGAAGTGTGGGCCAATAGTAGCCTGTTTGCAGGATCTTGAAGGCGGTTCTCTTTGCTGCAAAATGTCCTCCACAAGGCCCATCATGACAGGTGAGGAGAATGTCAAAGACTTCCTCCTCTCTTACACAATGCCTTAAGATCTGATCAGGGCCAAGCTTGAACAGGTTGCCCCCGATCCAAGTGAATGAGGCACTTTTTCTGATGATTTTGCTCTTCTCCTTTGAAGAGAGGTGCGGAGGAAACTGAGCTGAAACAAGATAGTTTGCTACATCAGCAAACCATGGAGAGAGTACTGAAATAGCAAATAGATGCTCATCAGGCATCTGGTCATCCATCATCTCATCTTCACCTGCAGACAAATCCAATCTAGATAAAAAATCAGCAACAACATTTTCTCTTCCTCGTTTATCAACAATGGTTAGATCAAACTGCTGCAATAAAAGTAACCATCTAATAATACGAGCATTCACATCTGGTTTATTCATCAAATATCTAATAGCAGCATGGTCAGTATGTACAAATGTTTGATATCCGGTAATGTAATGACGTAACTTGTTTAGTGCATGGACTACAGCTAAGAACTCTTTCTCGGTTACAGTGTAATTCAGCTCAGCTTTGGACAAGTTCTTACTAACGAAGTAAATGGCATATGGAAGTTTTTCCTCAATTTGTCCTAAAGCTGCCCCTATGGCTTTGTTTGAGGCATCAGTGTGGATGTGGAAAGGTAGGGCCCAGTTTGGACCTCTCAAGATTGGTGCTGACACCAACTTGTCCTTTAACTCATTCAAACTCTTCCGACAAGCGTCAGTCCACTTAAACTCCACATCTTTTGCCAACAAGCCAAACAATGGCGAGGCGAGCTTGCTGAAGTCCTTAATGAATCTCCTGTAGTATCCCGCTAATCCCAAAAAACTCCTAACATCCCTTACTTTTTGAGGAGGTGGAACCCTCTTGATGAGAGCAATTTTGTTAGGATCCACCTGCAATCCTTGGGAAGAAATGGTATGGCCTAACACTGTCCCTTCAGTCATTAGGAATTCACATTTCTCAGGGCTAAGGGACAAGTTCATCTTGATGCACTTGGTTAGGACCTTTCCCAAGTTGGACAATGCTTCCTAGAAGTTGGCCCCATAAGGGGTAAAGTCATCCATGTAGATTTCCACTGCATCATGGAATAACTCCGAGAAGATGCTCAAGATAGCTCTCTGAAAAGTAGCAGGAGCATTGCATAGCCCAAAGGGAAGGACTCGGTAGGCAAAGGTACCCCAAGGACAAGTGAAGGTGGTCTTATCTTGGTCTTCCGGGCTGATTTGGATTTGATTGTACCCGCTGAACCCATCCAGGAAAGAGAAGAACTTCTTTCTTTCCAGTCCATCCAACACTTGATCTATGAAAGGTAGAGGGAAATGGTCTTTCTTGGTAGCTTTGTTCAGCTCCCGGTAATCTACACAGATCCTCCACTTCCCATTCTTCTTGGGAACCAACACTAGAGGGGACACCCATTCACTATCTGAGATGGGGTAGATGAATCCAGCATCTAACAATTTTTGCAATTCTTCCTTGACAATGTCTTTAAGGGTTGAATTCATTCTCCTCTGCGGTTGCCTAACCGGTTTACAGTCCTCTTTGATGTATATATGATGAGTACAAATCGAGGGATGGACTCCTTTCATCTCCTTATAGCTCCAAGCAAAAGCATCTAAGTGGCTGGCCAACAGGTTGCACACCTCCTTTTCCTTAGAAGGAGATAGGGAGGAGTTGATTTTCAATGCTCTCTCAGGGCCGAACTCCACATTCTTAACTCTGGGAGTGACAGGGTTGGTTGTACAAAGATCCACTAAGGTGCTGGCTTGGGCATCCTCCACCAATTTTTCTAAAGGTAGTGCACTGGTAGGTGGGTTTTGGATCAAGTTCTCGATCAAATCATCCTCGGTTGGGGGATTTCTTCTATTGGTTTCTATGGTACATAGAGGTGCTGAATACACCTCGTCTTCTTCTCCTTCTTCCAACCAGAGTGGTAAGTCATGCTCTAAAGAGGGTTGGGCAGGAGGGTATAGGACAAGTTGCTTGGACATCGGACCATTTTTTATGGTCATATTTCCGGCACGACAACTGATATAGGCATCTGCAGTGGCTAACCAAGGCCTTCCCAAAATGAAGGGATATCCAGTAAGCTTTGCCTTTGGTTGCAGAACCAGGAAGTCTGCAGGATACTCCCAAGAGTCAATAGAGACCAAGACATCCTCCACAATTCCTTCGGGAGTCACAGTGGAGCGATCTGCTAATTGCAGTACTGTCGAGGTCTTCCTCAAGGAACCTTGAAGATTGAGCTTGCACATGGTATCCCTGGTCATTACATTAATGGCAGCCCCCAAATCAATCAGGGTATGGGGTATGATGGTGCCATTGATGTGGACATCTCCTACAGGACTTCCAAGATCTAAGGACTTTGGGCAGATGACTTGTCCTAGCATAAGGTCAGACAGTTGTCCTATGATATTGATAGTTGAAGCATCTTTCTTCCGTCTGCCTGGATGTTTTAAACACTTCTCCTTAACCAGCTTGTTATAGATTGACACATCCTTGATGGCCTAGAGAAGGGGTATCTTCACACACAACTGCTTGAGCTCTCCCAGAAGCTCATCTTCCTCCGGGTTGGGTTGTGTGGTGGCTGTAAGTATCTCAGGAAAGGGTGGAATAGGCTTTGTTTCACTTTCCTGATGGTCTTCCTCCTCCTCTGGGGGAGGAGGTTGGCGATCTGGAAGAGTCTTTCCAGATCTAAGATTGATCTCCTGGATCTCCACAACATAGGTAGGGCATGAGGTCTCCCCAGTATATACCTGCTGAGCCTGTCTATTGTTGGGGTTCGGGTTCGGTTGAGAAGGCATTTAAGGTTGCCTTGGAGGAGCAGGAGGTAATGGTTGTGGCTGAACTGGAGGTGGAGGCAGAATGGCGGGAGGATTGTTGTATTGAGGCCTCCACCCCAACTGAGGTGCACTCCATTGAGGCTGCGACTGGGTATGTGAGTGATATGGATGAGAAGTAGGTTGAGTAGGGTACTGAGGTGGATAAGACCATGGAGAAGGCATGGACCAGGAAGGATGAGCAGGGGGACCCCAGGAAGGCATGGGAGTCAAGTGGTTGGGGTTGTAATAAGCTTGAGATGCCCCTTGCATCCCCTGCTGATAAGGTCTAGATCCTTGAGGCCTCCTTTGGTTGATGAAGTAGAGAGGTTCAGTGGGGGCTTCAGTTCCTTGGTACATGGCTTTAAACCCAGGCAAGGTTGGAAACTGATTTGTTGGGTGGTCCTCCTCACAAACGAAACACACTTCAACCGAATGCAATGGACATTTGTTCTTAGGGTGTCTTCTGGTGCACCTAGGACAGAAGACAGCCAAGGCTCTCTCAGCTTCCTCTTTCTTTTGCTGGATCCTGAATGTGTCCAGCTGCATGGCAATGGTATGTCTCACCTCACTCTTAAGATCTTCTAATTGGTTTGTAAGCTCATGTTTGGAGAAAGGGACACCGGTGGAGAGGAGGTTTCCTCTACCTCGTTTTCTAGCTGCCCTGGAATGATTTCGAAACACAGTCTTGATGTCCTCATAAGGCAGTTGGTAAATGTCCCCCCCAGCTAACATGTGAAGGGTATCTAAGAGATCTTCAGGTACTCCTCGGAGCAGAACCAACTTAAGGGATTCAGGGTCAAGTGTGCACCTGGCCCGCTTGTAACTAAGTTGGAACCTTTCCTCATAGTCCTCTAAAGATTCATCGTTTCCCATGGTCATCCGAAAGATTTCCCCCTTTGTTTCCTTGGACCTACAATAATCCTGGTACTTGGTGTTGAAGGCTTGCTGCATCTGAGCCCATGTGGTGATACTATTCCCAGGCAAACCCATGAACCAGCGTAGTGCTGCATCCTTGAGAGTAGAAGGGAAAAGTTTTAGCTTTTGTTCATCCTCAGTATAGTCATAGGTTCTACAGAGGACAGCAAACTCAAATAGGAAGTTATCAGGATCCTCAGTGGTCATTCCATGGAAGTGAGGCAAAGCAGAGGGGCTAATGTTTTTCATTTTCATCTCACCATTGGTCTCTTGGATGGGGAAAGCTCCTTCTATCCTCTGATCCTCTCTATTGTCAGCCATAGCTTTAGGTGGAGTGGTCTCTAACTCTTCTTCTTCTATAGGATTTCAGTATGTCTTGGGATGTTCACCTATAGTTTCCTTTGAATCACTGTCACCACCGAAGAGTGAAGGGTGACTAAGTGATGTGGTGGGGGTGTTTGGTAGGAATTTGCCTGATCTATCTCAGTTCCTACGAGGCATGAAATGGAAAAGAATTCTCTTTTTTGATTGCTTTTGTTTTTCTCTGTGCACCTGCAAAAATGAAACAGATTGATTGCAAAATTTGAAATTCTAATCTACACTTGCAGAATCGAAAGTCTAATCTATGAAAGCAGGAAATGCTAAGCTATGAAAGCAGGAAATACTAATCTATGAAAGCAGGAAATGCTAATCTATGAAAGCAGGAAATGCTAAGCTATGAAAGCAGGAAATGCTAAGTTATGAAAGCAGGAAATACTAATCTATGAAAGTAGGAAATGCTAATCTATGAAAGCAGGAAATGCTAAGCTATGAAAGCAGGAAATGCTAAGCTACTTTTGCAGAAGGGAAATGAAATAAACTACTAAGCAGAAGTAAGAGTACGAAAGTAGAAGAAAAGCAACAATTACTAATACTCTGACGCTTCCCCGGAAACGGCGCCAAAAAGATGGTGAGCTCCATTATTGTAGCAATAATGCTACAACTCTTGGGGCTTCCTGTCTCTCATTTTATCAACCCGGTAGTTCGTACAAACTTGGAAGCGACGGTGCTGTATGCACAAGTACTAACTCTTGTCGCAGCTGTCACTTGGTCAGCTGGCACAAGTCCGCTAGGGCTCAAGCCAACTTCTATAGGCTCACAGAAGAAGCTTTATCAATGATGGATGAAAGCTAACTCAGAGAAAACTACTCTACTTGGAAATCAAAGCATGTAAACCTAGGAAACCCTAATTTAACTAGTCTAACCTCTATACTGCAAGGAATGTGCAGGAAACTTCTACCAATGCTGTTGTTACCTCTAATAAGTGGAAATGCATGGATCTAAGCTGTTTGCCTCATAAAAGACATGTTTTTGTATTTTCCCTTTAAATGTGTGGAATGATTGTGATTGTGTGCTAATTAGGGTTTGGTTGTGCAGATGGGATGGAGAAGGAAGGAAAGCGTGGGACAGGTTGGGAAGGCTAGGGGAGGTCCCTAAGGATCCTTAGCATCCATCCACAGGGGTTCCTCGCATTCAGATGCTCAGCAACCGAGAGAGTGGCCTCCTACAGGATGGTTGTGGAGGATCCTACAGGATACTCTGTTTTCTACAGGATGTCTACAAATGGCTACAGGATGACCTACCGTGAGTGGTTGGAGTGATGGAGGAGTAATGGAATGGTAGGGGGAGATGTGCAAGGTGGGGATGAGGCTGGTGATGGATTTCGAAGTGAAGGAATGGGATAGGGAGTGAATGAAGGGAGTAGGTTGGAAGATGGAGGACTAGGTCAACAACGAGGGCTAGAGAATGGAGCTATGCGAGGAGTGAAAGTCTTTGGAGAGATAGCAGAGCAGAGTGAAGGTCGAGAAGATGTGTGTGCATGTGTGATCAAGGTGGAGGAGAAGGTAATGGGCCAAGAGGGAGAAGTGTAAATGTAACAAATGCTTATGACTATTATCAAACCGAAAGTGCATAAACCTAACTACCTGTGCTCATAATTCAATGATCAACAATCAAAAACGCGAAGGAGAATGTGCATGAAGTTGTGGTAAAGGAGTGTAGTGCATGAGTGGATGACAAGGAAGCATCTAACGTAACAGTGACTGTATTGCAGCAATCATCAAGTGAAGAAATGCGTGTTTTTGGTGGCTAGCTATGGGCTGCACCCCAATCTTCAAGAAATATGGCAGTGAGTCCTAACAGCCTTTTTGTTGGAGCTCCAATGGACTCTATCTATCCTCTGCTACACTAAACGACTGTAAACAAACTCACCATAAGCAAATCCTATCTACTCATGAAAAAGACCAACTCAACAACCTGTAATTCGAATTGCATGTACAAATGAAAAGCTCAAAGTGCTGGAAATGAAATGGGAACAACACTACAGCAGAGGGGATCTATGGCTCTCAGGTTGGGCCCTAACCTGAGAGCTATAGTCTCCTTAAGAAACTCAGAACTAGATCAAAAACTGTCTTCTTTATTCATAATCTGATATCATGCCAAATTGGCTTACAAAAGAGAACAAAACTTGAGCTGTGCTCCAAAATTACAATAGTAACACGAGAGTTTCAACAGCCTAACCAAGGCTAAGGCCTATATACTTATACAAAATGATTCTCCAACAAGTATCCATGATTCTAGGAGCTCGGCTGTTCAATCTATAGTTTAACTGCTAATCCTGTAGGATGATCATAAATGCTGTTTCCTGTAGAGTAGTTTTGAACTGTTGTTCCTGTAGAACAGCTGGCCGTGTATTAAGCTCAGAGGGAGGATGGAGTGGGGCTTGGAGTTCTTGGTGAGGATCCCGAGGAATGTCCCCCAAGACCGTGGACAACCTCTCCTTACGTCAGCAATGCCAACTCATTGTTTCCTTGCCACCTTTTCGTTGTCTTTTGCTCCCTTTTAATGCCAAAACCTGGAATCACAATGCATTAGCTACGTAGATAAAGTGCCTATCCTTTCTCCTACAAACAACATGAATAAACTAAGAAGTGTATGCATAAACAATAAAAATGAATGGTTTGAGCAAGCAAAATAGGCCAAAATGAGCCCAAATTGTACCAAAATTGGGGCTCATCAGTAAGCCTCCGCGAATGACGGGGTTTCAATTGACTTTCTTCCACGATTGCAGATTACTCGATCAACTAAAATATTAAAAGGGGAAATTTTTGTTTCCGAATTGAATGAATTTTATTAGACGCTTTTAGACACAACTTGCTTTTTCACTTTTTAAGAGTCGAGAAAAAGCTAAAGATGACTCTAGTCTCCTTCGATGTATTAACAAGCCCGAAGTGACAAATGCTCTGTTGGACTTTTTCAATTATAGAGTTTGAAAAAGGCCAAAAGAAACGGCTCTAGAGATCTAGGCAGAGGGTGTGCCAAACCTTTCGTAAAACCACAAAATACGTTTTACGGTACGGGTGGTCGATCTTCGTGAATGCTGTGTTCACTGCATTGCGATCAGTAGGGCGGCTGACACGGTTTCCTATTGGATAAAGGCTTTATTCCTATAGGGGTCTCCCAATATATACGTGACGGTACGTGGGAGCACAAGTCCGTATTAGTGCCACCAACTCTCAGGAGGAATCACCCACCTTCGTCGAGATCGACAGTCACTATGTTTAACGACACCAGAACACGTCTCTAGCTTAGACCTCTAGATGTTTGCGTTAGGTTTCAAGACGTTGTTAGGTTCATTCAATATATTTTAAGTTGATGTTTTTAAAGTTTTCCTTTTAAGGTTCACCACGAGATTTATTGATAAAAATTCCTAAATGCAGTCTAAGATGAGAAGAAAGCTTTTTCAATCTTTTCGACTTATGAAAATCTTAACTACTGAGGGAAAAGAGAGACAAAATATTTTCACATAGATCAAAGAGCACTCGCTAATGCACTTTTTCCTTAAATCAACATACAAACTTACACGCAAAATTCAAAGATGCAAGTATTTCTTTTCTCTTTCTTAATGTTGGTGAAAAGCAAAAAGAAAGCTGTTGTATAATTTTGAATTCAATCTCAAGAGAAAGCAAACAAGCTTGTCCAAAATCAAAAGACACCTTAAGATTTACTTGTTTCGACACTAGAAATATATAAATTCAAACCAATATGACGAAAGAAAAAGCTCAATCAGCTATGAACATCAAACAAACTAACTCTTAAGATCAAAACGACACTTTATCACAGGTCTAGATCTAAGAGGCCACAACAAGACTAGTTCACTTTCGTTATGGGAAACTGTAAATGTACAAGAAATACACAAAGAACAAACACAGTTTCTTTATACAACCGAGGCGGAATAGTGACAAGGAAAGTTGGTTTCAGATAGGCCTATTGACTGGTAACAAACAACAAAAACAAGAGTGAAAACAAGGCAAGAAACAGCAGGAAACCCCAGCAGCACAAGGCAGGACTGGTCCAGAGCTGGTGGAACACTGCCTGTTTGACCTTCAGTGCAGGTAGCCCCTTCGGGAACTGCGCTGAAATGAAAACAACCTTTGTACAGCATGCACTGAAGAACGAAACTTTCGTTTCTGGTGGTTTCCGGGTCATAGATTGCTAAAACATTCACAGTTTTTGCTCAAATCAGAAGCTATCAGTCAAGGACACACTAAGGGATGACAAGGAGGATGAAAATCTATCACTAAGAGCTTATTAGAGTCCTTGTGGATCACCTCTTCAAATCATAAACTTGCCCAGAAACTGAGCTAGAGTAGCTGCCCTCTACTTTGTATTTGAAGGATTCAAACACATTTCGATTCGGTACTCCCTTTGTTTATGAAATGAATAGCAAAAACACAAACAACCAACAAGATACGATCCCTAGCGGAGTCGCCAATTTGTTGTTGGGAAAAGTATCCAATACGGAATCACCCTATCCCACTCTAAGGGTGATAGTACCTCAGCAACAACTGAATGCACAACTATTCAAGATTACTTCTTTATGAGATGAGAGAGAGAAGAGAAGGATGATCCACTAACCGTTATCTTGCGCTAATTGTTGATCCAATCTTCACTCCTTGCTGCTTTCTCCTAGCTCCTTGCTCTTTCACCGGCCCAGCTACACAAAGATCCTGTAAAAGCACAAGAAAAGGAAACTACAAGAAGCATACATCCATAATCGATTCAGGGATTAGCATAAATCAAATATACAAGAATCAATTCACCATAGAGACACATGCATATAAAAGAACCTCAAATACTTTATTAATGGAAGAAGTAAAGTTCTGAGAGAGTTACAACCATAATAGGCCCAATCCAGCAACACCTCCCAGCAGAAAGAAATCTCCTCTTCACCTCCTTCAAGCAATCACCCAATAGTTCTATACACAAACCAACAACACTTCCTTACTTGCACAAAATTCCAGCCTCTATAGACCTCATGAGAGAGCTCTATATATAGGAGATTTGGAGAAAGGATGAGTCATCTTGAGACTGGCATGAAGCTGACTAGTGTCCTCTCCCACTTTAGTTAATCTTCAGTTCTTGAGTCCACTTGGAGCTTCTTGCTTCCACTTGGAGATCAAGACCCTCTTACTCATCACAAGGCGAATTCCTTGACCCAAGTGTCAGTTTGGAAGCTTCCTGGGCAATTGACACCTTGCAGAATGACTGTGCCACTTGGCCAATCTCGCCCAGCGCAGGTAGCCTTCATTAGTTTTGACATTCAGCGTAGGTACAGAGTGGAGCAGTTGACATTCAGCGCAGATGCTCAGTGGAGCAGCTGACATGATCCAGAAATAGCCTGTTTTTGAGTGTTTTCAGGCGGAGAACTGATTTTCAGTGCTGTGGTTTGTTGACCTTGTTCCTCTAAGGGTAAGAACAACATGTTTAGGGACTTTGGATCCCTTAGATTATTGACATTTCATGCTTCATGCTGTTAGGCACAAAAATGTCTATAACACTACGCCAAATGGTATGAGGTCTAATTGGGACTTCTTACCGGGGAGATCTCCTTGACATGTTGGCAGGTCTAGCACCATCAAAATTTCTAGCGCTAGAAGGAGTCCATGATGACAAGTTGTGTGCTCTCATCCAGTTTTGAACCTTTTCACATCTTTCATGGAGTCTCGCACTCTTCTTCCCCCGCGTTTTTTTCAAATCGTGAAGATGTCTCCATCATGGAGAATATTTTCAATACCGCCTCCACTCACATGTATGTTGGTGAAGGTGAAGTGGCCTAGCTTGAGCACTTACATAAGATTCTTTCCATGATTCATGAGGAAGATGAGTTTTCTAACAAACAAGCCAGTTTTCTTCTTTCATATATAGTTTGTGAATCTCCATTTTGTTGGGTGCTTAGCCTACTGGCTGACACTGTGCACTCATTTGAGCACTTTTGTGATCTCATTGAAGATACAATCTCTCATTTTGATCTAGACCATCTTGACCAAAAATTGTTACAACAATGGAGGGCTCTGCATGAATCAATTATTGATTTTTGGTAGCGCTTCCATGACTTGCAAATTCAAGCTCCAAGGAGCGAGATGAAATTTTCTTATCTTTGGGACCGATTTGAGTACTTCCTTAAGAAATCTTCCCGTCCCAAGATAAATGTTGAGATCAACCCTCACTCAACATTCTTCATTGGTGGAGCTATGCAATCTCATGTGGATGTGGATACTATCTCAATTGACTATCTGCTTTCTTCTCATTCAACAGCTCCACAACTTCCAAGTGATGCTAAAGAGCATGCTCACACACCTGTTCATCCTTCACACTCTCCCAACATCACTTCACTCAACTTTCGCGTAAATTTACTTGTGAATCCTTTGATTTCTCATATGCATGCTTGTTTATGACCTCCATCTTTGCACTTGGGTGTTCGTCTATATGATGTTGTCTTGTGTTTGTCCATGCCGAAATCTTCACCTGTTGTGAATGAGGAGCAACCCATTGACGAATTTGGTTTTGCATAACCAACATGCGATGTCATTCATGTAGAGTATGAGTGGGAACATAAGCATCAGCACTCGGTGAAGGATGACTCACTTCCATCTGAGCCCCCTCCATTCTTTCGTAACCTCTTTGGTGAACCTACCATCCATGATTTTGCATGTGTCTTCATCCACGAATGGACCCATTGTTGATCACTCGTAGGACTCACCAGATGTTAGTCCATCATTCAAAAATGGAGAGGATAAGTTACTCATTGAAAATCCACTTGATCCTTCATTTGTCTTTTCTAGAAACAAGGAGGATGAGTTTGTTCGCTTTTCATCTACCCATCTATTTGATGTATTTGATCATGAGGATGCTGAAGAATTCAGTGATTTTTCTGATCATGGCGGTCGTGATCCATTTACTTCCATTTTTTATCATGGTCATGAATCTATCGTAGTTCATCTTTCGAAGCCACCGGGTTATGATGATTTATCTGATGATTAATTTGAGACACTGAAGACTGTCGAGGAACTTCATCCTAAGCTGATGGTTATGTCAAGTCCTCACTCTCTTGGGGTTAGTCTCACTACCATATGAAATTTTTCAATCACCCAAGGCTCCTCGTCAATCATCTGCATGCATTGAAGATGAATTTCACACACATATCAAACTTCCTCCACTTGAACTTCGTGATCCAATTACTCATGCATTGGAGGGGTCTTACATTGCAAGTACTCATTTTCGACAAAAGTTAACTTTGTTTCTTTCATTTTCTTGCATGCCACAGTTAAGAGTGTGTTGATGAATGAAAGTTGCATGTAGTGTCACACACCACCATGGTAAGTCCATGGATTGCTCGTCATACACGTGCACTCACTTGTATCCCATGGGCAATTTGAAACACGAAGTGTGGCTATCTTCATTGTTATATATTTCTTACTTGCTGATCCACACAATCGGGTTGCTTGCAGACAAAACCTTAACCAACATGGGTCTACCAATGCGCTAGTGGCTACGTTGGAAGTATCACTTCACATGATCGGGCCCATGCACCATTAGTGTAGGAGTAGGAGTAGTGTTTTCTTTCAGTTGATTTCTTGCATGCTCTTTTCTTACATCCTTCATTTTCTTGTTTGTTTACTTACTTTTATCTTACTTTTTCTTGTGGTCTTACTTTTCTTTCTTGTTTGTCAGTTTTCGTGTTTCATTCGTAGGATAGTTTTGCATGAAACCATGTATGACTCTTGAAGCAAGCTGGGTAAAGTAAAAGAGGGATTGTACATCTATCACTACTTGGTTATCTGTCATCTTGCCCTTATATGATGAGCTTGTTACTTTTAGTCCATGTTAAGTCGAAGGAAAAGACATACTATTCAAAGTGAACCCTGGTGAAAACAAAACGCTTGCACACTAAGAATTGTCACCTTCTCTAGTTGGTTGCTTTTAGGCTAACCCTTGTCAGCTCAGTCAAGTAGAGTAAGGTGAGGGTGAAAACCTTAATAGACACGTCAGAGATACAATAAAATACTTCTTTGCTAGAAAAACCTCCTCTGATCTCAGTAAGTCGGGATCCCTCTTTCACCTTTGAAATGAATAAGTGATATGCAAAGTGAAAATGAATATGAAAAAAATGAAAAGTCAAAAAAATTCAAAAATGAAAAATGAATAAGGCGAAAGAAGAGAAAGGGTTCCTATGAAGGTAGGTGATGCAAGTAACTCCATTGGGGTACTGACTAGGCTTGCTGGTAGTGAAGTGACTCTTGTGATCCTATGTGATTCCATCAGGGTACTATCCAGGGGTGCTGGAAGTGGAGCAACACTAGAGATGAACCTAAGACTCTGACGACTATACTACTTGTGCACTTATATACCCCTCAACCCCAATTGAAACAACTATGTTTTCTTGGCTTGGAATATGTGTCAATTGACCAAGGATTTGGTAGATGTTGCATCTCACAATCAAGCTAATGCGAAGCCAAGATGAGCTGAGAGCTAAACAATACTTTCGGAGGTGTTAGACTTTCTTTTCACAAATAAGGTCCATGCGGAGAGTTAGAGTTTTACCAGTATGTCACCAAGTGTTTTAGCGGCTACAACCACCCTCCAAAATTTTTCCTACGCCTGTTTTGGAGCCTCCCTACCAACCTTTCACAACACTTTGTCTTGCTTTGTCAAGTACTCAAGCTTTAGTGTTTTCCTTGCACAAAGGCATCCTCGCAATCATAGTCAATCCATTCACCTCACAGGCTATTTAGCCAAACTTGGTCCAGCTGCAACCTTGATAGCTTCCCCTTGAAAATTGCACATTTTTGGAGGGAATTTAGTCTTCCTTCCAAAAATTGCACAAGCCTCTCTGGCAAACTACTGGCCTCCAAGATTGAACAATCCTGCCTGCCAACACTCTGAGCAGGATTTGTGTAAATTTCCCCAGCAGGGCTGCTTAGCCAAGGATTTGTGAAAATTTGGGCAACAGTCAGCTGCTCTATCCAGAAATTGTAGAATCGTCCTAGGCATTTAGCAGAGCTCCCAACTAGGAATGCACGTTTTCCCAAGTAGGTGAGCAACTACATGCATAAAAAATCTAGTTGACCAGTTCCACTGGGGACCAATGAAACTTGACTAGCATACATACATGACTTGCTCTTCCTGTAATAGTAAGAGACAACATGCAAAAGGCATCCCATGATTCAGGGAGCTATTTTTAGTAGTCAGGGTTATATGCAAAGTTGTTTTAGAAGTTCCCTCCAAGTGTCACGTTTTCCTATATTTATGTCATGTGTGTCATCAGACGAAACATATTTATTCGACACATCAGAGATCCTTCATTCACAATAGTCTTGGAGATTTGACATCCGTAAGCAAATCCAAGAACCTTCGACTCATCTAACTCACCTATTCATGGGTAAGTTGCCTCAACTTGTCTTTTTCAAGATTTCTATCACTCTTTGTGTATTCCCTTATGTGGGTGTTTTTGTCTCGATTTCATTTAATGCTTGCTATCATTTACATGTATACTAGATTTTCCTAGCTTTGTTTCAGTTTTCATTGCTATCTCATTGTTTTCGCATCCATGAAACTATTTTGCACAGACATTCGCCCAACCAACGAATTCCCTCACCCACATGCATGTTGATATGTTTGTTGAATATTTCATTCATGTTTTGCATGCACTCACAATCACTTATGTTATCCCTTAGTGTCGCCATGCATTTACTATCTTATTTTCTTTCAGTTTCTCGTTGGCGAGTTGGGCCAACCTTGGCCCAGGCTCTACCTTCACCAAGGCTACATTGAACAATCAGGGGAAGGAAGGCTCACCTTCCTCTCTAGAAATTCACATTCTTATGCAATACTGGCCTCCAAGACTGTTTTTCAAATTTTAGGAGGATAGTGGCTTCCTTGCCCAAGAAATCACGCAAATTTTTCCTTGGGCCAGTAATCCTTCCTCGATGGAATTGCACATTCCGCACTCCCAGCAGCCAACTGCCTGACTGGATTGTGCATTACACAGATCTAGTAGCCAATCCTTCTTCCCAGACTGATGAACCCCAAAAATGGACAATTATTTGGGCTCATTCAACCTCCTAATTTGACTTAATCCACCATTCTCATTAGTTTATTGCATGTTTTGATTATATTTATGCTAATAGAGTGAATTTGGTTTGTCATTATGCGAACAAGTCTAATGGGTGCTTTGTGTAGCATTTTTGGTCAACTTGGAGACAAAATTGAAGGTATTAATGAGCACTTGGCAGCCAAATTCGTGGGAGAACAAGGGAGAGGATTTATAGGAAGGTGTCCCCTTCATTTATGGGCCCTTACCTCGAATTCTCCGCCATCATCTCGGAGTTCAAAGGCCACAGAATCAATCAACACAAGGGCAGTCAAGCAAGTCAAGTAGGACTGTTGTTAACTACAAGTCTTGGGCAGCCAAGTCCCTAAGGTTTAGGAGGACTGTTGGGTCCTCAATTTGTATAAATAAGAAGGCTTAGGGCCTCATTTTGGTTAGCCACTGGATGTTCGCTAGTTAGCCAGTAGATAGTAGCTAGTAGTTAGTCATTTCATAGCCTTTTTGTAGTCATTTTCTAATTCGATTTGTAGGCAATAGATTAGCTTTGCTTTCAGCTCATTCTCAAGCTCTCCTTGTGGAAAGTTTTGATGTAACTCTTCATTCTTGATTAATAAAGATGAATCCAGCTTTTCACCAGCTCTAAATCTCTCTTAGCAGGCTGTAGCTCTTGGGTTTGGGCCCATCTCAAGCACCCAGTACTTCCCTTGTTTATCTTTATGTGTGTTCGCTGCATTCTTAAAATAAAGTCTTCTCTTTAGATTTAATTCGTACTTTGTTACTTAGGTTGCTTTTGATGGTTGAAGTAGCTTTTTATGTTTAGGATGGATTGTTAGGAATTAGTCATGCGCTTATATCTCTTTGATAATGTTTTCGTCACATGTTGTACGTGATTCTTGTCATGAATAAGGTTGATGTTCACTAATCTCATTAAACTATTAGATAGATCATCTAATATTTTGATTGTATGCAAGACGTAGTTGGTTTGATCATGTAAACACTATGCAGGGCACCTTCATCACCTCCTTGTTCATCTGAGCCTCGTCCAGATCAGCTCCTCCATCACCAAGTCTGTTTCCTCATCTCCCATCTGCTCTTTTGCCACGTAACTCTACCTTCTTGCCTTTCCATTGCCTAAACCTTCTTTGATGAAAGCTAGACTTCCACACCCTCTCATCACCTCATCCCTCAGTCATTGGGTCATTCCAGGCCCCTACCCTACCTCCCTACCCATTCATGCATTCTCTCCCACTCACCTATCAGTCAAAAACCCAATAACGAAACATCGTGTAGAAGAATTACAGAACTTCCTGTAGAAGCTCACAAATGAGGTTTCTTGATAGCCAAACTTTGTGAAACTCTCTGGAAGGGTGTTAGGGACTCCTTAGACCCTCTCCGAGTCTTCCCAACCTTTTCCAAGCATTTCTCCTCCTTGATCCACCCCTGCACAGTAAAAATCCAGTTAAAAGCACATGCATGATAATTCTAATCACTTAAACAAAAATACAAAAAGATGTTTTCTTCAGATAGTGATAACTTAGACACATGCATTTTACTTTCTTAGAAGTAATGGCATCTCTTTCGGTAGTTTGCATGCTCTCCTTTGCATCGGTAGGACTAGCTAGTAGAATTAGGGTTTGCTAGGGTTTGCGTTCGTTTTTGGCTTTCAGTTTCTTTTTGCAATTAGGTTAGCTTCCTTCGAGTTAGCTTTCATCCATCAATTAAAAAACTTCTTCTAAGAGCTCATAGAAGTTGGCTTAAGCTCCTAGCGGACTTGTGCCAGCTGACCAAGTGACAGCTGCGGCAAGAGCTAGTACTTGTGCATAAAGCACCGTCGCTTCCAAGTTTGTTACGAACTACCGGGTTGATAAAATTAAAGAAGGGAGTTCCAGGAGTTGTAGCATTATTGCTACAATACTAGGGCCCACCATCTTTTTGGCGCCGTTGCCAGGGAAGCGTCAGAGTATTGGTGATTGTCGCTTTTCTTCTATTTTCCACTACAATCTTCTGCTAAGTAGTTTATTTCATTTCCATTATGCAATTTCTTTTATGCAAAAGTAGATTAGCATTTCCCACTTTCATAGATTAGCATTTCAATTCTGCAATTTCATTTCTGCAAGCGTAGATTAGCATTTCAATTATGCAAGCGTAGCCTAGCATTTCATTTCTGCAATTTCATTTGAGCAAAATATATTAGTCATTTCCTGATTCCATTTCAATGCCACATTTTCATTTCAACAAGATAGTTAGTTGCAGTTCAATCTATTTCAGTTTTGCAAGTAGAAGTAGAAAAAAGCAAAAATCAACCAAAAAGATTTCATTTCATGCCCTGTAGGAGTAGAGATAAGTTAGAAAAATGATTGCACAACACCCCCCTTTGCTTCGCACAGCCAACCTTCTCTCTTCTTCGATGGCTATGACTAAGAAGAACCCCTGGGTGGACATCAAGACATATCTGAAGAACCTCTAGGGGAGAAGAAGAAGGAACCATTCCCTTGGAGCAAATGGCTACAAGCAGAAATGTTGGGAGCAGTCCCTTGTCCAAAGACGAATTTGAAGATCAGATAAAAGATTTCAAGAGTGATATGAGGCAGTTTCTTGCCATGCAATTGGATACCCTGTGGATCCAAAAGAAGCAAGAGGAAGCCAAGAGGGCTTTGGTCATCTTTTGTCCTAGGTGCACTAGAAAGCATCCTAGGAGCAAATGTCCATTGCACTCCCTAGAAGTGTGTTTTGTTTGTGAAGAATACCATCCTACCAATCAATGCCCTTCCTTGCCTGGACTTAAAGTTTCATATCAAAGAGTTAAAGGAGCCACTGAATCACTCTATTATATGAACCAAAGGAGGCCACATGAACCTAGATCTTATCAGCAGGAAGTGCAAGGGACATCCGAGACCTATTATGACCCCTATCAAGCCACTTTCAGGCCTTCTTGGGGTCCCCCTGCTCATCCTTCCCGGTCTACACTTCCTCCTTGGTCATATTCTCCTTGTTCCTTCACAGATCCATATTATGCCCTACCAGTTGCTCATTCATTTCACTCTTATGCTCAGCCACAGCCTCAGTGGAATGCACCTTATCAGGAGTGGAGGCCCTAGTACAACTCTCATCCTGCTCATTTTCCTCCACCGCCTGCTCATCCACAACCATCGCCTCCTCCTGCACCAAGGCAACCCCAAATGCCTACCCAACCACAATGCCATCCATCTCCATCTCAATTTCACACCTCCACTCAACTACCCGTACCACCATTTCCAAAGCCATACAATGGAGTAGCTCAACCCAATTGCAAAGCTGAGGCACAACATGTGCAAATGACTCCTTTTGAGCTCAATGATGTTCACCAAAGCTCAGGAAGAGTGTTACAAAACAGAGATTATATTGACAACCTTGAAGGACCAAAGAAAAAAGAAGATTCCAAAGAGGAGATCAAAGAACCATGGGCTGCACTTGATGAAGAGAAGAGATCAGAATCAGAGATCGAGAGAGTTCCCTCATGGTTATCATCAAATCTTCCATGTATTCAAGAGAAAGATCAACAAAAAGAGGAAGATCAGAAGGTCATGATAGAAGGTGACATGAAGAATGATCCAAATCAGCAAGACAACCAAGGATATCAAAGCTATATTGAGATATGGTTTCATAAGGTCACTAAGTTGCAGCGGTACTTTCTTCCTCAGCTTTGTTTGATCCCTTCAACGCCAGATCATTTGGTCTTTGAGATCTGGATAGTTGTCCAAGCATGCATTTCGAGCCTTCACATCATTTTTTCTCTAATCTCGATGTGCACATGGCTCCATTGGAAGTATTCTTATACTTGAAAATGATTTTGTTTTTCAAGTAGGGTAGGGTAGAAAAAAAAAAGAAGAAAGAGAAAAAATGAAAATAAGAAGAAAATGAAAATCTAAGGTGAAAACCTCCTCAGAGGTGCCTTAGATTGGCTCATTGATTGAAAACCTCCATGAGGCAGTCAATGGGTTGGAAAGAAGAGAAAATAAAAAATCAATAAGATCTTTGGGTGAAAACCTCCCTTGGAGGCGCCCAAGGCAGGCAATTAGGGTGAAAACCTCCATGAGGCGCCCTAGTTGTTTTTCAAAAAAAAAACAAAAGAGAAAAAGAAAAATAAAAATAAAACTAATTCCATTGGCTAATTGCAGGTTGCAAGAAGGACGTTTCATGACAGGAGGAGCATTCAAATCAAGGTTAAAGGAATTTTTCTTGTGCCTTCTACAGGAAGCTCTGTATTTCTACAGGAAACATCCTGTAGAACCTTTGGACGAACCAAATTCAAGTCTAAAATGGAATCTGATGGTGGGAATCTGATGATTAGGCCTACAACCACTCGTGTGTCGATCCCTTTCCTTTCTCCATCATTTTTTCCACCTCATTGTGCTTCTCATTGTGCTTCTACAGGAACTTCCTGTAGAAATTATGGGAAACTAGACATGGATTTCAAAAAGTGGTTTGGCGAACATGGTAGCTTCCTCAAGGGTTCAGAAGTCCTCATGCAATCCCAACTCCTCCTCCATCATCTCCATACCTGCATCACAACCCAAGCTCAGTTTTTCCTTCCATGAAAACACTTGCAAAAGGCCTTGAAGCAAAAATACCTAGAACAAAATTTGTTTTTGCCATAACTTGAAAACCATGCATCCATTTGAAAAACTGTTTTATGGGGAATTGTACAAGGGTGATGACAACATTCCTGAGCAGTTTCATGCCATTCCGGTGCACAGTTTCCAATAAATCAGCCTCCATCGCCATTAGCGATTTTTGCATTTTCTCCATATCCGTGCTTCCGTTTTAAAACCTGTTTCATGGGGAGATGCACATGGGTGATAGTAGCCTACCCAAGCAGTTTCAGCCGATTCTGATGCATGATTTCCGAGAAATTGATCTCTGAAATATTCATCCATTTTCCATTTTTCTCGAAATCCGTGCATCCATTGATCACGATTTTTCCATGGGAGGTGTATCATGATGATAGAAACATGCTTAGAAAGTTTTAGATCAATCCGCTTTACCGTTTGGGAGAAATGGCAAAAACAAGTTCTGGTTTTGTGACATTGCAGCAGCAGCAGCTTGAAGGTGCAGATTTGAACGTGGAAACAAATGCATGCAGCTTAGATCTGGTCAGAGGACACCTGAACAAGGAAAAGCAATCAAAAATCATCAGCCAAGCCCTCATGCAACCAAAGGATCCAAGCATGCAGCAGCAAAAAGCTTCACAAGCAGCCGTTTGACTTCAGGTACGTGACTAAACCTTGTTCATCTATTGCATGAATCTAGTCTAAGCATTGCATGAATGAATGGAATGGTGAAATTAAGCCATGAATGTAGCAAGACACCCAGTTCTCTAGCACTCACGAGAAAGTCACACAACATGCATGGGTCAGTCATGCACGTGAAATTTAAAAAACACGGATAGTGTGGCTAGTCTAAACTCCAGTGCAACCGATGGATGAGATTACAGGCAGAGAATACAAAGTTAACCACTGTAGTTCATGATAGCACAACAGTTGCATGGGCCAGCACACGTCTTTGCCACCTCACTCCAAAACAATCACACAGAAATTAATGAGCGCTCAGCTGAAATTCATAAACTGTTAGTCAACTTGCACTTGCATCATGTTAAACTGAAGTATACATCCTCTGCTTCCAAAATCAACTTAACCTATCATCCTTCGCTGATTTTTTTGGCCTGTTCAAAATTCTTCTGCATACCAAGATCGTGTAGAGGCGTAGAGAAATCCTATGGCATCCGGTTAGCATTCTACAGGAAGACATTTTACAGGAAAATACAGCAGAGTCTTCCAGAGTAGAGAAGCCTGAGTTTTTCTTCATCAAGTTTGGAGCTTGAAGAAAGGTGAAAATAGCTGAGGTGGATCATGCTATTTATTTTATTGTTCGTTCACTTGCACGTGATATTGCATAGGGTATGAAAGCCGTGCAATTGCTTTTAGAGCTTTCAAAGGATATGGCTGTGTGTGAACAGATTGGCAAGATACAAGGTTGTATCCTCCTCCTTGTAACAATGTTAAATAATGACAATCCTAAAGCTGCTAAGGATGCAAATGAAGTTCTGGAGAATCTCCCATACAGTGAGCATAATGTAGTGCAAATGGCACAGGTGAACTATTTCAAGCCTTTGATATAGAACCTGAGAGAAGGGTCTGACACAATGAAAATTGTTATGGCAAGTAAGTTGTTAGAGATAGGTTTAACAGATCAAAACATCGCTGCATTGCTCAAAGAGGGAGTTGTATTTCGACTTCTTGAAATGATTTCAAATGCTAATTTGAAGTCAAAATTAGCAGCCATTGGGGCACTTCAGAATCTTTCAAGTTTACCTGAGAATGCTTTACAAATGATCAAAGATGGGGTGGTCCGACCCATCTTGGACCTTCTATGCACACCACTGTCAACTGTATTGGCTTTGAGAGAAAAAGCTGCTAATACCTATGCAAACCTTGCTATGTCTACAACATTGCCCCAAAGAACAAATGACACAATAGTTGCATTATTGGAATCTGATGAGATCATATACCAACTATTATCTTTAATAAATTTGACACCACCTTCAATACATGGAAGCATTGTTCGAGCATTCCATGCCATTTGTTGTGTACCAGCGGCTGTTGAGGCAAGGACAAATTTAAGAGAGGGAGGAGCAATTCAAGTATTGCTTCCCTTTTTGTGAAGCTACATACTCTGAAATGCGAGCTTATGCTGTGAAACTGTTGTTTATCTTGTCTCAAGATGGGGATAAAATAAAATTAGCATAACATCTTGGAGAAAAATATATGAAATGTTTAGCAAAACTTATTTCAACATCTTCAAATGAAGAAGAGAAAGTTGCCACAGTCGGAAAGTATTGTCATGTTAGGAACATAAATTTGAATTACAGTTAACTAATGGAAAAAATGTGATTTTGCATGAAGTGAATCTACCATGAAACAAACTGGAAAGTTCTGGTGTTGTTCTGGTTAGATTTGTTTATTTCAATACTTTCCAAGGGGTTCACAAGGTCTTTTGCAATAGCCAGATTATTCCATGTGAAAAAATTCTTAAAAGTGTGATTCGGTATGAAGTTTTTCTCTACTCCTAGTTATACAATAGCTTGAAACAAAACTTGGGAATTCTCATTTTTGGCCTGTTTTGAAGCAATTTCATATTGAAGGGAAATGTTGATTCATAGCAGTGATATGCGAACAAGTCATATTTTCTCTGCCCTTGATCTATCTTATGTTTTGTTCTGCTTCTGTTATCAATTCTTAACAGAGTTCAAATCCAAGATTAAGAATGCCATTTGATTCAGTTAAATGCCTGGAAACACTTTTTCCCATCCAGCTTTGGCATGCAATATCTATTCTCGGGCAGTTCATTGTACTTGTGTGCTTTTATAATACATTAGACTTGCCATTTGTGTTGGATTCGTCAGCTTTCAGGCAACAGCACAGTTCAAGGAGAAGGCACCCCCAGCCAAGCAAGCAAAGTCAGAGAAAATTGGTTCTACAGGAAGTTAGCAGACTGTTTCTACAGGAAGCCAGCGAACTGTTTCTACAGGAAGTTTGAAAAGAGGGAAGCCAAAGGGGCAATCGGCCGAGATGTTAGCCAAAGAAGCCGCCGGGGCCATCAAAGATGAGGAGAGAGATTGGTTGCTCAGAAGATGAGCAACACTTTCAGTAGGCGGGTGATGATGAGCCCCAAAAATGGACAATTATTTGGGCTCATTCAACCTCCTAATTGGACTTAATCCACCATTCTCATTAGTTCATTGCATTTTTTGATTATATTTATGCTAATAGAGTGAATTTGGTTATTCATTATGCCAACAAGTCTAATGGGTGCTTTGTGTAGCGTTTTTGGTCAACTTGGAGACAAAATTGAAGGTTTTAATGAGCACTTGGCAGCCAAATTCGTGGGAGAACAAGGGAGAGGATTTATAGGAAGGTGTCCCATTCATTTATGGGCCCTTACCTCGAATTCTCCACCATCAGCTTGGAGTTCAAGGGCCATCGAATCAATCAACACAAGGACAGCCAAGCAAATCAAGTAGGATTGCTGTTAACTACAAGTCTTGGGCAGCCGAGTCCCTAAAGTTTAGGAGGACTGTTGAGTCCTCAATTTGTATAAATAAGAAGGCTTAGGGCCTCATTTTGGTTAGCCAGTGGATGTTAGCTAGTTAGCCAGTAGATAGTAGCTAGTAGTTAGTCATTTCATAGCCTTGTTGTAATCATTTTGTAATTCGATTTGTAGGCAATAGATTAGCTTTGCTTTCAGCTCATTCTCAAGCAATCCTTGTGGACAGTTTTGATGTAACTCTTCATTCTTGATTAATGAAGATGAATCCAGCTTTGCACCAGCTCTAAATCTCTCTTGGGAGGCTGTAGCTCTTGGGGTTGGGCCCATATCAAGCGCCCAGTACTTCCCTTGTTTATCTTTATGTGTGTTCGCTGCATTCTTAAAATAAAGTCTACTCTTTAGATTTAATTCGTGCTTTGTTACTTAGGTTGATTTTGATGGTTGAAGTAGCTTTTTATATTTAGGATGGATTGGTAGGAGTTATTCATGCATTTGTATCTCTTTGATAATGTTTTTTTCACATGTTGTACGTGATTCTTGTCATGAATAAGGTTGTTGTTCAGTGATCTCATTAAATTGTTAGATAGGTCATCTAATATTTTGATTGTATGCAAGAGGTAGTTGGTTTGATCAGGTAAAGACTATGCAGGGCACCTTCATCACCTCCTCATTCATCTGAGCCTCATCCAGATCAGCTCCTCCATCACCAAGTCTGTTTCCTCATCTCCCATCTTCTCTTTTGCCACGTAACCCTACCTTCTTGCCTTTCCATTGCCTAAACCTTCTTTGATGCAAGCTAGACTTCCACACCCTCTCATCACCTCATCCCTCAGTCATTGGGTCATTCCAGGCCCCTACCCTACCTCCCTACCCATTCAGGCATTCTCTCCCACTCACCTATCAGTCAAAAACCCAATCACGAAACATCCTGTAGAAGAATTACAAAACTTCCTGTAGAACCCCCTGCAGACTTCCTGTAGAAGCTCACGAATGAGGTTTCTTGATAGCCAAACTTTGTGAAACTCTCTGGAAGGGTATTAGGCACTCCTTAGACCCTCTCCGAGTCTTCCCAACCTTTTCCAAGCATTTATCCTCCTTGATCCACCCCTGCACAGTGAAAAGCTAGTTAAAAGCACATGCATGATAATTCTAATCACTTAAACAAAAATACAAAAAGATGTTTTTTTCAGATAGTGATAACTTAGACACATGCATTTTACTTTCTTAGAAGTAATGACATCTCTTTCGATAGTTTGCATGCTCTCCTTTGCATCGGTAGGACTAGCTAGTAGAATTAGGGTTTGCCAGGGTTTGCGTTTGTTTTTGGCTTTCAGTTTCTTTTTGCAATTAGGTTAGCTTCCTTCGAGTTAGCTTTCATCCATCAATTAAAAATCTTCTTCTTAGAGCTCATAGAAGTTGGCTTAAGCTCCTAGCGGACTTGTGCCAGCTGACCAAGGGATAGTTGCCGCAAGAGCTAGTACTTGTGCATACAGTAGTGTCGCTTCCAAGTTTGTTACGAACTACCGGGTTGATAAAATTAAAGAAGGGAGTTCCAGGAGTTGTAGCATTATTGCTACAATACTTGGGCCCACCACAGACTACCTAGACTTCCTTTTGCACAGTTCTAGAATCCAATCACCCAACCTCTCAATAAAATTTGTGCAATATTTCTTGTCAGTTTTCTAGGTATGTGTTGTGTCTTTGCCGAGATTTTCTTTGTTTCCACTGACATATTTCTTTCTATGCATTCTGCTTGTTTCCAGATCCTTCAATTTTTCATATGTCCCAATGAATTCTAAGAGAACAGGATCACAGGGCATTGATGGAGTTGTAGCTGCAGCAACAGTTGAGCAGGTGTCCTCTAGTCTGCCCATCGATGGAGATATGAAGTTGTATATAGACAAGGAAATCAAACTGAAGTGGCAAGAGGTTAATGAAACATTCACAGGAACTTTTTGGGAATACTTTGAAGACTTTCAAGTGTACGTGAACATTCGCAAGTCTTGCCTATACCAGATTGCATGCAGATACCCCACGTTCCCATGCACAGACATGGTTCACTGGATTGTCTCTCACACTAACCCCAAGACGTTGACCTTGAGCAGTGTTAGTGGGATGAATCTCTTAATGTTTTTGGCATGATATTATGATTAGATGTATCATATGAGAGATCCCATGACTGTCATGATTCCTCCATTCAGCTTGTCCAATAGGAGAGGCAATTCTAGAGAAATTCTGAAGAATTGGTTAAAGGAGATAGCTCGTTTCAGGATGACACCCAACTAGATCTACACGAAAAATATATTGAGGAAGGAGTACCAATACTTTATCATATTCACATGTTGACTGAGTGGTCAAGACAACATTGAAACCTTTCCTTATAGTTGGGTGGTTGCATTAGACCAACTGGCTATAGACCATGCAATTGGTCCAGCATACTGGATCATCAACTCAAGGAACAAGTCATGAATGCTCGATAATCACCCAAGGGTATGCATCCAGATATTTACATGTCTTCCTACATCCTAGAGTCTGTGCCCAACAAGCATTCCTCGGCTTGGAGTGGGCATGGTCACTGGCGGAGATAGTTGTGAATACATATTTCAAGTTGTTTTCTAAATGCTTCTTCAGGGGAGTAATCATATGACTATATGACCATTTTGTTACCCAAGTGTACAAATTGATATTAGAAAAAGATCCACCCTACATGTCAAAGGAAAGAATGCAGGTGTTGTTAGGAATTACAGATTGTTATGCCTCACCATCTGGCACTTTCATCTGAATGTTTAGTGAAGAGGAGTGTCTGTATGTTCTACCAAAGTTTTCCTTGGATGTGCTTATCATGCAGGATGTAGCATATCACATCTCAGTAGGATTGACAGCTAGACAATAGTGGAAGAAGGCACCTTGGCCCACTCTTCCATTGCGGATTGGGTTCTATGAGATCTAGAGTATCCAGCAGGTAGATGTCGAAGAAGAACAAATGAAGAAGTACCCATTCAACCTCCGAAGGTTCAACCAATATGACCCACATTGCATTGTGAAGGATCACTGCATGAGAGTTCAGTTCGAATAGATCCATGGTGAATCCCATTGGGATGGGGAAGACTCATGAAGCTATTGCTACAATTCTTCTGGACCCAATGAACAGGTCGGTTTCCCTATAGAGTGGTTAGCAAAACAGCATGAAGCACCATCACGAAGAGCACGAATAGTAGCAATAATAGTAGCAGCAAAGGCAGCAGAGCCAAGCATACATATGCGTGACAAAGGAAAGAGGAAGATTGTCGATCGCATGGAGGAGGAGCAAAGTTGAAAATTACAAGCAGATCCACTTATAGAACAAGCAGCTATGGTTATTCAGGAAAAGAGGCAGTAGTGCGACAAGCGAATCACATGAAGGCAAATAGATAAGAAGAAAATTAAATAAGTGGAGAAGTAGTTGAATAAGATGAGGGAACAACTCCAAAAAGAACAAGAGCTATGCCAATGGGAGAAGGAAGTGTAGCATAAACAAATTCTGCAGGGGGCACATCATGTACAAATAGATGAAGCAGTGCTCGTCTAAGTACTTGATTCATCTGAACAGTTGGCATTAGGCGAATAGGGTGAACTATGGGCCAAGAATTTTCTCATGAGATAGAACAAGTGCTTGAATAGTTGGATGTAGACTTGGAGCAAGAAGAGTAGGAATAGGACACTGACCTCATGCCTCATCACAAGGAGGTCGATTCACCTGCTTCATTGCATCTTGATGGTGAGCAAGTATCAAATGAACAAGGAGGTAGTGAGATCCTTCGTGGTTAACTGGAAGAAGAGATGCATAAAATATCCTTTGACAAATCTCATCATAGAGTTGTGAAGTCTCAGAGAATACCAACTCTCGAGGACCAAACATCCCTTGTGCCAGTTGAAGAACAAGTGATCATGATTGATGTGCACAAGCATCTAGCTGCTTTGGCCAATACAACTAGAGTGTATGCCAAAGCCACTCGATCAAGTGTTTGTTTCCTCATAGCTGAGAATGAGTGAATGGTGAAGGAACTATAGGTGGCCAAGAAAGGACGAGACTTAGTGACAATTTATGCACGATCTGAATTGAGTAAGGCAATACTAGATGAAGTATTTTCCCTTGATATATTTATGCGAGAATTGTACTCCAAGTTTGGTACTGTGCACCAGGAAATCGTCCATCTACACAGATGGAAGTAGCTATGTGTGAGAAGATCACGCATATTGAAGAACATACATGTTGTTGTTGATAGCATGCAAGCATGGATGATGAAGTACAAGGGATCCCTGCTTCACATGCCAAAGAAGATGAGGGCCAACGGGATCGAACTTCAAGCACGTATTTGGAGTCAAATCCAGAACTATGAAGACCTAACGCAACTCATGACTAGCCTATAGGCTTCCCATGCATGAGTGTTCAAGAGCATGGATGTTATAGTGCAAACTCATGTCATCCCCTCACTTGGGACTCTCACCCAGGCAAAGACAAAGAAGGAAGTCCAACAGAAGTTTGACTCTTACTTTGACGAGTTGATGCGCACTGCCACCAACCCAAACTTTCCTGTCAGTGCAGACCTCATGCGAAAGTACATTATTGGTACAACCACATTAAAGACAATGATGGGCATGCTCTAGACGAGTTGGATAGCGGAGCCAGAGCAGTGTAACTAAATGCTATGGAGGTAAGGTTTAGGTTTTAGATAGATTCATAGTGGAACATACGGACACCATCAAAGACTACCAATATTGGCATCAATATGTTACTATTGATCAGCATGAGGATATTAAGTAGTTGGAATTCTATGGCTGCCTAAGTCAGAATGATGTCTAGTTTGGCTTGTCCAAGCCATTGCTCACATGGATACATGTGCATTGTAATGTTGAGTAATATCAAGTGTAAGTGAAGTCTCAATAGTGGATGTAATAGTCATAGAGTAGGTGAAGAGACATGAGGATAGTTGAATGGTCACAAAGGGGATATCAAGGGTCACCCCACCCTTTGGTATAAATAGTCCCTCATAACTCATTGTATAGGCCTTGGTTAGCCAAGCTTCTATTAAGACTATCTTGAAGAAATTTTGGACAATATTGTAAGGTGCCTTGGATTCTCCACTGCACACTGCTAGTACATCTCTTGGGAGAAGCAGGTAGATGTGGCTGTAACATTTCATTGATGGGGCTAGCAGGTTTATGTGGATGTATTGTATGATTGGAACTTACACTTTATATAATAAGAGACAACACATTTTCATGCATATGTTGTTATTGTATTTGGATTGCTCCGGTTGCCCAGATGATATATGTTGTTTAACTTACGTATTTTTGTATGAACTAATTCACATGCAATTATATGAATCTTTGTGTAAATGTGTTGTATATGTTGTTAATGATGTCATTGTCTGTGTCGACTCTGCCGAGCACTAGACAGAACTTTCACATGAACCTTCTTGTAACAACCATTGCACTCGTTCAGACTAATCCACGAGTGTTGTATGTGCTACCTTATCTTGTATGTTGTGACTACTTCTTCCCAGTGGACTGCTCCACCGAAAGCTATGTATCTCCTTTTGCGTTGTGTGTTCCTAGCTGAGTTGGGACTGATCCTTTTCAACCTGGAACTCACCTTCACCCTTTTCTCCTCCTTTTTTGTTAGAGCTTCTCATACATCGCCCTTGACTCACTATAGCAATCACAACCTTGCTACTGACAGAGTTATCCTACTTGTCTCTGTGCGACATCGTTGTCAAGGGATTACCTTACGACCCACTGTTGGGACTCCTATAACAAATGGTCTGAGGTCTAATTGGGAATTCTTATCAGGGAAATCTCTGTGTCATGTTGGTGGGTCCAGCACCATTAACAAGTGGAAAAAAAGAAGTGGGAAAAGTGTAAATTTTAGAATGGGAAGGAAATTACGAGATGGAATTCAAAAGTGATACCACCAAGAGGGACAAATTGAAAAGGGTTTTTCGGGAAAAATTTTAAAGGGAAAAAGAGGGAAATACAAAATTGGATAGGGAAAGTTTCTTTGAAGAAAGGGATGGTCAACGTAATGGAATAAAATGAAGAAAATAAAGGGTTTTTTTTTTTTTTTTTGTACGAAAATGGGAGTAGAAGAAGGGCATAATTTCACCTAAAATCTACCTGTATAGTGTTGATCTAAAATGTAAACACAAGTAGAATTGAGTTTTTCTTGGATAAAAATTTTCATGCCAACTATCCCAAACTTGGATAAGCACTCGGTTCCTGCACTTGAACCTTTTTCTTCTTAGTGACAATCAATACATCTAAAAATCAAGAAGCATTCCCATTTTATTAGAATTGGATTTTCCTGCAAGCAAGATAGTTTTCAGGTTGATCCTTCTACAATCATGTCAGTAAAACTGATTTTTAGAAACATGGGAAAATATTTTTTTCTTTAATTATTATTATTATTATTATTATTATTATTATTATTATATATATATATATATATATATATATATATATATATATATATAGATATATATATATATATATATATATATATAGATATATAGATATATATATATATATATATATATATATATATATATATATATATATATATATATATATATATATATATATATATATATATATATATATATATATATATATATATATATATATATATATATATATATATATATATATATATATATATATATCTATATATATATATATATGGATTTTGTTTAAACTTTATTTCAAGAGAGAAGAAATCGGATCATAAAAGGCTGGCATAGGCACCTACCAATTGAAGTTCAGACTGTTACTGCACTTGCTACATGAAATATTCCTTTGTGATGGGCTAAAAGTATGCTTTAAGCCTATGCCCATTCACAAGGAAAACTAAATTTTTCCCATCAATAGTTTTTAATTCTAGAGCGCCATTGTCGAAAACTTGAATAACCTCATATCATCTCATCCAAAAAGTATGGAACTTCCCTCTAAAATGTTTAAATCTAGAGTCATAAAGAAATACCAAATCTCCTAGTTGGAATTGTTTCTTCTTGAAAAACATGTCACGCCACTTCTTGCATTGCTACTGCACCAAAATATTATGTTGAACAACATCCCTCCGAAATTCATCCAACTTGTTTAACTACAATAGATGTTGTTGTTGTGCTTCCGAGAGATCTAGACCGAATTGAACTGCAATTCTGAAAGTCTTTACTTGAAATTCAATTGGCAAAATGACTTGTTTTCTATACACTAGATCATATGGTGTATGCCCCGTGTAATTCCTCAAAGTGGTTTAATAAGCCCATAATGCTTCAGGAAATTGACTGGCTCAATCCTTCCTATGCATGTTTACTATTTTGGTGAGGATGGATTCAATCACCTTTTTCGTAGATTCCACCTGGCCACTTTCTTGCGGGTGGTATGGTGTAGGTTTCCTGTGCTGAATCTTATATTGATTCATGACTTCTTGTACCAAGTTTGTTACAGGGAAAAGTGTCTATATAGAACTTCTCTATCGTACTGAGGTGTGACAGCTGCCTTAGAAACAAATAGAGTAAAGCTACTTTCATTTTTTCTTTATGAATTATATATAGAGAGGAACAGAAAGACCAACCTCTGTCTTGCGCTAATCTCCTGATTTGATTCATATCTTCCTTGATAGTCTTTCGCTACTTGTTCCCTTGCACGCCCAGCTTCACAAAGTACCTGTAAGATCACAATAGCATAGCACTATACAAATACATGGATCTATAATCATAAATAATCTAGGATCAGATGTAAATTTACCATACAAATGCAACAAATATCAATGACACAAGAGCATGGAGGAAAACTTCAATAGCTTTTATTGATAAACAAGAAAGAGCCAAGAGGAGTCACAACCAGTTGTTCTGACCCAGCATCAACCTCTCAGCAAGGAAGCCCATCTTCACCTCATACAAAGCTTAGATCACCCAACAATCTGACGTTTGTCTTAAGAAACCAGCAACAATTCCTTACAATATGCAAAATTCCAGCCTCTGTATCTCTGGGATGAGGGATCCATATATAGATATCTCTAGTGGCGATGAGTCAGCTTATGATTTGATTAGTGTCTTCTCTCTGGTAGGTCTTGCTTCCACTTGGATATTGATGATCTCTTACTCATCCTTGGTCGAATTCACAGAGGCAAGTGCCATAGGAGAAGTTTCTAGAAGCTTCCATTGCCTCTCCACCTCGCGGAATGACATTGCTATTTGTCATTCTCACCCATCGCACCCCATAGAAGGGATTTTTGAAATACAACGCACCCACACAGTGTATTTAGGTGAGATGCAATGCACTTGGCCAGTGGAGCAGCTGAAATCATCCTGTTTTGACCAATTCTGAGTAGTTTTTCATGGAGAACTTCTGGGAGAAGTTGTAATCTGTTGACCTTGTTCCTTTAGGGGTTAGAAAAACACTTTTAGGGACTTAGGAGCCCTTGTTTTATGGACATTTTATTCTTGGGGTTGTAGGGCCAAAAAATCTCTATAACAGTTGCCCCCTAAAGCATGAGGTCGTTAATCTTTTGATGTCGGGTGAAATGCTTTATTATGAGGATCGAATTTCTTTCAAGATGGGAGGAGACCTGTAATAAGATACAATACAATACATTATCTTCATAATATTTTCATTATCTAGCTGAGGCGGGCATTCCCATGCTCAACTTTATAAATTAATTTTCATGTACATAGGACAAACAATCGTTTAAGTGTAGACTGATGATTCTGGTAGAGCCATCATCCCTTTGATTGGATGATTATCTGTGCAGCAATGATGTACATTTGATGTCTTTATTTCCCTGAATATATCTCGCAGCCTAGATGGATGAAACTAGATCCGGGGTCTTCAATCTCGTTCGATCATCACTCGAAGTACAATTCGATCCATGTGAAGGATGTTCTGGAGTCGAACATGGAAAGACATCGCCTGATTACCAGCCAGTGATGTAAGTTGTTAACATGCGTGAGAGGAATCACCGATAATGATAATGACCCTCAAGGTACTGTAGTACAATTCACTTGGTGTGAATAAAGGACTTGGCGTTGAACACCACGCAAAATCTTTCGGTCGAAGGCCATTGATGTAAACCTATCGCCGGAAGTGAGAAACTTGCCATTGAGGCATGCAAGCTTCAAAGTACTGAATGGGGTGTTCCTAGATCGACTTCTTCGATAATGAGCTGATGTCGACAAGAAGAGATCCGTCACAGGAGGGCCTTAATGAATACCACATCAATGACACGGAACGGAGTAAATGATTTTAATGGAGGTGAAAACGATCTGGTGATATAAGGTTCAGGGTGGCGGTCATGAAAGAATGGAGTATAAATGTATGGTAGTGGGTGAGACACACGTGAATTCTCTGAATGACTTCTCTTGAACATATCGGCGACACTGATGTGATGGATTTGTAGCATTAACCCCAAATGTTGATGGTATGAGGGGACCATGGTGATGTGACCGGTGAATGAAACAACCCAACCCAACTCAGACGCGGAGTGGAAGTGTCATGTTCAAGAGCGACTTGCTACCAACAAAGTTTCTTCAAGTTTTCTTCCCAATTTTCCCCAGTCATTGCTAACCAGTACCTCTTTATTTTTGTCAAGCTTGAGGAGGATAACATATGCTTGTTCTATAATTTTCCCTTCGGCCAAACCCATCGCTATGTTTTAACGAGCCTAGCAATAGTGAAACTCATTCTCATCTATAGACAAGTTTGTTGCTATTAAAATTTTAACGAGTTTAATGACAAAGATAAGTCGGGCCTTTTCAATTTTAGAGAGTCTGAAAAGGAACATAAAGGAAACTCCAAAATTCCTTTTTCGTTATCTAATCCCTTAAGTCTGAAAAAGTACAAAACAAAACAGAAGGGATGAATTTTCGATACTTTTAACGAGCTGAACAAAACAAGCGCTCGACCGTTTTGTGTAATAATCCCTCAGGTCCAAAAAGATTAAAATTTAGAGGAGGGATAGCACTTTTGGTCCCTTTAACAAGCTGGAGAGGCCAATGGCTCGACAATCTTTTCATATTTTACGAGTCAGTTGAAAAGAGCTTAAAGGAGACTCGTCTTTTGAGGAACGAGTGATAAAATGGGTAGCAGCTGATTGTAGGTAAGGTTTGGAGTTTTCCAATCACGGCAGTGTCACAAGGATGGCTAGTGAGATCACTCTTCGCAACTGTTCCTCAAAATGCGTAAACAATCAAATGGAGGTGAATGATCGGGCAATGCAAAAGTGGAGGTGATGGTGGAAACATGACCAAGGCTTTAAAGGCTGAAGTACTACATTCACGATGGTTATTTACCTGGGAATAGTTCATTTTTTAATGAGCTTAAACACGGGGGGAAACATTTGCTCATGTCTTATGTTTATTTTTTAACGAGCTTGAACTATGTGCTAAAACTGCTCAATGAAATGGTCCCTTTTTTATTTTACCATAATGAAACTAGTCAGAAATGAACAATATATGCTTGAAAAATGAGTTAGAACACTAATATTTTACTTTGAACTACATAAAAAGTAATTGAAAAGTGCTTTTACCTCTCATTTTACCATTTCATTTGAACTTTGGTTTGTTGGAGTTTTGGAGGTGCTTTCCCCCTTTGATTTTCATCAGCTAATTTCGGGAGATTCTGTGGACGATTCTCGGCACCGTCTGGACAAGGTAGGAGCTAAATCTGAGCTCTTTCATTTCATGCTTTCCATTTTACATTTTGAGCTTAATTCCTGGTTTTTCTGAGCCTCTGGTGTTTGAAAAACTCGTTCTACCTTCAGTGCACCCTCTATGTATCGAAAGGTGCATTGGATGTTGTCCTGTCCAATGGCCATATGAAATGCAATGCGCCTAGAGAACTACTGTAGGTGCGATGGGCGCAGAGAAGGAATTTTATGCACAGTTTTTTATGGAAATTTTGACTATTTCTTACCAAAATCAGGATATAACTCTTCTCTTGTTTGTTTTTCAGAGATCTTTGGAGTAAGATGACTATTACATGGCGATAACGTGAGCTTGAAGAAGAGGACATGCTTTCCCTTCATGATCAGGTTACAGTAAACACAGTGCGGAACTGTGGCTTGCTAAAGTTTTTCCGCATTTCTAGCATGAGACAACAGATCAACTTACTACAGTATTTTCTCGATGCTTGGGATCCTACCAGCCAGGTGTTCTAGATCAGGGGTAAATCTATCCCCTTGACTATAGTAGACATCTATTTCTTGACTAGCTTGTCGAGGCGGGGTGCCCCCATCTCTTTATTAGGTTCGGCCCAAGGAGGTGAATCTGTGAGAGATTATGTTCGCCGGTATTGCAGAGAGGGGTCTCAGCTGAGTAAAGACGACAAGATCATCATCTGTGATGTCACAGAAAGGTCCCTTAGGACTATTCTATTTACTTTTGGTAGGATGGTTGGCTCTTCATGTAGCCAACTGATCTTATATGCAGTATGCCCTAGAATGCCTCCAAACGAAGGTGTTCAACTGGCGCGACGAAATACTTCTTGTGATGAAAGAACAGTTGTCCAAGGTAAAGATCAGGAGGCTGAAGAACTTTGGATATGGTTCTATTTTGACCGCCTTTGCCTTGGAAAAGATACCACTAATGTAGCCGCAATATATTGCACTCGATTTACCTTCACCTACTAAACCACGTATGCAGAGATGGGTTGACCATATGTCTATGCACGCTGGTCAGTCTCAAATTTCATTTTCTGATACCTTCTTCAGGTGGTTTGATCGTCAAGAGATGGTTTATTCCGAGTATCCATATGGTGGCATGGACTTCCGGGGTGATCCAGATTTAGTACTGCCGGATGGCGAACAGTGGGGTTCCATTAGTAAATTCTTTAACCATATTCTTGTTTATCGTTTTTCATTTAAAATGTCCTTGTGCTTTACTCAGTCAAGACTTTAATCAAACACATGTGTTCATGTAGATGTTTTTCCTGTTCAACCAGTAGCACGCCTGAGAGTGCCAACTACCGCCCCAACATGAGAGGCTGTTGGAAGGGCTATCCTTCGCGACCTTGATGTGGCCGAGACTCTCACAGCATTACAGGACCAGGTTGAGGGCCTCACTCTTGGTATTCCATATGTGAGGACTGACGAGCTTCCCTTGAGGTTGCAGCGACATACTACTGGTGTGCCAAGACGATGGACTCATAACCTACGCATGATCGCACAGGCTGTGACTTGATATCACGAGCATCATTAGACTAGGGTGCCCCCTAGATTTTTTGAGTTTTTTGGTCATTTGACCAATTTTGTCTTGGTTACAGAACATTATGTGTAAACCATAAACAGTTATATATATATTTGATTTTCGAAGTTTTGTTTTGGTTAAGTTATATGATCCAAATGCAAAAATTGATGGTATACTTCTTTTTATAAATGTTGCAAATGTCTATCTAACACATCATTTTTTAATGAGTCAGTTAATGTGTTTAAGCTACTGGAAATATGTTGATATTGAATAAAATCAAATTGTCTTTCCAAAATCTTAACCCTTAGGAACATGCGATAAATAGCTGGATTTCGGACAGAATAGATACCAGTGAGTTGTAGTATGATGAGTTGTGAGTCTAGCCTGACAATCAGTCGGCCTATACCATGTGTGATGGCATCAGAGATAAGTTCTATCAACGCGCTATATTCAACGATGTTATTTGTTGATCGACCAATAAATACCCCTCTGAAACTTACTAACTCGTCGCTTGGATCAAAAATGGCCTAGGCCGCGGAAGATAGGTTTCGCGAACTACAACTCGCTCCGCCAGCATATCCAACACATGAATCCAATACGTTTGACATCTACAACAAATGTAAAAGGTGGATTACTTGACCAAAATAAACACTTTAGCGAAAAAGAAAAACATAACAAAAGCATACAGGTTACAATTACGCATAGTAACGCTTGAGTTACAACCCATTATGAGGTTGCGCCAGTGGAATTCCGTCATAATCCATTAACTCGTAGGCTCCTTTTGCTAACACCCGCTTAAAAATATAGGGGCCCATCCATAAAGACTTAAATTTGCCTGCTCCCAATTTATCAGATTGTTGGTCATAAAGTAACACCAAGTCACCTTCTGAGAAGACACGGGGTTTGACATTTTTGTCGAACTGCGCTTTGACTCGTTTCTTATGGGCTTCGTTAGCCAAAGTGGCATCACGATGGGTTTCATCCAATTGGATTAGTTCCAAGAAACGAGCTTCTTCTTCTGAAGTTCCGGTGAGGAGATCAATTGCGAGTTTGAGAGACGAGATTTCGCACTGGATTGGTAAGACTGCTTCCAGGCCATATACTAGTTGGAAAGGTGTAAATTCGGTTGCATTCCTTACCGATGTTCGGTAAACCCACAAAACTGAGTAGAGGATTAGGTGCCATCTTCTTTTGTGAACTCCAATCATCCTTTGCAGCATGCGTTTCAAGACCTTGTTGATTGCTTCAACTTGTCCGTTGACTTGCGGATAATATGGAGTAGAGTTGTCGTGAGACAACCCTAGTTTGGCAACTAATTTGACCATCATGTGATTGCGAAAATGCGATCCATGATCTGTGACTATAGCTTGTGGTATGCCAAATCTGGCAACTGCATGATTAAAAAAGAAGAGGGCAGCTGTTTCACCAGTATTATCTAATGTAGGCATCGCCTCGGCCCATTTAGTAAAATAGTCAACTATGACTATGATATACCCATGCCCCTCGGTCGAGGTGGGGTTACATGTCATGAAATCAATCCCCCATTTGGTGAATGGCCCGACATCAACTATTGGCTACAGAGGTGCGGGTGGTCTTCTGGTTTTGCTATCGAAAATTTGACAAGCATGGCAACTTTTGACTGCATTTATGCAATCTTTAAACATTGTTGGCCAGAAGTATCCTGCTCGTAAGATTTTTTGCGTTGTAGGATAACTGGATTGATGCCCCCCACACGTGCTTGAATGCCAATCATTTAGGACTTTTTTGGCCTCCCCATGCGTGATGCACCTTCTCAGAACTATATCGATACCACGACGGTAGAGTGTATCACCGACGATCATGTAGTCTTTTGCTTGGTATCGAATGCGTTTTTGTTCAGAGCAGGAGGTGTTTGGCCTATATTTATGGGTTTGGAGATAAATTATTATATCTCCATACCACTCATTGCTTGAAGATATCAGAAGCAAACTTTCATCCACGATTGTTTCTTCGGATGTTTCATTGTTGGATGACGATGGGAGATCGCATAATAATTCTGCGAAAACCAGAGCTTTCTTTGACTTGGATTTTACAAATTCCAGATCAAACTCTTGTAGGATTGCTATCCATTTTGAATATTTGCCCCCCAGCAATTGTCGCGACAATATATAAGTCATCGGGTTGCAATCTGACAGAATGGTAGTTTTTCAAAAGAGGACATATTGTCGAAATCTCTGTATCGCTTGAACAGTTGCGAGTGCTAGCTTTTCAACGTAAGAATATTTTCTTTCTATATCATTTAAGTTTTTACTTAAATAATATATAGGATGTTCGATTCTGTTGACTTCTTGAACTAAAACCATTGTGATGGTCGTATCCGCTACAGCTAGATACAGGTTAAAATCCTTTTGATAATCAGGAGTGTACATTAATGATGCTTTCATTAGGGATTCTTTTAAAGCATCAAAGGAAGCTTGCGCAACCTGATCCTAGACAAAGGGTACTCCTTTTTTCAAAATACGTGTATAACCTTTAGCAATTTTGGCATAATTTGGAATGAACCTCTTCAGAAAGTGTGCTTTCCCTTGGAGTTTCTGAGTCTGAAGCAAATTTGAAGGTGGAGGCAAATTTATGATTGCATGAACCTTACATGGGTTGAGACGAATCCCGTCCTTTGAGACTACAAAGCCAAGTAAACGACCAGAACTGATGCAAAATACACATTTGTGTGGATTGAGTCATATCTTGTAGTGTTGGCAAAGTAGAAATATCACTCTTAAATGCTGCAGATGATCAGTCTACTTTCGCGAATGAGCCGGAAGATCGTCGAAGTATGGTTGAACGATGTTTTTGATGTCATGGAAGGCATAATTAATTTCCCTCTGAAACATTGCCCCTGCGTTCTTCAAACCAAAGGGTAATTTTCGATATGCGAATGTGCCCCACGGACAAATGAATGCAGTCTTTGACTGGTCCTGTGGGCAGATATTTATTTGATTATACCCGGAGAATCCATCCATGAATGAAAATATTTCGCATCCGGCGCATTGATCAATTATCTGGTCGATGAAGGGTGTAGGGTAGTTGTCTTTTGGACAAGCTTGATTTGCATCCCTATAATCGACACACACTCTAATTGTTCCTTGTTTTTTCATAACAGGGACAATATTCGATACCCAATCGGTTAGAGGAACAGGGTAAATGAAACCAGCATGGAGAAGTTTCTCAACTTCTGCCTTAATGGCAACGACTTTCTTGGGGTGCACCTACCGTAGCCGTTGTCGCACTGGTTTGACATTTGGATACATCTTAATTTCGTGTTCAACGATACTCGATTCAATGCCTGACATTTCACTATATGACCAAGCAAAGACATCTCTGAATTCACGAAAAAGAGCGTTATATATTTCCAGTCTCGAAGGAGAACAACATTTTCCAACATAAATATTCTCTACAACATTTGTTTTGGTCGAGATATTTATGGCAATAGTCTCTTCAATGTTGGAAAAGTTTCGCTCACAATCCACCGTGTTTACAGTATTTGATAGAAAATAAAAAACTGAAGGATGATAAAGGTGATCAGGAGTTTCTTCTTCGCAATCCGGAAGAAGGGAACGATGGTGGGAATCATTCCATGGTGCCCCTCCAACTACCATTGATTGAACAATTCCCTCATCGGTTACATGCACTCGCGACCAAGGATCTGAAGGGGTACCATATTCCTTAGACCTATCTATCCAAACGCTTGATGAGCGTTGATTTGGGTTTTCCCTCTAGGCTAGGAACATTGATTGCTACAATATTTCCGTTGGGCTTGGAGGCAAAACCATTGCATGATCCATGTCGATATCGTTTTCTGAAATATTTTTAGAAGACACCATATTGCAGGTTCCTACCGATGCTACTTCTGCCAGATTGATTGGAGGTGGAAGGGCGAAAGTTCCCATTAATACAGGATCTTTTAGTAGGCCTACTTCTATATTTCGATGTGAATGGGGGCTTCCATGGATCATATGGATGCTTCCTGTAACTTGAGAACCATTGGGGAGGAATTTTTGTTGATAAACGATTGTAATCCCTCCTTGGAAGGGAAATGAAATCTTCCTAAAATAGGTCGAATCAACAGCAGCCATAGCATATATCCATGGTCTCCCCAATAGGATGTTGTAGTCGAGATTTCCATCGATTACTTCAACATCTATTTCTACTGTTTTCCCTCCTAGTTCAACCTTTAAGTTACTTAGAATACCATATGGGGTATATGTTCTTCCGTCGAATGCTTTTAATGTCGTCGAATATCGCGACAAGGTTGGAGATCCTAAAGTTTTCTAACAACTCATCGACATAATGCATGTAGATGCCCCGTCATCAATAATTGTTTGATGAACAGTTTCGTTGAGGGCTTTCACTTGAACAAGGAAAGCTAGTTGAGCTGGTAATTGAGGATCGTATCCTTCGTGATCGAAGGATACAATATTGGAATCCTTTGGGTCTATCCCACCAATGGCTGATAATAAAGCTTGCTTTTGGGATGGGCAATTTTGTAGGACTTCAAGAGTCGACATAGAGGATGGCAATTGGGCCAAATCTTCCACTATATTATAATGTTGTGCCACTCTAGCGCGGGGATTAAACATCGACTTGTGTACTACTCCCTTTGGTTGTTTTATTGTCAATTCAGGAATGATGGGCGGCGCAACTTCTGTCGAAGTTGTTGTCGAACTACTACGTTGATCTTTATCCTTCTTGTTTGACAGCTGTGGATTCCCATAATCTTTGTTCCTCATCGATATCAAAGCATCATTTTGCTATTTTGAAACCGACAACATTAGCACTTGAGACAGGGAAGCATTTCCACTCTCAACTAGATTTGTTCCTGGATTTGGAAACGGATCAGTTGACACTGCGGAGGTTTTTGAATTCTTGAAGAATTTTTTAAGCTCAGCTCTGTGTGGACAATTTGCGGTCCAATGATCCTCATCGCATATAAAGCATGGATTTTTTGGTTTCCTATCTCCAGGAGGGTTTGCAGAAGATTTTTCAGGTGATGATTCTTCCTGTTTCTTCTTCTTCCCTTTGCCTTTCTTCTTGCCCCCCGGTTGTTTGGTTTCTTTGCCTTTATCTGTCGATATGGAATTTACTTCCGAGGCAAGAAGTTCATTTTTTTCATTTTGACCTGAAATCTTACAGGCCTTTTTGGATGTAGCCTTTGTCGATTTCATGTTTGTTGCGCCAATCACGCCATCGCTGGCATGAGAGTCATTGTTTGATTTAGGAGGAGGAGGAACTGATAATTTTGGTCTAGGGGCGTCAGGTATTTTATCGTAGAGCGTGCCAGACTGAGTGTAAATCAAGTAACAATGTAAACTATGAAACGGGAACTGATACTATTAACCGTTTCGTAGAGATAGCTAAAAAGTGACCTGATTTTGAAAATGGGTGATGCAGAATGCACATGTTTTTTCTAGAGCATAGTATTTGGCACTTTAGTTTTTTTTATGTACATCACGTTTTAGAATGGTAGTGATTTTCATGCTGATTTTAAAAAGTGAGCATTCTGCATCACACTCCTTTCTTAAAAGCCCTGTTTTTTGGCTTTAAATTTTTTAATGTATAAAATGTAAATAATTATTTAGTAAATTTGATAATTTTTGAAGTGGTCGTTTTCTTCACATTTCCTTGTTTTTTATTATAATTTTAAAAAAAAAATTCGTGAGGTTTTTACTGTTTTGCACTTTTAAATTAGAAGGTCGATATTTAGACTTTTCGATATTCTACATATTTATACATCCTTAATTAATTTTTCAAGCGACATGAAATAATTGTTTCTAAAAAACAATATTTTTTAACAATGGACATAAAAATAACCATTTTTAACATAAATATAACTAAAAAACTACACGTTTTGATAATTTTTTGTTACAATTGACATGTCAAAATCACAATTTTTATACGATAATTTTAACTAAAAATGGTTAAATAATAGTTTTTTCTATGAATTTCATGTCAAAAAAATAAAAAAAATCACTTTTTTTTTCAAAAAATAATGATTAACTTAAAAATCAATGCAAAAATCACATATTACCAATATTGAACGTATAACAACCATAATTGAGTGTTTATTCTTCTCATAAAATGTCAAAGTCAAAACATTGCAAAGCTTGATTTACAAGCATAACTTAAATTTAATCAACAATGTCACGTAATCCAAACTCTTCGTCCTCTAGAGTTTCATCATTGTCCTCTTCCACAATATTTTCTGTTTCATTTTGCTCATTTTCCTCTTCTAATGGGTCTTTGATGTCTGCAAAACTCCCAATGTATGTCTTTCCAAACATTCCATGTAATGGTGGTTGGGGTTCCTTTGCCGTTTTTGCCACACGTGATTCACTAAAGTCCCCTTTCTTCAACCCAATTTCTTGCATTGCATCTGGAAGAAATTGAAGAGCATTAATTCTTTGCTGAATGAAATTGCACTGTACTGGATCTTTTTCAATTGCAATGCAATTTCTTCCTTTTTGAAGGCAACATGCTAGTGTTGTACCTAATTTTCAAGCACAAAAGAAATAATGAACTAAATTAGTACAATGACATATTAATTAAAAAAATAACATATTGAAATTCAATTCCATATAATAAAACTTACCTGAGCCAGAAAATAAATCCAAAACCCAATCTCCTTCATTTGAACAAATGTTTATAAGATAGTTAATCAATAACTGTGGTTTTTGATAAATGTTAACTATCTCTCCTTTTGCTTCTTTGTCTTCATATGTTAGTTTTCTCACAACAGCATCATAACTCAGTATTTGGCTATGACTCTTTCTGTCTACCCGATTAAAAATCATAGACATATGGCTATCATCTTTTGCCCAACTATCAATATGAATGAACTCACAATCATTTATAAATTGTTGATCTTCATTGTGAAGAAGATTTGGCTTTTCCCTGTAACACGAAATAGTAAAAGTTAAATTAACTTGTACATAAATAAAATTTTCAACATTAATCAAATATACATTTTAAACATCTTACCATGTAAGCTGCATCCTTGAATTTGTTTTCCCCTTGAAGCTTGACAATATCATTGCCAATTGTGTGTCTGAATGAAATGTCACAAATCTCCATAATGGTGATGACGTGACTTCTACAAATCCCGCAACCACTTTACTAAAAGCTTGATAAGTATAAGGGTCACTATCATAGTCAATGTTTGGAATATTGAAACCATGGGGAATATCTGCAATGACTAGGGCATAATCCCTTTTAGGTATGAGTTTATCAATGTCTTCACAGTCGCCTTGTATTACTTGATATTGAATAGTGTCTAGCCCATTCCAAATGAAATGATTAAGAGTTGGATCAAGTTGAATATCCTTAATACGTTGCTTCCTCAGTCTTTCGATCTTTATCTCTTCGATAAAGGTTTTGAAACTATCTGGCACTCCATTATCATCCTTCCTCATCTTTTATAAAATAAACAAATATATGTGTAAGTTATAAATTAAAAATAGTACACAGGTGAATAAAAATGAATGTATAAATCAAGATACCTTTTTAAATGCAAGATAAAAAGATTTTAATGTTGATGTAGAACTTGCATCTGGATAGTTGTGTACAACATCATCCCAACTATCTTCATTCAACAATCTAACCATTTGTTCTTGAATTTTCATGTAAACTTTGTGACTGCATAGATAAAGTAACAAAAAGTTAATATAATGATATGTATAACAAATACTACCAAGAACATCATGTTTTATTTAAAATATAATTATAATCTAGAAATAAATAAGAATATTTCAAGAAACTTACTTTTGAAATTCTTCAGACATTTCCTCCATTGATAATTCCCCTGACCTCACACGAGATAATATTGTTTTGACAATTTTCTCATCTTTCACTCCTTGCATCGCCCTCCAAGGTGTGATAGTCATATCGTCTGGAAGATGCTTCATTTCAGGAGCTAATTTACTGTTGCCACATATGAATGGCTTAGACTTTTTGACCTTCTGGTTTTTAATGGCAATGTCTTCCCACATGCCAAAAATCTCATCAATCAACCTCCAAACATCTCCAGTTCTAAATGCCAATTGGAAAATGTTATCAACACCTCTGAATAAATCACTATGTTTGTTGCCCTTTCCACCTTTTGAATTAGTTTTCTCTTCAATTTGATATCCTATTTCCATACAACATTCCTTTCGGAACTCTGCAGTAACTTTTGTCCTATCCCCACCACATTTTTCTTCAAATTCACTATGAATAAATCTAACCCTTTGGATGAAAGTCATAGACATCCTATATTCATTATCTGAATTATGATCCCATGCCACTAACTTTGCTTCTGTATCAGATAAAACAGCGTAAATGATACATTTCATTGTTTCAAAACGTGGGTTATTAGGATATTCCTCCATCAATTGTCTTTGGGCTTCTACAGAATGGTTCCCCCCAAGCACATAATAATTGTATTCAAAACATTTTGACTTATCAAATGCTTCTTTGTTGGGAACTTGAAGTGGATCAACAAGAAGAACATAACTAACCACATGAGCATATGGATTGTACCTCATCAATGTCTTCAAGTTGTGAACATGCAGATGATGTGGCTTTCTAACTTGATATTGACATTGTCCTTCACTTGCTTTATAGGTTTTCCTGACATTAAGCTAAAATGTGCGACCACCATCAATTACGTTTCTCTTTGTCAAATTCTCTCGAATGAAATTTTGTTTTGTTTTGATAATGCCATCTTCTAAATCAGCTCCTGGTGTAATGATTTCTGTGCTTTCTTTTGAAGTTTCACTAGGTTCTTGACTGCTGGTAATGACTACAAAATCATCAACTCTACTTTTCTTGGTCATAACATTCCCACCAGAGTTATTCTTGGGCATTGTTACTTTTGGATTTTTATGGCTCTTCTCTGTTCCAATGTCATCTTCAGTAATGACAACATATGTTTCATCGTCAATTTCAACTTCATCGTTCTCAAAAGTAACTTGTTTACCCTTGCTACATTTATCCACTAGAGACCTTTTTTTCTGATTCTTTGGATGTAGTTTTGTAGCATTATCAATTACTTCATTTTGCCTCTTTTCCATATTTTCTTCTGACACTGAGTAAAAACTGATGACAACTTTCATGATATCATTCTCAATGAAATGAATGCCTCCCAACGTAATTGAACAACTTTCAACGAAATTCTGCGAAACAAAATATCATATGTCAATAAAAAACAAAGTTAAAAAATATAGTGAGACACTTTAAAAAACGCAAAATACAAATATAAATAATAATACTTACGATGTTATCTGTCATCTCATTTACGATTTGACTACACAACCTTGTAGATACCTCGCTCGTGTCATACAATGAATATGATAGTTGGTATTTAACCCTTTCATGTGACTTGGGAGCTTTTGTAAGTACGTAAACAACTTCAGTGTTCGTTACCGAACACATATCTACGACTCTTCCCATCACCTCAAAAATTCCACTATCATTCGGTATATCGATATATAGATATATATTCACATTTGAGCTTTCTGTTTCTTTCACATACCACATTCTTGATGGAAATTTCACCTCTTTCGAATTCTTCCAGTCTGAAATCATCTTCTTATCACTTCAGGCACTTGATAGATTTGTAGTCATGAGCTGAGGTGGAGTTCGTTCACCAATGTTTCTTTTAGATGCACCTTTATGAGTCTTTGGTCCAGAAAGATTCACTGAAATTCTCTTTGATGCCATTTTCCTGAAAAATAGAAACACATAAATCAGTAAATAATAAAAACATATTGACTTAAAGTAACAATGAAAACTTATCATAAATTTTAATCAACAATCGCCCCCCGCCCGACAACCTCACCCACCCGCCCGCCTCACCCGAACCCCCCTCCGCCCGGGCTCCCTACCTCTTCCCACACCCACCCACCCCGCAACACCTCACCCGCCCGCTCCAAACCTCCTGGCGCCCTCACCCCTTCGGGTGCCCTCGCCTGCCCATCCGCCCGACGCCCTCACCCAACCACCCGCCTCAACCAAACCCCCCTCCGCCCAGGCCCCCTACCTCTCCCCCAACACGCCCACCCCGCACCATATCATGCACCCCTCACCCAACTGCTCAACCCCTCCCGGCGCCCTCGCCCGCCCCCCCGCCCGGCGCCCTCACCCACCCGCCTACCTCACGCGAACCCCCCTCCGACTGGGCTCCTTACCGCACCCCCTCACCCCGCACCCCTTCACCTGCACACCCCGCACCCCCTCACCCGCCCGCTCCTGCCTGCCGGGCAAGGGCGTGGGCGGCCCGGGTGGCGCCTGCACGAGGGTTGGGCACCCTCGTGCAGGCGCCACACGGGCCGCCCGCGCCCTCCCCCGGCAGGAAGGGCGACCCTGCCTGCCAGGCGAGGGCGCGGGCGGCCCGGGTGGCGCCTGCACAATGGCGCCCTGCCTCGTGCAGGGGCCACCCGGGCCGCCCGCGCCCTCACCCGGCAGGTAGGGTCGCCCTGCCTGCCGGGCGAGGGCGCGGGCGGCCCGGGTGGTGCCTGCACGAGGGAGGGCGCACTCGTGCAGGCGCCACCCGGGCCGCCCGCGCCCTCGCCCAGCAGGCAGGGTCGCCCTTCCTGCCGGGCGAGGGCGCGGGCGGCCCAGGTGGCGCATGCATGAGGTTGTGCAGGCGCCACCCGGGCCGCCCGCGCCCTCGTGCAGGCGCCACCCAGGCCGCCTGCGCCCTCGCCTGGCAGGCAGGGCGATTCCGGGAATCGCCCTGCCGGCCGGGCGAGGGCGCGGGCGGTCCGGGTGGCGCCTGTACAAGGGCGCCCCCCCTCGTGCAGGCTCCACACGGGACGCCCGCGCCCTCGCCCGGCAGGCAGGGTGATTTCGGGATCACCCTGTCTGCCGAGTGAGGGCGCGAGCGGCTCAGGTGGCGCCTGCACGAGGGCGCCCAACCTCGTGCAGGCGCCACCCGGCCCGCCCGCGCCCTCGCCCGGCAGGCAGGGCGATTCTCGGAATCGCCCTACCTGCCGGGCGAGGGCGAGGGCGGCCCGGGTGGCGCCTGCACGAGGGTGCCCCTCGTGTAGGGGCCAACCGGGTCGCCCACGCCCTCGCCCGGCAGGCAGGGCGACCCTCGCCCGCGCCCGGGTGGTGCCTGCACGAGGGCAGCCAACCTCGTGCAGGCGCCACCCGGGCCGCCCGCGCCCTCGCCCGGCAGGCAGGGCGACCCTGCCTGCCGGGCGAGGGCGCGGGCGGCCCGGGTGGCGCCTACAAGAGGGCGCCCCTGCCTGCCGGGCGAGGGCGCGGGCGGCCCGGGTGGCGCCTGCACGAGGGCGCCAAACCTCGTGCAGGTGCCACCCGGGCAGTCCGGGCCCTCGCCCCGCAGGAAGGGCGACCCTGCCTGCCGGGCGAGGGCGCGGGCGGCCCGGGTGGCGCCTGCACGGGGGCACCCTCCCTCGTGCAGGTGCCACCCGGGCCGCCTGCGCCCTCGCCCGGCAGGCACGGTCGACCTGCCTGCCGGGCGAGCGCGTGGGCGGCCCGGGTGGCTCCTGCACGGGGGCGCCCAACCTCGTTCAGGCGCCACCTGGGCTGCACGTGCCCTCGCCCGGCAGGCAGGCCGATTCCGGGAATCGCCCTGCCTGCCGGGCGAGGGCGCGGGCGGCCCGGGTGGCTCTTGCACGAGGGCGCCCCTCGTGCAGGCGCCACATGGGCCGCCCACGCCCTCGCCCAGCAGGGAGGGCGATTCCGGGAATCTCCCTACCTGCCGGGCGAGGGCGCAGGCGGCATGGGTGGCGCCTGCACGAGGGCGTCCCCCCTCGTGCAGGCGCCACTCGGGCTGCCCGCGCCCTCGCCCGGCAGGCAGGTCGATTCCGGGAATCGCACTACCTGCTGGGCGAGGGCGCGGGCGGCCCGGGTGGCGCTTGCACGAGGGCGCCCCCCCTCGTGCAAGCGCCGCCCAGGTCGCCCGCGCCCTCGCCCGGAAGGCAGGGCGATTCCGGGAATCGCCCTGCCTGCCGGGCGAGGGCGAGGGCGGCTCGGGTGGCACCTGCATGAGGGCGCCCAACCTGCACAAGGGCGCGGGCGGCCCGTGCGGCGCCGCCCGGGTCGCCCACACCTTCCCGCCCCACCCGCGGGCGCCCTCACCCGCCCGCCCGCCCGCCCCCCCGCCCACCCGCGGGCGCCCTCACCCACCCACCCGACCCACACCCGGGCGCCCTCAACCGCCCGCCCGACCCACCCCCGGGCGCCCTCACCCGCCCACCCGCCCGCCTCACCCGCATGACGCCCGCCCGCCCCACCCACCCGCGGGCGCCCTCACCCGCCCGCCCGACCCACACCCGGGCACCCTCAACCGCCCAGCCGACCCACCCCCGGGCGCCCTCACCCGCCCGACTCCCGCTCGCCTCACCCACCCTCCGCCCTCGGCCTCACCCGCCCTCCACCCGCCCTCCGCCCTCGGCCTCACCCGCCCTCCGCCCGCCCGCACCTCGTGCAGGCGCCACCCGGGCCGCCCGCGGCCTCGCCTGGCAGGCATGGCGACCCTGCCTGCCGGGCGAGGGCGTGGGCAGCCCGGGTGGCGACTGCACGAGGGAGGGTGCCCTCGTGCAGGTGCCAGCCGGGCGACCATCGCCCTCGCCCGGTAGGCAGGGTCGCCCTGCCTGCCGGGCGAGGGCGCGGGCGGCCCGGGTGGCGCCTGCACGATGTTTGGCGCCCTCGTGTAGGCGCCACCCGGGCCGCCCGTGCCCTCGTCGGGCAAGCAAGGTCGCCCTGCCTGCCGGGCGAGGGCGCGGGCGGCCCGGGTGGCACCTACACGAGGGGGGGCGCCCTCGTGCAGGCGCCACCCTGGCCGCCCGCGCCCTCGCCCGGCAGGCAGGGCGATTCCCGTAATCGCCCTGCCTGCCGGGCGAGGGTGTGGGCGGCCCGGGTGGCGCCTGCACGAGGTTGGGCGCCCTCGTGCAGGCGCCACCCGGGCCGCCCGCGCCCTCGCCTGACAGGCAGGGCGATTCCGAGAATCGCCCTGCTTGCCGGGCGAGGGCGCGGGCGGCCCGGGTGGCACCTGCACGAGGTTGGGCGCCCTCGTGCAGGCGCCACCCGGGCCGCTCGCGCCCTCGCCCGGCAGGCAAGGAGATTCCCGGAATCGCCCTGCCTGCCGGGCAAGGGCGCGGGCGGCCCGGGTGGTGCCTGCACGAGGTTGGGCGCCACCCGGGCCGCCCGCGCCCTCACCCTGTAGGCAGGGCGATTCCGGGAATCGCCCTGCCTGCCGGGTGAGGGCGCGGGCGGCCCGGGTGGCGCCTGCACGAGGGCGCCCCCCCGTGCCGCCCGCGCCCTCGCCCGGTAGGCAGTGCGACCCTGCCTGCCGGGCGAGGGCGCGGGCGGCCCGACTGGCGCCTGCATGAGCGCACCCTCCCTCGTGTAGGCGCCACGCGGGCCGCCTGCACCCTCGCCCGGCAGGCAGGGTCGCCCTGCCTGCCGGGCGAGGGCGCGGGCGACCCGGGTGGCGCCTGCACGAGGGGCGGGCGGGTGGACTGAGGAGGGTGGGTGAGGCAGGCGGGCGGAGGGCGGGTGAGGCCGAGGGCGAAGGGTGGGTGAGGCGGGCGGGTGAGGTGGGCGGGTGAGGGCGCCCGGGGGTGGGTCGGGCGGGCGGTTGAGGGCGCCCGGGTGTGGGTCGGGCGGGCGGGTGAGGGCGCCCGCGGGTGGGTGGGGCGGGCGGGTGAGGGCGCCTACGGGTGGGGCGGGCTGGTCGGGGCGGGCGGGGGCGGGTGGGTCAGGGCGCCCGCGGGCGTTTGGGCAGGGCGGGTTAGGGCGCCCGTGCCGTGCGGGCGGGCGGGTCAGGGCACCTGGGGGTGGGTGGGGCGTGCGGGTGAGGGCGCCCGGGGGTGGGTGGCCCATGCAAAGGGGTGAGGTGCCCGGGTGAAGGCACCGGGAGGGGTTGGGCGGGCGGGTGAGGGCGCCCGGGCCGGGCGAGCGGGTGAGGGGGGCGTGGGTGGTTCGACTGGAGAGGTGGGGCTGGGGGGTTAGGGCGCCCGGGCCGAGCCGGGCAGGCAGGTGAGGGGGGACAGTGTGTGTGGGCCAGGCGGGTGAGGGGGCCCGGGCCGAGCAGGCGGGTGAGGGGGGGTGCTGTTAAGGTGCCTGGAGGGGCTGGCGGTTGGGCAGGCGGGCGAGGGGGGGTGTGGAGCACCCACTGGTTTTAAGAAAATAAGGTTGACTGGGCCCACCATGCTCACGATTTTTCATGAAACTAATTTAATATGAAAGTTTTCAAGAAAAAAATTTAACTTACCTTTTAATTATGAGAATTCTTCGTTGATTATGTTGTTGATAGCGATTTAGCTGCTCCACAAATTCACGACCTCTTTCAATGATTTTCAGAAAGCCTGGATGTGATGTTAGTAGTAGTGATAATGAAATTTTAATATGTAAGTGAAGTTACAAGGATGTTTTACTGTACAATTAATATGGGATAATTTGTTTTACAATATTATAAAGTGAATATTATTGATTTGTTTTACAACAGGTTGAATGTGGGATAATTTGTTTTAAAATATTTTAAAGTGAATATTGTAGTATTGGAAAGCGAATATTATATGGTTTAACTATTATAATAATTGTAGAAGTTGTAGTGTACAATTTTAATTATGATTTCATAAAAAAATTTAGTTTACATTTTCCAATAAATTGTAGAACAAAGTAATAAAGGTAAATAAATTTAACAGATTTTTTGGAGGGAAATATTTTCGCAAAACTTTTTGGAGGGAAATATTTTCGCGAAATTTTTTGGAGGGAAAATTCCATTCTTTAAGCTATCTAATATCTTTAGGAGACTCTCCATTTGTATCATTCAACATCTTCTATTTGAAAGGGATGGATTGTTCTGATAGTGAAGTTTTGATTTATACACCATCAACTTCTGCATCGTGTAACAACTCTATTCATATTGATGAACATAGCGGGAATTCTTCCACTATGAATAGAAAGTCACTTCTTCCACTTAGTCCTGATTCTAAGGACTATGAGAGCAGCACTGATGAAAGAGGGGATGGAGAATTTCAAATAAATAAAGAGTCACATATTCCACTTAGTCCTACTTCTAAGGACTATGAAAGCCGTAGTGATGAAGAGCATGATGGTGAACTTCAAAAGAACAGAGTGTCACGATGTCCACTTAGTCCTAATTCTGAGGACTATGAGAGCAGCAATTTTGAAGAGCATGATGGTGAAGTTCAAAAGAATGGAGGGTCACGGTGTCCACTTAGTCCTAATTCCGAGGACTATGAGAGCAGCAGTTTTGAAGAGCATAATGGTGAAGTTCAAAAGAAGGGAGTGTCACGGTGTCCACTTAGTCCTAATTCCGAGGACTATGAGAGCAGCAGTTTTGAAGAGCATAGTGGTGAAGTTCAAAAGAAGGGAGTGTCACGGTGTCCACTTAGTCCTAATTCTGAGGACTATGAGAGCAGCAGTTTTGAAAAGCATAATGATGAAGTTCAAAAGAAGGGAGTGTCACGCTGTCCACTTAGTCCTAATTCTGAGGACTATGAGAACAACAATTTTGAAGCGCATGATGGCAAATTTCAAAAGAATGGAGTGTCACGGTGTCCACTTAGTCCTAATTCTGAAGACTATGAGAGCAGCAATGATGAAAAGCATGATGTTGATTTTCAGAAGTATGGAGTGTCAAAGTGTCCACTTAGTCCTAATTCTAAGGACTATGAGAGCAGTAGTGATGAAAAGCATGATGTTGATTTTCAAAAGCATGGAGTGTCACGGTGTCCAGTTAGTCCAAATTCTAAGGACTATGAGAGCAGCAGTGATGAAGAGTGGGATGATGAAATTCAAAATATTGGAGTACCATAGTGTCCACTTAGTCCTAATTCTGTGGACTATGAGAGCAATAGTTATGAAGAGCGTGATTATGAATTTCAAAATAATAGAGTGTCACTGTGTCCTCTTAGTCCTACTTCCGCGGACTATGAGAGCAGCAGTGATGAAGGACAGGATGATGCACTTAGTCCTAGTTCTAATGAGTATAAAGGTAGCAGTGACAAAGGACGGGATGTAGCATCTTCAATAAGTAAGTCACATTTTCAACGTAGTCCTAATTCTATGGACTATGAGAGTAGCACTGGCAATGCATATGAGGAAGAATATCCATTAAACATCGAGTCAGATTTTCCATTCAGTCCGAATTCTAAGGACTACGATAGTAGCACTGAAGAAGTAGAAGATGAAGAATATCCTCCAAGTCAATATTTGAAAAGCAAGGATGATCATAGTGTGCATAACATTCCTCTTAATGATGATGAAAATCCTTATACAAATGATGATCAAATGATGGAGATGTTGCCAAGAAACATTGTATCAAGGAGTAGGAGCAGGCCTTTTCGTATCAATGCAAGTTGTTCTAGTTATACAAGGGGTAGATCAGAATATCTGACGAGAAGAAGTTCTATCAGTGCTCTCATTTCAAGTGAATGTTGCCAAAAAGATTGCTTGAAACATATGGATTTCAAATTGGCATTAGAAAACAGGAAGAGATATTTGTCAATGAATAAAAGCATGCAAAATTCATATTTAGTTGGGTGCATGCAATCTACATTGTCAGGTTATGATTATCATATTGGGACTTTTTTTATCTGTAGAAAAGGATTCAAAATGTTTCATTCGATTGGGAATTTCCGTCTCTCGAGAATTCAAGAAAATTTGGAAAAGGATCCCACATTTTATTCAGAAGTACGTCATAAAAAACACTTTGGTCCATTATCAAATATTGCAATGTCATGGATGAAAGATTTATTTTCAAAGCATGGAGAGTGTATTCCAAATGGAGAGACAATACATATTCCAGATAATTTTTCAAGACGCGAAATCTACAACTTATACAAAGAATATGCAGAAGGTGCTGAGGGACATGGCGAGTTTATTACATATCAATATTTTGTGAAGGTATGGAAGAAAGAATTCAACAATGTCCGTATTCCTAAGAAGACAAGGATGGGGATTTGTAGTACATGTGCTTCTCTTAAATAAAAAAGGGGCAAAAGTGAAGGCTCAGAAAGAGGTAAGCATTTATAACTTTAACTATTAAAATTGTATAGTCATCAACTATGAAAACATATTTCTTAATGAATCTCTTTTATGTTGTGTAGATTTAATTGTCAAACAACTTCAGGAGCATCGCGAACAACAAACAAACGAAAGTAAGAATTTGTACAAGCATCGAAAAAAGTGCTATGATAATCCGAATAAATATTTGGGTTTGATAATTGATGGTATGGACCAGAAGAAAACACTTTTACCACATTTTGTTCGCACACCCAAAAATTTACAGGAGGAAAACTTTATTCAATTTCACTTGGTCGGTTGTATGGTCTTCAATGGGAAAATGTTGCCAAGGGTGTACTTCACAGCTCCAAATATTCACAATGATGCAAATCTGACCATAACTATAATTCATGATGTGATTTCTCATTGGTCTGGTAATCTTCCTGAAGTTTTGTATCTACAATTGGACAACACTTGCCGTGAAAACAAAAATCAGGTTGTTTTTGGATATCTAAACATGCTTGTTGAATTGGGAATTTTTCAGAAGGTAAAGGTTGGTTTCCTTCTTGTTGGGCACACTCATGACCATATTGATTAGATGTTCAGCCGTTTCTCAGTCACATTGAGGAGGAAGGAAGTTGGTAGCTTGCCATCACTAATTGAATGTATTAAGAAATCATACATGCCAGAGCCTACTTTTGATGTGTTGGAAGAAACTATTGACATGCGAAGGTTTATTCTGGGATCATATGGTGACGGGAGATGCATTGAACAACTTAATGACATTAGCTTCCAACATCAATTTCGTATCAAAAAAATTGATGGGAACACACTAATATGGGGCAAGAAGTATTCAACTACTACAGAATGGGCACCGTCATCAGGATTGAAATTTTTGAAGTTCATTCCAGATCATCCAATATTTGCATCAAAAATATTGTTATTACAATCAGTTGGTGAAGTTCAGAATGCACGTAGACAGAACAGGGCTATAAATTATTCTGATTGCGTGGAAGAAATTAAAAAATGTATTAGATATACATATCAGTACTTTGACATTGCTGATTCTGTTTGGTGGAAGTCATTTTTCAATAATCAAAGTGATATCATTTCGACAACAATAAATGAAGATATACCTTTGAAAAATCCATTTATTTGGACACATAATGTGTCGAATGAACATGAGGAAGTAAACATTGTTGAACAGCAACAATCTCAAGGTATTATTAATTCTTCACAGGCAGAGGAAAGAGAGATGTATATTGGTTCCAGAAGATCTTGTGCACAACGTGAAGCCATGGAAGACCTTTATAGGGGTTCAGTACAGGATATTAAGGAGGGTTGCGTGATTGCAGTGCTAGCAGATGGAGATCCCAATGGCTATCCATTTTGGGTTGCTAAAGTTATAAAGGTCTTTACAGAAAATGAGGATGTTACAAGTGTTGAAGTACATTGGTATGCCACAAATACATACCCATTCAATGGTGTGTATAAGCCAGAGATGGTAGTTGACAAAAAAAATGGCGGAAAAAGAAAAAGAAAGGGTACAAATGTAAATCGCCGCTGCACAGACATATTAAAATTGGAGGATGTAGACATACTTGTTTATGACTTCAATTTAACAAAGAGAGGAACTCTTCGCTTCAAGACGATAGAGATTCTGAAAAGGTTGTTACCAGAAGGAACAATGTTGACATGGGAGTCACCTGAAACCAGTCATAGATCTAGAAGAATTTTGAGACCTGAAATGTTGGGCATGCATGTGGACTCAGATCAGGCACTAGTTGATGAAAGAGAAGAATATGGAACATCTTCGTCAGCATCCAGTCACTCATCTAAAGATGTGAATTCTGATGGTGTGCCAGAAAACATGAGTGATTTTGAATAGTTGTTTAAGACAGTTTATATAACTGATGTATGCATCGTATCTTCAAATAAAATTAATGTTTTCCATATGGTGTTAAATGAGAAGTTATGAGGCATTTTTATGTTGTTGGATTATATGTCTTAGTTATGATAAATTTTATTGCTTAAAATATCTACAACGCAATATTAAATTAGAGATATAAAATATGTTTTATTCAATATACAAATAATGAATTTGAATGCATTTAGTGTTGTAATTTGTTCATAATGTCATGGTTTTTTTTATTTTATAGTTGAAAAAATTTCAATTTTTTTTGTATCTAGCATGTTATGGTTGAAAACATGTTAAATTTATACTTAGAAAAGAAAAATGATATTCTACCAAAAACATTAGTGTGTTTTTTCCCGCATAAACAACTTTGTTTGACACATAGAAATTTGGTTTTATTAGCATTTTTTTAAATACTAAAAATTGACCCTAAAAAAAAAATCATTGTTCCAGTGTCATCAGTTTCATTTTGAAGCTATATTTTGCATGAAAATTTCATAGTAAATTTTGTAGTCACTGCCAATTTTAAAACATGTTCAAAATTGACGCCTAAAAAATAAAAACATCGTTCCAGTATACACACTTTTCGTTTTGAGCACTGTTTTTGATGTTTTTTTGGGGTTTTTTGGCCAGAGTTCCCGTTTTGAGTTTATAGTTCCCGTTTCATAGTTTACATTGTTAAGTCCAAATATTGTGCATGAGCGATAACTTGCTCTTTTGTTACGAACCCCCCGGCTTTGCCACATCTTCTGTGATGGAAGGTAGTAATGACTTGATAAACAATTCAGCTAAGAGTTGATCGGGAACATATGTTCTTACCATTCTACGACGACATCGCCTATGATCAGATATGTGAGTGGCTGTTGTCTGTTTGAAGTTGGTAAGGAGTTTTGTTCCCGTTTCGTACCTTATCGGTAATTGAAAATGGGTTAAAAAGGTTGTGCCTAGGGTACTGAAGTTGTCGAATGAAGCTCTAGGCAATTCGATGTACCATTTTGCCGCCGGACCAGCTAACGTCCTCGGAAAAAGGCGAAGCCTTATCGAATCATCATTTAGGGTGTTTGATGAACACCACAGATGAAAGGTCATCACATGATTCGACGGATCTTCACCTGGATTTCCATTAAATTTAGGAATATCTGATGGAATTTTATGCGGAATCGCTGGCCACCAAGGGGTCTAAGCAAATGGATCGTTTGTTAACTGATTTAAATCAGGTAACTCTAAAGTTGCCACAAAGGGTAACTGCTGATTCAGGTTAGGTGAAGCATACCCAGGATAATATGGGATTACTTGAGCAGTTGGTCTTTGCATACCGGCATAATGAATTTGATGCTGGTAAATTTGGTAAGGTTGGTGGGCATGACCATTGTAAAATGGTGGATTTTGACCGTTTTGAATATACGAATGTCCACTATTTGCAAAGATTTGTTGCTTAGAACCTTGGTATACTTGTTGGAATTGTGGTTGTTGGTATTGTACTAGCCATGGTTGTGAAGCCATGTGTTGTTTCCCGATACTAACAGTTTGACCAAGATGGGGGGTAATTGTACCCGTCTGAACCTGTGTCATTCCACCAGTTGGCAATTGTGGTTGAGTCCCAGGGTCAAGGGGCTATTGCATTACAACCTGAGAAACCTGAGGTTGGCATACAACAGGCAGCGCTTGAACTTACGACACCATCACAATAGCTGTCATAGTTGGTATATTTTACGTAGGTAAGCATTGTTGCATCGAGTATACAACTCTTGGTTGTTGAGGTAGTATTGGTACCCAACCGATAGAAGTAATTCCAACATAACCCGAATTTTATTGTGAACTCCCGTATGGTTGTCCTCCCAGAGGGGATAATGAAAGGGCATACTGCCCCCCATATGGTGGTAATCCAGAACTCAAGGGAATGGTTTGCCCTTGAGGGCCAGACTACCAAAATTGACCTCCAAACGGATCAATTTGTTGAGACTCAACATAAGAGTTGCTGGATATTATTCCGGATGAACAAATAGGAACAGACCATACTGTCGAAATGGCCCCTGTGTGGGCTCCTTCTAGCGGTTGAGAGCTAGTTGGGACAGATGGTATACCGACGAACATTGTTGGAGTGATAGCAGGGAGTTCTTCCGTCACTGTGTCTGATGACACAGTCCTAGATGTTGACGGTTGTTCAGACATTTCTAGTCTATCCAAAAGATTACCTAGTGATTCTACAGGAGCTTCTGCTGGCGGTAGATGAACTTCTGATGAAGAAGGATATAGAGTGATCCCGACTCCAAATTGCTATGGAGTACTAGTTGGAGGATCTTCCACAATCTCTTTTATGACAATCAGACCAGGTGGAAGGGGTAGACCGTCAGGTCGGTAGAATATTTCTGGTGCCGAAGAAGGTATGGGATCGGAAGTTACAGATGTTTGAGGAGCAAGACTCTCCGAACCGGTTGTAAATGGAACTGGTTCGATAACACAAGTGTTTAGTCTTAGACTAGGATTAGTACTACTGTCCTTTTGTGGCTGCTGAACTTCTTCTCTAGAGTCAGGGATTCCAGAAATGTTTGGAGTAACCGGAGCCTCTGATGTTGCTTTAATAGGAGATTTGAAACCGGTTAAATTATTTTGCTTTGTCCGTACTAGCTTCGATTGCAGAGACAAAGACGGTTGACTCGTAAGCCTCCACGAACGATGGGGTTTCAATTGACTTTCTTCCACGATTGCGGATTAATCGATCAACTAAAAGTAAAGGGGAAGTATGTTTCCAAATTAAATGAATTTTAGATGCTTTGACACAACTTGTTTTTTCAATTTTCAAGAGATGAGAAAAAACAAAAGATGACTCTAGTCTCCTTCGATTTTTAATGAGCCTGAAGTGACAAGTGCTCAGATGGACCTTTTCTATTAAAGAGTCTGAAAAGGAATGAAAGGGACTGCTCTGGAAATCTAGGTAGAGGGATTACCAAACAAATCACAAAACTGGAGAATACTTTTTACGGTACGGCAGTCAATCTTCCAGAATGCCGTGTTCAGTGCATTGCGATCGATAGGGTGGCAGGCATGGCTTCCGATGGATAAAGGATTAAGCCTATTGGGGTCTCCCAAAATATACTCGACGGTACGTGGGAGCACACGTTTGCACTGGCACTTATCATCTCAAAGTGGAGGAAACACCCAACCATCAGTGAGAACAATAGTTACCAGGCTTTACGACGCTGGAATACGTCTCTAGCCTAGACTTCTAAATGTTGTGAGTTAAGTTCCAAAGCGTTGTTAGATTCATTGAATTTATTTTATAGTTGATCTTGTTTATGAAGTTTTCCTTTCAGGTTCACCGCAAGATGTAGATGTAATTCCTAAAAATGCAGTCTAAGATGATAAACAATCTTTTTATCTTCTTTGCGCAATGAAAATCCTAGCTACTAAAGAAAGAAAGACATAATCTTTTCACAAAGAGCAAAGAGCACACTCTAAATGCACTTTCCTTAATCAAGCCAATCAGACTTTCTATATGCAAATGCACATGCATGTATTTGTTTTTGACTTTCTTAGTATATGAATGATAAAAAGAAAGTTGATGCACAAATCTGAATTTCTTTTCAAGCGACAAATATCAACAAGTTTCTTTTCGAAATCAAAAATGGAGACGATCACAACACCTTAGGATTTTGAAATGAATACTTGTTCTTGACACTAGAAAATTACAAATTCAGACCAAAAAATAATAGTAACAGGATAATCGACCATCAACAACAATCAAGCTCTTTCCTACGATTTAAATTGACACGTGGTAGTTTCAAATCAAAGGATGACAGTACGATTACACTACTTTTGCAAAGGAGAACTAAAAATGGCTCAACAAACACACAAAAACATTACAGTTCTTTTGTACAAAGGAGGCAAAATAACAGCAAGGAAAAGGGGTTTCAAATAGACATATACTGATCACAGGTAGCAAAATTCAGGAATAGAACTGGAAAGAATGAATCACAGAAACCAAAACTGCACAGAGCCTAGTCTGATCAGCGCCCCTGTAACACAGAGAATTTGAAATGCAGCGCACCTTCTCCACTCGAGAAGTGTGCTAAAGTTCAGATTCTCTGAAGAGTACCTACGTTGGGCCAGAAACGAGACTTCGTTTGGGTTCCGGGTCACAGTTTGCAGTTCAGTTCATGGGTTTTGGCCGAGTAAAAGGTAATTAGTAATGCAACAATCAGGGGTAGATCTAAGGAGGATCTAAGAGCTATCATAAAAGAAATCAAAGAGTTTGTGAATCAGTTGTTTAAATCATAAACAGATATCATAGATGGACTGAAGTAGCATTTATCTACTTTGCATTTGCTATGGCAAATGCAGTTCAAATGCTACCTATAAGTTTATGAAATAGACAACACGGAAGATAAAAAAACAAACTAATACTTCCCCAGCGGAGTCGCCATTTTGTTACAGGGAAAAGTGTCTATATAGAACTGCTCTATCCTACTTAGGTGTGACAGTTGCCTTAGAAACAAATAGAGTAAAGCTACTTTCGTTTTTCCTTTATGAATTATAGATAGAGAGGAACAGAAAGACCAACCTCTGTCTTGCACTAATCTCTTGATTTGATTCCTCTCTTCCTTGATAGTCTTTCGCTACTTGTTCCCTTGCACGCCCAGCTTCACAAAGTACCTGTAATATCGCAGTAACATAGCACTATACAAAGACATGGATCTATAATCATAAAAAATCTAGGATTAGATGTAAATTGACCATACAAATGCAACAAATATCAATGACACAAGAGCATGGAGGAAAACTTGAATAGCTTTTATTGATAAACAAGAAAGAGCCAAGAGGAGTCACAACCAGTTTTTCTTACCCAGCATCAACCTCTCAGCAAGGAAGCCCCTCTTCACCTCATACAAAGCTTAGATCACCCAAGAATCTGATGTTAGTCTCAAGAATCCAACAACAAAACCTTACAATATGCAAAATTCCAGCCTCTCGATCTCTGGGATGAGGGATCCATATATAGATCTCTGTAATGGAGATGAGTCAGCTTATGATTTGATTAGTGTCTTCTCTCTGGTAGTTCTTGCTTCCACTTGGAGATTGATGATCTCTTACTCATCCTTGGTTGAACTCAGAGAGGCAAGTGTCACAGGAGAAGTTTCTGGAAGCTTCCATTGCCTCTCCACCTCGCGGAATGACACTGCCATTTGTCATTTCTTGCCCATCGCAACCCATAGAAGGGCTTTTTGAAATGCAACGCACCCACATAGTGTATTTAGTTGAGACGCAACGCACCTGGCCAGTGGAGCAGCTGAAATGATCTTGTTTTGACCAATTCTGAGCAGTTTTTCATGGAGAACTTTTGGGAGAAGCTGTAATCTATTGACCTTGTTCCTTTAGGGGTTAGAACAAAACTTTTAGGGACTTAGGAGCCCTTGGTTTATGGACATTTCATGCTTGGGGTTGTAGGGCCCAAAAATGTCTATAACAAATTTAGAAACAAACTATGGTCCATTGTCAGAAACAATTTCTCTAGGAACACCAAATCTAGTAAAAAATTCAGTAAATAGGAAGTCAACAACAACTTTCTCAGTGGCAAAAGAAACAACTTTAGCCTCTACCCATTTATTAACAAAATGAGTAGAAACCAAGATATGATTGTTATTTAAAGATGTGGTGTTTATGGTTCCTATGAAATCAATAGCCCATTTTTCAAAGGGCTCAGTGACAACTTGAGGATATAAAGGCATTTCATTGACTTGAACAGGTTGACCCATCCATTGATAACTATCACAATGCCTAACATATTGCTTGGCATCATATAACAAAGAAGGGAAAGAATAGTCAGTGCATAAAATTTTATATGCAGTTTGTTTATCAGCGAAGTGGCCACCACAAGGTTCATCATGGGTATATTTTAAGATATCAAACATTTATTCCTCTCTCACACATCTATGAATAACAAAATCTGGTCTAGCATAAAAGAGGTCTCCTTGTATCCAAGAATATGAAGCATTTTTCTGAATGGTGTTCCACTTTTTGTGAGCAGATAAGTGACGTGGTGTTTTTATGATGACTAAATAGTTAGATATGTTAGAAAACCATGGGGATTTGCTGACATAGAAAAATGATGTTCATTAGGGAAATCATCATCAACATGAATTACTTCACCAGGATTATTTAATCAAGAAAGATTATCATCTACAACATTAGACTTTCCTAGTCTATCAATAATTGTAACATTGAATTCTTGTAATAAAAGAAACCACCTAGTCACTCTACTATTTGTTAAAGGTTTATTCATTAAATATTTTATACCAGAATGATCAATATGAACATAAACTTCATATGTTGTAATGTAATGTATGAATTTATTAATAGAAAAAATAACGGCTAAAAATTATTTCTCAGTCACAGTATAGTTAAATTTAGTAGGTGTCAAATCTTTACTGATGTAATAAATATCAGAGGATTTTTTATTCTCCTATTGTCGTAAAACTGCGCCAATGGTAGTGTTTGAGGCATTAGAGGAAATGTGAAATGGCAGGAACTAGTTTGGTCCTCTCAAAGCTGGTGCCTATACTAATTTTAACTTTAATGTCTCAAATGACTATTGGCAAGATGTGGATGAGGGAAATTCACTATCCTTGGTTAATATTAAAATAATGGGGGTAGCAATCTTCAAAAAAAATTCAATGAATATCTAGTAATAACTGGTATGTCCCCAAAATCATCTCACTTCCCTTTGTGTTTTGGGTGCAAGAAAACGAATAATAACTTCAATATTATGGGGGTCTACATGGATACCTTTTTCAGAAACCAAATAACTAGGAAGCACTCCTGCCTTGAACATTAATCTACATTTTTTATCACTCAAAGGAAGATAAGTCTCTTGGCAACGTAAAAGAACTTTTTTCGGGATTTTTAATATTTTCATCAAATGAGTTACCAAAAACACAAAATTCATCCATTTAAATCTCAATACATTCAAGATCAGCAAAAATGGCTAGCACAACCCTTTGAAAGGTGACAGATGCATTACACAACCCAAAAGGAAGAACTCGATAAGCAAATATACCACAAGGGAATGTTAAGGTAGTTTTGTCTTGATCTAAGGGTGCAATTTGGATTTGGCTATACCCACTAAAGCCATCTAAAAACGAAAATACTTTTTACTCACAAGTGTATCTAGCACTTGATCAGTGAGAGGAAGGGGAAAGTAATCCTTGAGAGTGGCTTTGCTTAATTCTCAGTAATCAATGCAAATGCGCCATCTCCCATCTTTCTTAAGGACTATCATTAATGGAGAGACCCACTGATTGTCAGAAATTGGAGAGATGAAATTAGTGTCTAATAGTTTTTGTAATTCCTCTTTAATAATATCTCTTAGCATGAGATTCATTCATCTCTAGGGTTGTCAGACAGGTCAGGCTCCTTCCCGAATATATATCTGATGAGTACAAGTCTCTGGAGGAATGCCTTTCATGTTTTTGTAACTCCAATAAAATGCATCTAGGTGATCGTGCAACAAGGTAACAAGCTTCTCTTCCTAAGATGAATCTAGGTCTAAGCTAATTTGTAAAGATTTTCCTGGAATAATTTCAACAAGAGTGGTATCGGGCTCAAGAGTATAGGTAGATGATGCTATAGTATGGGATAAGGAAGGTTTGGAATAAAAAATTTCTTGAAAATCTAGACTAAAGATATGATGAAGTATGTCAAAGTTAGGCATAGTGTCTAGATTGTTCAATAAACCTCGTAATTCACCATCTTGGGTATACTTGGTATGATGATGAATCAAAGAAATAGATTAGGTCTTCTCATCACTGTCATCATAATCTAAGCATAATGTGTCTTTGAGTTCTCGAATAGATCTAGAAGGTGGATATAAGGTGACCTTTTTATGAGAGTCTCCATGTGAAATGTACATATTTCTGGAGTGACATCTAATATAAGCATTGACCATGGCAAGCCATGGTTGTCCCAGAATCAAAGGACATCCTCCCACTGGATTCTTTGGCTGAAGAACAATGAAATCCATAGGGTATTCCCATGAGTATATAGAGATAATCGCATTGTGCAATACTCCATCAGGCTTGATTTTAGATATGTCTGCAAGTTCAAGCATGGCAGTTGTAGGATGAATATGGCCCAACCCCAGTTGTTCCATGGTTTTCCTGGTCACAACATTGATGACTGCCCTCAGGTCTATTAATACATTAGAGATAAGGATATCACCTATATAGATAGAGACAACTGGGTTTCTAGGATCTGTGTATTTATCCATCGATACACATCTTGTCATCAATTCAACTAATCTATAAACAAACCAAATTGTCTGAGGTTCTAATGTCTTCCTCCCTGGATTTTTAACACATAACTCCTGAATGATCTTTATGCAGATGTGGATTTATATAATAACCTGATGTAAAGGAAACTTTATGCAAATATTGGTTAACTCTGAATCTAGAGGGAACTCGAGGTCACTCTTCTCCATAGCCAACCTCTATGGATAGGGAGGGTGGTTTGAAGAAGGTGGTGAATCTAAAGGTACGGGAATGGGTTGAATGGTGACATTGTTTTTCGAATGATCAAGAGTTATGTCATTTTTCTCCTTAATGATCGTTGTGGTTTTTTTTTGTTTTTTCGGTTTAACTACTCTTCCCAATCTCAATTGGACCTCATTTATCCCAACAAGAAATTTTCGATAGGTAGGAGAAGGGGACAGTCCAAAAAAGTGAATCCGTTATACCCCCTTACTATTAGAATTCAGTATTGGTTGACCAGGTAGTTGAGGCAGTCTAAATAGTGGTGGAAAGGGTAATGGTGGCATTGGTTGACTCTGCTGAGGTATAGAGGGAAACGATAGTTGTGACATATGGTGTGGTCCATATGAATGGTTTGGCCGTCTCCAACCTTTTTTCCAAGGTTAAGAGGATTACCTATGGTGAAAATGGTTTCCATGTTGCCAATGTTGAGAGTGATTAGTGTTATTATGATAGGAATGTGGAGGTGCATCATAACCATAAAAAAGTGGTTCAGGAACCATACCTACACTTACTTGTGGCGAGTTCCTTCACGCTCCTATGGCATGTAATGGCTCAGGTTCAAAATGCTCTCCCTCAAATACATATTTCAATCTAGGTACGGATATAAGCATATATCACACTTTGATTAGAACTTTTTATATCGGCAAGACACTCTCTTAAAGGATGCTTTTTCCTCCATTTTGGACAAAAAATAGACAATGAATCTTGTTCTTTTTCTAGTTTTTGCTGAAATTTCAAAGAGTCTATTTGTTTGCTAAAAGTATTCATTATTTCAATTTTCATGTTGCCATTTTATTCTCCAAGCCAATAATCATAGAATTTGTAGATCCCAATTTGTTAGTTCTGATTCAACCTCTTCCAGTGTATCTAGATTGATTTCATGAGAACTTCCTACACAAGTGACAAATTGGCCCAAAAATTATCTAAGTAATATATGCTTGTCCTAATAAATTCAAATTATGTCTAGAATCCTCAGTAAGCCCTCATAGGAACAATTTTAAAGTGGTACTTAAATAAAATTTGTGTTTGGACCTTTCGAGTGTATACAAAAATATCTCTAGGTAGTCCTTCAAAGTCTCATCATCACCTTGTACAATGGTGAACATCCCATCATGTATTTCTCTAGTTTTAAAATATTACTGATATTTGTTCAAAAATGCTCTCTTAATCTATTTCCAACAACTTATAGTGTTTCCTCCTAGTCTCATGAACTAGCATAAGGCTGAATCCTTGAGATTTGTAGGGTTTTTTTTAATTTCTGGTCATTTGAAGAATAATCATAACTCCTACATAGTATATCAAAGTCAAAAATGAATGAATCTGGGTCTTCATGCACCTTACCATGAAAAGGTTAAAGAGCTAAAGGTGAAATATTCTTCATTTGCACATTCCCTTCAAAATTGATGATTGGAAACTAAAGAGTGGATTGCTCTTCATTTACTTGATTCTCGAAAGTCCGCTCTGCATGGTCTTCATGATCAACCATTTTTGTGCCTCCAATCAGACCACTTTCAGAAGATGAATGTTGATAATTACTGAATTGGACTTCTTAATCAACTTTAGCCTCCTTCTTCCCTTCTCGGGTTGTGTCAGAAATGAATCACTGTTTCCAGAATCCAAGTGGACCATCCAGGCGTGATGAGTCTTGGTCTGCTTGGACTTTCTACCTACAAAATAAGGTCCAATACGAGAAGAGTTTTCAAAATTTTCAATGTTTCGGTAGCCCTTTTTGGGCTTTGGACCCATACCTTTCTTAGGAATTTATTTTAAAAATCAAACCCAAAAACCAAAATTAAAATGTCGTAAAGAAAAGAATCTATCAGTTTCTACAAAGAATAAAAAAATAGCACTCATAAAACGCTTAAAATGATAGAAGTATACTGCAAAAAAAATAATAACAGAATTACCCCCATTACAGAAAACAAAAATTTCTTACCAATTTCAAAGTGCCTCCCTGGAAACAGTGCCAAAATGTTGGGTGTAGGAATTGCGGTTAAGAGACTCCTTCAACACTTAATTCTCAACTTGGCGGTTTTGTAAAACTAGAGGCAAAGCAGAGGAAATGCAAGAGTTGATATGAACTTTTCCTAACTCTATTCCTACTTCCTTAATCACAATATTGCAAAACTGAAAAGAAAAGATCACCCGACAATTTACACCAAAGAAATTATAGTGCTGGAATATGAAAGAAAGTACTTTTGTGAAGACATAAATGAAAAGAACTTTTGAACTGATGGCTAATATCTCAGCAAACCACAATGTTGTTACAAGATGAACGAAAAATCTTTGATCTTACAACAAACTACAATGTTGTTACATAATCTCATAACAAATTACAGTGTTGTTACAGGCTCTCATAGCAAACTACAATGTTTTTACGGACTCTCACAACAAACTACAATGTTTTTACATACTCTCAGAACAAACTATGGTGTTGTTACAAGACTCTCATAGAAAACTACAGTGCTATTACAGGACTCTCACAACAAACTACAATTTTTTTACAGGACTCTCACAACAAACTACGATGTTGTTACAGGAGGAACACATTGTTTTTTTTTTCCAAATACGCAGTCTGTAAAAAAACAGTTTAAAGATCCTCTTATAACTCCTGAACAAAGGATATTTTTGGGAAATCGCTCGCGTGTTACCAAATAGACCCTTCTCTCAACTAAACTCAGATGGCAGAATTTTGAAATTCATCTTCGTTTGATAAGAAATTGACCTGCAAAATTGGTGACGATTTTCTCTTACGAATTTTCTTTCTTCTATTTGTTGGATACAAAGTTCTTGTATTCTCGAATTTGAAATATAAAATGACTCTTACAATACACAATCTTGGATGAAAAAGTATTTGATTAAAATATTAACTGAAATATGATTCTCCAGCCTCTCATTTAAATGTAAATAATAGAGAAAACATAGTGCAATAATTCCTGATTCAACACAAGAATCTAAATAACAAAACAATTTTAATCTCCTGATATTAATATTATGGTTCATAAACCTCAAAAACACATAAAAAAATAATTGTCTCACACACACTTACAGATTCAATTTTCTACCACAAAAACCACCGGTCTAAGAACTATTGTTCAATTACCTTCAATCTCACACCAAAATTTCCAACACCCAAAAATGTTCCTTCTCTCTCTCTCAAAACTAAAAATCCATTGTCCAAGAAATGAATGTATGGTTGTGAACACATTTTCCTTAGTCCCAACTACCTACTAACTATAAAATCATTATTTTAACTAGATATTCCTAACTAATCTTAACTGAATATCAATTTTTTTTTTTAAATAATATTTAAAATGTTCTAGCCTTGAAATGTGACCAATCCATCACATTACTAGGCTCTTGGTATGGCTTTAATAACATATCACTTTTTATGTGCTTGGCCTAGTGCACCTAGATTAGACTCCCCAAGAAAGAAAACCTTATGAGCTCCTGCTCATAATATCTTCCATAGAATTACCCACATTTTGTGGTGATGTTTCATCCATCCAAGTAGAATCCTCCATTCGATGATCTTTCCACTTTAGAAGATATTCCAAGTATTCTTTCCTTTTGGTCTTCTTGGCAACACGTCTATCCAAGATCTATTCGGCCTATAAACTCTTTTCCACATGAATTTTCTTCGGCCACTATTGTTCCTTTCATTCATCCTGGTCAAGATTCCCAGAATCTTTATCTGCATCACCAAATGTGTAGGGATACAGATCTACTACATTAAAAATGGGTGAAATGCCAATTCTTGATTGTAACTTCAGCTCATAAGGATTTGCTGAAAACTTGCGGAGGAACTTACAAGGTCCTATCTTCATTTTCAATTTTCTATTTTCTCCCCCTGGATACCTCTCCTTTCATAGGTGAGCTAGGACCATATCTCCCACTTCAAAGTTTACCTCTTTCCTGTGTACATTTTGTCATTGGTTGTAGTTGTTGCTTGTACCTTGTAATCTTTGTTTTACTCTCTCGTGCAACTCACTCATGGCTGCTGCAAAATCCTCTCCATCAACACTTCCATGATCAAGCTATCCGAAGTCTCTTAGCTCACAAATTCCCCTCACATGCATGCCTTACACGATTTTAAATGGACTCTTTCGCATGCTCCTATTTGGTGAGTCATTATATGCAAACTCCTCCTAGACTAGCACGTGATCCCACTACTTTGGTGTGTCACCTAGTAAACTCCTCAAAAAATTACCTAGACTCCTATTTACAACCTCTATTTTCCTGTGAGACTGTGGATGATAGGCTAAGATAAAATTTAGCTTTGTGCCAAGTTTCTTCCACCAGTTTCTCTAGAAATGTACAGTGAATCTTGTGTCCCTGTTAGATATTATACTTTTTGGAAAACACCAGAACTGAACAATCTCATCAAAAAATAGCCTAGCCACATGGGCAGCATCACTAGTTTTGAAACATAGAATAAAATGAGTCATGTTAGTAAATATATCCACAACTACAAGGATTGAATCATTACCTTATTGAGTTCTTGGTAAACCGAGAACAATGTTGATACTCACCAAATCCCAAGGTCTATTGGGAATGGGTAATGGCATGTATAGTCTAGTATTCTGACCTATCCCTTTCACATGTTGACATACCTTTCATTTACTCATATACCTTTGTACATGTGCCTTCATCTTAGCCCGAAAATAGAAGCTCTTAGGCCAAAAATAGAAGCAAATCAACTGCCCAACTATTTTCTCAACACCAAAGTGTCGAGCCAACCTGCCATTATGCTTTTCTTGGACAAAGTTTTCCCACATTGAGCAGTTCATAATACATAAGTGATTGTTCTTGAATAATAGCCCATATTGCAACATAGACTCTTTCCATGGGCTGCTGTCCCTATTGACTAGATTTTTACATGCTGTAAAAGCTTCTTTAAAATCAACATCAATTTCATATAAGTCCTTCAAATAGTCCAAGCCTAAAACTTGTATTTGACTTTCCTGCATGATTAAGCATCTCCTACTCAAGGCATCGACAACCTTATTTTCCTTCCCACTAATGTGATTCAAGACAAAAGTGAAACTTTGAAGGAACTCCACCCACTTTGCATGTTTATGATTTAACTTATGTTGTTGCATAATGTATTGTAAATTAGAATTATCCATCTATAGAACAAACTCATTCGACATCAAGTAATGCCTATAATGCTTCGAAGCTTGAACCACTGCATAAAATTCTTCATTGTAGGAAGAGTATTTATGTTTTGACTCATTTAACTTCTCGCTAAAATATGCAATGATCTTATCTTCTTGGCTTAGTACAACTCCAATGGCTATCCCACTAGTATCACATCTCACTTGAAAGGGTTGACTGAAGTTTGACAACATCAACACCAACTTCGTAGTGATCTTCTTCTTCAATAGTTGATTTTTTTTTTTTCTGTTGCTTCTATCCAATAAAATGGCGTCCTATTCTTCTTGATGGTGTCAATGGTAGGTGCACAAATTCCACTAAAATTCCTGTTAAATTTTTTGTAGAAGCTGGTTAAACCATGAAAACTTCTCACCTCAAAAATATTCTTAGGTGATGGCCAATTTACAATTTCTCTATCTTTTCCGGATCCATTTTCAAGCCATGCTTAGAAATGAAAAAACCAAAGTATAAAATTTAACTCTTCATAAAAGAACACTTCATCATGTTAATCAATATCTTTTCTTGCTCCAATCTCTCTAAAACATACTTCAAATGTCTTAAGTGCTCTTCTTTAGTTTGATTGAAAATTAAAATGTCATCCACGTAAATAATGAAAAACTTACTAATGAACTGCTTTAAGACTTCATTCATTTGCCACATAAAGGTACTGGGTGCATTTAACAAGCCAAATGGCACGACCATTCACTCATGCAAGCCTTCATTGGTCTTGAATGTTGTATTCCACTCGCCTCCTTCTCTGATCTGAATTTGATTATAACCACTTTTGAGGTCAAGATTTGAGAAGTAAGTTGCCCCACCCAAGCAATCAACCATATTATCCATTTGTTGCAATGGAAACCTATAACGAATGGTGATCTTGTTGATTACATTAGAGTCAGTGCACATTCTCCATTCTCCACCCTTATTTGGACTTAATATTGTAGGTACGACACGTGGACTCAAACTTTATCTTATTAGTCCTTTGTCCAACAATTCTTGGACTTTCTTCCTCACTTCCTCAATCTCTTTGGGTGTCATCCGGTATGCAGCCTTGTTCGGAAGACTTGCTCCTAGTATCAAGTATATGTGATGATTGATGGTTCTTTTGGGTGGAAACTCACTGGGAAATTAATCAACTACAATATCATGAAACTCATGCAACAACTCCTGAACTTCAAGAGGTAAATCTACAATTTTAGTGTGTAGAAGTACTACCTTTGGCTTGCAAATCACTGCATAGCTTACCTCCTCTTCATCCATCTGTTGTAGAAATTCCTTTACACTAAGTATCAGTGCTTTTGGGCTACTTGTTTTAGTTGTACCTTCCTCTTTCAACGGTACAATAGTGTGCTTGATGCCATCATTTTCGAACTTATAACGATTTCTCGCTCCATCATGTGTCACCTTCCTATCAAACTACCATGGGAAACCCAAAAGAATGTGACAAGCATCCACTAGCACTATGGGAAATAACACCTTGTCTTTATACCTATCTATCTGAAACTCAACTTCACTTTGTTAATGCACCGACAATTGGTGTCCTTTTTGTAACCATGATACCTTATAAGGTGTGGGGTGATTAATCTTTTCCAATCCCAATTTTTACACCATTTTTTGGGAAACTAGATTATTTGTCCTTTTGTTGTCAATCACTAATTTACAACATCTTCCTTTTGCCCTATACATTGTCTTGACTAAGGATTTCCTTTGGATTGGTTCAACGATCTCCTTTGTTGGTTTTAACAAGACTTTGTGCATCATAGAAACCTCTCGAGTCTTTGGCACATTCTCTACCTCTGGTACTTATGCCTCTACTGCTTCATTTTGAGCTATGTATGCACCTCGTTGTCCCGTATTATCATTCTCACGACATTCAAAATATCGGTGACCCAATTTGCTACATTTGCAACACTGATAGGTAGTTTCTTTGCCTCTCCCTCTACCTCTACCTCTCTAGTAATGTCTTCCTCATCTACTCCAACCTTCTTTTTCTCACTTCCCTTTCTGGTTTGATTTTCCTTCATCATTCTTTTGTGCATAAAACTTTCCTCTTCCATTTGTCCATCCTTTCTCTTTGCAAAAACCATTTCCTCTGCTAAAGCTTTTCTTCCTAGTTATCTTTTCTTCTGCCTTCAAAGTGCACTAGTATGCTTCCTCTATTGTCCTTGGAGAAAGTATGTTGATTTCATCTTGTATATCTAGCCTCAAACATTGATATACCTTGCTATCTTTTTTGAGATATATTCTACATAGCTTGCTCTCAAGTTCACCTTGTAAACATCTTCAGTGTATTCTCTCACTATCATTATCATTTGTTTCAGATTTTGCATATGTTTGTAAAGAATGAGCTGGTAATCCTTTGGAAAGAACTTACTCTTCATCTTTTCCACCATTCTATCCAATCCCTTGATCAATGGTTTGTTCTTCTTCCTTCTTTCAGCCTGTACATTGTCCCACCATAGTGCAACATGGCCTTTCAGCTTTGTCACAACAAACTTGACTCTCTTATCCTCATCAATTTCCTTGTACTCAAAATACTTGTCCATCTCACTGATCTAATCTAGTAGATTCTCATCTTTCAAACTACCACCATAGATAGATATTTCAGGCTTTGGCCTTGAACTTGAGCCCGATACTGCTCTCAACAACTTAAACTCAAAAACTTCTTCAACAAGTGTTGCTCCTTCTTCTTCAAGTTCCTCTTCAGCCTCACTAACATATCCACCTTCATGATCCCATTGTCTCCCTACTTCCACTGCTTCTAACTGAATTTTCAGTCTCCTTATCCCTTCCCGAAGTTCTACATTTCCCGCGGGTCTACCTCCTCGACCACATGCCCTTCCTGCATGCCTATTCATCTCTCTATAATGTAGAGACCGACAACGTTAAATCTGTGATACCACAAATTGATGACTTCTATCTCAGAAAACCACAATGTTGTTACATGATGAAAAACAAATATTTTCTCTCACAGCAAACTACAGTGATGTTATAAACTCTCACAACAAACTACATTGTTGTTACAGGTTCTCACAAAAAACTACAATGTGTTACAGACTCTCAAAGAAAACTACAATGTTGTTACAGACTCTCATAACAAACTATGGTGTTGTTACAAGACTCTTAGAGAAAACTACAATTTTGTTACAGGACTCCTAGAGAAAACTATGGTGTTGTTACAGGACTCTCATCGCAAAATATGGTGTTGTTATAGGACCCTCACAGCAAACTACAATGGTGTTATACGAGGAACACATTTTTTTTTGCCAATCACATAGTCTATAAAAACATAGTTTAAACATCCCTTTCGTAACTTCTAAGAAAAGATATTTTTGGGAAGTTACTCATGCATTATCAAATAGACCATGCTATGAACAAAACCCAGATGCCAGAATTTCAAAGTACACCTTCCTTTGATCAGAAATCTACCCATAAAATTGGTGACAATTTTCCTTTATGAATTTTCACTCTTATGTTTGCTAGATATAGAGTTCTCTGTATTCTCGAATCTGAAATATAAAATGACTCTTTCCAATACATAATCTTGGATGAAAAAGTATTGGATTAAAATATTAATTGAAATATGATTCTCTAGGTTCTCATTTAAATGTAAATAACAGAGAAAACAGAGTGCAATAATTCCTCATTCAACACAGCAATTTAAAGACCAAATCAATTTCAATCTCTTGATATTAATATTATGGTTCATAAAACTCACAAACACATAAGAAAATAATTGTCTCACACACACTTATAGATTCAATTTTTTGCTACAAAAACCACTAGTCTAAGAAATGTTGTTTAATTAAGTTTAATCTCACACCAAAATTTCCAACACCCAAAAATGTTCCTCCTCTCTCTTTCAAAACTAAAAATGCATTCTCCAAGAAATGAGTTTATGTATTTGAACCAATTATCCTTAGTCCTAACTACCTACTAACTATAAAATAATTTATTTTCACTAGATATTCCTAAATAATCTTAACTCAATATCAAAAACTTTTCAAAAATAATCTTTAAAATTTTCTAGCATTGACATGTGACCAATCCATCACATTAGTAGGCTCTCGGTTTAAGCTTAATAACTTATCACTTTTTATGTGATGTGCCTAATGCACCGGCATCACATACGCTTGTAAGAAATCCTGATTAATTGAAATGAAAATCTATGTGTACATTCGGTATAGTTGTATGTAAGATTAATAATTGAACCCTTGAAAATATTTGAATTTATTATAGATCTTTCTCCCAGCAATGACTTGTTATTCCTGTACTCCTGCAATATTCTTCCACTAGTACTGGAACAAAATCTATCTGCTAGAAGTAAATTTTACACTTGTACTAAAGATTTATGTCCTCATGCAGGGGCTCTATCTCTTAGGACTAGAGAACTATGTTCCTGTATAAAGATATTGATTCACGTACCAAAACATAGATTCATGCACCAAGTTTTCAAATTTCTTTTATAAAGGAATAAAGATTGTGTTAGCTTAAGAAAAGAATTTGCAAAGGTGAACAAAACTTTAAATAAATTTCACAAATAGAAAGATGCTTCAACCCAACTGAACTTCAAAATAAGAATTAACTTCAAAAGTCAAATCACACTTTTCTTCAATCATGAAACTCTTTCAGGCAACTAAAGAAATTATCTAATTGTGACAGAAGGATTTATCCTTGTAATAGCTATTCACACAAATCTGATCTGTCTTTTTAACCTTCTTAGTTTAGAAAGGTTCACTTCGAGATAATTAAATATGAAGTTCGATCCTCTCCTTAAAAGTGTAAAGTGTAGGTACAAATTAATACGTTATAACAACATTCATTCCTTAATTACCAAAGCATATTTAATTCGGAATATCAAGAATACTTCTAAAAAGATGAATACTCACGTGCAAAAATGCATAAATATTCTTATGAAAAAAAAAGAATGAAATACTTTTGTTGTAATGAAGTAAAGAAATCAAATTTCAGAACTATAAATGCGATAGTGTAGGAATAATGTGCTTGCACGATCTAGGAACAAATAATATTAAGACTTGAAGAGAAAACTTAGAAAAAGGTAAGATCAAAGTTACTTAAGCATACACACAACGGATCCATCACAGAATGGCTATAAATGAAATTGAACCTGAACTTTATGAAAGGATGAAAGCATCTATTTAATTCATGCCTTGCATTAAAACAAAACCAACACACCTTTAATGAGAAAGAGGAATGCAAGGGAGAATGAGCTGGGTTGGTTGGCCCTTAGCCAACCAGCTCGTTTCCCTGTTTAGGAAACTTGGAAACTCATCTCTCAGCAATGCATTAATATAGAATTAAAACACATGATTGAAATAACATGGTGCAGTTCCTTTATATTGAATTTCAGAATCAGCAAATGTACATGGTGAAATTGAATCCATCCAAGAAAGACGGCGATACCAACAAAATTAAAAAAGACCAAAGTTATAGTAGCATTGCTATCGCTATCACTTGCTACCATTTTCTATCTGAATCCTACATTATATACATCCCTTTAGGCCTATAGCAGTAACAAAGTTACTTTGAACATTCTGATCTAACTCTTTTGACTGTAACGAAATAACAACAATATTACATTCTGAGCCTTTCAGCTGTAACAAAACATTAAACTTGAGCATTCGACTGACGACCTAATCTCTAGCATATCCCTGACTTATCTCTGCTCTGATCCCAACTCGAGATGATTGATTATGAATGAGATGTTTGCATTAGGTGGTGAGCTGTCACGAAAGTTTAGGATTCACCAGCAGTGCAGGAATCCTACCTGAACTTGACCATGCTAAAGAAATTATTAATACATTACTTACCAAATACTTTAGAAAAGAATATATTAGTTGCAAAGAATATTAAAGTTATAGAATCTATAAATAATTTATTAACCACATTTGTAACCCTTAAATATGAAATGTAAAGCTAGTGTAGGAAAAGGGACGACTCTTGGAATAGTGCAGGAATAAGTAGGTTACAAGGTTAAAACAAATCTCTAAGGTCATGAATTTGAAGCAAGAAAGGGGTTAAAAATGAAGCAATTTAGCCTACCAACAGAATGCAAGAAAATGATGTCAAATATACAAGGTGCAAATGGAAACAAATAAACAACAAAGAAGAAAGGAAAATTTAGAGAACTTACAAGTTATCAACGATTTGCAAGATGCGTTTCCAGAGGAAATTCCAGGTTTATTGTTATAGACATTTTTGTGCCTAACAGCATGAAGCATGAAATGTCAATAATCTAAGGGATCCAAAGTCCCTAAACATGTTGTTTCTACCCCTAGAGGAACAAGGTCAGCAAACCACAGCACAGAAAATTAGTTCTCCACCTGAAAACACTCAAAAACAAGCTAATTCTGGATCATGTCAACTGCTCCACTGAGAATCTGCGTTGAATGTCAACTGCTCCACTCTGTACCTGCGCTGAATGTCAAATCTAATGAAGTCTACCTGCGCTGGGCGAGATTGGCCAAGTGGCACAGTCATTCTGCAAGGTGTCAAATGCCCAGGAATCTTCCTAAATGACACTTGCATCAGGGAATTCACCTTGTGATGAGTAAGAGTATCTAGATCTCCAAGTGGAAGCAAGAAACTCCAAGTGGACTCAAGAACTGAAGAATAACTGAAGTGGGAGAGGACACTAGTCAGCTTCATGTCAGTCTCAAGCTGACTCATCTTTTCTCCAAAACTTCTATATATAGAGCTCTCTCATGAGGTCTAGAAAGGCTGGAATTTTGTGCAAGTAAGGAAGTGCTGTTTGTTTGAGTATAGAACTATTGGGTGATTGCTTTGAATGAGGTGAAGAGGAGATTTCTTTCTGCTGGGAGGTGTTGTTGGATTGGGCCTATTATGGTTGTAACACTTTCAGAACTTTACTTCTTCTATTAATAAAGTATTTGAGGTTCTTCTATATGCATGTGTCTCTATGGTGAATTGATGCTTGTATATTTGATTTATTCTAATCCTTGAATCAGTTATGGATGTATGCTTCTTGTAGTTTCCTTTTCTTGTGCTTTTACAGGATCTTTGTGTAGATGGGCCGGTGAAAGAGCACGGAGCTAGGAGCAAGCAGCAAAGAGGGAAGATTAGATCAACCATTAGCGGAAGATAACGGTTAGTGGATCCCTTTTCTCTTCTCTCTCTCATCTCATAAAGAAGTAATCTTGAATAGCTTTGCATTCAGTTGTTGCTGAGGTACTATCACCCTTAGAGTGGGATAGGGTCATTCCGTATTGGATAATTTTCCCAACAAAAAATTGGCGACTCCACTGGGGATCGTATCTTGTTGGTTGTTTGTGTTTTTTCTATTCATTTCATAAACAAAGGGAGTACCAAATCGAACTGTGTTTGAATCTTTCAAATACAAAGTAGAGGGCAGCTACTCTAGCTTAGTTTTTGGGCAAGTTTATGATTTTAAGAGCTGATCCACAAGGACTCTAATAAGCTCTTAGTGATAGCATTTCATCCTCCTTGTCATCCCTTAGTGCGTCCTTGACTGATAGCTTCTGATTTGAGCAAAAACTGTGAATTTTTGAGCAATTTGTGACCCGGAAACCAAGAGAAACGAAAGTTTCGTTCTTCAGTGCATGTTGTAAAAAGGCTGTTTGCATTTCAGCGCAGTTCCCGAAGGGGATACCTGCGCTGAAGGTCAAACATGCAGTGTCCCACCTGCGCTGGACCAGTCTTGCCTTGTGCTACTGGGGTTTCCTGATGTTTCTTGCCCTGTTTTCATCCTTGTTTTTGCTGTTTGTTACTAGTCAGTGTGCCTATCTGAAACCAACTTTCCTTGTCACTATTCCGCCTCAGTTGTATAAAGAAACTGTGTTTGTTCTTTGTGTATTTCTTGTACATTTACAGTTTCCCATAACGAAAGTGAACTAGTCTTGCTGTGACCTCTTAGATCTAGACCTGTGATAAAGTGTCGTTTTTGATCTTAAGAGTTAGTTTGTTTGCTGTTCATAGCTGATTGAGCTTTTGCTTTCATCATATGGTTTGAATTTATATATTTCTAGTGTCGAAACAAGTAAATATTAAGGTGTCTTTTGATTTTGGACAATCTTGTTTGCTTTCACTTGAAATTGAATTCAAAAATTATACAACATCTTTCTTTTTGTATTGCACCAACATTAAGAAAGAGAAAAAAAATACTTGCATTGTGCATGTGCATTATGACAGTTTGCATGTTGATTTAGGGAAAGTGCATTAGTGTGTGCTCTATGATCTGTGTGAAAAGGTGTTACCTTTCTTTTCCCTCTGTAGTTAAGATTTTCGAAGTTGAAAGATTGAAAAGCTTGCTTATCATCTTAGACTGCATTTAGGAGTGTTATCATACATCTCGTGGTGATCCATAAAGGCAAACTGCTAAACAAGATCAACCTTAAAATAAATTGAATTTACATAACAACGCATTGAAACATAACGCACACACATAGAGGTCTAAGCTAGAGACGTGTTCCGGCGTTATTAAACGTGATATCTTAGCGTTGAGTGGTTGGGTAATTCCTCCACGGTGAAGCGATAAGTATCAATAGGGACTTGTGCTCCCACGTACTGTCGCGTATATATTGGGAGACCCGTATAGGAATAAAGCCTTTATCCAATAGGAAACCGTATCGGCCGCCCTACTAATCGCAATGCAGTAAACACAACATTCACGAAGATCGACCACTCGTACCGTAAAACGTATTCTGTGGTTTTGCGAAAAGTTCGGCACACCCTCTGCCTAGAACTCCAGAGCAGTTTCTTTTGGCCTTTTTCAAACTCTATAACTGAAAAAGTCCATCCGAGCATTTGTCACTTCGGGCTCGTTAAAACATCGAAGGAGACTAGAGTCATCTTTAGCTTTTTCTCGACTCTTAAAAAGTCAAAAAGCAAGTTGTGTCTATGCGTCATTATAAAATTTATTTTAAACGGAACATAATCACCTCCTATTCTTGCGTTGATCTTAGGTTGAGAACATGGAACGCCCCAACCAAGGAATTCCACATGATGGAAATCCTAGTCCATTCTCCTCTTGGGGAGAAGTTGGTGCACCCCACATGGCCACATTGTCGCTTCCAAGACTGACGATTGGCTTGCCAGTTTGGCTATTCTCAACTAATGTAGTTCAGACCACCATGGTTCCTGAACAGTCGAGTCAACAGTTAGATGAGTCTAGAGCTGCCCACCAGCCTTCAACTTCCTTCAACTCTTCCTCCAATCCTTCATCTTCGCGAGGTAGAGCTGGCAACAGCCAAGCCCCCATGGAGAAGCAGGAGAAGAAGAAGAAGGAGCCTAAGGCGATTGGGGGCAAGCAAAAGACATCTGACAAAAATCCACACACAGCACAGACCGGGCATAAATCTCCATGTGTCATATGTAGAGGAGACCACTTCCATAGAGATTGTCCCTGTATTCCCCGGATACTAAGGGACTGGTCCCCTCATTTTCACAATTCGGGAGCATCAACCTCTGATAGCCATGTTGATTGCTTACCGTCAACCAACGAAAGTGAAGGTTCAAGACAAAGAGGGGGAGCAAGATCCCCCTGCAGACTGTGTGAAGCCGATCACGCCATCCACCGTTGTCCCTTCTTAGACGAAGCGAAGAGAGTTTTGGAAGATCGCCCAGTTTCACCGTTGGGACTTCCTCCTGGATACAAAAAACTCGTGCCAAGTCCTTCGTTGGTTGAAAATACAGCTGGCCCACTCAAGTGGTCAGTTGAAGCGTCAGTCATTGAAAATGAACCTACTGAACCCAGACCAGATGAAAGTCTAAAGGTCGATACGGCAGTTGACCCGGTTCTTCCTTCAGAGCTTTCATCTTCAAATGACACCGTCACTGAAGATTCATCTTCAAATGACACCCTCACTGAAGAGAATAAGGATGACACCATCCAGATTCTTTTCATCAACACAGATTCTGATGAGCATCAGGGAAATGCACCCATTCCTTTACCGCAGGAAGGAACATCATCAGGGTCATATCCGGCCGTGTATTCGGTCCCACCACCAAGCAACCTGGTTGTGTCCTTTGATTGGAACCAACTAGGCAGACCCCGGTTACCAGCCAGTATACCATTCAGAATCATAGTCCAAATTTACAGGATGGTAATGGTTGGAACTATCATTGATGAAGGGGCATCTCTGAGTATCCTTTCCTCTATTGCTTGGAAAGCACTGGGTTCCCCAGAGCTTTTGCCTGAGATAAAAAATCTCTCTGGTTTTGATAAAGGAACCAGTTGACCGTTAGGGATCCTCCCCAATGTACCTGTTACATTGAAAGGGAAGATTGTTCAAATGAACGTGATGGTCGTTCAAGGACCCTTGGATTATAACCTACTCCTTGGACGAGACTATATATATTGCATGGGAGCTATAGTCTCCTCACTCTTTATAGTAATGTGCTTTCCACACGAAGGAAGAATGGTCAAGCTCGTAGACCAACTTTCATTTCCGGGATCACGCATCACAAATAGTCAAATACCAACCGTCAATGGTCTATTCACTCAAGAAATGTCTCCACCCCTAGTCCTCCTTCCCGATGAATGCGAGTGATTTGGAAAGATGGGACTGGAACCCAGGGGGCATGCATCCTGGTCTGCTTCGGGCAGAGGGAACCCTGGGTATAAGGTAGAATTTCCGCGGAAGAATATGACTAGTCTGTACCCCGTCCGAAAAAGGAAGAGGGGTTGCTCTGGAACAAGATTCTTTTGATAATGTTACTTGTCTGACAAAGGTCATTCACCATTGTCTACTTCGGTAGATAGTGCCGAGGAAATGTTTTCATTTGATGGTGTTAACAAGACAATCTTTGGGTAACTAGGAAGAGGCAAGCCTCACCCTTTAAAACAAATGTTTTATCAGATAAGTAGGGGCAGCCTTGAAATTTTACATTATACCTGGGGGCATGCAAACCTTTTGGAGTGCAAGCTAGGAGCGGTTATTTATCTGTTTTTGGGATTAGCCATTTCCGAACTTGCATAAAGAAAGGATGAGATGGAGCATAGCTTATGTGAGGTGCAAGCTCTATAAAAATTGGAATCTTGCAGGAAGACATTTCTTATCTTATGACTGGTATATCGAGCAGTTTTACCGTGGAATTTATGCTCGTTAAAAAATAGAAAAGCGAGATCCGAGCAGTTTTAGCGGCATAGTTCATGCTCGTTAAAAAATAAACATAAGATTTTGAGTAGTGTTTTGGCGCATTCAAGCTCATTAAAAAATGAACCCATCTCAGTAAATAACCATTGTGATCCTAAATTTATTAGCCATAAAAAGCCTTGGTCGTGTTTTGCACCTGCCACCTCCATTCCAGTTGGCCAATTGTTCACCTCCATATGATTGTTTACCCATTTTGAGGAACAGCTGCGAAGAGTGATTTCACTTAGCCATCCTTGTGACACTGCCATGATTGGAAAATTCCAACCTGTACCTGGAATCTGCTGCTATCCCTGTTTATCACTCGTTCCTCAAAAGACGAGTCTTCTTTGAGCTCTTTTCTCCTGACTCGTAAAATATGAAAATTTTGCCGAGTTTTAGCCTTCCAGCTCGTTAAAGTGACTGGAAGAGCTATCCCTCCTCTAGATTTTAATCTTTTTGGACCAGAGGGATTATTACACAAAAAGGTCGAGCGCTTGTTTTATTCGGCTCGTTAAAATTATCGAAAACTCATCCCTTCTATATTGTTTTATACTTTTTCGGACTTAAGGGATTAGATGACGAAAAAGGAATTTTGGAGTTAGCTTTCTGTACCTTTTCAGAGTCTCTGAAAATGAAAAGGACCGAGTTTTCCTTGTCGTTAGACTCGTTAAAATGATTAAATAGCGACAAACGTGTCTTTAGACGAGAACGAGTTTCCCTATCGCTAAGCTCGTTAAAACATAGCGATGGGCTTGCCCGAAGGGCAGGTTATAGAACAAGCATATGTTATCCTCCTCAAGCTTGACAAAAATAAAGAGGTAGTGGTCAGAAATCACTGGGGAAAAATTGCGAGAACCTCAAAGCTTTAATGGTAGCAAGTCGCTCTTGAACATGACACTTCATCCTCCGTATCACATCGGGTTGGCTTGTTTCATTCACCGATCTCATCACCATGGTCCTCGCCAAACCATCCACATTTGGGGTAATGATACCGATCCATCACATCGGTGTCGTTATATGTTCAAGAGAAGTTGTTCAGAAAGAGTCAACCGTGTCCCATCCACTGCCATACATTATCCTTCATCCACCCATGATTGCCACCCTGAGTCATACTTCACAGATTGTTTTCACCTCCACTAAAATCATTAGCTCCGTTCCGTGTCACTGATGTGGGATTCATTAAGGCCCTCCTTTGACGGATCGCTTCTTGTCGACTTCATCTCATTATCCAAGAAGTTGATCTAGGAACAACCCCCTCAGTACTTTGAAGCTTGCATGCATCAATGGCAAGTTTCTCACTTCCGGCGACATGTATGCATCAATGACCTTCGACCAGAAGATTTTGCGTGGTGTTCGACGCCAAGTCCTTTATTCACACCACGTGAATTGTACTGCAGTACCTTGAGGGTCATTTTCATTATTGGTGATTCCTCTCGTGCTTGTTAACGGTTTACATTATTGACCGGTAATCAAGCGATGTCTTTCCATGTTCGACTTCAGTGCAATTCTCACATGGATCGACTTGTACTTAGAGTGAAGATCGAACGAGTTTGAAGACCCCGGATCTAGTTTCATCCATCCGGGCTGCGATATATATTCAGGATATAAAGACATTTGTTATGTACATCATTGCAGCAGATGATCATCCTACTCAAAGGATGATAACTTCAGCAGAGAATTATCAGTCTACCACCAGACGATCGTCTGTTCTATGTACCAAAATGAATTTATAAAGCTGAGCATGGGAATGCCCGCCTCAGCTAGATCATGAAAGCAGAATGAAAAATAATGTATTGTATTGTATTTTATTACAGGGCACCTCTCAGCGATTGAATGAACTTCGAATCCTCCTGATAAAGCATTTCACCCGATAAATGACCTCATACTTTAGGGGGCAACTGTTATAGACATTTTTGTTCCTAATAGCATGAAGCATGAAATGTCAATAATCTAAGGGATCCAAAGTCCCTAAACATGTTGTTCCTACCCCTAGAGGAACAAGGTCATCAAACCACAACACTGAAAATCAGTTCTCCACCTGAAAACACTCAAAAACAAGCTAATTCTGGATCATGTCAACTGCTCCACTGAGCATCTGCGCTGAATGTCAACTTCTCCACTCTGTACCTGCGATGAATGTCAAATCTAATGAAGGCTACCTGCGCTGGGCGAGATTGGCCAAGTGGCACAGTCATTCTGCAAGGTGTCAAATGCCCAAGAAGCTTCCAAAACGACACTTGGATCATTGAATTCGCCTTGTGATGAGTAAGATGATCTAGATCTCCAAGTGGAAGCAAGAAACTCCAAGTGGACTCAAGAACTGAAGAATAACTGAAGTGGGAGAGGACACTAGTCAGCTTCATGTCAGTCTCAAGCTGACTCATCTTTTCTCCAAAACTTCTATATATAGAGCTCTCTCATGAGGTCTAGAAAGGCTGGAATTTTGTGCAAGTAAGGAAGTGCTGTTGGTTTGACTATAGAACTATTGGGTGATTGCTTTGAAGGAGGTGAAGAGGAGATTTCTTTCTGCTGGGAGGTGTTGCTGGATTGGGCCTATTATGGTTGTAACACTCTCAGAACTTTACTTCTTCTATTAATAAAGTATTTGAGGTTCTTCTATATGCATGTGTCTCTATGGTGAATTGATGCTTATATATTTGATTTATTCTAATCCTTGAATCAGTTATGGATGTATGCTTCTTGTAGTTTCCTTTTCTTGTGCTTTTACACGATCTTTGTGTAGCTGGGCCGGTGAAAGAGCAAGGAGCTAGGAGCAAGCAGCAAAGAGGGAAGATTGGATCAACCATTAGCGGAAGATAACAGTTAGTGGATCCCTTTTCTCTTCTCTCTCTCATCTCATAAAGAAGTAATCTTGAATAGCTTTGCATTCAGTTGTTGCTGAGGTACTATCACCCTTAGAGTGGGATAGGGTCATTCCGTATTGGATACTTTTCCCAACAACATTTACCTCGTCATAGAGACATATATTTCTCTATTGATTTAGTACCAGGAACCATCCCCTTATTTAGATCTCCTTACTGAATGAGCATACCAGATTTATTATTATTAAAAATGCAGTTACATGAACTACCAGTCAAAGGTTAGATCTGATCCAATGCCTCACCATGGGGGGGGGATAGTGCTATTTTTCAAGAAAACGGATGGCACATTCAAAATTACAATATCCTATTGCTTATGCATTGAAGGAGTCATACGTATCAAGCACTATCTTGAGATGAAAGTTTTCTTCTTTCTTATGTTTTCTTGTTTTTTAGGTTTAAAGGTGTGTACATGATTTCCTTCGATGCACAATTTGATAGGACACCATGATACATCTATAGAGTGCCTTTAATGTTCTTTCTTATGCTACTTTTCTATGGATGCATTCACGCTTCGAATGTATTGGTTTACACTGTTTCATATTTCTTTCTTGTTGGTTTGCTTGCATATATTTCTTTTTTATCATGTCTTCTCCTACATACGCCAACCAATGCCCCGATGGCTACATTGGAAGTATCACTTCACATGAGTTGGCCTAAGCTCTCTTTAGTTTAGGATTAGGAGCATTGTTTTCTTTTCTTGTTTGTTTCTTGATTTTCTTACTTTATTTTCTTTGTCTTATTTCTTTCCTTTTCTTGCTTTCTTTTTCACCCATAGGTTAGTTCCCACATGAAACCGTGTTTTGTTTCTTAGACAACTAGGGTGAAATCCAAGAGGAACCTATACAACTATCAGCACTTGGTTATCTGTCTATTCCCTCTCTTTATGAGAACTTCACAATCCATCTAGTGAATGATACTCTGATGGAGAATATGTTCCTTTCAGAGAGAGTCATGGTGAAATCATGATGCTTGGACTCTTAACTAGTACTACCTACTCTAATTGGTTTTCTTTATTTAGTTAGCCCTTATGAAATCATTCAAGTAGAGTAAGGATAGGGGGGGAACCTTAACAAGTACGCAAGAGGTATATATAAATATCTTTCTCTTACGGGAAAACATCCTTTGCTCTCAATAATTTGGGATCTCTCTTTCAGCTCATGAAATAAATAAGTACCTATCCATAGTTCTTAGAAAAAAATGAAACAATGAAATAAAAGGAGAAAGAAGAGAAAGGCTTCCTACATAGAGAGATGAAACAAGTAACTTTGTAGGAGTACTATCCAAGCTTACTAGCAATGGAGCAATTCGTGTGTTCCTTAAGTGACTCTATTGAGGTACTTTCAAGGCATACTTGCAGTGGAGAAACACCATAGACGAAAGTAAAACTCTGACAGCCTATTTTGCTTGTGCATCTATATACCCCTCATTCTGAATCAAAACAACTCAATGTAACTTGGCTTAGTATGTGTGTTATTTATAAAGTGAATTTTATGGACTACATCTTTAACTCAAGCTATGTTAATAATCTATGATAATCAAATAACTGAGCAATACTTCCAAAAGAGTTAGACTCACTTTCCATGAGACAAGGCCCATTAAGAGAGTTGGAGTTATATCAGTGTGTCACCAATGTTGTAGCAGCTACAACCACCATCCAAAATATTTCCTATGATTTGTTTTGGACCCTCCCTTCTGAACCACAACAACTCAGCTTGCACTAATCCATTTACTTGTGTTTTTATTGAGCCCCATCCTTTGCATATTGGTTTGTGTTTTCTTACTTGGTTTACTTTCTAACCCACAAGCAGATATATTCACTTGGTATTTTCATAGCTATGAGCTTGCCTTAGAGAACTATGAAACAATTGAGGGAAACTAGGTTTGCTCTCGAGAATTGTGGAGTCCTATCTGTAGGTGAGACTTGAGCTCAAGAATTGTAGAGCACTAGATGGAAGCCAACCCTGAGCTAGGAAATTGTGCCAACATGAGAGGCATCCCATAGCCACTCATGATAGAAATTTTGCAGAACCCACTGTGCTCAGAAACTACGTAGTGTATGAGCCAAAGAGTTGTCAAGTCCTTACCAGAACTGTGAAAAGTTCCTCCCCCACCTCCTATGGAAAAGAAGGAAAGCTAAAGGTAAAATACCATCCCTAGGAAGTAGGGATCTACATCTAGTTTGCCAAAGGTGGGACATTTCTATCTTTAGAGGTTTCTGCCAAGTGTCGCTTTTATCCTTGATCTCAGGCATGCGTGACATAAATTCTAAGTTTCTTAATTCTGTGTAGTGGATGCCTCTAGAGATCATTTTTACATTTGATCATCAAGGTATAGAATTCTCGAGGAGATCAAGGAGCCTTCAGAGTCTTGTTGTCACTTTTCCAAGTGATTTTTACTTTTATCATGTTTTGCAACTTTTTTCTTCGCTTTTTGTTGTTTAACTTGCATGAATACTTTTTCACTTATTTCTTTGAATGTCTGATATAATTCTAACTTGTTTTTTCTTGTAGAAGTGTCATTTCAAGTTATATATTGCCATGACCAGGGGTCACATGCGTTTTCCCATTTTTTGCACTAACAGTCACCAGTCTGGTGACTCCCTTCACATGATTCATTTCCTTCACTTCAATCAATTTATGCACTTGTTTCACATATATGCATATACACTTAGTCAGTTATATACTCAACCTCACATGATCTTTCAGATCTTCTTCTTTTTCACACTCCCCATGGGAAGATCTAGGTCACCTTGCTCAGATCTCACACTTCACTACATTAACTACGCAATCTAGGAGCTCAAGGCCTCTACCTTACCTTATGGAATTACTCAGAGCCTATCCTACGTTGCCTCCAATTGTGCACTGCACCGTTCCTGGAGCCAATCTCCCAGTTTGGCCACTGAGACTGTGCAATATTCAGTCTCTCCTAGGCCCTAGCCCAGACTAAAATCTTCATTGCATAGTTCCAGTCATCAAGCTTCCACACTGGTTGTTGGGATTGCACAACACATAGTTCGCAAAGTGAGTCAGTCACCCTTGTTAGTAAAAATTGCACAATTCCTCTCATTAGATTCCCTGATTGCTTCTCGATCATGTTGTGAATTTATATTTGTAAGAGCTAATGTTTTCTTTCCATGAGTGTCATTTATGTCCCACACTTTTCTCGAGCATGCACTGTACCATGGAACGAAAGAGAAGCTTCTTCAATAGAGACACGAATGAAAGAAATATTGGGAAGTAGTTGAGAAAGCACCAGTTAAATTGTCAATATATGCAGACACTCAACTATTCATAGAAAAGGAGTCAATACTAACATGGTAGCAAGTCCAGCAGCAATAGCAAAAGGAAAAAATCCAATACAAGATCAGGGAGAGAGGAAGTTATTGAGATAATAGAGGGAGAACTAAGTTTCAAAGTGAAAGAAGATTCAATATTCATAAAGGAATCTTTGGAAGAAGAAGGAAAAGGAAGCATAGGACACTGAAAATAGAGTAGAGTAAGAGAGAAAAGTAGAGCTCTCAGGTAAGAATTGAGATCGCAGCAAGAAGAACAAGAACTAAAGGAAGAATGGGAGATGAGGAGGAAAGAACCAAAGAGGAGTAGAAGTAGGTAGAAGAACAAAGACAAGGCACAATGATAGAGAAAACAATGCCAACACGGGTCGATGGGCCATTGCAGCCAAAATCTAAGGAAGATAGTGAATAGATGCAGGTCCCTCACTGATTCTAAACACAAGATGAAAAAGTTTGGCTAGATAATGTTGAGTATGTGGAGGAGATAAGATGAGAGGCCACAAGGGAAGACTTGGGCTCTAAACATAAGAAAAATGAAGTACATGAGTGGTTCTGTCAAGGTGAACAACACGGTTCATGCTTTAGAATGAGGAAGATATAGATATTCTGAGACCCTATACCTAGATGTCATGGAGGAAAGTGTCCTTTTTTAGAAAGGCACCATGAAACAACTTGGGGACACCATCATGCAATACCAAGGTTGGCATCAATATGTGACCAAGAAGTACCAAGTGGAGGTTGCCAACTTGGTTCTTCCCTAAACTCGGAGTCATAGTGGTTTGTCTTGTTAGGTTGTCTCTAACCTATTTTGTCTCACATGGGTACATGTGGAAAATGTAATATTGTTTGTAAATATGTTGTAAGTGAAATTCCAAGTTTCATTAGTGGAATGTGAAAGGTCATCATATTATCTAATGAGTTACTTGTAAGGACATTGAAGAGTCACGAGGGAAGTCAAAGAGTCACAAAGGAGAATGGCAAGGGTCACTCCACCCTTTGTTATAAATATATAAACCTCATAACTCATAGAACAAGCATTTGGTAGCCATGCTTTTGGTAAGGCCTATGCTTAGGAAAGGCTTGGGAGTATTGTGATGAGCCTTCGCTTCTCCATCACGTAGAGTGAGTATACGTCTTTGGAGGAGAAAGTGTTCTTCACTGTAATGTTCCACTATTGGTGCTATTGGTTGGAAATGGTGTATATATGGATGGAACTTTCACTAATAATAATAATAATATTAGAGCCAACATGCTTTCATGAATATGTTGTTGTTGTAATTGGACTATTCTAGTTGCCTTATAACTTATTTTGTTTAAGTTACTTATTTTCTTATGATCCACCTTGTATCCAATTGTACAAATCTTGTTGAATGTGTTTTTTTGGATTAACCCATCACTTTAATTTGTGGAATATTCTACATTTTATCTTGTGATATCATTCCATTAGTGTCTTCCTTTGAAGCTGTGTATGATTACAGGCTTCTAAGGGGCACACATCCTTTTTTCCTCCATGTGTTATAACCCCCTTCCATCACACTTCACTCTCCACAAGGTCACACACTTGCTCTCACGCAAAGTTATCATACTTACCTCTGTGTGCTATTGTGGTCAAGGCATTACACTACCACCCACTATTGGGACTCCTACTCATAATAGTTTGAGGACTAGTTGGTACTTCTTATTGGGAAGATCCCCTAAATGTTGGAAAGCCAAGCACCATCAACAAAAAGTTATGAAAATGTCAAATAATAATTATTGGATCTAGCTAAAAGAGAATCCCATATATAGCTAGAATTGAGATAAATTTATATATTGAGATAGTGCTCATGTATGAGACAAGCTCAGGCTTGTTGTTGGCACCTAATTGAGAGGGAGGATGACTACAATATACTTTTTGTGATATATATATTTTTATTCCAACATTATATTTCATTTGATGTCCCACATGAATAGGATACAACTTCTATTGAGACATGATGACTATCATATATGAGCATGATGATATGTTGTTGATCTACAGAGAGAATTGCTAATCAAGAACACTGAGCCAACTCTACTACACTGTCTAAGCTCCCAAGATGAGGAATTGCGATAGAGGGCTCTTAGGGGAGAGGGATCTCTAGACAATAGGGTCGTAGATGTTGATCCATTATATATTACTCATAGGGTTGGAGAAGTAGCTCACCCTATCTTGCTATTTTCCTAGTATACCCGAGTTCACATCATACCCACAAGCTCATCTTATTCGGAATATCGCTCCACATCTAGCCAATGGGTTGAGAGTGTACATGGGGTGTAAAACCCAATTTGATTGTGATGCGTGTGTGCTACCACATGAATCTTGAGGGTCATTGTTCAGAATATCAGTAGGAAATAAGATGGTTTGAGTAGTATCTTCCCTATATCACCTATTTCTCAATGTGGGGTCGTAGATTTTTAGCTCCCCCATGAGATTCTAAGTTGAGATGTGATCATCGATGTGGTTCTAGGTTGAGATGTGCTCCTTGATGATATGTTCTCTGATGATGATGTAGGTCATAGATTTACCTTCAGGCTAATGTTTCACAAGGGGTAGCATTGGGCTCCACACTCACGTAGATTCTAGGTGGTAGCATCGTGTTATCACTCAGTACTCTTTGAGGTTGCAGAGTAAATCACAGAGGTAACCTTAGAACCACTTTAGAAACTAGGAATCTAGCCCTTCCATTTTCAAAGAGGGATCTCTCTTTATGATTTAGCTTTGTTTTACTGATGATATTGGGCTAGTTATCATATTCAGGTTTGGGTTTTCGTATTGTTAGGTTGAGATAGTGGACTTAGGCCACTGGGAAATGGAGACATAGGCTTAGGTTGATCGAACAAATAGCTTACAAGATAAAATTACAAGGCAGGGTAGGCAAGTCATTGTATCCTTTAAAATCCATGGCATGGAGGAGAAGAAATAGATTTGGCAATCCAAATAAAAGCAAAGAAATTAAGAATTATGTTTTTATTTTTCAGTAGAAAACATAGGAATTATTCATAAGTCAGATAAAGAGTGTACTTTAAAACAAATTATGTTTGTCCACTTCTTAGAATAATTTAGATTTCAGACACATATGTGAAAAATGAAAAAAAACATTTAACGGAGAAAGATGTGCTTCACCAATGAAATTGTCACAAGAATCCTATAATGCATGAATTGTGTTTTTGAGATATGATCAAAGTTAGCTCTGTGAGATTCATTACAACATAAGTCCTTTCCTCAAAACTAATCCAAACCACTATACCACAATTTATTAAGTATTTATACAAATTCTTCACAAAATATCTTGATAGAAAAGATCAATATTTATTACAAATATTTGAAAACTATGTTACAAAAATTAGACTAAAATGTAGGACATTCAAAAGTAATTAATCTGCTTGGAACTCTCTTTGAGGATTTATGGTGATAAGGAACAAGAATTGGAATTTGATAGAAATTCTTATTTGATTAGGTGGCATCCAAGTCACTAACTTCCATTGAGATTTTTCCTCACGAAATTCTGAAAATTAGGGTCCAGTGATACATTTTAATATATCAACCCATGATAATTGTACAAAAAACGAGAGAGATTTTTGTAGATCAGGATGTTACCAAAAAAATTCCTTTCCATTTTGGAAAATTCACTTCCATGGGTTCGAAAACCATATTTGAAAACAATGACTCAAAATATGTAATTTCTGGAAAATATGCCTTCAAAGATTCATGGAATCTCCTAAAACATAACAAATATTAGAAAACATAAAAACGTTTTTTAAATGGGTCCATTCTGGATAAAAACCTCTTTCAGTTTTTAAAAATTTGTTCTTATTGTTGGCATTATGGCTAAAGTGTTGTCCTTGATGGCAACCCATTCAGGTGATAGATCATAGTACTTCAAGTTAGCAACAGAGATTGATGATCAGCTATAAAATATTGAAGAAAATAAGGGGTACGCAGGTACACCTTACGTAAGGTGCGTACACGCAGGTCAGTGTTACATAAAGTGCGTACATACCTGCAGTTATCCCATTCAGGAGGTGCATACCCCCAGTGCACACATTTCAAGGTAGAGAAAAGCACACGTGGGGTTTCTTATGTTTAACCTTTGGTAATTAGCCGAAGGTTTTGTGTTATTATGGTGTCGGCCCGTGGTATTGATCCGTGATTTAAGGAAGAGCTTTCCTATATAAAGCAAAAAAGATCATTTGGCTTGAGCATGTTTTGTGTTGAATATCTTATGAGGGCTAGATCTGAAATATTATGATCTCTTGGGAGTAATGTCAAGATCTAAATAAGGCGAATCTACTGATGGATTGAGATCTCTTCGGCGCATGTTCAGATCTGTAGATCTGACTGTCTGGGTTATTTATGAAGTCTTGAAATCATCTATGCCCGAAGGTACGCAGGTACAGTGAAAGAAAAGTGCGTACATATGCAGGAACGAAGCGTTTCAGGTGCGCCGGTATGCATGCACAGAAGGGTTGCAGGTGCGGAGGTCCGCAGGCAGTTCAATGGATACAGTGCGTATGTAAGCAGGCGAGCAGTTGAGCACGGTGTGTACGTAAGCAGGCGAACAGTTGATCAGGGTGCGTACGTAAGCAGGCGAGCAGTTGAGCAGGGTGCTTACTGTAAGCAGGCAGTACATAGGTGAAGCTGCTTACTTCTCTTAAAATTTTTGTTTATCATTGCTGTGTTCTGGGTTTGGTTCTATTATTTTTGATCTGGTTACTACAGTTGACTGGGTGATTCTCTTATACTTGATGATCATTTGATGCTTATGGATCTAGTTTGAAAATTTATGAAAAGTGGTCCTTGTAAGAAAAGAAGTAGGGGGTTGTAGCTCCCTTCCAGGAGAGACTGGAAAACGAGAGAGAGTTGTAGTTCTCTGCAGGTTGCAGACTGCGTACTGGTAAAGGACTGCACTAGTACAAAACCATTTTAAAAGGAGTTTCTAATTTGAAAGAAGATAGAGGCATATTGCAGCAGGTGGTTTTCACCCACATTGGGTTTCCACCTTACATCTTTTGTTCCTCGGTGTGACTATCTGTTTTCTTTGTTCATGCTCATTATTTTATGGTACTGACATGCAAAACTAATTCAAAGAACAAATAAGGAAGATTTATTAAAAGAATTAGATAATACTGATTCACCCCCCCTCTCAGTATTATTTCCAACAATTGGTATCAGAGCGGGTCCTTCAGAGAAGCTTGATCACTTGAAGGTAGATCGTTCATCTTGAGCAACTACGAGAGAGAAGCATCAATCAGGCCACTAGTTTTTGATGGGACAAACTTTAATTATTGGAAAGTAAGAGTTACTGCCTATCTTCAATCTCTTGGTACATAAGTTTGGGACATTGTAGAGACAGGGTACGCTTTTCCTTCAGCTACTCCTACACATGTAGCCGACAAAAAGAAGTATGAAACAAATAAGAAAGCAGTCAGTACTCTATTAGGATGTATATCTCAATCAGAATTCATGAAGGTAATGCACTATAAATCCGCAAAAGAGATATGGGACAAAATTGTCACGAGCTATGAAGGAGATCAACAGGTAAAGTGTGCTAAACTTCAAACTCTCAGAATTCAGTATGAGACTCTCAAAATGTATAATGATGAAAGTGTGGCTAACTATTTTCTTCGGGTAGATGAGGTTGTTAATTGTATGAAAAATTTGGGTGAAGAAATAAAAGAGGCTATTGTGGTTGAAAAGGTTCTAAGATCATTGTCCCCCAAGTTTGAATCTAAAGTATCTGCAATAGAAGAAAAGGAAAATCTACGAATTCTTACTATGTCTCAGCTACATGGAATTCTAACTGCTTATGAAATGAGAAAGGGAGGTCCATCAAACAGAAGAGAAGCTGCTTTCAAGGCATCAGGTAAAGGATATTATTATGAAGCAAGCCACGTCCCAAAAGAAGAGGAAGAAGAATCAAATTTTGTCAGAAATCTTCAAAGGGGTTCTGGAAGGTTCAGAGGTAAGTTACCTTTTAAATGCTTTGCTTGTGGAAGAGTAGGTCATTATGCTGCAAAATGTCCTTATAAGGATAAAGTAAAGGAACCTGCCAGATGGAACAAGAAACATAACGCAAATAAGAAAAGCTACTACACTCATGAAGATAGTGATGGTATATCAAATAGTGATGAAGATGAACAAGGTAATGAATATAAGTTGTTAATGGAATTTGAAGATGATGATTATATGGATGCTATAGATGTGGATAACCTTTATGATGAAATTACTAGACTCAAGAGATGTATAGAAGAAAAGAACATGATCATTGATAGTCTACAATTTCAAATTGATGAAAAGGAAAAACACCTTGAAAAATTAGAAGGTGAAATTGTTGATCTTAGAAAAGAGATTGAGAAAACAAAAGCTATTAATCTCAAGTTTGTCAAAGGATCTGAAACTTTCGATGAGATTATCAATGTGCAGCGGTCTCCACTAAACAAGACAGGTCTGGGCTATAATGGAGAAACTTCTCAAGCATCCACCTCAAAAAGTTATCTTGATGCAGCAAGAAGAAATGAGCAAAAGCACAATGAAGATCATCAGGTAAAGCAGGGACAAATTACAAACAGAAACTATCACGGGCAATCCACCTTAAGGGTGAAAAAAAGCTACAACCAGCCACAGGTAAAATCTTCTCAATTTGGTTCAAGAATAGATGAAAATAGAAATTACAATCAATTGGCTGGTAGATTCGATAACCGTATAAGTTTCTTCAATGGACAATGCTTTTCTTGCCATAACTTTGGTCACAAAGCAGCTCAATGTGTTTCATATAAAACAATCATGACTAGGGAAGCTCAAAAACAAAGAAGTATGACCGGGATTACAAAAAGGACCTATAACAACTTTTCGGTTCTTGAAAATGAATTTGAATGTTCTATTTGCAATAACTTTGGTCATGAAGACTCTGAATGCAGGAGCAGGTTTCAGCAGAAAAAGGAACAAGCCTCAAGCACCAAAACATGGAGAATAAAGGAACCACAAACAGAAATATGTGGGATAGCATTTTATGCAGAGGGACAGAAAAATCTATGGTACATTGACAGTGGATGTTCGAAGCATATGACAGGTGATAAAGAAAAACTTGAGTCATATTCTGCTCTAGAAAAAGGAAAGAAAGTCTCTTTTGGAAATGATACTCCTGCAACTATAAAAGGAAAAGGCATTGCTCAGTTAAAAGAAAAGGTAAAGGATGGAAATGTTTTGTATGTTGATGGATTGAAGCATAATCTTCTAAGTGTCAGCCAGATGTGTGATCAAAGAACTGAGGTTATATTCAGATCAAATGGATGTCTTGTTCGTGATCTTGATATAGGTAAAACAATGATCAAAGGCAAAAGAACTCCAAATAATCTGTACATATTTGAAGAAGGACAACAACAATGTTATCTGAGCAAGGATGACGAGCACTGGTTATGGCATCAGAGGTTGGGACATCTAATCTTTTCACAAATAAGGAAAGCATGCAAATATCAGGTAGTTCGCGATCTTCCAGATATCAAAATTCCTGACAACACCATATGCAAATCATGTCAGTTTGGAAAACAAACCGGAACTAACTTTCCAGAGAAAGAAGGTTCAGCTAGCATGCCTCTTGAGCTAGTACATACAGATACATGCGGTCCTTTCAGGAAAAGAACACATCGATGAGAAGAATACTTGATATTATTCATTGACGATTTCTCCAGGTTTGTCTGGTTAGGACTTATGAAGCACAAAGATGAAGCATTCGAAAAATTCAAATCCTTCAAAGCCTTGGTTGAAAATGAATCAGGTCACAAAATTAAGTGTCTCAGATCCGACAGAGGTGGGGAATTTACTTCAAATGAATTCTTCGATTTCTGTGAAGAACATGGGATAAGAAGAGAATTCTCTACAGCAAGAACCCCTCAGCAAAATGGAGTTGTGGAAAGAATGAACATAACAGTCCAACAAATGGCTCGTGCTATGCTTGATGAGTCAGGAACTCCCGCAACTTTTTGGGGTGAAGCTGCACATGCTGTGGTTGTTATTCTCAACAAAACAAATGTCCGGGTGAACAACACTCAAACTCCTCATGAGCTCTGGAGTGGTAGGACTCCTTCGGTAAAGCACTTCAAAATCTTTGGGAGCAAATGCTATATCAAGAATACTGATGAGCAGCTTGGCAAACTTGAACCTAGAGCAGATGAAGGCATTCTTCTTGGTTACTCTCCACATAGAAAAGCATACAAATGCTACAATAAAAGACTGTGCAGAATTGTTGACAACATTGATGTAGTGGTTGATGAGAAGGGATACATTCCTAGGCAAGTACATCATGAAGACATCGAAGAAGATGAAGGCTACCCCCAACGACAGAATGATGAAGAAGAAGAACCTCAAGAAGAACCAGAGGAGCAAACAAGAATAGAAGAAAAGACTCCATCCAGATATGTTCAGAAGAATCATCCAGAATCTCAGATTATGGGGCAGAAAGAAGCAGGTGTACAAACAAGAAGAACAGTTGCAGAATCTTCAAGCTATTTGGCATTACTCTCCTCTAGTGAACCACAAAATGTGAAAGAGGCATGCAAAGATGAATGTTGGGTGAAAGCAATGGATGAAGAACTTGAGCAGATCGAAAAGAACTACACTTGGGAGCTGGTTCCTAGACCAAAGGATAAGAATGTTATCGGAACAAAATGGATCTTCAAAAATAAATTGAATGAAAATGGAGAAGTAATTAGAAACAAAGCCAGACTTGTTTGTAAAGGGTATGCGCAGCAAGAAGGAATAGACTTTGAAGAAACCTTTGCTCCTGTTGCAAGACTTGAGGCCATCTGAATGTTCCTTTATCTCTCAAGTTTTCAAAACTTCAAAGTATTTCAAATGGACGTGAAATCAGCCTTTCTGAATGGAGACTTGGAAGAAGAAGTATACATTGAACAGCCAGATGGGTTCATTCTTGGAAATGATCCAAATCTTGTATGCAGATTGAAAAAGGCTCTCTATGGTCTCAAACAAGCTCCAAGGGCTTGGTACTACCGTTTGGACAAATATCTTCATCAACAAGGTTTTTCAAAAGGATCAGCAGATAACAATCTTTATATAAAAATTGAAAATGACAAATTGCTAATACTTGTTGTGTATGTAGATGACATTATTTTTGGGAGCAATGAAGAAGCTATGAGTCAAAGCTTTGCCTTGGTCATGTAGAAAGAATTTGAAATGTCCTTGCTAGGAGAACTGACATATTTCCTTGGTTTGAAAATCCAACAAAAAGAAGGAGGAATCTTTTTATCTCAAACAGATTTTGAAGAAATATGGTATGGAAGATGCAAAACAAGTATGTACACCCATGGTCACAGGATGTAGCCTCAGTTCAAATGATGAATCTGCAGCAGTACATCAACCAACCTATAGATCTATGATTGGAAGTTTACTTTATTTGACAGGTACCCGACCGGACATCATGCATGCAGTTGGAATAGTTGGAAGATTTCAGGCAAATCCGAAGGAGACTCATCTTCAGGCAGTGAAGAGAATTTTCAAATATCTTCAAGGGACTCAAAATTATGGCTTATGGTATCCTAGAGATACAGATCTTACACTTCATGCTTATACAAATGCAGATTGGGCCGGAAGCGTGGATGACAGGAAAAGCACAAGTGGTGGTGCGCTCTTTATGGGTTCCAGACTGGTATCTTGGTTCAACAAGAAACAGAGTTCAATTTCCTTGTCTACAGCTGAAGCGGAATATGTTGCTGCTGCATCTTGTTGCACCCAACTCCTTTGGATGATGTAGACTTTGCAGGATTTTCAAATCACTTGTACACCACCAATCCCCATCTTATGTGATAACACAAGTGCAATCATCATCTCAAAGAATCTTGTTATGCATTCAAAAACCAAGCACATACCAATCAAGTACCATTTTCTCCGGGAACAAGTGCTTGAACATAAGGTCAAGTTGGAGTATGTTCCTTCTAAGGAACAAGTTGCTTATATTCTCACCAAACCATTGCCCAGGGACAGTTTTGAATACCTCAGGCAAAAGCTGGGGGTTGTTGATGCATCATCTTATTGCTGAACCTCTTCTGATTGATGGTACAGGTTCAGGGGGAGCATATAATGCATTGTTGGCATTATGGAGGATGTGCAAAAGGAGATCTTGGAAGTAGCTGCAATATGTCTCTATCTCTTTCATGGTGGATTATGGTTCTTCGTCACAGATCTGGTTCATATTCAGGGGGAGCATGTTCTTAGGGGGTGCATAACCCTTTTCCCTTGATGTCAAAGGGGGAGAATGAAGCTGAAGTTTTGAGGTTGCCATCAAGTCCAAAGGGGGAGATTGTTGGGATTATAGCTAAAGTGTTGTCCTTGATGGCAACCCATTCAGGTGATAGATCACAGTACTTCAAGTCAGCAGCAGAGATTGATGATCAACTATCAAATATTGAAGAAAATAAGGGGTACGCAGGTACACCTTACATAAGGTGTGTACACGCAGGTCGATGTTACATAAAGTGCGTACATGCCCATAGTTATCCCGTTCAGGAGGTGTGTACCCCTAGTGCACACATTTCAAGGTAGAGAAAAGCACACGTGGGGTTTCTTATGTTTAACCTTTGGTATTTAGCCGACGGTTTTGTGTTATTATGGTGTCATACCGTGGTATTGATCCATGATTTAAGGAAGAGCTTTCCTATATAAAGAAAAGGAGATCATTTGGCTTGAGCATGTTTTGTGTTGAATATCTTATGAGGGCTAGATCTGAAATATTATGATCTCTTGGGAGTAATGTCTAGATCTAAATAAGGCGAATCTACTGATGGATTGAGATCTCTTCGGCGCATGTTCAGATCTGTAGATCTGACTGTCTGGGTTATTTCTGAAGTCTTGAAATCATTTCTGCCCGAAGGTACACAGGTACAGTGAAAGAAAAGTGCGTACATACGTAGGAACGAAGCGTTTCAGGTGCACCGGTACACAGGCACAGAAGGGTTGCAGGTGCGGAGGTCCGCAGGCAGTTCAATGGATACAGTGCGTATGTAAGCAGGCGAGCAGTTGAGCAGGGTGCGTATGTAAGAAGGCGAACAGTTGAGCAGGGTGCGTACATAAGCAGGCAAGCAGTTGAGCAGGGTGCTTACTGTAAGCAGGCAGTACATGGGTGAAGCTGCTTACTTCTCTTAAAATCTCTGTTTATCATTGCTGTGTTCTGGGTTTGGTTCTATTATTGTTGATCTGGTTACTACAATTGACTGGGTGATTCTCTTATACTTGATGATCATTTGATGCTTATGGATCCAGTTTGAAAATTTATGAAAAATGGTCCTTGTAAGAAAAGAAGTAGGGGGTTGTAGCTCCCTTCCAGGAGAGACTGGAAAATGAGAGAGAGTTGTAGCTCTCTGTAGGTTGCAGCCTGCGTACTGGTAAAGGACTGCACCAGTACAAAACCATTTTAAAAGGAGTTTCTAATTTGAAAGAAGATAGAGACATATTGCAGCAGGTGGTTTTCACCCACATTGGGTTTCCACCTTACATCTTGTGTTCCATGGTGTGACTATTTATTTTCTTTGTTCATGCTCATTATTTTATGGTACTGACATGCAAAACTAATTCAAAGAACAAATAAGGAAGATTTATTAAAAGAATTAGATAATACTGATTCACCCCCCCTCTTAGTATTATTTCCAACACTTATTTGTGTGGAAACCATGCTCAAAATCACTGAGTTATATAGGAAAAAACATAGTTTTAATTGATTATTTTCCCAACTTGGTTCTAACTTTAATTTTCCATCATTCACTATTGATCTGGCGGGACTCGGATGGAATGGATATATGATGTGGAAGCGGGAGGTGATGTCGAGGCACATTGTTGGTGGAAAGGAAGTGGGATCTACTAGTGTAAGGTGGTGAGTAATTGTTGTCGCGGGAGTTATGGCCAATGTCAGATGACGTTTCAGAGGGAGGGGGGTGTGATGAGTGAAAAGGCAAGGGGCGGGGTGTGAAATTTTATGGGGATGACACGCAGTGGGCCTTTCGCACACCTCCCATGGATAAAGTTGTATGGAGCTCAGGGGGGTTCGAAAACACTTCCCCATCATTGATCCGACCGAGGGAGATCTCAACCATTGATTCTTGTGCAATTGATAATCACATGCTAATAAATTAATTTTTGTCTTTTTCAAATTTATAATAAAACCCAAACTTTAGTGCCAAGCGCCTTATTACAAATTTTTAATCATATTTAAATGACAATATTAATTACTATAAGAAGGATTATTATTCTAAAACATATCTAATTAACCCTAAGGGCGCATTTTTTCTTTCAAGCCCCTTCTTTATTTTTTCTATTTTCTCTTTGAAATAATTTGCAGAATACAACATTATTTACAGTATCATCATATACACCAATTAAATCTACAATTAAGTCATCCTTTAAAATATAGGATTCTAATAGTTTCTCCAATGGGGATGGAAATCCCAGTGAAGTGCCAAATAACATCGTAGAGTAGTAGCCTCATCTGTCGGGTTGAACCCAAGCCCGCAACATGCTGTACAATGACACTACTGCAACTAAAAACCAATTTATTATATGTTCTAATCCTCAAACTAGACCAAACCCATTCTTCAAACTGAAATCAGAACTGTATACTGAGAAAACTGAAAAACTCTATTGCAAACTGAAACTTAAAATTATGCAAAGATTCTTAGAGGACAGAGGTTATTGGAAAACACCTACTCACTCTAATATACTAAAATCACTGCAGTATTGAATAACACAAAATTCCTAGAGAAGCAAATCAAGTAACTACTCAGTTGGCATAGCTACATGATTGTGGTTCAACAAGATCAAAATTGGAAAATGTAGTAACAATGGCAACTGATGATGGATCTCATTCTCATAGTGACAACATGACCGTAAACAAAAACTGAAAAAAACCTTCATGTAGTTTTCTACAGGATCAATAAAGACATAATCTATTAGTTGATCCTCTAGGTATTCAATGACACGTTTAAAATTATTGAGTTTTCTATATGTATCCTCAAAGTTAAAGCATGATTTTAACTGTATAGCTTCAATCTTGTGTTCAAAACATAACATTTATCAATCTGGAAATCCAACGGAAATACAATATCCTCTCGTTTTGGTGAACGAATATTTTCAAAGAACTATCTCGGATCTTGGAGATTGTAGGATTGAATTTGAGTATTTAAGAGTACAATATCCTTCTCAAGTCTTTGAGAAAATAACTCAAGAAAAAAAACTTTAACTTTGGATGAAAATTTGCATGATTTCAAACAATAAAACATGGCTATTGAAAAAACCTCATCAACTTGATGATCTACAAAGTCATCTTAGAATTGTTTTAAAGCCTCAATAGAAATAGAAAATTTTACATATCACGATATTGTGACTAATGTGGCAACCAAATGTACAATTTAAGCTCTGGATTCTTCGATCAGTGTAGCCACCATGAAAGATTTGAGCTTTGGATTCTTGGACATGGAGTCACCAAGTGAATGTTTCAACTTTCATATGTCCGACTACTATCCATCACCACCAATGAGATATGAAATTTGATAATATTTCTTGGGGAAGATGAAACGTTCATCCTAAGTATGGTCATGAGGATGTTATCACTTTGTAGTTTTTGAGGTTGTAGAGTAAATCACAGAGGAAACCTTAGAACCACTTTGGAAACTGGGAATCCATCCCTTCTAGTTTTAGAGAGGGAATTCTCTTTATGCTTTAGCTTTGTTTTACTGATGATATTAGGCTAGTTATCATGTTCAACTTTGGGTTTTTGTACTGTTGGATTTAGATAGTGAAATTATGCCATTGGGAAATGGAGTCACATGTTTAGGTTGATCAAACATAGAATTTAGAAGCTAAAATTAGAGGGTAGGGTAAGCAAGTTCACTGGATCCTTTAAAATCTATGGTGTGGAGGCAAAGAAATAGATTCGACAAATGAATTAAAAGTAGAGAAATTAGGAATTACGTTTGTAATTTTTAGTAGAAAACATAGAAATTATTCATAAGTCAGATACAGAGTGTACTTTTAAAAAATTAATGCTCGTACTCTTCTTAGAATAATTGATATTTCAAACATATATATGAGAAACAAAGAAAATGTTTAATAGGAAAATATGCACTCCACCAATGGTATTGACACAAGAATCCTGTAATCCTTGAGCGGTATTTTTGATATATGATCAAAGGTATCTTTGTGAGCTTCTTTACAACATAAGTCCTTTCTTCAAAACTAATCCCAACCACCATTAGTTCAATTGATGAAGTATTTATATAGATTCTTCACAAAATATCTTGATAGAAAGTATCAAGATTTATTATAAATATTTGAAAACTACGTTACAAAAATAGGACTAAAATATAGGACATACAAAACTAATGAATCTACTTGGCACTATCTTTGAGGATTTCTCGTGATAGGGAACAACAATTCGAATTTGATAGCAAGTCTTATTTGAATTGGTGGCATCCAATTCACTAACAACCCATGATATTTTTCCTCACGAAATTTGGAAAGATAGGTTCGAGTGATTTGTTTTAATATCTCAACCCATGAAAGTTGTACAAAAATAGATAGAAGTTTTTTTAAATGAGGATTTTACCAACAAAAACCTTTTTCACTATTTCAAAATTAATTTCCATCTGTTCGGAAACCACATTTGAAAAAAGTGACTTAAAACAAGAAATTTCTAGAAAATATGCCTTTAAATATTCATGTGAATCTCCTAAACCATAATAGCTATTACAAAACTGAGACAACATTTTTTATGGGTCCATTCCAGAGAAAAACATCTTTCCTTTTTAAGAAATTCATTCTTATTTCTTTGGAACCTTGTTCGAAATCACTATGTTGTATAGGAAAAAACATAGTTTTAACTCATTATTTTTCCATCTCGGTGTTGACTTTGATTTTCGAACATTTGCTATTGGCCTGGTAGGAGATGGATGGAATGGATATATGACATTGAAATGAGAGGTGAGGTGGATGCAAGGTATGATGCGGAGGCACATGGTTTGTCAGAAGGATGTGGGGTACGGTGGTCTGAGGTGGCGAATGATCATTGGCACGAGAGTAGGTGGTCAATGTTGGATGCCTTTTCGAAAGGAGGGAGGGATGGGTGAAAAGGAAATATGGCGGTTGTGAAATGTTGTGGGTGTGACACATAGTGGAACTTTTCGAATCCCCCCATGGATAAAGTGGGATTGATCTTAAGGGTGCCTGAAAACACTTCCCCGTCATTGATCTGGATGAGGGAGATCTCGACCGTTGATTCTTGTGAAGTTGATAATTCTTTTAAAGCTTCAATAGAAAGAGAAAATTTTACATATCATGATATTGTGACTAATGTGGCAGCCAACTATGCAATTTAAGCTCTGGATTTTTTAGTCAGTGAAGTCACCATGAAAGATTTTAGCTCTGGATTCTTGGACATGAAGTCCCAAGGTGAATGTTTCAACTTTCATATGTCTGACCACTATCCACCACCACCAATGAGATCTGAAATTTGATATGATTTCTTGGGGAAGATGAAATGTTCGTACCGAGTATGGTCGCGAGGATGTTATCACTCTGTAATTTTTGAGGTTGCAGATTAAATCACAGAGGAAACCTTAGAACCACTTTGGAAACTAGGAATCCATCCCTTCTAGTTTAGAGAGGGAATTTTCTTTATGCTTTAGCTTTGATTTACTGATGATATTAGGCTAGTTATCATGTTTAGGTTTGTGTTTTTGTATTTTTGGGTTGATATAGTGAAACTAGGCCATTAGGAAATAGAGTAACAGGTTTAAAATAATCAAACATAGAATTTAGAGGCTAAAATTTGAAGGCAGGGTAAGCAACTTCACTGGATCCTTTCAAATCTATGTTGTGGAGGTGAAGAAATAGATTCAACAATCCAATTAAAAGAAGAGAAATTAAGAATTATGTTTTTAATTTTCAGTAGAAAACATAGAAATTATTCATAAGTCAGATACAAAGTGTAATTTAAAAAAAAAAAATTGTTTGTAATTTTCTTAGAATAATTAGTATTTCAAACACATATATGAGAAAAAAAGAAAACATTTAACAGGAAAAGATGCACTCCACCAATGAAATTGACACAAGAATCATGTAATCCTTCAGCAGTATTTTTGATATATGATCAAAGTATCATTGTGAGCTTCTTTAGAACATAAGTCATTTCTTCAAAACTAATCCCAACCACTATTAGTTCAATTGATGAAGTATTTATACAGATTCTTCACAAAATATCTTGATAGAAAATATCAAGATTTATTATAAATATTTGAAAATTGTGTTACAATAATAGGACTAAAATATAGGACATTCAAAACTAATGAATCTACTTGCCACTATCGTTGAGGATTTCTGGTGATAAGGAACAACAATCTGAATTAATAGCAAGTCTTATTTGATTTGGTGACATCCAATTCACTCACAACCCATGATATTTTTCCTCACGAAATTTGGAAAAATAGGGTCGAGTGATCCCTTTTAATATCTCAACCCATGACAGTTGTACAAAAATAGATAGAAGTTTTTTTATAAGGATTTTACCAAAAAAAAATCTCTTTCAGTATTTCAAAATTAATTTCCATCTGTTCGGAAACCAATTTTGAAAAAAGTGACTTAAAACAAGAAATTTCTAGAAAATATGCCTTCAAATATTCATGTGAATCTCCTTAACCATAATAGCTATTACAAAACTGAGAAAACATTTTTTAATCGATCCATTCGGGAAAAAAACATCTTTCCTTTTCAAGAAATTCATTCATATTTCTTCGGAAACCATGTTTGAAATCACTATGTTGTATAGGATAAAACATAGTTTTAACTCATTATTTCTCCAAGACGGTGTTGACTTTGATTTGTGAACATTTGCTATTGATCTGGTAGGAGTTGGATGGAATGGATATATGACATGGAATCGAGAGGTGACGTGGATGCAAGGTATGATGTGGGGTTACGTGGTTGATCAAAAGGAAGTGGGGTACAGTGGTGTGAGGTGGCGAATGATCATTGGCACGAGAGTAGGTAGTCAACATCAGATGCGTTTTCGAAGGGAGGGGCACGATGGGTGAAAAGGAAAGATGGGCGTGTGAAATGTTGTAGGTGTGACATGTAGTGGGTGTTTTGGACTCCCCCCATGGATAAAGTGGGATTGATATTAGGGGGCTCGAAAACACTTCCCCATCATTGATCTGGACGAGGGAGATCCCGATCGTTGATTCTTGTGAAGTCGATAATCAGGTGGAGACAAATTAATTTTTTTCTTTTTTGACTTTATAATAAAACCCAAACTTCAGTGCCAAATGCCTTATTACAAATTCTTAATCATGTTTAGATGACATGATCAATTGTTAAAGTAGGATTACTATTCTAAAACATATCTAATTAACCCTAAGGGTGCATTTTTTCTTGCAAGACCCTTACTTATTTTTTATATTTTTTCTTGGAAATAATTTTTAGAATACAACATTATTTCAAATATAATCATTTATGCAAATTAAAACTGTAATCAAGTCATCCTATAAACTATATGACTCTAACAATGGCTCCAATTGGGATGAAATCCTCCTAGTGAGGTGCCAAACAACACCGTAGACTAGTAGCACGATCCACTGGGCTAAACCCAACCCTGCAACATGCTCTACAATGACAACACTTCAATTGAAAAACCAATTGATTATTTGTTCTAATCCTAAAACTAAACCAAATCCATTCTTCAAACTGACATCAGAGCTGTGTTTAGTCAATTTAGTGTTTCTAAATTGATGTCATTAATTGTCAACCCGGGGCTCGTAAGCTGATGAAGTGAAGGTGTACTATATGTACTTAAGCAACCTCTTAGAGCTTTTTGTCGTTTGGGGTGTTGTTTGTGGTTAATTTATCTTCCTAAGATGGAGTGATGTTTTTATAAACAGATGAGTGATAGTGTGTGTAAGGTGAATTCTAGATGAGTGAGGGTGTGTGATTAGTGGTTTCTAACTACTTGCTGAAAAGGAAAAGCTTGAAAGAAACAAATAACTTGAAATGAACTGAAAGCAAAGAACCACTTTCTAATGGCACTAGACACCATTCATGCTGCTGCAAATAAAAGGTAAGAAAATCACTTTAAAAACCAATGATAATGTTTATCTCTTCCTAACTCCCTGCTTCTAACACATAGTACTGTGTAAAACACGATTAGGAAGTAGCTAAAGATGAGTTTAAAAAGTGATCAAAAATGAGAAAAATCTACTTTAAAGACTAGTTATAATGTTCAGCTCTTTCTAACTCTCTGCTTCTAACACATAGTACTGTGTAAAGCACGATTAGAAAGTAGTTAAAGATTAGTCTAAAAAGTACTCAAAGTCAGCTGTAATTTATTAGTATTCTGATCTCTAAAAGATAAACAATTTGTGATAAAGAGACCATTCATATGTTAGCAAACAACTTTGAGAAATTAAACTAAAAGTCAGCTATGAAAATAAAGTAAAGGCAGCAACTTTGAATCTGTCAACTGAAAATACCATCAGATATAAAGCAAATACATAAACACAAAAACAATCCCGGGTTAAAAACCTGCAAAAGAACAATACTGATCAGCTTAAAATAAAGGCTGGAAATGAAATAACATGAAAGTGAATCAAGCTATACATGTTTCAAAGAAAAGGAAATGCTGAATGGAAAATAAGGAAATGCTGAACATAAAATACTATACAAGGGCGGTCATGAACATGGGCCCTCCATTCATACAACCCAAAGAAGACTCAAGGATTTGAAAACGTCAAAACAACACTGTCTTCTATTACACCATATGCAGAAAATTACAGTCAAGAGTGCTAGAACAGCACTATAAAAACAGAGTCTTGAAATGCAATAAAATTATAAAAAGTTCATAAAACACAGCAACTAAAAAGTAACATTAAGTGTATGCAAACACTAATTTTTATAGGCATCTAAACGATTGCCTAATGCGTAAAGCTAGAAACTGAAAATTAACTAATCTGTCATGCGTAATAAAGGTTCAGCAACACGTCATAAGCCTCGTGGATGAGCTGGAGGTTCTGGTCGTTATGGGAATTGAATCCAGGGTTAGATTATGTTTCCCACAACCTACGTAACATGGACAAATCACCAGTTGCATTGACGTGACCCAACAGCTTACGCAACACCATTTAGGCTGCCTTTGTTGACCGTGGCTTGACCCTCGTTGACCGTAGGTGTAGATGATGTGGCTGACCGAACCAACATCACAGGAACCTTGAGCACCTTTATCCCTACATGTCCATGTGGCTCGTTTTGCAAAATGACATGTGGAACCTTGAGATTAACAAAAAGGCTGCGGAATCATCAGATGGCTGCGGAATCGCTGAATGGTTGCGGAATTGCCAGACAGCTGTGGAATCTCTATAAATATGTCAAAATATAAACAAAACAGTCACACATTAGCAAAGTTCACTTAATCATGCTTAAAGACATCTGATGTAATGATCTGGGTATGTTTACAAGGAAAATGAGGCAAAAGAGAAAGATGAGTGAGGGAAAACTGTGGGTAATGATGGATAATCAAGTGCAAAGTAGAGGCTCTACATACCCCCACTACGAGGGTGTTGCATGTCCTCATGCAACGAGAACATTGTTCAATCCACCCGCTGAGATGCCTCTGCTAAGACTTCTAACCTTCTCTTCTTCCTCTGTGTGGCCACATTGACTCTTGGTCTTTTCATCAAACATATGAATTTTAGATTGATCAAAGCTCTGTTTAACTTCTTGCATCTCTTCTTGAGCTTTTTGTTTTCCTTTTGCCAAAGGCCCATATGAAGCATGGTGTTATCTTGGACCATCTTGTCCACATTTCTCTGTACCTTCATTTTTTCATTTTCCTATTTGATGTGGCGATTTAGTACCTCCAGCTCAAATACATCTTGCTTCAGTGGTTGAACTTGCTGCTCCAAAGGTTGAACAGTGCTTGGACCAGTAGCTGCTTGTTCTAACATCTCCAGGTAATTATAAACTTTCTGCTGATCTGGGTCAACCTCTGGTGACTTCTTTGGACTGGGCTCATACTGAAATTCGGATCCATGTTCATATTCAGGTTCATGCTCAAAAGGACTTTCCTCACGTGGAGGACTGGTCTCAACATACTCAGCGTGTGGAGGGATTTTCTCAAAGTCAGGTCTTGTAGCAACCTTTTCAGGTGTGCTCAAGTCAATGATGAGTGAATTCTTACCCTTTGTGGCCCCCACTTTGTCTTGTATCCTTCTGCTCCTTCTCACGGTGGTGATGTTCTGTTTTTCTTTTTGTGCTTTTTGCTTTTGTTTTTCCACCTTCTTGGAAAGGGCAGTTTCATGGAGTTGGGCCAACCTTTGTGCTAAGGGATGAGTATCTCCTTCACTAGAATTCTCAGGAGTAAGGTAAGTTTCTTGGGCTGTAGCTTTTCCTTTATCTTTCTTTTGTTTCTTCCTACTCTCTTTTCTCTTTTGAGCAACTTCTTGGGCAAGTTCTGAAAGGGTTTCTGTGATGATTCTTTGGGTTGTTTGATCAATGTCCACAGCAGGCCCAGGGTCAATTTCATGTTCAGAATGATGTACATCAGTTTCTTCTTCAATCTGTTCTTGGATAGTTTCCTCTTGGACAACAGTTTCAGGGGTAGCCTCTTCTCTTTTTCTTCTACTCTTTCTAGGCACAGAGGTTTCTCTTGCTTCTTCAAAATGGTTTCTCACAAGAAATCTCTCCCAGGTATCTCTTTTTGCTTTCAACTGTTCCTCAACTAGCATCTTAATAAGACCATGATGATACAGATGTGGTTCAATGTTTCTTGGGTTCCTTTGGACAATTGAACACATTTTTCTAAGACTTGAGAGTAGAAAATATGGAAGGTTAATATCATCTCCTGAGAAATGCATCATGAATTTGGCATGGTAAACATATAAAACTCCAAACCTTCCCTCACAAGTAAAGAATTTTTGCAATAATAAAAGTAAAGTTTTCCATTCTTCCTTGACATAAGTAATAGGAATCCCTTTTGTAAAAATGCTGGTATCCATACCTGGATTCTTTAAGATTTTCTTCCACTGTTGGTCTTGTACTGATCTGTTTTTAAACCATCTTTCTCCAGTTTGTGGGAGCGAAGTGGCTTGTGCTATACTGCTCTCAGTGACTGTAAACTTTAGGTCCCCTATCTCCACTTGATTGTCTTTGTCTCTAAAGGAACGTGCAAAGGCCTTCGTAACCTCTTTGTGGTAACCTCTGAATTTCTGGATGCATTGGAGCCAGTTTTATTTCTGCAAAGCCTCTTTAACTTGAGGATATCCCTCCAAAAATTTTGAACCCTCTGGTTCTGCTCTTAAGAGTTTACCCATTGGCTCTATGGCTCTGTTCTAAAACTTTTGGAAAAAAGGTTACATGGCTTAAATAGTGGCCTTAACACAGTAAATTTACGGCTCTAATGTAACAACCGTAACATACGTTCACCGATAATCAGAATTAGCAGAGAGGAAGAAGTAAAACAGAGTATGGCTAAGGTAGCAGCGTAGTGAGCACAGCAGAATAAGGGAATTGTGGAAATGAAACAACGTGAATGGAATGATACGAGCGTAGGAGGGTTATGAAATGATGGGTAGAAATGGTTAGGTCCTTAGGTTTCGGTCATAGGTTTACACTTGGCTGTGGGATTATGACTTAGAGAGACGTAGTACAATAGTCTACGTCACTTAGGTACGAAAACCTTAATGGAGGAGCAGCCGGAATTGAGTTTCAAAATCGTGATGAACATGACTGATAAGTGTGGGGGATACGTGTATTTTTGGTCGCATGATGGGAAAGACTGGTAATCATTACATTAAATGGCAAGAAACATAACCCGGAAACTTTGCAAAATGAGATAACCGTAAGTTTAGGATTTAGATCATACCTCATATCCGCGCTTGGATTGCCTTTGATTATTTGCCACTAACCCTTCATTGTTTTATTGCTGTTGCATGACTCTTTTCCACTTATTGTTGATGACTTTTGAACTGTAAATTTCTTTTCAAACAGACTGTGTTTTTTTTTTATGCAGGTGCAGAGAGCTGCGGAATCGCTGAATGGCTGCAGAATTGCCAGACAGTTGCGGAAACTGCAGTGATACCCTCCGGCTGCACAAAAAAACTTCAGTTATATAAAAAAAATAACTTTATTGATGGAATGAAATGTAATGAATGGATGGAAAGAAATGAGGTGGAGTGAGAGTGATTAAATGAATGAGATGGTGAATGAAGTGGATGAAATGGCGAAATGAGATGGAAGAGAGAGAGATATATATTATTTTTTTTGGAAAACATGAGGTGTCAGGTGACCCTGATTTTCACCTCATGTTTTCTGCATAAGACTGCCAATCAGAGATTGGTTTTCAGGATTATACATTTATTCTTTTTTTTTCTTTTTTCTTTTTCTTTTTTTTCTCTTTTTTTTTTTTCAAAAACCAAAGATTAGGCTGATGGAGGAGAAGAATCCTTCTCCACCAACCTGATTGCAGAATCTTCTTTAAACAACTTGATAAACTCTTCTTTTGAGAATGGCTTTTGGTAGATTTTCAAGCGATGGCCATTCACAATAAGAGGAGTATGAAATTCATCAATAGTTTTCACTCGAACTGCTCCATTGCTAAAGACTTCGTCAATCTCATATGGCCCAAGCCAATGAGTTTGAAACTTTCCTTTGAAGTCTTTGAACTTTGAATAAAAAAATAGAGCCCAATCTCCTTTCTGAAACTTTCTTTCTTTGATATGACGATCATGCCATTTAGATCTTTGGTGCTGAACTAGATCGGTCCTTAGAATTGCATCTTGCCGTATTTCATCTAGCTCATTTAGCTGGTCCATTCTATGTCTTTAGGCTTCTGAGAGGCTCATTCCCAATTGGACTGCCATCTTGAAGGTCTTGATTTGGAACTCAATGGGGAGCAAGACTTCCTTCCCATAAACAAGTGCATAGGGAGAATGTCCTGTTGTGTTCTTCCATGTAGTTCTATATGCCCATAAGGCTTCAGGGAGCCTTTCCGCCCAATCTCTTCTATGAAGATGAACAGTCTTGGTGATAATGCCTTCAAGAACTTTATTGGTAGATTCCACTAGGCCATTTGATTGTGGATGGTATGGAGTAGATGTTCTGTGCTTGATCTTATATTCCTCCATCAGCTTCTCCATCAATTTAGATGTAAACTGGCTGCCCTGATCTGTCACAATTTCCCTTGGGACACCAAAACGAGTGAAAATATCCTCAAAAATAAATTGAACAACTGAATTTTTAGTAGCAGAAGGCAATGCCTTGGCTTCTACCCACTTAGTAACATAATCAGTACAAACCAGTATATACTTCTTTTGCTTTGATGGAGGATTAATTGGTCCAACGAAATCTAGAGCCCATTTCTCAAAGGGTTCGATGCATACCTGAGGTTGTAGAGGCATTTCATTTGAAGGAGTTGGTTTCCCAACTCTTTGGCATTTGTCACACCTTCTAACATACTGCTTTGCATCTTTAAAGAGAGAAGGCCAATAATATCCTAGAGAAAGGATTTTATAGGCTGTCCTCTTGTCAGCAAAGTGCCTGCCGCATGGTTCATCATGACATGCCTTAAGGATGTCAGACATTTCATCTTCCCGAACACACCTTCTGATTATACAATCTAGCCCTGTTTTGAACAATTCGTTAGAAATCCAAGAAAAATGTGAACTCTCCTGAATGATTTTCCTTTTCTCATTAGGAAATAAGTGTAGAGGAAGCTTCCTTGTAACTAGATAATTAGCCATATCTGCATACCAAGGAGTCTTGGTAGTCACTGAAAACAAGTATTCATCTGGAAACTTATCTTCTACTGGAGAATCTTCATTAGTGTTTTGGATTCTAGACAAGAAATCAGCTACTGTGTTTTGTTTTCCAGGTCTATCTAACACAGTAATGTTGAATTCTTGTAAAAGTAAAAGCCATCTTGTAACTCTACCATTAGTGACAGGTTTGTTCATTAAATATCTTATGGCAGAGTGATCAGTATGGACAAAGGTTTCATAGCCGGTTATGTAGTGTCTAAACTTGTTGATTGCATGTACCATAGCTAAGAACTCTTTTTCTGTAACAGTATAATTTAACTCAGTGGGAGTCAAATTCTTACTTGTGTAATAAATGGCATAAGGGATCAAATCCTTTTTTCCCAAAACAGCTCCTAGAGCTGTATCTGAAGCATCAGTAGAAATATGGAAAGGGAGTTTCCAGTTTGGCCCCCTTAAGATGGGTGCTTCAGATATTGTAGTCTTTAAAGCTTCAAAGGCAGATTGACACTCAGGATCCCATTTGAACTCACAGTCCTTGGTAAGCAATTTGAAAAGAGGGGATGCTACCTTAGTGAAGTTTTCAATAAATCTTCTGTAATACCCAGTAAACCCAAGAAAACTTCTAACATCCTTCTGGCAATTTCGAATAGGTAACTTAGAGATGACTTCAACTTTGGATCTATCAAACTTAATCCCATCTCTTGAAATATGATGTCCTAAAACAATCCCTTCAGTAAACATCATAAAACACTTTTCATGACTTAAAGAAAGATTTGTTTCCTTACATCTTACCAGTACTTTTTCCAAATTTTCCAAAGCTTCTTCAAATGTATTACCATAAACTGTGAAATCGTCCATGTATACCTCTACACAATCATGAATCATATCTGAAAATATTCCTAGTACAGCCCTTTGAAATGTAGCGGGTGCATTGCACAATCCAAAAGGGAGTACTCCGTAGGCAAAAGTTCCCCAAGGACAAGTAAATGTGGTTTTGTCTTGATCTTCAGGTGCTACCTGAATTTGATTATACCCACTAAAACCATCCAAGAATGAGAAATACTTTTTACCTGCTAAAGTGTCTAGTACCTGATCAATAAAAGGTAGAGGGAAATGATCCTTTAAGGTTGCCTTGTTCAATTCTCGATAATCAATGCAAACTCTCCATTTACCATTCTTTTTGGGTACTATAACCAAGGGAGAAACCCATTGGCTATCTGAAATGGGGTAAATGAAGTTTACCTTGAGCAATTTCTGGAGTTCTTCTTTCACGATTTCCCTAAGGTTTGGATTCATCCTTCTTTGTGGTTTCCTAATAGGTCTGTTGTTTTCTTCAATATAGATGTGATGAATACGAGTCTTAGGATCGATTCCTTTCATGTCAGTGTATTCCCATGCAAAGGCAGTGGAATGTTTTTGCAACAGTTTGGTTAATTCTTCTTGTTGTGGTCTTTCCAAGTTTTTGTTAATGTTCAATGTTTTTCCTGGAAGGATTTCAACTGTAGAACTACCAAACTCTTCCATTGAGAAGAGAGACATCTGTCTAGAGGAGAGATATTCAATGTCTGCATCTAACTGAAACTGTGTAGAGTCATATTCTAAAGGTATTTCAAAATTTTCTAATGTATTTAGAATTTGACTATCCTCAATGATTTCAGAGATGGTTAGAACAGGTTGAATAGTATCCTCATCATCAACCCACTCATCTTCTCCTATTTCTGTTATTGCCTTTGCTGGAGGATACAAGTTGAATTTCTTGGTGGAATTACCATCTGATATATACATGTCCCCAGACCTACAACTTATGAAAGCATCAGCTATGGCCAGCCAAGGTCTTCCTAAAATAAGAGGATGTCCTCCTAGATTGTTCTTGGGAGTTAAAATCATAAAATCAACTGGATATTCCCAAGAGTCTAGGGAGACTGGAATATCTTCCAATACACCATCAGGTTTAATGATTGATCTATCTGCAAGTTGCAGTAAAGTAGGTGTAAAGAGAAGGTTAGGAAGCTTTAACTGATCCATGGTCTGTCTACTCATGATGTTGATGGCGGCTCCTAAGTCAATCAAAGTATTTGGGATTTCAACCCCATTAATATGAGTTTTGAAAATAGGGCTACCAGGATCCACATATTTTTGCATGGTAATCTTACCCATCATTATGTCTGCAATTTTTCCAACTAGATGTATCCTTTTAGTTTCTCTGGTTCTTTTTCCTGTTTTCTTCAAACTCAACTCCTTTATTGTCTTCGCTAGAATGGGAATTTCTTTAATGTCTTGTAACAAGGGGATCTTGATACATACATTCTTCAACTCATCTAGGAAACTATAGTCAGGCACCCATATCTGCTTTTCCACCCCTTTGTCAATTTGCAATCTTTCAGGAAAAGGAGGTGTAGCTAAAGGTGTAGGTTGCTCAACTATGGGAGTTGTAGAGGTTGATTCTTTTTCTTTTTCTTTTTGGATATTTTGGTTTTGAACTGATACTTCAGAACCTTTATTGACTTTGAGAGATTCTTCCTCAGAAATGCTTGGTTGTTGAACACTTGTAGAAGGTTGATCTAAGATTCTACCTGATCTGAGTTGTACTTCATTGAGAGGAACAACCATATAGGTAGGGAATGGTTGACCTTCCATCATGTAAGCATTTTGAGGGTTCCTATTATTTGGATTTGGTAATGGCTGAGAGGGAAGTTGATTTGATTTCTGCTGGGATTGAAGCAATAATTGAGAATTTTGATTTTGTGGAGGAGGTTGTTGTTGTTGAGGATATGGCAATGATAGTTGTTGACCTTGATTTGGAAGTTGTGGAGCCTGTTGATTCTGAAATGATGGAGGATATTGATAGACTTGAGCAAATCTCCCATAAGGATTTTGCATGCTTTTCATCCATGCTTGAAAATCATTTTGAGGTTGAGGCCAAGGTTGTTGCCAAGGATTCCAATTTGGTTGGGATTGAGAATTCATAGAGTTGTTAAACCCTTGATTCTGTTGTCCTTGCCAAGGTCTCCTTGCAATAAAACAAAGAGATTCAAGTGTATCTGGATCCTCTTGAAAGACTGCTTTGAGGCCAGGAATTGAAGGAAAATCCTTGGTCTCATGAGTTTCTGAGCAAATTACACATGTTTCTACAACGTGTGCATCTAAGGGACATTCCCTTAAAGCATGTTTCTTTCTACATTTCGGGCAAAGATAGCCAAAGCCTCAACTTCTGCTTTTTGTTTATTGTGAATCTTAAGGGTATCTAGTTGTTCACTAAGACTCCCTAAGATGTCAGTTTTAAATTCATCAAGCATACTGCCGATTTCAGCCATACTTACTGATCCTGTTGCAGATTTATTTGCTCTTAGGAGAGAAGGATATCTAGGTCCTTTTTGAGTTTTTGATTTTCCCCTTGAGAGATGGATACAGAGTTCTGCTATATCATTGAGTGAAAGTTGAGAAATATCCCCTTTCCCCATCATGTTTAAGATATCTATCCATTCATCCCTAATGGCTTTTAATAAGAGGGCTTTTAAGGTCTCTTCATCCAAGGTACTCATTTTTGCTTTTTTCAAGTTATATTGAAATCTTTCAAGTAAATCTTCTAAGCTCTCATCTTCTCTTTGTATCATTTTAAAAACCTCGTCCTTGTGATTAGTAGGCATACAATAGTCCAAATACCTATCCAAAAATGTTTGTTTCATTTCATCCCAAGTCCTAATGGATTGAGTGAGTAACCCCATGAACAATTTCAAGGCTTGATCCTTCAGTGTTGAAGGGAACAATTTGAGTTTCTGAGAGTCATCCAGGTAGTCATAAGTTCAACACACCACTTCAAACTCAAATAAGAATGTTTCAGGGTCCTCAGTCCTTAACCCATGGAAATTTGGGAGGACAAATGGTGATATGTTTTTCATAGGGGCTCGGGAATCCTCATTAACAATGGGAAACCCAAATGAATTATCCCCATCTCTATTTCCTCCTCCAAGGGGACCTCTACCTCCATTATTGTTATTGTTGTTTCCTCCTCCTCCTCTACCTCTACCTCTAGCTCTACCACCTCCTTCTTCCATTGCCATGATGGTTCTCCTAGGGATTTCAAAATCTTCTGGTTCCTCTACAAAAGGTGAATGAGAAGAGATTTCCCCTTCTTCTTCAGATGATTCCACTTATTCAATTACAATTGGTCTTTCTGTAGGAGAAAGAGAAGAGTCTCTTCCTTGTTCAAATTCAATAGAAGGTGTAGGAGAGTCAACTCTTGGCTCTTGAATTCCAGGAATTCTAGGACTAGGAGTGTCGGTTGGAGATAAGGGAGGTGTCTCTTGTCTATCCCTTGAAGCAGATGGACTTGTAAAAATTGAACTTCGAGCTCTAGCTAAAAACCTCCCTCTAGAATCTCTAGCTCTATGCATGTCATTTTTTATTATTTTCTTCAAGTCAAGTTAATAGTTTTTTTTCTGATCTTCCAGTTCACTCTAGGTGCAAGAAGAGAGCATACTCAAGAAACTACCAAATCAATAACTTTCTCTTTTCTGATCCTCCAGATCACCTTGAAGTGCAAGAGGAGAGCATACTTTGATAGGTTATCAACTTCTTTCCTTGAAATTTTTATGTTTTTTTTTTTTTTTAAGAATATGGCTACTTAATTTCACTTCCCCGGCAACGGCGCCAAAATGTTTAGTCAATTTAGTGTTTCTAAATTGATGTCATTAATTTTCAACCCGGGGCTCGTAAGCTGATGAAGTGAAGGTGTACTATATGTACTTAAGCAACCTCTTAGAGCTTTTTGTCGTTTGGGGTGTTGTTTGTGGTTAATTTATCTTCCTAAGATGGAGTGATGTTTTTATAAACAGATGAGTGATAGTGTGTGTAAGGTGAATTCTAGATGAGTGAGGGTGTGTGATTAGTGGTTTCTAACTACTTGTTGAAAGGGAAAAGCTTGAAAGAAATAAATAACTTGAAATGAACTGAAAGCAAAGAACCACTTTCTAATGGCACTAGACACCATTCATGCTGCTGCAAATAAAAGGTAAGAAAATCACTTTAAAAACCAATGATAATGTTTATCTCTTCCTAACTCCCTGCTTCTAACACATAGTACTGTGTAAAACACGATTAGGAAGTAGCTAAAGATGAGTTTAAAAAGTGATCAAAAATGAGAAAAATCTACTTTAAAGACTAGTTATAATGTTCAGCTCTTTCTAACTCTCTGCTTCTAATACATAGTACTGTGTAAAGCACGATTAGAAAGTAGTTAAAGATTAGTCTAAAAAGTACTCAAAGTCAGCTGTAATTTATTAGTATTGTGATCTCTAAAAGATAAACAATTTGTGATAAAGAGACCATTCATATGTTAGCATACAACTTTGAGAAATTAAACTAAAAATCAGCTATGAAAATAAAGTAAAGGCAACAACTTTGAATCTGACAACTGAAAATACCATCAGATATAAAGCAAATACATAAACACAAAAACAATCCTGGGTTAAAAACCTGCAAAAGAACAATACTGATCAGCTTAAAATAAAGGCTGGAAATGAAATAACATGAAAGTGAATCAAGCTGTACATGTTTCAAGAAAAGGAAATGTTGAATGGAAAATAAGGAAATGTTGAACATAAAATACTATACAAGGGCGGTCATGAACAGGGGCCCTCCATTCATACAACCCAAAGAAGACTCAAGGATTTGAAAACGTCAGAACAACACTGTCTTCTATTACTCCATATGCAGAAAATTACAGTCAAGAGTGCTAGAACAACACTATCAAAACAGAGCCTTGAAATGCACTAAAATTATAACAAGTTCATAAAACACAGCAACTAAAAAGTAACATTAAGCATATGAAAACGCTAGTTTTTATAGGCATCTAAACGATTGCCTAATGCGTAAAGCTAGAAACTGAAAATTAACTAATCTGTCATGCGTAATAAAGGTTCAGCAACACGTCATAAGCCTCGTGGATGAGCTGGAGGTTCTGGTCGTTATGGGAATTGAATCCAGGGTTAGATTATGTTTCCCACAACCTGCGTAACACAGACAAATCACCAGTTGCATTGACGTGACCCAACAGCTTACGCAACACCGTTTAGTCTGCCTTTGTTGACCGTGGCTTGACCCTCGTTGACCGAAGGCGTAGATGATGTGGCTGACCGAACCAACAACACAGGAACCTTGAGCACCTCTATCCCTACATGCCCATCTGGCTCGTTTTGCAAAATTACACGTGGAACCTTGAGATTAACAAAAAGGCTGCAGAATCATCAGATGGCTGCGGAATCGCTAAATGGCTGCGGAATTGCCAGGCAGCTGCGGAATCTCTGTAAATATGTCAAAATCTAAACAAAACAGTCACACATTAGCAAAGTTCACTTAATCATGCTTAAATACATCTAATGTAATGATCTGGGTATGTTTACAAGGAAAATGAGGCAAAAGAGAAAGATGAGTGAGGGAAAACTGTGGGTAATGATGGATAATCAAGTGCAAAGTAGAGGCTCTACAAGCTGTATACTGAGAAAAGTGAAAAACTTTGTTGCAAACTGAAATTGAAAATTCTGCAAAGATGCTCAGAGTATTGAGCTTAATGGAACACACCAACTCATTCTAATATCTAAAATGAATGCAATATCAAATAACGCAAAAATGGCAGCAAATCTAGTGAAGTAACTACTCACTTGACGTGGCTACCTAACTATGCTCCAACAAGCTCAAAATTGGATAATGTATTAATAATGGCAACTAATGATGGATATGGTTCTCAAAGTGAAAACATGGCTGAAAAATCACGTGGAAAAAACCCTTCATGTAGTCTGCTACATGATCAATAAAGACATAATCTATTAGTTGATCCTATAGATATTCAATGGTGAGTTTAAAATGAATGATTTTTCCAATCGTATCCTCAATGTTAAACCATGATTTTAACTATACAGTGTCAGTATTTTGTTAAAAAACATAACATTTATCAATCTGAAAATTTAAGTGCAATAAAATCTCCTCTCTTTTTTGCGAAGGAACATTTTTGAAGAAATTTCTTCGATCTTGGAAACTGTAGGACTCAACATGAGTATTAAAAGTTTAATATCCTTCTCAAGTCTTTCACCAAATGACTCAAGAAAAGAAAAGTTAATTTCAGACAAAAAATTTTGTTGGGTCCCTATTATACTAGTGATTACCCCATTACTATTGTAGTTGTACCTCTTATTAATATCGTTGTGCCCCTATTATACCCATATTGTTATTACTGTGCCCCATAGAATCCCTCTATTGTTATTTTTGTGGCTTTATATTATTATTGTTAGGTCGGCTGGGTTATATTGTGACTCCTTAGAATCCTATATATAGAAAGGAGGTTTTGTCATTTGAATCATCCAAGAATTGTTCATTTATGTAATGTAAATGAGGTTGCCCCCTCGAAGAGGCTGAATTCTAAGGCGTTGATCTATCTTTCCTATCTTTTTCTTGAGTTGGGTTCATAACATTTGGTATCATAGGTTTCGATTCTAGGGTTTCGCTTCTTGAAATAGGTCATCATGGCATTTTCGCTGTAACTTTTTTATGCGACATTTCAGAATCTTAAAAAGACACCCATTTGAGAAGACATCGTGCTGAATCTCAGGTCCGCATTTCAGAGCTTTTCGCGCTATATTTTCGGAGATATGATTTGAGGAAGTTGGTCCTTTTGCAAAATCCCAAATTACGTTAAAAACAGGTTACCTGGGGAAAATCGTCATAACTTTCTCTCTGAGCATTAGATTGAAATTTCGTAAGAAGGTACAGAAATAGGATAGACTGTAGCTTTTTGTATATATTTTTCAGAGCCAAAGGTCAAAATAGGGACACGTGGCACGTCATACAAGTTCGCTCTATTGAATTAGTATATAATCAGGTCGCGTTGGGAGATTTGGCATAAATATTCATTGGAGAATCCAATTGGGGTCAGACTAGTGGAATTGGAAAGAGAACAAAGAGGGCTACCACAAGTCGCAATTTTAGAACTCGATGATCCGAAATTGCCAAGATACATCAGAGCCAACATTTAGCTCCTACAAGGCGAAAAAAGGTGTGTATATTTTTTAAATGTTTGCTTAAGCTTGGTTTGAAAAATTATTTTGAAGGAATTCAAAGGGCATAGCAAAGCATTATTATCGGTAATTGATTCCCCGAGGAAAGAAAATGGAAACACCTAGTAGGCGACCTGAAAGCTCTAGCATGACTCATGAAGAAGAGGAAGAAATGCAACATGATATATCAAAATTATGAGAGCAAGTGCAACAAGTGTCACTAGCACAAAAAGGAACAAAATCTAAGATGGATGGTTTAAAGAAAGGCATATAAGCTAAGATGGATTGTTTAAAGAAAGGTGTAGAAGCTAAGATGAATGACATGGAATCTAAGATGGATGATTTGAAGATATATTTGAAGACAGACATGGAAGAATTGAAGATAAATATGAATAAGTTGCTACAAGAAAGGGTCACTAATGGTGAAAGGGTAGTAAAGGAAATTCATGATGAGCAAAAAAGAAAGGTTAATCATGATTCCATAGACTCTAATGTTGTATCAAAGACACACCCTATTCCAAAAATCGATATGAGGAAGTTTGATGGCAAGGATCCCGCAACATGGATATTACAGATGGAGCAATTTTTCAATCTCAATAATGTGAAAAACACACAAAAGGTACGTATTGCAACTTTATATTTGGAACCAAATGAGTTTGTATGGTATCAATGGCTTTGCTCTCGTAAAAATTTTATCACTTGGGCAATTTTTACGGAGGAATTGATAGCACATTATGCGGATACAAAAAGCAACAATTTTTTAAGCCAATTGATAAGCCTCAAACAAAAGGGTTCAATAATGGAGCACATTGAGGAGTTCAAAAAATTGAACATAAGGGAAAACGATATTCTAGGGGAGCATAGGATTGATCTGTTCATAGGGTCATTAAAGGATAATATCCAACATGATGTTCGCCTTTGGGAACCTGATTCATTAGAGAAGGCATTTAGGTTAGCAAGAAAAATGGAAAGCAAAATTATGGCAACCAGGAAGAATACCACTCACACCTATCAAGACGGAAGTGTTGTTGCCCGTAGTCTTCCACAACCGATAAGGTTGACACCACAACAATTGGAAGAAAAAAAAGCAAAAGGGCTTTGTTACAGTTGTGATAGAAAATACACTAAAGGTCATAAGTGTGCTATGAAGAAGTTATTCTACATAGATTGTGAAGAGGAAGAACAAAAGGAGCAAGAAAGGTCAAAAGAAAAGGATATACTCCAGGAACAAAGCCTAGATAAAGAAGAAATGAATCCGACCATATCTTGTAATGCATTGGCGGGAATTACCACTCCTCAAACCATCAAGATAGAAGGACAAATCAAGAAGAAAAAGGTAATAGTGTTGATTGATTCAGGAAGTACCCACATTTTTATTCATTGTAAGGTAGCAAGAGAATTGAATTGCTTCTTATATCGAGCACTAGAGTGTCAAGTGATAGTTGTAAATGGAGGAATAATAAATTTCTCGGGAAAGTGCCATAATATCAAGCTATCCATGGGAGAATATGTATTGACTAGCCCAATGCTTTCCATTCCAGTGGGAGGCGCTGATGTTGTACTAGGAGTCGAACGGCTACAATCCTTGGGTACAATAGCTTTTAATTTTCAAGAATTTTTCATGAAATTTTATATGGAAGGAAAGGAAGTTGAATTAAGGGGTATTGTAGGGAAACCGGGAAAGATAATCAGCTCTAATAGTATGACAAAGCTTCTAAAAAATGAACAAAGAGGATTAATTGCACAATTATGTTCGCTAGATGTGTCCACAGTGGAATCATCTACTTCTCCAGATCTCCAAAAAGTCTTGGACAATCATTCCAAGGTATTTGAGACTCCCAAAGGTCTCCCACCTATTTGTGATCATGATCATGCTATTCATCTGATTCCAAGAAGTGTTCCTCCAAACATCAGGCCTTACAGATATCTCTATGCCCAAAAGAGTCAAATTGAACGTATGGTTGTAGAAATGCTAGAGGCTGGTATAATTCAACCAAGTCAAAGTTCTTTCTCTGCTCCATCGTATTGGTGCACAAGAAGGATGGATCATGGCGCATGTGTCTGGATTATAGTGAGCTCAACAAGCTCACTATTAAAGATAATTTCCCATTCCTTTCATTGATGAATTACTGGATGAATTACATGGATCAATTTACTTCAGCAAGTTGGATCTTTGTTAAGGATATCATCAAATCAGAATGAAGACTGAAGACGTTCCGAAAACAGCATTTAAAACTCATGAGGGTCATTGTGAATTTTTGGTCATGCCTTTTGTCCTTACTAATGCACCTTCAACATTTCAAGGTTTGATGAATTCAATTTTCAAACCATTCCTTAGAAAATTTGTGTTAATATTTTTTGATTATATACTAATCTAAAACAAGTCTTGGAAGCATCATGTTGAACATGTTGAACATGTTGACAGGGTGCTACAACTATTGGAGGAGAAACAATTATATGCAAAAAGATACAAATGTTTCTTTGGAGTACAAGAGGTGGAATATCTGGGTCATATTGTATCTTATGAAGGAGTTAAGGTAGACCCTAGCAAAATTAAAGCCATTAAGGAACGGAAAATTCCCACATCCATAAAGCATCTGTGAGGATTTATCGGGTTAACAGGGTATTATTGCAAGTTTGTTAAGAATTATGGGAGAATAACAGCACCTCTAACAACATTATTGAAAAAAGATGCATTTTTATGGACTCAGAAGCAACAAAGGCATTCGAACATCTTAAAGAGGCAATGTGCCAAGCACCGATCTTAGCTACACCAGACTTCACAAAAACCTTTATTGTGGAATGTGATGCTTCAAGAAATCGAATTGGTGTTGTTGTAATGCAAGATGAAAGACCCATTGCTTTTGAAAGTCATCCAATCAAGGGAAATTTTTTACACAAAGCTATTTATGAGAACGAAATGTTGGCAATACTCCATACTCTTAAGAAATGGCGACCCTACCTAATGGGAAGACACTTCAAGGTTAAAACGGATCATGATAGCCTTAAATACTTTTTAAAACAAAGATTATCCTCTGAAGAGCAACAAATGTGGGTCACAAAGATATTGGGTTATGACTTTGAAATTATCTACAAAAAAGGGAAGAAAAATGTGGTGGCAGATGCACTCTCAAGAAAGGATGACGATGTGGAAGCATTGTTGTGCGCCATTTCTATTATCCAACCAGATTGGATAAACGAAGCAAGGGAGGAATGGAAGAATGACGAAGAAGTGTGGGCACTTATTCGAAAGTTACAACAAGATTCCAGTATGTCTGATACATTTAGCTGGAAAAATGATTCATTATGGTACAAAGATCGCTTATACCTCTGTAAGAATTCCCAGCTAAAACAAAAGATTCTTATGGAATTGCACACTTCTCCCTTTGGAGGGCACTTAGGATCAAGGAAAATTTTAAAGATGGAAAATTTTCTTGAAGTTTAAAAACATTGGCGAATCTCACTAATCCCTAATATGCAAACTATAAAATGTGTATTGATATATTTGTAAAATTATTCAAATCTATAATGATTTTATATATAGTCTCTATATAATGTTGGCGATTTTTGAGGTAAAATAATTTTATATTCTAAAATTTGGGCGAATCGTCTTTTATAAAAATTGGTAATTGGCGAATCTTTTTTTGGAAAAATCAAGGAAAATTAGCCCACTGGGCGAACATTAGCCCCTAAAATTTTCCATGCTTAGGATTTTTAAAAACTTACCACAAGGTTAAGAATGAATTTTTTTGGGATGGCCTTAAATCAGATATTCAAAATTTTGTGGCGGAATGTTTGGTTTACCAACAAAATAAAGTTGAAACAATTAAGACACCGGGTCTATTACAACCTTTATCCATTCCAAGCCAACGTTGGGAGGAGGTTTCAATGGATTTTATCGCAGGTTTACTCAAGTTTGAGGGAAAGAGTGTCATCATGGTGGTAGTTGACACACTTACCAAGTATCCATACTTTTGTGCATTATCACATCCATTTAAAGCCAGTACACTTTCTACTACATTTATGAAAACAATTCAAAAGTTACATGGAAAGCCAAAGATTATTGTAAGTGACAAAGATCCCATTTTCACTGGAAATTTTTGGACATAATTATTTTCTTGTCTTGGTACTCAGTTAGCTCATAGCTCATCTTATCATCCTCATTCTGATTGGATAACTGAGATAGTAAACAAATGTTTGGAAGGATATCTTCGTTGCTTTGTATCTGATAAACATACACAATGGGTCAAATGGTTACCTTTGGCTGAATGGTGGTATAACACTTCCTTCCATACAACAACAAAAATGACCCCATTTATGGCACTTTATGGGTATCAGCCACCATCCATCACATCATATTTAAGAGAAAATTATAAGGTTCCAGCAGTGGAACATCACATCAAACATCAACAACAAGTCCTCCAACTCTTAAAGGATAACCTTGTGTTAGAACATAATAGAATGAAACAATAGGCAGATCAACATCGTAGTGAAAGAAGTTTTGATGTAGGTGATTGGGTATTCCTATGGCTACAACCATATAAGCAAATGTCCCTCAAGCAATCTAAGAAGGATAATAAATTATCACCAAAGTATTATGGTCCATACAAGGTGTTGCAAAAGATTGGTACTATGGGATACAAATTGGAGCTTCCTGCAGCTTCTCGATTGCACCCAGTTTTCCATGTTTCATGTCTAAAGAAGGTTATATGCAACAAGCTCCCAGTTCAAACAATATTGCTAGAACTTGACGAGGAAGGAAAAAATATATTAGAACAGGAAGCAGTCACAGAAACAAGAACTCGACAGCTACGAAATCGATCAATTTCGGAGTGTCTTATCAAGTGGAAGAACTTATCTGCTGAAGATTCCACATGGGAGGATGAGAATTTTATACAGAAGCATCTAGAACTTCTCAAGCATTGAGGACAACACTTTCTTGAAGGAGAGGGGCATGTTGGGTCCCTATAATACTAGTGATTACCCCATTGCTATTGTAGTTGTACCCCTTATTAATATTGTTGTACTCCTATTATCCCCATATTGTTATTACTGTGCCCCATAGAATCCCTCTATTGTTAATTTTGTGGCTTTATATTATTATTGTTAGCTCGGTTGGGTGATATTATGAATCCTTAGACTCCTATATATAGAAAGGAGGTTTTTTCATTTGAATCATCCAAGAATTGTTCAATTATGTAATGTAAAGGAGGTTGCCCCCTCGAAGAGGCTGAATTCTAAGGCGTTGATCTATCTTTTCTATCTTTTTCTTGAGCTAGGTTCATAAAAAAATTGCATGATTTCAAAAAATAAAACGTGACTGTTCAAAAAACTTCATCAACTTGATGATCTACAAAGTCATCCCATAATTCTTTTAAAGCTTCAATAGAAGGAGACAATTTTACATATCATGATATTGTGACTAATGTGGTAGCCGACTGTGCAATTTAAGCTCTGGGTTCTTCGGACAGTGGAGTCACCATGAAATATTTGAGCTCTGTATTTTTGGACATGGAGACACCATGTGAATGTTTCAACATTCTTATGCCCGACTACTGTCCATCACAACGGATGAGATCTGAAATTTGATAATATTTCTTGGGGAAGATGAAACATTCGTCCTGAGTATGGTCACGAGGATGTTATCACTCCATAATTTTTGAGGTTGCAGAGTAAATCATGGAGGAAACCTTAGAACTAGTTTAGGAACTGGGAATCCATCCCTTATACTTTTAGAGATGGAATTCTCTTTATGTTTTATCTTTGTTTTATCGATGATCTTAGGCTAGTCATCATGTTCAGGTTTGGGTTCTTGTATTGTTGGGTTGAGATAGTGAAATTAGAACATTGGGAAATGAAGTCACAGGTTTAGGTTCAACAAACATAGGGTTTAGAGGCTAAAATTAGAGGGCAGGGTAAGAAAGTTCATTGGATGCTTTAAAATCTATGGTGTGGAGGCGAAGAAATAGATTCAACAATCCAATTAGAAGCAGAGCAATTAAGAATTATGTTTTTAATTTTCAGTAGAAAACATAGAAATTATTCATAAGTCAGATACAGAGTGTACTTTTAAACATATTTTGTTTGTACTCTTCTTACAATAATTGATATTTCAAACACATATATGGGAAACAAAGAAAACATTTAACAGGAAAATATGCAACCACCAATGAAATTGACAGAAGAATCCTGTAATCCTTGAGCGATATTTCTGATATACGATCAAATGTATCTTTGTGAGATTCTTTACAACATAAGTCATTTATTCAAAACTAATCCCAACCACCATTAGTTCAATTGATGAAGTATTTATATATATTCTTCACAAAATATCTTGATAGAAAATATCAAGATTTATTATAAATATTTGAAAACTATGTTACAAAAATAGGACTAAATATTAGGAACAAAAATTGGAATTTGACAACAAGTCATATTTGATTTGGTCACATCCAATTCACTAACAACCAATGATCTTTTTCCTCACGACATTTTGAAAAATAGGGTCGAGTGACCCCTTTCAATATCTCAACCCATGATAGTTGTACAAAAATAGATAGAGGTTTTTTTATGGGGATTTTAGCATAAAAAACCTCTTTCACTATTTGAAAATTATTTTCCATATTTTTAGAAACCATGTTTGGAAAAAGTGACTTAAAACAAGAAATTTCTAGAAAATATGCCTTCAAATATTCATGTGAATCTCCTAAACCATAATGCTATTACAAAACTGAGACACCATTTTTTAATGGGTCCATTAATTTTTAAGAAACTCGTTCTTATTTCTTTGGAAACCATGTTCGAAATCACTATGTTTTATAGGAAAAAACATAGTTTTAACTGATTATATCTCCCACTCAGTGTTGAGTTTGATTTGCGAACATTTTCTATTGATCTCGTAGGAGCGGGATGGAATGGATATATGACATGGGAACGAGAGGTGATGTGGATGCAAGGTATGATGTGGACGCACATGTTTGGTTGAAAGGAAGTGGGGTACGTTGGTGTGAGGTGGCAAATGATCATTGGCACAGGAGTAGGTGGTCAAGGTCGAATGCCTTTTCAAAGGGAGGGGCGCGATGGGTGAAAAGGAAAGATGGGGGTGTGAAATGTTGTGGGTGTGACACGTAGTGGGCCTTTCAGACTCCCCCCATGGTTAAAGTGATATTGATCTTAGGGGGGCCCGAAAACACTTCCCCATGATTGATCTGGACAAGGGAGATCTCGACTGTTGATTCTTGTGAAGTTGATAATCACGTGCAAACAAATTAATTTTTTTTCTTTTTCGACTTTATAATAAAACCTAAAATTTAGTGCCAATCACCTTATTAAAAATACTTAATCATGTTTAGATTACATGATTAATTATTATAAGTAGGATTACTATTCTAAAACATATCTAATTAACCATAAGGGTGCATTTTTCCTTGCAATACCCTTTTTTATTTTTTTTTTTTTTTCTTGGAAATAATTTTTAGAATGCAACATTATTTCAAATATCATAATTTACACAAATTGAAAATGTAATCAAGTCATCCTATAAACTATATGACTCTAACAGTGGCTCCAATGCGGATGACATCCTCCCAGTGAGGTGCCAAACAACACCGTAGACTAGTAGAATGATCCATTGGGCTAAACCCAACCCTGCAACATGCTCTGGAATGACAGAACTTCAGTTGAAAACCAATTGATTATGTGTTATAATCATGAAACTGAACCAAATCCATTCTTCAATCTGAAATCAGAACTGTATACAGAGAAAATTGAAAATCTTTGTTGCAAACTAAAACTGAATATTCTGCAAATATGCTTAGAGTATTGAGCTTACGGGAACACACCAAATGACTCTAATATCTAAAATGAATGCAATATAAAATAACACAAAATTCCATCGAATCTAGTCAAGAAACTACTCAGCTGGCATAGCTACTTGACTGTGCTACAACAAGCTCAAAATTGGATAATGTAGTAACATTGGCAACTGATGATGGATCTAGTTCTCAAAGTGAAAACATGGCTGAAAACTCAAGCTGGAAAAACCCTTCATGTAGTCTGTTACATGATCAGTAAAAACATAATCTATTAGTTTATCCTCTAGGTATTCAATGATGAGTTTAACATGATTGATTTTTCTAGTTGTATCTGTTGGCATTATGACACAGATTTGGCACTATGACACAGGTGTTGTCCTTGATGGAAACTCACTCAAATGACAGATCACAGTTCAAACTCACATAATGAAGAAAGAGAGGTATAAGAAGGTTCCCCATTGACCAAGTCGCATGTACAGGTGGGTTCACAGACCAAAAGGAGCGTATAACGTATACACGCACTTTCATGGAAGGAAAGGTGCATACATGTTGGAAAACTAAGTTTTGGTCATTGGTATTTGGTGCATGGTATTTTGATCCATGGTATTGGTTTAAGGTATTGGTTCTAAGTGGTTTTGGTCCATGGTATTGAGTAAGGCCTAACACTATAAAAGGAGTAGAAGATCAATAAGCAAAGGTACTCAAGCATTGAATATCGAATGAAGGGAAAGATCTAATTTACAGGTTATTGGGTTATGGTGCATAGCTAGATCTGAACAAGGATGAACCTTAGCGCTTGATTAAGGATAAGATGTAATGATGGGTCAAGATCTAAAGTCTTGAAGTGAAGTATCTTTTATGTGATTTGATCATTTATCTGAATAACTAGCGCATGTTGTAGTTTGTAAATGTGATGATCTGGGTATAACTGAAGTCTGGAATTGTTGTAAAGTTGAAATAATCATTTACTAATCTGTACATAGGTTCACTTTAGAAGAGGCACATATACACGATGGTTTTTCATATCAAAATAGTGTATACATCTTAAATTAGATTTTCAGATTTCTACGCATGTTCGTATTTAGAAAAGTGCATATGCATGCACGTTCGACACATAGAAGTATCGTATGCATCATAAAATATGCTTTAGCTACTTTTGTTTGTTATTGCAGTGTTCTGGGTTCTCAGTATTGTATTCCGGTTACAACATTCTCAAAGATCAGACTGAAGGTTTTTCGAAGTGATTGGTTGATACAGTTGAGGTTGGTGCAAAGTTGATTGGTTGAATGATGCTATTGATGGATCGAGTTTGAAAATTTATGAAACGTGGTCCCTGGAAGAAAAGATATGGTTGTAGCCTTTTGTAGGCCGGCACCTACGTACTAGTAAACATATCAGCTAGTATAAGAGCTAGGGGGTTGTAGCTCACTTCCAGGAGAAACTAGAGAATGAGAGAAGGTTGTAGCCTTCTGCAGGTAGATGTCTGTGTATTGGTATAAGATTACACCAATACAAATATTGTAGAAAGAAGTTTCTAATTTGAAAGAAGATAGAGACGATTGCACCAAGTGGTTTTCACCCACATTGGGTTTCCACCTTATATCCTGTGTTCATGTGTGTGATTGTCTATCCTGTTTTTACTACACCTGGTTACTATTTATATGGTTCTGATGCATTGGTTAAATATCAACATATGATGAATTAATTGAATCATAAGTTTGCATGATATAGGGTATATGCCTTAAACGTTATTTCATATACATGCGAGTTCCATTAGCTAAAGTAGCGTATATGAATATGACTATGGAAATAAAAAATTATTGACTTGCTAATACTGATTCACCCCCCCCCCCCCCCCCCCCAGTATTATTTCCAACAATGATATCAAATCAGGTCCTTCACAAGAAGCTTTATCGCTTGAAGGAAGATCCGTCATCATGAGTAACCATGAAAGAGAGGGATCCATTAGACCACCAATATTTGATAGGAGAAATTTTTTTTATTGGAAGGTAAGAACCACAGCCTATATTCAATCTCTTGGAACAGATGTCTGGGAAATCATAGAAGGAGGATATACATTTCCATCAGTAATTCCTACAGATATGGTACATAAAAAGCAATATGAAACCAATGCGAAGGTTGTCAATACATTATTGGGGAGTCTGTCACAATGAGAATTTGTCAAAGTTATGCAACTCAATTCTGCCAAAGACATATGGGACAATATCGTTCTAAGCTAAGAAGGAGATACTCACGTAAAATGTCCAAAACTGCAAACCCTCAGAATTCAATATGAAACTCTCAAAATGCACAATGATGAAGGTATAGTTAGTTAACTCTTACATATAGATGAGATTGTTAATTTCATGAAAAATTTGGGTGAAGAGATAAAATAAGTTACTTTAGTTGAAAAGGTTTTAAGATCTTTGTCTACTAAGTTTGAACCAAAAGTATCTGCCATAGAAGAAAAGTAGGATCTTCAGACTATTACTATGATACAGCTGCATGGAATCTTAACTGCTTTTGAAATGAGAAAAGGAGGTCCATCAGATATGAGAGAAGACGCATTTAAGGCTTCAGGAAGAGAAGAACTCAATGAATTAGGACATATTTCAGAAGGAGAGGAAGAAACAAACTTTGTCAAGAACCTTGAACGAGGTTCCAGAAGATTCAGGGGTAAACTACCTTTCAAATGCTTTTCTTGTGGAAGAGTTGGTCATTATGCTACCAAATGTCCTCATAAAGATAAGGTTGATAAAGGTAAGGAATCAGCTAAATGGAATAGAAAACAAAGTGTAAGTAAGAAGAGCTACTATATGCATGAAGATAGTGATGGTTTATCAATTAGTGATGAAGATGAAAATAGTAATGACTATAGACTTTTGATGGCTTTTGAAGATGATGATTTCTTGGATGCTTTAGATGAATATGACCTTTTTGAAGAAATATCTAAACTCAAAATATGTTTAGAACAAAATAATATGATTATAGATACTTTGACATTCTAACTTGCAGAAAGAGAAAAACACAATGAAAAACTAGAATGTGAAATTGTGGGTCTAAGAAAGGATATTGAGAAAGAAAAAGCTATCATATTAGATTTACTAAAATATTAGAACATTAAATGAAATTATCAAAGTGCAGCCTTCTCCTCTGATAAAGACAGGTCTTGGATATAGTGAAGAAGCATCTCAAGCACAGAAGCCATCAACCTCCACTAAAAGCTATCTTGATGTAGCAAAGAGCAGTGAATAGTTGGACAATCATCAACAAGACACAAAGCAGATCACCAGGTAAATCAGGCTCAATTCACTTCAAGGATGAATAGAAGCTACAACTAATCTCGTGTAAATCATACTCAATCTTCTTCAAGAATGAATATCAAGTAAAATCAATAGGTCAGTAGATTTGATAATCGTAGGAACTTCTTTATTGGCCAATGTTTTTCATGTCATAACTTTGGACACAAAGCTACTAAATGTGTTGCTTATAAGACCATCATGACTAGAGAAGCACAAAATCAAAGGAATGTGATAGGGATCATGAAACGGACCTACAATAACTTTTCTCTTCTTGAAAATGAAATAGAATGCTATATCTGCAACAACTTTGGTCATGAAGAATCTGAATGCAAGATTAAATTTCGGAAAACATATAAGAAGGAGAAAACTTCACTAAGTCCAAAAATATGGAGAAAGAAAGAACCACAAACAGAAAGATGTGGTATAGCCTTGTATGCACAAGGACAAGAAAATTAGTGGTACATAGAGAGTGGACGCTCAAAACACATGATAGGTGACAAAGAAAAACTTCAGCCATATAATGCCTTAGAAAAGGAAAAGAAGGTCTCATTTGGGAATGACACTCCTATTGTCATAAAAGGTAAATGTCCTGTTCTCCTAAAAGAAAAAGTTAAAGCTAAGAATTTTATGTATGTTAATGGTCTAAAGCATAACCTGTTGAGTGTTACTCAAATGTGTGATCAAGGAAATGAAGTAGTATTTAGATCAAATGGATGTGTTGATCATGAGCTTGATACAGGAGAAACCGTTATCAAAGATATAAGAACTCCAAACAACTTATACATACTCAAGAAAGGACATCAACAATGCTATCTAAGAAAAAATGATGAACACTAGCTATGGCACAAAATATTGGGGCATCTAAGCTTCTCTCAAATAAGAAAATCATGTATTTTCTATGTTGTTTCTGATCTTCCTGATATCAACATCCCAAAAAATACAATATGCAAATCATGTCAATTTTGTAAGCAAACCAGAGTGCACTTCCGTGAAAATGAAGGGTCAGATAGTAAGCCTCTTGAACTTGTTCATACTAATTTATGTGGACCATCAAGGAAAAATTCACCTCGTGGAGAGGAATACTTTATATTGTTCACTGGTAATTTTTCCTGAATGTGTTGGATAGGGCTTCTAAAGCATAACGATGAAGAATTTGAAAAATTCAAAGCCTTCAAAGCCTTGGTTGAAAATGATTCCGATCACAAAATCAAATGCCTCATATCTGATCGAGGAGGGGAATTTACCTCGGATGAATTCTTTGAATTTTGTGAAGAACATGGAAGAAAAAGGCATTTCTCCACTGCAAGGACTCCTCAGCCAAATGGAGTGGTAGAAAGGATGAACAGTACTATTCAACAAATGGCTCATGCTATACTAGATGAGTCTGGAACTCCTGCAACCTTTTGGGGTGAAGTTGCATTTGCTGCCGTCACTATTCTCAACCAAGCAAATGTTTGGGTAAATAGCCCTGAAAATCCACATGAACTTTGGTATGGTAAGACTCCTACTGTAAAATACTTCAAAGTTTTTGGAAGCAAATGTTACATCAAAAGGACTGATGAAAAACTTGGCAAGTTTGAACCCAAAGTAGATGAAGGCATTCTCCTTGGTTACTCTTCCTGAAGTAAAGGATATAAATGTTATAATACAAGACTTGGGAAAATTATCCAAAGTATTGATGTCATGGTTGATGAAGCATGCAAAAATTGAAAGCAAGTAAAAACCGAAGATTGTGAAGAAGATGAGGATTATCCTCCCACATCAAACCAAAGTAATTCTAAAGAAGAAACCAATGAAGCACCAGAAGAACAGATAACGACGGAAGAAAAGACTCCATCCAGGTATGTTCATAAAAATCATCCAGAGACTCAAATTTTGGACATAAAGAGGAAGGTGTGCAGATAAGAAGAACTATTACAGAAGCTTCAAGCTATTTAGCATTGCTTTCCTCCATCGAACCTCAAAATGTAAATGAAGCATGCAAAGATGAATGTTGGGTCAAGGCCATGAATGAAGAACTTGAGCAAATTGAAAGGAATAATACTTGGGAATTAGTTCCTAGACCTCAAGATAAGAATATCATAGGAACTAAATGGATATTCAAAAACAAGCTGAATGAAAATAGAGAAGTTATTAGAAACAAGGCTAGACTTGTTTGTAAAGGATATGCTCAACAAGAAGGTATAGATTTTCAAGAAAAATTTTCACCTATTGCTAGACTTGAAAGCCATAAAAATGTTCCTTTCTCTTTGTAGTTTTCAAAATTCAAAGTATACCAAATGGATGTAAAATCTGCCTTTCTTAATGGAGACATAGTAGAATAAGTCTATATTGAGCAACCAAATGGATTAATTCTTCGAGATGATGCAAAACTTGTATGTAGACTCAGAAAGGCTCTCTATGGTCTAAAACAAGTTCCAAGGAACCGGTAGCATTGTCTTGACAAATATCTCCATCAACAAGGTCTTTCAAGAGGATCAATTGATAGCAATCTATATACAAAGATTGACAATAATAAATTGCTAATACTTGTTATGTATGTTGATGATATCATTTTTGGTAGTAATGTGTTGGGTACCTATAATACTAGTGATTACACCATTAATATTGTAGTTATATCCCTTATTAATATTTTTGTGCCCCTGTTTCCCTCATATTGTTATTACTGTGCCCAATAGAATCCCTCTATTGTTATTTTTGTGGCTTTATATTATTATTGTTAGGTCAGCTGGATTATATTGTGACTCCTTAAACTCCTATATATAGAAAGGAGGTTTTTTCATTTGAAGCATCCAAGAATTGTACATTTATGTAATGTAAAGGAGGTTTACACCTCAAAGAGGCTGAATTATAAGGCGTTGATCTATCTTTTCTATCTTTTCTTGCGCTAGTTTCATAACATTTGGTATGAGAGCTTTGGATTCTAGGGTTTCGCTTCTCCAAACAAGTCATCGTGGAATTTTCACTATAACGTTTTTCTGCGATGTTTCAGAAGTTACAAAACAAACCCATTTGCGAATAGATCAAGTTGAACCTCGGGTCTAAATTTGAGATCTTTTCGCACTATATTTGCGGAGATATGATCTGAGGTAGTTGGTCTTTTCGAAAACTCCTAAATTACATTCCAAACAGGTGACCTGGGGAAAATCGTCACAACTTTCTCTCTGGGGATCAGATTGAAATTTCTTGAGAAGATATAGAAAGAGGACAAACTGTAGTTTCTTGTATGCATTTTTCAAATCCAAAAGTCAAAAGAGTGACTCGTGGCACGTCATACAAGTTCGCTCTACTGAACTAGTCTATAATCAAGTCACCGTGGGAGATTTCGCATAACTCTTGCTTGGAGAATCCAATTTGGGTCAGACTTGTGGCTTTGGAAAGAGGACACAAAAGGATACTGTAGGTCACAAATTCAGAACTAGATGGGAAGAAAGTACAGAGATACATCAGAGGAAATATCGAGCTCCTACAAAGTGAAAATAGTTGTGTAGATTTTCTTAAATTTTTGCTTAAGCTTGGTTTGAAAATTTATTTTGAAGGAATTCAAAGGGCATAATAGAGCATTATTATTAGTAACTGATTCCCCGAGGAAATAAAATGCAAACACCTAGTAAGGAACCTGAAATCTCTAGCATGACTCCTGAAGAAGAAGAAGAAATTCTATATGATATATCAAAATTACAAGAACAAGTGCAACAAGTGTCACTTGCACAAAAAGCAACAGAATTTAAGATGGAAGGTTTAAGGAAAGATGTAGAAGCTAAGATGGATGGTTTAAAGAAAGTTGTAAAAGCTAATATGGATTGTTTAAAGAAAGGCATAGACACTAAAATTGATGCCATGGATGATAAGATGGAAGAATTGAAGATAAATATGAATAATTTGCTACAAGAAATGGTCACTAAGGGTGAAAGGGTACTAAAGGAAACTCATGATGAGAACAAAAGAAATGTTAATCATGATTCCATAGACTCTGATGTTGGATCGAAGACTCACCATATTCCAAAAATCGATATGAGAAATTTTGATGGCAAGGATCCCGCCACATGGATATTACAGATGGAGCAATTCTTCGATCTCAATAATGTGAAAAACACACAAAAGGTACGTATGGCAACTTTATATTTGTAACCAAATCAGTTTGTATGGTATCAATGGCTTTGCTCTCGTAAACAATTTATCACTTGGGAAATTTTTATGGAACAATTGATAGAAAATTATGAGGATACAAAAAGCAACACTTTTTTTAGCCAATTGATAAGTCTCAAACAAAAGGGTTCAATAATGGAGCACATAGAGGAGTTCCAAAAATTGAACATAAGGGTAAAAGATAGTCCAGAGGAGCATAGGATTTATGTGTTCATAGGATCTTTAAAGGATAATATCCAACATGATGTTTGCCTTTGGGAACCTGATTCATTAGAGAAGGCATTTAAGTTAGCAAGAAAAATGGAAAGCAAAATTATGGCAACCAGGAAGCATACCACTCACAACTATAAAGACGGAAGTGTTGTTTCCCCTAGTCTTCCACAACATATAAGGTTGACACCACAAAAATTGGAAGAAAAAAGAGAAAAAGGGCTTTGTTACAGTTTTGATAGCAAATACACTAAAGGTCATAAGTGTGCTGAGAATAAATTATTCTACATAGATTGTGAAGAGGAAGAAGAAAAGGAGCAAGAAAGGTTAAAAGAAGAGGATATACTCCAGGAACAAAGCCCAGATGAAGAACAAATAAATTCGAGCATATCTTGTGATGCATTGGCAGGAATTACCACTCCTCAAACCATCAAGATAGAAGGACAAATCAAGAAGAAAAAGGTAATAGTTTTGAGTGATTCAGGAAGCACCCACAATTTTATTCATTGTAAGGTAGCAAAAGAATTGAATTGCTTCCTATATCTAGCACCAGAGTTTCAAGTGATGATTGCAAATGGAGGAACAATAAATTACTCTAGAAAGTGCCATAATATCAAGCTATCCATGGGCGAATATGTATTGACTAGCCCAATGCTTTCCATTCCAATGGGAGGTCCTGATGTTTTACTAGGAGTCCAATGGCTACAATCCTTGGGTACAATAGCTTTTAATTTTCAAGAACTTTTCATCAAATTTTCTATAGAAGGAAAGGAAGTTGAATTAAGTGGTATTACAGGGAAACCAGGAAAGATAATCAGCTCTAATGGTATGGAAAAGCTTCCAAAAAAAAAGTAAAGAGGTGTAATTGCACAATTATGTTCGTTAGATGTTTCCACATCAGAATCATCTATTTCTCCATATCTCCAAAAGGTCCTAGACAATCATTCCAAGGTATTTGAGACTCCCAAAGGTCTGCCACCTATGCATGATCATGATCATGCTATTCATCTGATTCCAGGAAGTGTTCCTCCAAACATCAGGCCGTACAGGTATCCCTATGTCCAAAAGAGTGAAATTGAACGTATGGTTGTAGAAATGCTAGAGGCTGGTGTAAGTCAACTGAGTCAAAGTTCTTTCTCTGGTCCAGTAGTATTGGTGCACAAGAAGGATGGATCATCGCGCATGTGTCTGGATTATCGGGAGCTCAACAAGCTCACTATTAAAGATAAGTTCCCCATTCCTGTCATTGATGAATTACTGGATGAATTGCATGGATCAATTTACTTCACCAAGTTGGATCTTTGTTCAGGATATCATCAAATCAGAATGAAGACTGAAGACACCCTGAAAACAGCATTTAGAACTCATGAGGGTCATTATGAATTTTTGGTCATGCCTTTTGGCCTTACCAATGCACCTTCAACATTTCAAGGTTTGATGAATTCAATTTTCAAACCATTCCTTATAAAATTTGTGTTAGTATTTTTTGATGATATACTAATCTACAGCAAGTCTTCGAAGGATCATGTTAAACATGTTGACATGGTGCTACAACTATTAGAGGAGAAACAATTATATACAAAAATATCCAAACGTTTCTTTGGAGTCCAGGAGGTGGAATATCTGGGTCATATTGTATCTCATGAAGGAGTTAAGGTAGACCATAGCAAAATTAAACCCACTAAGGAATGGAAAGTCCCCACATCCATAAAGCATCTGTGAGTATTTCTCGGGTTGACAGGGTATTATCGCAAGTTTGTTAAGAATTATGGGAGAATAGCAGCACCTCTAACAACATTATTGAAGAAAGATGCATTTTCATGGACTCCGAAAGCAACAAAGGCCTTTGAACATCTTAAAGAGGAAATGTGCCAAGCACCAGTCTTGGCTACACCAGACTTCACAAAAACGTTTATTGTTGAATTTGATGCTTCAGAAGATGGAATTGGTGATGTTCTAATGCAAAATGAAAGACCCATTTCTTTTGAAATTCTTCCAATCAAGGGAAAGTTTTTAAGCAAAGCTATTTATGAGAAGGAAATGTTGGCAATACTCCATGCACTTAAGAAATGGCGACCCTACCTAATGGGAAGACACTTCAAGGAAAAAATGGATCATGATAGCCTTAAATACTTTTTAGAACAAAGATTATCCTCTGAAGAGCAACAAAAGTGGGTCACAAAGATGTTGGGTTATGACTTTGAAATCATCTACAAAAAAGGGAAGCAAAATGTGGTGGCAAATGCACTCTCAAGAAAGGATGAGGATGTGGAAGCGTTATTGTGCACCATTTCTATTATCCAACCAGATTGGATAAACGAAGCAAGGGAGGAATAGAAGAATGATGAAGAAGTGTGGGCACTTATTCGAAAGTTACAACAAGATTCCAGTACATCTGATACATTTAGCTGGAAAAATGATTCGTTATGGTACAAAGATCGATTATACCTCTGTAAGAATTCCCAGCTAAAACAAAAGATTCTTATGGAATTTCACACTTCTCCCTTAGGAGGGCACTCAGGATTTTTAAAAACTTACCACAGGGTGAAGAAGGAATTTTTTTGTGATGGCCTTAAATCAGATATTCAAAAGATTTTGGCAGAATGTTTGGTTTGCCAACAAAATAAAATTGAAACAATTAAGACACCAGGTCTATTACAACGTTTATCCATTCCAAGCCAACGTTGGGAGGAGGTTTCAATGGATTTTATCACAGGTTTACCCAAGTCTGAGGGAAAGAGTGTCATCATGGTGGTAGTTGACAGACTTACCAATTATGCACACTTTTGTGCATTATCACATCCATTTAAAGATAGTACAGTTTCTACTGCATTTATGGAAACAATTCCAAAGCTACATGGAAACCCAAAGATTATTGTACGTGACAGAGATCCCATTTTCACTGGAAATTTTTGGACAAAATTATTTTCTTGTCTTGGTACTCAGTTAGCTCATAGCTCATCTTATCATCCTCAATCTAATGGGAAAACTGAGATAGTAAACAAATGTTTGGAATGATATCTTCGTTGCTTTGTATCTGATAAATAGACACAATGGGTCAAATGGTTAACTCTAGCTGAATGGTGGTATAACACTTCCTTCCATACAGCAACAAAAATGACCCCATTTATGGCACTTTATGGGTATCGACCACCATCCATCACATCATATTTAAGAGAAAATTCTAAGGTTCAGGGAGTGGAACATCCCATCGAACATCAACAAGAAGTCCTCCAACTCTTAAAGGATAACCTTGTGTTGGCATAGAATAGAATGAAACAACAAGCAGATCAACATTGCAGTGAAAGAAGTTTTGATGTAGGTGATTGGGTATTCATATGGCTACAACCATATAAGAAAATGTCCCTCAAGCAAGCTAACAAGGATAATAAATTATCACCAAAGTATTATGGTCCGTACAAGGTGTTTCAAAAGATTGGTACTATGGCATACAAATTGGAGCTTCCAGCAGCTTCTCGATTGCACCCAATTTTCCATGTTTCATGTTTAAAGAAGGTTATAGGTGACAAGCTCCCAGTTCAAAAAATATTGCTAGAACTTGACAAGGAATGAAAAGTTATATTGGAACCAGAAGCAGTCACAGAAACAAGAACTCGACAACTATGAAATCGATCATTTTCAGAGTATCTTATGAAGTGGAAGAACATATCTGCTGAAGATTCCACATGGGAGGATGAGAATTTTATGTAGAAGTATCCAGAACTACTCAAGCGTTGAGGACAACAATTTTTTGAAGTAGAAGGGCATGTTGGGTACCTATAATACTAGTGATTACCCCATTACTATTGTACTTATACCCCTTATTAATATTGTTGTGCCCCTATTGCCCCCATATTTTTATTATTGTGCCCCATAGAATCCCTCTACTGTTTTTTTTGTGGCTTTATATTATTATTGTTAGGTCGGCTGGATTATATTGTGACTCCTTAGACTCATATATAGAGAAAGGATGTTTTGTCATTTGAAGCATCCAATAATTGTTCATTTATGTAATGTAAAGGAGGTTGCCCCCTTGAAGAGGCTACATTCTAAGGCGTTGATCTATCTTTTCTTGAGATGGTTTCATAACATAATGAAGAAGCCATGAGTTGGAATTTTGCTTAGGTAATGCAGAAAGTGTTTGAAATGTCCCTGCTTTATGAGATTACCTATTTTCTTGGTCTAGAAGTTCAACAAAATAAAGATGGTATTTTTCTGTCATAAACCAAATATCTCAAAGAGATCTTGAAAAAAATACCGCATGGAAGATTCTAAACCAGTATGTACCCTAATGGTAACAGGGTGCAATGTCAGCTCAAATGATGAATCAGTAGTAGTATATCAACCAACTTACAAATCCATGATTGGCAATCTACTTTTTCTAACAAGTACCCGACCAGACATCAATAGGAATAGTTGCAAGATTCCAAGAAAATCCTAAGGAATCACACCTTTAGGCAGTAAAAAGGATTTTCAAATATCTTCAAGGAACACAAAATTTTGGTTTATGGTATCGTAGAGATACAGATCTTACACTTCATGCAAATATAGATGTAGATTGGGCAGGAAGCGTTCATGACAAAAAAATCACTAGTGGTGGTGCATTCTATATGGGTTCCAGATTAGTAGCTTGGTTTAACAAGAAACAAACTTCAATTGCATTATCTACAGCTGAATCATAATATGTGTGTGCCGCATCTTGCTGCACACAACTCCTTTGGATGATGCAAACATTGCAAGACATTCAGATCACATGTACTCCACCCATCTCCATTCTATGTGATAATATAGGTGCCATTAGTATTTAAAAGAATCCAGTCATGCATTCGAAGACTAAGCACATACCCATCAATTATCATTTTCTATGTGAACAAGTGCTTGAACAAAAGGTCAAGTTGGAGTATGTTCCCTCCAAAGAATAGGTTGTTGATAATTCACCAAATCATTGCCCAGAGAGACATTTGAATATCTCAGAGAGAAGCTAGGAGTAGTTGATGCGTCATCCTGTTGTTAAAACTTATCTGTTTAAAAAAAAAGGTGGTTATACATGAGTTTCGTAAAGCGTAGCTGCGTACATACGCCAATTTCTATGGATACAATCGCGTATATGTTGGTTTGAAGAATAGTAGTGGGCTAGAATCAGGATGAAAGGAGTCTGATATGGGTCTAACAGTGATCATTTGGCACAGGTTCAGGGGGAGAATATACTTCTAATAATGCATTGTTGGCATTATTTTAGAAGATCTTGGTACAATTCAATGTGGTTTTTTTTATTCAGGTGGAACAGGCTTAGGGGAAGATCATGGTTCTGTGTGGATGTTGATTAACAGATGTTGTTGATGACTATCCTGATCTTGTTTCAAATATTTGGTCTGTGTTATATATGTCATGTATATATTTTAATGTCAAGGTCATGAAACACCCTATTTTGTTACCCCATTATGCATGGGATGAATGATGTAATGTTCTTGTTTTGATATGTATAAACAATTGATATATCCCCACTTAGCTGGGAGATGGATGTATGTATCAGTCATTGGTGATAGGGAGGTCATTTATGATGTATGTATAGAGTCATATTCTTCTTTTAGAACATCGTTTTGCATACCTTACTTATATCTAGGGGGAGCATGGACTCGAGCAAGGAGCTCACTTAGCACACTTCAGCATATCGGAGGATTTAGCATGTAGTCAGGGGGAGCGTAACCCTTTTACCTTGGTGACAAAGGGGTAGAGTGACTTTCGGTTGCCATCAAGTCCAAAGGGGGAGATTGTTGGCATTATGACATAGATTTGGCACTATGACACAAGTGTTTTCCTTGATGGAAACTCACTCAGATGATAAATCATAGTTCAGACTCACAGAATGAAGAAAGAGAGGTATACACAGGTTCCCCATTGACCGAGCAATGTGTACACGTGGGTTCGTAGACCAAAAGGAGCGTATCATGTACACACACACTTTCATGGAAGGAAAGGTGCATACATGTTGGAAAACTAAGTTTTGGTCCGTGGTATTTGGTCCATGGTATTTTGATCCATGGTATTGGTCCAAGGTATCTTGTCTGAACTGTTGACCCCAGGTATTTGGTCTAAGGTATTGGTTCTAAGTGGTTTTGGTCCACGGTATTGAGTAAGGCCTGAGACTATAAAAGGAGGAGAAGATCATTAGGCAAAGGTACTCAAGCATTGAATATCTAATGAAGAGCAAGATCTAGTTTACAGGTTATTGGGTTATGGTTCATAGCTGAATCTGAACAAGGATGAACCTTAGCGCTTGATTAAGGATAAGATCTAATGATGGGTCAAGATCTTAAGGCTTGAAGTGAAGTATATTTTATGTGATTTGATCATTTATTTGAATAACTAGTGCATGTTGTAGTCTATAAATATGATGATCAGGGTATAACTGAAGTCTGGAATTGTTATAAAGTTGAAATCATCATTTACAGATCTGTACGCAGGTTCACTTTAGAAAATGTGCGTATACATGTTGGTTCTACATATCAAAATAGTGTATACATATTAAATTAGATTTACAGACCTGTACGCATGTTTGTCTTGAGAAAAGTACGTATGCACATAGGTTCGACACATTGAAGTAGTGTATACATCATAAAATATGCTTTAGCTGCTTCTGTTTTCTGTTGTAGTGTTCTGGGTTCTGGTTATTTTAGTCTAGTTACAACATTCTGAAAGATCAGATTGAAGGGTTGTCAAAGTGATTGGTTGATTCAATTGAGGTTGGTGCATAGGAGATTGGTTGAATGATGTTATTCATGGATCTAGCCTGAAAATTTATGAAACGTGGTCCCTGGAAGAAAAGAGAAGGTTGTAGCCTTCTGTAGGCTGGCACCTACATACTAGTAAACATATCAGCTAGTAAAAGAGCTAGGGGATTGTAGCTCCCTTCCAAGAGAAATTGGAGAATGGGAGAAGGTTTTAGCCTTCTGCAGGTAGAAGCATGCGTACTGGTATAAGACTGTACCAGTACAAAAATTGTAAAAAGGTGGTTTTCACCCACATTGGGTTTCCACCTTATATCCTTTGTTCATGTGTTTGATTGTTTGTTTTGTTTTTACTGCACCTGGTTACCATTTATATGGTTATGATGCATTGATTAAATATCAACATATGATGAATTAAATGAATCATAAGTTTGGAGGATATACGCTAGTTGCCTTAAACATAGTTGCATATACATGCCAGTTCCATTAATTGGAGTAGCATATATGAATCTGATTATGGAAATGAAAAATTATTGACTTGCTAATACTGATTCACCCCCCCTCTCAGTATTATTTCCAACAGTAGCCTCTATGGTAAACCATGATTTTATCTATACAGTGTCAGTCGTTTGTTAAAAAACATAACATTTATCAATCTGGAAAGTAGTACAGTCTCCTCTCATTTTGGCAAAGGAATATTTTCAAAGAAATTTCTTGGATCTTGGAAGCTGTAGGACTGAATATGAGTATTTAAGAGTTCAATATCCTCCTCAAGTCTTTCACCAAATAACTCAAGAAAACAAACTTTAATTTTCAACGAAATTTTGTATGATTTCAAACAATAAAACACGGTTGTTGAAAAAACTTCATCAACTTGATGATCTACAAAGTCATCCCAGAATTCTTTTAAAGCTTCAATAGAAAGAGAAATTTTTACATATCATGATATTGTCACTAATGTGGTAGCCAACCATGCAATTTAAGCTTTGGATTATTCGGTCAGTGGAGTCACCATGAAAGATTTGAACTCTAGATTCTTGGACATGGAGTCACGAGGAGATTGTTTCAACTTTCATATGCCTGACTACCATCCACCACCACAAATGAGATCTAAAATTTGATAATATTTCTTGGGGAAGATGAAACGTTCGTCCCTAGTATGGTCGCAAGGATGTTATCACTCAATAATTTTTTAGGTTGCAGAGTAAATCATGGAGGAAACCTTAAAAGCACTTTGGAAACTCGGAATCCATGCCTTCTAGTTTTAGAGAGGGAATTCACTTTATGCTTTAGCTTTGTTTTACTGATGATATTAGGCCAGTCATCATGTTCAGGTTTGAGTTTTTGTATTGTTGGGCTGAGATAGTGAAATTATTCCATTGGGAGATGGAGTCACAATTTTATATTGATCAAACATAGAGTTTAGAGGCTGAAATTAGGGGCGGGGTAAGCAAGTTCATTGGATCGTTTAAAATCTATGGCGTGGAGGTGAAGAAATAGATTCAAAAATCCAATTTAAAGCAGAGCGATTAATAATTATGTTTTTAATTTTCAGTAGAAAACATAGAAATTATTCATAAGTCAAATATAGAGTGTACTTTTAAACAAATTTTGTTCATACTCTTCTTAGAATAATTGATATTTCAAACACATATATGAGAAACAAAGAAAAAATTTAACAGGAAAAGATGCACTCCACCAATGAAATTGAAACAAGAATCATGTAATCCTTGAGCGATATTTCTGATATATGATCAAAGCTATATTTGTGAGCTTCTTTACAACATAAGTCATTTCTTAAAAACTAATCCCAACCATTATTAGTTCAGTTGATGAAGTATTTATATAGATTCTTCACAAAATATCTTGATAGAAAATATCAATATTTATTATAAATATTTGAAAAATGTGTTACAAAAATAGGACTAAAATATAGGACATTCAAAACTAATGAATCTGCTTGGCACTATCTTCGAGGATTTTTGGTGATAAGGAACAAGAATCTGAATTTGATAGCAAGTCTTGTTTGATTTGGTGACATCCAATTCACTAACAAGCCATGATATTTTTCCTCACAAAATTTGGAAAAATTGGGTCGAGTGATCCCATTTAATATCTCAACCCATGATAGTTGTACAAAAATAGATAGAGGGTTTTTTATGAGGACTTAAAAAAAAAACCTCTTTCAGTATTTCAAAATTAATTTCTATCTATTCAGAAACCAAATTTGAAAAAAGTGACTTGAAACAAGAAATTTCTAGAAAATATGCCTTTAGGTATTGATGTGAATCTCCTAAACCGTAACAGCTATTACAAAATTGAAACAATATTTTTTAATGGGTCCATTCTGGAAAAAAAACCTCTTTCCTTTTTATGAAATTCGTTCTTATTTCTTTGGAAACCATGTTCATAATCACTATGTTGTATAGGAAAACACATAGTTTTAACTCATTATTTCTCCAACTCGATGTTGACTTTGATTTGTGAATTCTGTCACCATCGCAACAATCAGATCAACCAGTTCAAGGTCTACTTCCACAATACCATTCAATTCTAGCAGCTTGGGTTCTGTCGCCGCCACAATCCAACTCACATTCAACAGTTGACTGTTTCACAGACAGATGTGAGCAATTATGCAGGGAGGCTTGTGGTTCCTATACCCCGGGTGATTCTCGCATGACATTGGGCAGGATTAACTTTTGTAGAAATTGGCCATTATAATATTGAAAAGCAGGGAGTAAAACTCTTTTCTGCCTTACAAGAAAAAAAAAAACTAGTTCGAGGTCCCCTCGGGACGCTTACAAGAGACTTAGCCCATAATAATTAGGAAGATGAGTTGACCAAGGTGGTACCATTCACTTGTTAGCTTCAATTTTCGAGTGGTCCCAAATTTTTTCACAGTGACAACAAGTGACCCAGATATTTGTATGGTAGAAAACAACACTCAAGCCATGGCTAATGAGAAGATCAAGAACATCGAAAAAAATTTGGCTTCTTTAATCAAACAGATAAATACATTAACGGACATAGTCACAAAGGGAAATTCGGTGTTATAATCAGGGGCATATGGTTTTAATGAATACCTTGAAGGATAATGTAGCCATCATCTACATTTCCATGGAAATCACCACCATTCCCAACCTCGACCACCCCAGTTGCACATGTACAAATTTGATGGCTCTAATCCGACTGTATTGGTAGCACAAATGGACCAATATTTCACTCTGAATAACATTGTAGATGATGAAACTGAACTACGTGTGGGAGGCCTTTACTTGGACCAAGAAAGATGGAAATGGTCATAGTGGCATCAAAAATGATATCCAAGGACAATTACTTGGCAGGTGTTTGCAAAATTCAGTTGTGACTGCTTTGACTATGAATCAAATTTTTTGGGTCGTCTTACTAAACTAAGATAGACATGCACAATAAACGACTATATTACAGCCTTTGAGGCATTGGCCTTCTACACAATAGGTCTTGGAGATGAATTCTACTTGGAATGTTTTATAAGTGGTCTCAAATAAGCCATCCAATCCCACGTCCAGATGCACCACCGAGCAACATGGATGGAAGCTTGCACAAAGGATATCGAGTGGAATGTTCTTTAGCGGCCCAGTCGCCTCGTCCAAATTTCATAGCCAAGGGACATCCAAACTAGGTTCAAGGCACTACCCAAACACTTAAGGTTGAAAAAGTGTCCCCTACAGAGATGGTTGAAAGGAGAAAGCAAGGTTTGTGTTACTACTTTAATGACAAATACTCCTTGGGGCATAAATGCAAGGAACCCAAATTCTTTCAAATTGATGCTATTGATCACAGTTCATCTAAGGGAGCCCCACTATTTGAGGGACCAGAGGAAGACAATGAGGATAGCGAGGAGGACAATGAGCTCCCAACTACACCAGAAGAACTAGTTATCTCGCTCCATGCATTGGCAGGCATTTCGTCTCCCCAAACTCTCAAAATCAGAGGTTTTGTTAAACATCGCCCTGTAGTAGTATTGATTGATAGTGGAATCATGCATAACTTTATCCATAAGAGAGTCACAGAAGTTTTTCATTTTTTTGTTAGAGTGTCTCTAATTTCCATGTCCATATTGTTGATCAAGGGAGAATGAAATGTGAAGGCCACTGTGAAAATATCAAAGCTCGAATGGGAGATTATTGATGAACCTCATAAATGGTTAATTATATGGGCTCATTTTACCTCCAAACCTAGTCAAATCAACCATTCTCTTAGCTTATTGTATGCCTTTCTCATTATATTTATGCTTATGGAGTGAGTTGATTTAGTTATGATGCCATGTGGTCTAGCATGTGTTTAATGTAGACTATTGGTGAATTTTGAGGTCAAAGGCACGGATGTAGTGGACAAATGGCAGAAATAACTCAAAGTGGAAAAATGAGAGGACTTATAGGAGGGAATGCCCCTCATTTATTACTCCTCACTTCGAATTCCCCTTCATTCAGCTTGGAGTACAAGCAGCCAAATGATGCACTAGAAGGCAGCGGAGCAAGTGGAGGATGATTGATGATTATCTCGAGTTTTGGGTGCCAAGCCTTTGTGATTTTAAGGAAGCTATTGGTAGTTTCGTTTGTATAAGTAGAAAGGCCTAGGGCCTCACTAGGGTGGGATTTGTTTTGGATTTTTACTTATGTAAACTCTGTTGAACTTCAAGCTTATTATTTTGTGACAATTTCATGTAATCTTGCTATTGTTTTGGAAATAAAAATGGAATCCTTTTTGAGATAGCACTAAGTTACCTCAGAGGAATGAAGCTCTTGGGCTAGGGCCCAATCCAAGTAGCCAAGATCCTCTTTACATGTATTTGTATGTTTATTTCAATTTGTATATTAGGTTGATGTTAGATGTATTTCTTTTATGGTTAAGACTAGGTTGCTTTGGATGATTCAATAGTTTTCTTCGATTTGTGCTCTCTATAGCAAGTTAAACAGTGATAAAAAGAAGATTCAAAAGGCTATAAACAATGCCCTGGCCTCTCTTCCTCCCTTTGGAACCATGATTTGAGGCAAAGACCGTCTTGTTGACCCCAAAACATGGATTTTCCTCATTCATAGGACTTCTAGTGGTTGCAGCTTTTAGTAGGTTAACAGTCGAGATTCGCTTTGTTTCAGATCTTCTTCATCATGCTCACTTATTTAATTGCAATAGTCTTCTTTCATGCTTTCCATTCTTGCAGTTTTTCTCAGGATTTCCTTTCATAGATCATAGTTTAGACCATTTTTATGAAAAACTCTGTTGTTTTCTAGATGCACTCATTTCATTGTTTGTTTGATCTTATTGGTTAATTATTAGTTCCTTTGCAGTAGATATTTTCTAGCAGTAGGCTAGCCTGTCATCCATCCCATACTCCATTTGATCCATGCCCTACAGGTTGCGCAAGCCTCAACTCAATTATGCCTTAGTTTTCTCTCTCCTGGTAGACCCTAGGTGCCCTAACACCTCATTCCAACCTTCATCCACCTCTTACACCAACTCTCACACCCTCAAAACAATGAAAAATGCTCATGGCCTCCTCTTGTAGGCCTTCTGTAGTTGCCATGTTTTCCACCTGTAGATTTCTTGTCTCTTGTAGATTTTCCTGTAGGCTTCCTTTTAAAGGCCGAGTGTGGAAAAGCCTTGAGAAGACCACCTTAGCCCTCCTAGGAAAAGAGTGGTCATCACCAGTATTGCAGCAATAATGCTGCAACTCCTAGGCTACCTACTTTACTCTTATCGACCCGGTAGTTCTTAAGAAACTTGGAAGCATCAATGCTATATGCACAAGTACTAGTTCTTACTCTAGGTAGTCACTTGGTCAGTCGACATAAGACCACTAGGAGCTCAAGCCAACTGATCAAGTGATAACCTGCAGTAAGAACTAGTAGTTGTCGATAGAGCACCGACACTTGCAAGTTTGTTACAAACTACCGGGTTGATAAGAGTGAAGTAGGCAACCTTGGAGTTGCAGCATTATTGCTGCAATACTGGTGCTCACCACCTTTCAGCGCCATTAGTGGGGAAGTGTAAGAGTATTTTGTGATTACTGATTTCTTCTATTTTCTATTGCAATATTCTGACAATAGTTTATTTCAACAAAACTAGACTAGTCATTTCTCTTCTTTCAATTTCCGCATTTCCTTGCTTTCCTCTTTAATTCTGCAAATTTCATTTCAGCAAGTTCATTTCAGCTAGTTGCAATTTGTTTTGTTCAATCAATTTCAGTTTCTGCAAGTACTATCAGTCTAGGGAAAAAGAAACAAAAACTAACCAAAAAAGATTTCCATTCATGCCTCATAGGAACAAAAATAACTCAGTAAATTTTTTTCCCAACACACCCAGCCTTCTCTCTTCTTCGGTGGCTACGATCAAGAAGAACCCTTAGGTGAACAACAAGACATATTCAAAGAACCTATAGGGGAAGAAGAAGAAGAAAACATTCCTTTGGAGTGAATGGTTGAACACAGAAATGCTAGGGGGAATGGAGAGAGCATAGAGGGTACCTTTCCCATTTGAGAGACCAATGGGGACACCAAAATGAAGAATATAAGACCTTACGCCCTACCTCATTTCCATGGTCTAACTGCAGAAGATCCCGATATGTTCTTGTTCAAGTTTGTTGTTATCTGTCGAACCTATGACTATGCAGATAATAAGAAAAAGTTGAAATTGTTCCCTTCTACTCTCAAGGATGCAGCACTACACTAGTTCATGGGATTACCTGTTAATAGCATCATAACTTGGGCTGAGATGCAAAAAGCATTTAACAACAAGTATTGAGACTATTGTAGGTCAAGATATACTAAAGAAGAAATTTTTCAAATGACTATAGGAAGTGATGAGTCCCTGGAAGACTATGAAGAGATGTTCCAACTTAGTTACAAAACGGCCCGGTGTACACTTGACCCTGAGTCTCTAAAGCTAGTCCTACTCAGGGGAATCCAAAAAAATATTTTAGACACCCTCCATCTACTCGCCAGGGGAGACATCTACCAATTGTCGTATGAGGACATAAAGACTATTTTTAGAAACCATTCTAGAGCATCTAGAAAGAAAGGTAGGGGGAGTCAACCCATAGCCAGTACCTCTTCCTCTAACTCATTCAGTAAAGGAGAAATTGGAAACATGTTGGAAGACTTCAAGAGTGAGATTTTTTACACTCTTGCCATGCAAATGGATACCTTGATATCAAAAGGAAACAAGAGGAAGCAGAGAGGGCTTTGGCCATTTTTTTCCCTAGTTGCACTAGGAGACATCCTAGGAATGAATTCACATTGAACACTATGGAGGTTTTTTCAGTCTGTAAAGAAAATAATTCTACAGATAAGTGTCCTTCCTTACCTAGACTTAAATATGTATATCAAGGGCCTAAGGGAGTCACTGAACAACTCTATTACACAATCCAATGGAGGTTGCATGGACCTAGACCATACTAGCAGAGAATGCAAGGGACATCTCAGGCATACTACAACCCCAACCAAGTCACCTCCATACCTTCTTGGGGCCCTCTTGCTCATCCTTCCTAGTCCAGGCCTCTTCCTTGGTGCTTCACATCTCAATATCATGCCCAACCAGCCACCCATTCATTTCAATCCTATGCTCAGCCACAACCTTAGTGGAATGCACCTCCTCAGAGTTGGAGGCCACAATACAACTCTCTTCCCACTCTTTTGCCTCCACCACCTGCCCAACCACAACCGTTATCTCCTACTCCACCAAATCAACCACAAATGCCTCCCCGGAAAAATCCAAACCCAAACAACAGAGAGGTTCAACAAGTGTATAATGGGGAACCATCATGCCCAAATTATGTTGTGGAGATTCAAGAAATTAACTTGTGATCTGGGAAAGTTCTCCCAGATAGCTAGTCTCCACAGAGGGAGGTTGAGGAAGATAAAGAGAAAAGTGAACCTAAAGCAATTCTACCCTTTCTTGAGGGACTATCCGTGACAATCCATCCTACCCGAGAAGAAATAGAATTCCTAGGAGAATTGAAGCATATTTGTTTGAAGAGTCCACTTCTCCAAGCCATAAAAGATGTGCATATCTACAATAGGTTGATCAAAGAGAAGTGATTTAAGCATTCTGGAAGGAACAAGAGAGATGCCCCAACCTTCAATGTTATAGGGCAACTGTCTGACCTCATCTTCCGGTAGGTAATCTATCTAAGATATCTGGACCTTGGAAGCCTAGTAGTTGATGTCCACATCAATGGCACCATGATCCCACACACCTTGATTGATCTGGGAGATGCCATTAATGTGATAACAAAGGACACAATGCTTAAACACAACCACCAGGGCTCGTTGAGGAAGACCATGACCATGCTACAACTAGCAAACCACTCCACCATGACCCTTGAGGGGATTGTGGAACATGTGATGGTGTCCATTGATTCTTGGGAGTACCTTGCCAATTTATTAGTTCTCCAGCCAAAGGCAAAGCTCATTGGGTATCCTCTCATTCTGGGAACACCCTGGTCGGCTACCGATGATGCCTACATTAGTTGTCAAGATGAGAACATGACCATAAAGAACGAGCACATGTCCAAACAGGTAATCCTATATCCTCCTGCCCAACCCTTGCTAGAACATGATCTACCTATCTGGTTGGAGGAGGAAGATGAGGATGAAGTCTATTCTGCACCACTTTGTGCATTAGAAATTGCCATGGGGGGGAAGCTGCAAGATGAGGATGATATGATTGAAAATTTGGTTCATAATCCACCTCCCAGTGTATCACCATTACATGACATAGTAAGAGAAACCCAAAACAACTCTTCAACTGATTTCTGTGTAGCTGAATCCACTCCTCTCCATGTTAATAATATAGAGTTCGGCCCAGAAAGAACCTTGAAAATCAATACATCCCTATCCACTTCCCAAGAGAAGGAACTGTGTAGCTTGTTGAAAAAACACCTAGATGCCTTCGCCTGGAGTAATAAGGAGATGAAGGGAGTGCACCCTTCAGTATGTACTCATCATATATAGATCAAGGAGGATTGCAAGCCAGTCAAGAAGCCTAAAAGGAGGGTGAATCCATCAGTTAAAGATATTGTTAAGGAAGAACTGCAAAAATTTCTTGATGCAGGATTCATCTATCCCATCTCTAACATTGAATGGGACTCTCCTTTGGTGCTAGTGCCAAAGAAAAATGGTAAGTGGAGAATTTGTGTCAACTATCGGGAATTGAACAAAGCCACTAAAAAGGAACATTTTCCTTTACCTTTCATACATCAAGTGTTAGATGGTCTGGCAGGGCAAACGTTTTTCTCTATCCTAGATGGGTTTAGCCGGTACAATCAGATTCAAATCAGCCTAGAAGACCAAGATAAGACCACTTTCACTTGTCCTTGGGGTACCTTTTCATACCGAGTCCTTCCTTTTGGTTTTTCCAATTCTCCATGTACTTTCCAAAGAGCGGTATTGAGTATATTTTCTGAACTATTTCATGATGCAGTAGAAATATACGTGGATGATTTTACTCCGTATGGCTCTAACTTTTAGGAAGCTTTGTCTAACTTAGGAAAATTTCTGGATAAGTGTATTGAGATGAACCTGTCCCTCAGTCTGGAAAAATTTGAATTCCTGATGACTAAAGGGATCGTGCTAGGTCATGCAATAGCAAGGACTGCAGGTGGACCCCATCAAAATTGCCATCATCCGAAGGGTCCCATCTCATTAAAAGGTGAGAGATGTCAGAAGTTTCCTAGGCTTAGCTGGGTATTACAAGAGATTCATTAAAGATTTTAGCATGCTAGCTTCTCCTTTGGTGGCCTCTTAGGCAAAGATGTTCAGTTCATATGGTTGGAAAACTTTCAACAAGCCCTAGATACCTTGAACAGCAAGCTCGTGACTGCCCCAATTCTGAGAGGCCCAAACTGGGCCCTAGCTTTCCACATTCACACAAATGCCTCGAAGAAAGCAATAGGAGCCGCTTTAGGAAAAATTGATGAAAATTTAACTTATGCCATATACTTTATAAGAGAAAACTTGTCAAAGGTAGAGTTAAACTATATAGTGACCGAGAAGGAACTCCTAGCTGTCATGCATTCCTTAAACAAATTTAGACATTATATCACAGGCTATCAAAGCTTTCTGCACACTTATCATGCTGCAATAAAATATTTAATGAATAAACCAGATGTAAATGCTCGCATTATTAGATGGTTGTTGTTACTGCAGCAGTTTGATTTCACCATTATTGATAAGCCTAGTAAAGAAAATGTTGTTGTTGACTCTTTGCCTAGAGTAAATTTTCCTATAGGTGAAGAAGGAATGGTGGATGACCAAATTCCAGATGAACACTTGTTTGCTATCTCACTACCCTCCCCATGGTTTGTTGATATAGAAAACTACCTGGTTTCGACACAGTTCCAACCACACCTGTCCTCAAAAGAGAAGAGCAAGATAGTAAGGAAAAGTGCCCCTTTCACTTGGATTGGGGGAAATCTCTTCAAATAGGCCCAGATCATATCTTGAGAATATGTGTCAGGGAGGAGGAAGTCTTTGAAATCCTCCTAACCTATCATGATGAGCCTTGTGGAGGTCATTTTGTAGCAAAAGGAACTACCTTCAAGATATTGCAAGCAGGCTACTACTGGCCCACTCTTCATCAGGATGTGAGGAGATATACCAGCCAGTGTGATCAATGTCAGAGGATGGGGAAACCTACTTCAGAGGATGAGATGCCCATGCAACCTCAAGTGACCTTTGATCCACTTGAGAAGTGGGGCATGGACTTTGTGGGTCCTATCAGCCCTCCTTAAAAGAAGAAACAGTACATCATGTGTGGATCGATTACCTGAAAAAGTGGGTAGAGACAAAAGAAATCAAAGAAGTGAAATAGGAAAAAGTAGCTGATTTTTTTAGAGAGAACATATTCTACAAGTTTAGGTATCCAAGAAAGTTAGTCACAGATCAAGGTAGTCAGTTCACTTCCAATTTCATTGAAGACCTTCTCACACATCATAGAATCAAGAAGAGGACTTCGACCCCTTACCAACCACAAGCCAATGGGCAGGTGGAAGTCACTAAAAAAGCATTGGAAGGGATGCTAACCAAGGTAGTGAGCAACAACAGAAAAGACCAGGTGGACAAATTAGTTGAGCCCACTTCGACCTACAAAACAAAATGGAAGACCACCACAGGGTTCACACCCTATGAGCTAGTCTATGGGAAGAAGGCTTTGCTATTAGTAAAATTTTAACTCAATACCTTAAGGTTGGCAACCCAGCTAGACCTAGACCTCAGCCATGCATAAAAAGAAAGAGTACTTCAGCTCAGTGGATTGGATGAACATTGATTGCAGGCCCTTCTCCATACAGAGGTAGTTTAGCTTCAGAGAAAGATATGGCATGACAAAAATATTGAGGAGAAGCAATTCCAAGACAGAGATTGGGAACTATACTATCATTCAAGATACAAAGATTTCAAAGGCAAGCTGAGGACAAGATGGTTGGGACCCTACACTATGGAGAAATGCAATGACAATGGTTTAGTTCTGATCAGAACCATTGATGATGAAGTCATCCCCATGCTTGTCAATGGACACCAGTTGAAAGTCTAAAAGAAACGCCTCTCCAAGCAAGAGTTCATTGGAGATCTAAATAAGACAGTGATGGTAGTGGAGCATGTCTTAGCCTCCACTTGCCCCCTCACCGAAGAAAAATAAAAAGAGAAATAAAAAATAAGGACTCAAGTAAAAACCTACATCAAGTGCTTGAGTCCCATCATTGGGTTGAAAACCTCTTCTGAGGCAGCCCAGTGATGTCAAAAAAGAAGAAGAGAAAAATAAGATCCTTGGGTGAAAACCTCCCTTGGAGGTTCCCAGGGAAGGAAATTAGAGAAAACCTCCCTGAGGCGCCCTAGTTGTTTTCAAAAAAAAAAAGACAGAGAAAAAAAAAGTGAATGTTCATTTGCATTGCAGGTTGCAGTAGGTCTACATGAAGTAGAAGAATCTTCCAAGGGAACCCTGACATCCACACTGGTACCTATCCTACCATCCCACACTTTTCTCCATCATTTTTTGCATTTCTTTCACCCCACTATAATTCTTTTTCAAAAACTGTGTTTTCTATAGGAGGCTCTTTGTTTTCTACAGGAGGCTCATGTAGGAATTACATAGGGCTCGAAATAGATTTAAAAGGTGGTTTGAGGGATAGGGAAGCTTCATGAAAAACCTATAAACCCTCCTATAGTATTCAAACCTCCTTGCCATCATTTCCAAGCCTGCATCACACCCCAAGCATCATTTTTCTTCCTGTCCAAGAAAAACACAAAAAAAGAGCTTCTCAGGAAAAGAAAAAAACAAAAAAATAAGAGAGCAAGCAACAACATCTGCCTGACCTGAAGCCTACCTATTAACTCTCCATATTTATCAACATCTCTGGCATCCTCCTTGTAGCTACAAGTACAGAAAGAAGCTGATGTTTCAAGCGGAGAAACAATTATAGGAGCTCATGTAGCAATTCCTATAGCAGTTGATCCCATCAAAACCCAACACCAGCAGTACGAGAATTCAAACATGAAGGTTGGTAAGGCACTTGAAGCTTAGACCTAGCTAAAAAAGAACATGTGAAAGACATAACCACACATTAGCAAGTAAACAACATGCATCAAAATAAATCAAGGCATGGAGCAGAGAGAGAGCCACAACACCTCACAATAAATACATTCAAATCACAGGTAACTAACATGCTCCTCTGTTTGCATTTGTGTAATTAGGGGTCATGCAAAAGCAACAAGATGGTTGAGGTTGAAGGAGGGAAAGGTGGCCAACTAACTTGGCCACCTTCATCTAGTTGACTCCTCTCATTCGAGATGTCACCCACACATGTGCACAGTTAACTCAAGAAAGATGTCAAGGACAAGTAGTGGAGGAAGTCTGAACTCTGATGCAATCATGAGGGATGATTCCAAGGAGGATTCATCTAATGAGGTGGAGGAATTGCCTGGACAACCAAAAGTGGTTGGAATCCAGGCAAAAAAAATTAAAAAAATATTGTAGAGGCACTATCTGAATTGTGTTTTTGATTGTGGAAATGGATTTAGCACCATCAAAAACCTTTAGGACACCTAAAATTTTGAAGTTTAATGAATATAAGTTACATTTACAAAAATCCTTGCTAGATTTTCTCTAAATACGACCAGAATTTCCATAACTTTCTGGGCCACTCCTCTGCCTCGTTAGACTCCACGTTACGAGGAGGGTCCATGATGACAAGGCAGGTGGGTACCAAAAATCCGAATATGGCCAACGTATACTTTGACAGCTCACCCCCCATCACCAGAAATATCCATAAAGGGTAATAAGTACTCCTTCCCGAGCACTCTTACCACCTTTTCCTTCATTCTCTCCCCGTAAATCAGATACAACAGTTTCCTTGTGCCACAATAGCCTTGTAACCATCTTCCTCCATCGATCTATCCCATATTCCTGCTCTCGGCGTTTTCTACAGGAGCACTTACAGGTTCTACAGGAGCACCTAAAGGAATTCTACAGGAGGGACAACAAGCTTCTACAAGAGGGGTAGTGAATTGTTTCAAAGCGAGAAAACACGGGTTTTAGCACGATTTTCAATCTGAGGAGGTAGGTTCCATGCATTACCCCATTTAATATCAATATATGCAAGCAGTGGTTTCAATTTGAGGAGGAAATACATTAAAAAATTCTTCTTATTTAAAAAGAAAAAAATAGTCTCCTCTGTTTCTCTGTTCTTCTAAAAAATTGTTGTCTCCATCTCCATATTTGGTTTCCAAAAAGAGTATAAACAAAATGATAAGAGTATTTATGAGAGAGGAGCCCACCAACTCCACCAGGCTCCATGCACATCCACAAGTGGTAGATATCTTCACAAGGGAAAATTAGATGAATTTCTTTGAGAAATTCTGAGGGTTTGATGAGGAGATTGCCCAAGAGTTTTCTCTCTCTTCTCGTACAACACACAAGAAATCATGCCACTATCAGATTTAGAGGTCTTTCCATGGATATAACCCCTGAATGTATCAGTAGGGTTACTACCCTTCCTCTTGGGCTACCTTGGAGTAAGGATGAGAAACCAATTCGCCATGCTCCCAAGGAAATTTTTTCCAAAATAATGAAACCCCTGTAGAGGATAAAAATGGCATTAGAAGGGCTAGCATACCATATCATTGGGATGAGGTTAGCTACCAAATAATCAAATATATATCTTGTGAGGGGAGGTACAACATTATCTATGGTTATCACTTTAGAATCCTTCATGAATTAAGGTACTGCATGGACACTTTATCCCCTCAGAAGGTCAACATCCCCTACTTCCTCCTGTAGTCCCTTATTGATTCTAGCACTAAAGATCAATAAGGGAATTCAGAGTAGCTAACTCACGATGGGTTAATAAAAATCCTTGTGTAAGAAGCCCTCCATACATTTACACTCCCTATAGCATGGGAAGTCTTCTAAAACAGAACAATTGAGGATGACATAAAGGCCCCAACCTATGATATCAACCCTACTGGTAGTGAGAAGGAAGCGCAGCAAGGGAAAGAGGATGAAGCCACTGGTGATTTAGTAGAACAAGAAAGGAAGGAGGAAGAAACTAAGATAGAGGAGGAGAAATCTAAAGAAAAAAAGCAAGAAGAAATGGAGCAAACAGAGATAGAAAGAGACAGAAGGAGGAGAAAAAGAGGGAGAAAAGGCAGAACAAGGTGAAGGGTCCCCTGAGGCTCTGGAAAGGGAGGAAATACCTACCCTCACTACCCTTAGCACACCAATCAAGCCAAAGCAAAAGAGGAAAAGGCATGCCTCCATGTATTTTAGGGCTAGGATGAGAACAAGAATCAAAACATGCAAACCTCAGCCCTCTTCAAAAGTGCCAATTACAATTGAAGATTCACCCTCTTCCCAAGAAAAAGAATACGCTTCCAAGGAACCTATCACATATGAAAGGGGGACTCCTAGATCTTCCACATGGAAAGAAAAGGTAGAACTACAGGACCCAAAAACAGTCCTACAAGAGGCTCAGATAGTTCTACAGCAGATATTGTTAAAACTACAAGAGACCCAAAATCTTGAGGAAAGGACAAAAGGATGAGCACAAGTAAAGGAGGAAGAAATAGATCTATAAGAACTTGATCCCCAGCCTAGTCTTGCCTTCTACTACAATCTACTTGAGGGAGAAAGGATAATTCCACAAAAAATTGTAATTCCACTATTCTTTGAATTAGATAAAGAGATAATAAGAACACATAGGTGGATGTAGATAGCCAAATCCAAAGGAGTTGAGGATATTGGCCATATGGAAAACAAACTTAGAGAAATGGGCAAAGATTTGAGTGCTATCAGACACAAGGAAGCAATTACAAGAAGCCACCTTGAAACTAAAAATGAATTGCTAATGAGGCAACTACAAGAGAAAGAGACTTAGCTAGCATGCATGGCCAGCTTATCCATGAAGGCATTGTAATGCAGAACACTAGTCAAATCCTATGGCCCTTATCTAAAGGACCAATGGCTTCAATTCTAGATAAAGAATTTGGCATAAAGAGGCGCAATGCCTTTCTAAGATTACAGGCAGTATGGATTTGTGTGACCAAATCACCTCAGAGGATAAACCAAAGATGACAGAACTCTACCTGCATAACATGGCCCTCACAAAAATGAATGTGTGGGACCCCAATGCCAAGCTAGGGGACCTACAATCAATGGCCATAGTCTCAAGGATGAACCATGAAGAGTTGAGGGCAGCAAAAATAAAAATATTGATGATAAAGGAGCAAAATGAGCCATTAATAATAAGAGTTGAGTGATCAGATCCTATGGCACTCATCAGCACAGAAAACCTGCTTTCCAATGACCTTTAGATTGCCCCTAGATATCTCACCAATCAGACACAAGACATTTCAAATTTTGAGGATATGCAAAGGCTGAAGGAGGCATTGAAAGGAGTTTCAATGTACAAGCACTCCATGCAGAGGCAAAAGGTGAACTGGATTGGCCTGAAACTGAGTCCCCCACTACTGTTAGGCATGTTGGAAGGCAAAAGAGAAGAAGAAGAGGAGGAGCAGTGGGAAGAGGTAGAAAGGAAGGCAGGATTTTATGACAAGGAAGACTAGACCATATCAGAATCCTGGGATATGAGGGAGGACACCAAGGCCATAAAAATGGGGAGATGGACTAAGTTGCTCAGAGGATAAGCAACACCTTCAATAGGGGGGTGATGATGAGCCTCATAAATGGGTAATTATATGGGATCATTTTATCTCCTAACCTAGTCAAATCAGCAATTCTATTATCTTATTGTATGATTTTCTGTTTATATTTATGCTTATGGAGTGAGGTGAGTTAGTTATGATGCCATGTGGTCTAACATGTGTTTAATGTATATTATTGACAAATTTTTAGGTCAAAGTCAAGGATCCAATGGACAAATGGAAGAAATAACTCAAACTAGACAAAGGAGAGAACTTGTAGGATGGAATCTCCCTCATCTATTACTCCTCACTTTGAATTCCCCTTCATTCAGCTTGGAGTACAAGCAGCCAAATCATGCACTAGAAGGTAGTCGAGCAAGTAGAGGATGACTGATGATTATCTCGAGTTTTGGGAGCCAAGCCTCCCTAATTTTAAGGAACTTGTTGGTAGCTTCATTTGTATAAGTGGAAAGGCCTAGGGACTCACTAGGGTGGGATTTTTGTTGGATTTTTGCTTATGTAAACTCTGCTCAACTTCGAGCTTACTATTTTGTGACAGTTTCAAGTAATCTTGCTATTATTTTGGAAACAAAAATGGAATCCTTTTTGAGTTAGCACTGAGTTACCTCAAAGGGCTGAAGCTCTTGGGTTAGGGCCCAATCCAAGTAGCCAAGCTCCTGTTTACTTGTATTTTTATGTTTATTTCAGTTTGTAGATTAGGTTGTTGTTAGATTTATTTCCTTTATGGTTAAGAATAGGTTGTTTTTGATGATTTAGTAATTTGCTTCCATTTGTGCTCCCTATAGTAGGTTAAGCAGTGATAAAGAGAAGATTCAAAAGGCCATCAATAGTGCCTTGGCCTCTCTTCCTCCCTTTGGGACCATGATTTGAGGAAAAGACCCTCTTTCTACCCCAAAAACACAGATTTTTCTCATTCATAGGACTTCTAGTGTTTGCAGCTTTTAGTAGGTTAATAGTCCAGCTTTGCTTTACTTCATATCTTCTTCATCATGCTCACTTCTTTATTTTCAATAGTATTCTTTCATGGTTTCCTTTCTTGCAGCATTTCTCAGCATTTCCTTTCATAGATCATAGTTTAGACTATTTTTATGCAAAACTCTATTTTTTCTAGATGCTCTAATTTCATTGCTTGTTTGATATTATTGGTTAACTATCAGTTCCTTTGTAGAATATCTCTTATAGCAATAGGCCACCCTATCAGCCATCCCATCCTCCATCTGATCCATGCCCTACAGGTCGCCCAAGCCTCAACTCAATTTTGCCTTAGTTCCGTGCATTTTCCATAGAACTTCTTCATCTCTCCTTGAGCAAACCCAATCATGGTCCTATCTCTTGGTGATTCTTGGTAGAACCTAGGTGCCCTAACACCTCATTCCAACCTTCATCTACCTTTTCCACCTACTCTCATGCCCTCAAAATAGTGAAAATTGCTCTCGGCCTCCTCCTGTAGGCCTCCTGTAGTTGCCTTGTTTTCCTCCTGTAGATTTCTTGTGTCCTCCTGTAGATTTTCCTGTAGATTCATTTTGAAGGCCGAGTGTGGGAAAATCCTCCAGAAGGCCACCTGAGCCCTCATAGGACCCATCCACACCATCCTACATTCTCTCAAGTCCAAAATCCACCCTCCAACGCCACCTATTCACTGCCACATTCACACACAATAAATTATATGCATGTCAACTTCACATAAAAATCCGAAAAGATGCCTTTTGCTTATTTACTTCCAAAAATAGCTTAGGTAGATGTTGTTTACTTCTTTGAGTAGGTAATGGTATTCGTTTCACAGTTCATAATGCTTTCTGCAAAAGTAGGATTAGTTGGTTAAGTAGGGTTTACTAGGTTTACTTTACATTTCAATCTTTCTCCTTTCTGTAGTTAGAGTACCATTTGTAGAGTAATATTTCTCTCCTTTCATCACATATAGAGCTTCTTATGGAATCCATAGAGGTTGGCTTGAGCTCGAAGTGATCTTGCGTTAGCTGACCAAGTGACATCCTACAATAAGAACTAGTACTTGTGCATACAACACCGATGCTTCCAAGTTTGTTACGAACTACCGGGTTGATAATAGTAAATTAGGTAGCCCAAGAGTTGCAACGTTATTTTTGCAATATTGGTGCTCAGCAATTACCACCTAGTGACCCACATGATTTCCATCAATGTGGGTGGTTGTCACATTGTCTTGGGTGCTGAATGGCTCCACACACTAGGTCCATTCACAATGTATTTATAGAAGTTATATATGAGCTTTAAGCAGAATGACCACATGCATACCCTCCACGGACTCCAGGCAGGTACTCCTTCTATCATTAGTTCACATCGAATGGAAAAATTGTTAAAAAGGGGCCATCATGGAGTTATCACACAATTTAATGCCATCCAGGCCATCGAGCCCACTACTCTTCATTTTCATCCTGAGATGCAACAAGTCTTAAATAGCCACCCGTAGGTTTTTGGAAAAACTCATGAGCTTCCACCCTCTATAGGGGAACATGATCATAGCATCACTTTGGACCCAGGGGAACAACCACCTAATGTCCACCCATATAGATACCCTTTCGCCCAAAAGAATGAAATTGAAAAAATCATGAAGGAACTCCTGGAAGCCGGTGTTATTCATCCTAGAATCAGTCCTTATTCATCACCTATGGTCATGGTGCTCAAGAAAGATGGGGAATAACACATGTGTCTAGACTTCAGGGCCTCAACAAGCTTATAGTCAAATATAAATTCCCTATTCCTGTTGTTAATGATTTGCTCGATGAACTAAATGGTGTTGGATTATTTACTAATCTAGATCTTCGCTCAGGCTATCACCAAATACGCATTTATGGCTCTCAAATAAGCCATGTCTTCCACTCTCGTTTTGGCACTACTCAAATTTGCCGAGTCTTTTTTGATTGAATGTGATGCTTCAGGTACAGGTATTGGGGCTGTCTTAATCTAGGAAGGGACCAACCCTTGGCCTTGACTAGCCAACAACTAAGTGGGAAACATCTGGGAAAATCTACCTATGAGAAGGAGATGATGGCCACCTTACATGCAATGGATACCTAGCAACCATACTTATTGGGGGGATATTTCCAAATCCACATAGACCATCAAAGACTCAAATATTTTTTGGATGAACATCTATCCTTGCCACACCAAAATAAATGGCTAGCCAAAATATTGGGATATGATTATGAGATAATTTACAAGAAAGGGCACGAAAATGTCGTAGCAGATGCTTTATCACACCAATTTGAGGAGGATAACATCCTACTACCAATCTCTCTTCCCATTCCAGATTGAATTGAAGAAGCCCACAAGAATGGTTTTCACATCCTTCGCTCTCCCAACTCATTAATAACTTGTGAGCATATCCTAATTCCACATGGGACTACTCTTGCAAGGATGAGATTCTTCGCTACAAGGATAGAGTAGTGATATCACCAACCTTGACCCTCAAAACACGCATTTTTGGAAAAGTTCCACTTCTCTCCCACTGCAGGCCATGCAAGCTTTCAGAAGACTTATGCTCACACTCATTGTTCCTTCTTTTGGATAGGCATGAGAGCTGACATTCTTACTTTTGGTGCTGAATGTGATGTGTGTCAGGCAACAAAGGAGAAACAATCAAGTCCTTAGGAAATTTACAACGCTTGCCCATCCCTTCCACAATATGGACATATGTTTCGAGAGTGAAAGATCACATCGAGAGAGAGGAAATGAATCCAACCATATCTTGTAATGAATTGGCTGGAATTACCACTCCTAAAACTATGAAGATAGAAGTACATATCAAGAAGAAAAATGTTCAAGAAGTGAAAGATCACATCAAGAATCAAGAAATGAATCCGACCATATCTTGTAAAGCATTGGAAGAAATTACCACTCCTCAAAATCTCAAGATAGGACTTATCAAGAAGAAAAAGGTTCAAGTAATGAAAGATCACATGGGTCACAAATATGTTGGGTTATGACTTTGACATTATCTATAGAAAAGGGAAGAATTTTTTTTTTGCAGATGCACTCTCAAGAAAGGATGAGGATGTGGAATCATTGTTTTGTGATATTTCTATTATCCAACCAGATTGGATAAATGAAGCAAGGGACGAATGGAATAATGACAAAGAAGTGTGGTCATTCATTCAAAAGTTATAAAATATCCCAATTCAAACAATATTGCTAGAACTTGAAGAGGGAAAAAATCATATTGGAACCTAGAGCAGTGACAAAAATAAGAACCTGACAGCTACAAAATCAATCAATTTCAGATTTTCTCATCATGTGGAAGAACTTACCCGTTGAAGATTCGACATGCGAGGACAAGAATTTTATACAGAAGCATCAAGAACTACTCAAGCATTGAGTACAACACTTTTTGAAGGAGAGACGCATGTTAGGCCCCTATACTACTAGTGTAACCCGTTATTGTTATTAGTACAACCCACTTATTATATTGTTGTACCCATGTAGTGCCCATATTGTTATTATTGTGCACAACATAAGCCCACTATTGTTACTATTGTTCCCTTACATTATTATTATTATGTTGGCTCTGATTATATTATGACCCCTTAGATTCCTATATATAGTAAGGAGGTCTTGTCATTTGTATCGTCGAAGAATTGTTCATTTGTGTAATTTAAAGGAAGTTTCTCCCTCGAAGAGGCTTATTTCTAAGGTTTTGATCTATCTTTTATATCTTTTTGTGAGTTGGTTTCATAAAATTTGGTATCAGAGCTTTGGATATTAGGGTTTCGCTGCTCCAAACGAGTCATCATGGCATTTTCACTATAGCTTTTTTTATGCGACGTTGTAGATGTTAAACAAAAAACCCTTCTGGGCTGAAATCGTTCTGAAGGTCGACTATGAATTTCAGAGCTTTTTCACGGAGGAAATGATTGCACATTATCAGGATACAAAGAGAAACACCTTCTATAGAGCAACACCATAACAAGTGGAAGAAGAAAGAGAAAAAGGGCTTTGTTACAAAGAGGAAAGCAAAATTATGGAAACAAGGAAGTCTACCCGTCACAACTATAAATATGGAAGTGTTGTTTCTCCTAGCCTTCCATAACCTACAAGGGTTACACCACAACAATTGGAAAAAAAAGAGAAAAAAGGCTTTGTTACAATTGTGATAGAAAATGCACTAAAGGTCATAAGTGTGATGAGAAGAAATTATTTTACATATATTATAAAGAGGAGGAAGAAAATGATCATAAAACATCAAAAGAAAAGGATATACACCGCGACCCAAACCCAGAGAAAGAAGAAATGAATCCGACCATATCTTGTAAAGCATTGGCAAGAATTACCACTCCTCAAACTCTCAAGATAGAGGGACATATCAAGAATAAAAAGGTTCAATAAGTGAAAGATCACATCGAGAAAGAAGACATGAATCCAACCATGCCTTGTAATGAATTGACTGGAATTATCACTCCTAAAACTATGAACATAGAAGTACACATCAAGAAGAAAAATGTTCAAGAAGTGAAAGATCATATCGAGCATCAAGAAATGAATCCAACCATATCTTCTAAAGAATTGGAAGAAATTACCACTCCTCAAACTCTCAAGATAGAAGGACATATCAACAAGAAAAATGTTCAAGTAGTGAAAGATCACATCAACCATCAACAACAAGTTCTCAAACTTTTAAAGGACAACGCGACTTTGCTGTAGAATCAACATCGCAGTGAAAAAAGTTTTGATGTAGGTGACATCTCAAGCAAGCTATTTATGAGAAGGAAATGTTGGCAACACTACATGCACTTAAGAAACGATGACCTTACCCAATGGGAAAACACCTCAGGTAAAAATGTATCATGATAATATTAAACACTTTTTAGAACAAATATTATCTTTAGAAGAACAGAGAAAATGGGTCACAATTATGTTGGGTTATGACTTTGACATTATCTACAGAAAAGGGAAGAAAATTTTTGTTGTAGATGCACTCTGAAGAAAGGATGAGTATGTGGAATCATTGTTTTGTGATATTTCTATTATCCAACCAAATTGGATAAAAGAAGCAAGGGATGAATGGAAGAAGGACAAAGCAGTGTGGCCACTCATTCAAAAGTTACAAAATATCCCAATTCAAGTAATATTGCCAGAACTTGAAGAGGGAAAAAAATCATATTGGTTCCCGGAGTAGTCACAGAAATAAGAACACGATAGCTACGAAATTGATCAATTTCAAAGTATCTCATCAAGTGGAAGAACTTACCCATTGAAGATTCAACATGGGAGGACAAGAATTTTATACAAAAGAAACAAGAACTACTCAAGTGTTGAGGACAACACTTTTTTGAAGGAGAGGCGCATGTTAGGCCCCTATACTACTAGTGTAGCCCCTTATTGTTATTAGTACAACCCCCTTATTATATTTTTGTACCCGTGTAGTCCCCATACTATTATTATTGTGTCCCATAGAAGCCCACTATTGTTATTATTGTGGCCTTACATTGTTATTGTTATGTTGGCTTTGACTATATTATGAACCCTTAGACTCCTATATATAGTAAGGAGGTCTTGTCAGTTGTATCATCGAAGAATTGTTCATTTGTGTAATGTGAAGGTGTTTTCTCCCTCAAAGAGGTTTATTTCTAAGGTGTTGATCCATCTTCTCTATCTTTTTGTGATTTGGTTTCATAAGATTTGGTATCATAGCTTTGGATATTAGGGTTTCGTTGCTCCAAATAGGCCATCATGGCATTTTCACTATAACATTTTTTATGTAACATTGGAGATGTTAAAAACAAAACCAATTTGGGCTGAAATTGTTTTGAACCTCGAGTCTGAATTTAAGAGACATTACTGCTATATTTACAGAGATATGATTTGAGGAAGTTGACCTTTTTTCAGACTGCCAAATTACATTCCAAACAGGTGACCTGGGGAAAATAGTCATAACTTTCATTTTGACCATAAGATTGAAATTTCATCAGAAGTTAGAGAAAGAGGACGGATCGTAGTTTCCTTTGTATATTTTTCAAATCCTAAGGTCAAAACAGTGACACATGCCAATTCATAGAAGTTCGCTCTTCGAGAAAGGTATATAATCATGTCATCTTTGGAGATTGTGCATAACTATTTCTTGGAGCATCCAATTTTGATCAAACTAGTCGCATTGGAAAGAGGACACAAAGAGCTGCTGTAGATTCCAATTTCAGAACTAGAAGAACCAAAATTACAATGTTATAGCTATTTCAAGATCGAACTCCTAAAAGCATGAAAAGGCAATATGAGGAAGCTTGATGGCAACGATCCAGTAAATTGGATACTTCAGATGGACTAATATTTTGATCTACATGGTGTACCAATTTTGTGAGAGATTTTTCGGTGAAAATCACATGGAATACCATTTGTCGACGCTGAACTTGTCCTAACGATGAACCACACTAGTTGGTTCGAAACGCGTCAAAAAATGGTATTCCATGTGATTTTCGCTGAAAAATCTCTCACAAACTTGATATGGATCACAGAAGACTGAACTCTATAATGGTGTACCAATGTTACAAAAGGTATGGATTGCATCTTCATATTTAGAGCTGGATCAATTTTTATGGTATAAATGGCTTTGTTCTCATAAAAAACTTGTATATGGTCAATTTTCACGTATGAAATGATAGCACATTATGAGGGTACAAAGAGCAACACCTTCTTTAGAGCAACACCACAACAATTGGAAGAAGAAAGAGAAAAATGGCTTTGTTACAAAGTGGAAATCAAAATTATGGCAACACAGAAGTCTACCCCACACAACTAGAAAGATCGAAGTGTAGTTTCTCCTAGCCTCCCACAACCTACAAGGATTACACCACAAGTACTGGAGAGAAAAAGAGAAAAAGGGTTTCATTACAATTGTGATAGAAAATGCACTAAAGGTCATAAGTTTGCTGAGAAAAAATTATTTTACATATATTATGAAGAGGAGGAAGAAAAGGATCAAGAAACATCAAAAGAAGAGGATACACACTAGGACCAAAACCCAGAGAAAGAAGAAATGAATCAAACCATTTTCTGTAAAGCATTGGCAAGAATTACCACTCCTCAAACTCTCAAGATAGAACGACATATCAAGAAGGAAAAGGTTCAAGAAGTGAAAGATCACATCGAGAAAGAAGAAATGAATCCAACCATATCTTGTAATGAATTGGCTGGAATTGCCACTCCTTAAGCTATGAAGATAGAAGTACATATCAAGAAGAAAATTGTTCATGAAGTGAAAGATCACATCGACCATCAAGAAATGAATTCAACCATATATTGTAAAGCATTGGAAGAAATTACCACTTCTCAAAATCTGAAGATAGAAGGACATATCAAGAAGAAAAAGGTTCAAGTAGTGAAAGATCACATCGAGCATCAACAACAAGTTCTCCAACTTTTAAAGGTTAACGCCACTTTGGTGCAGAATTGACATCGCTGTGAAAAAAGTTTTGATGTAGGTGATTGGGTATTTTTACGAATACATCTCAAGCAAGCTATTTATGAGAAGGAAATGTTGGAAATACTACATGCACTTAAAAAACTATGACCTTACACAATGGGAAGACACTTCAAGGTAAAAATGGATCATGATAATCTCAAACACTTTTTAGAACAAATATTATCCTTATAATAACAAAAAAATGGGTCACAAATATGTTGGGTTATGGCTTTGACATCATCTACAGAAAAGGGAAGAAATTTTTTGTTGTGGATGCACTCTCAAGAAAGGATGAGGATGTGGAATCATTGTTTTTTTATATTTATATTATCGAACCAAATTGGATAAAAGAAGCAAGGGATTAATGGAAGAATTACAAAGAGGTGTGGCCACTCAATCAAAAGTTACAAAATATCCCAATTCGAATAATATTGCTAGAACTTGAAGAGGGAAAAAAAATCATATTGGAACCTGGAGCAGTCACAGAAATAAGAACCCGACAGCTACAAAATTGACTAATTTCAAAGTATCTCATGAGGTGGAAGAACTTACCCACTGAAGATTCCACATGGGAGGACAAGAATTTTATACAGAAGCATCAATAACTACTCAAGCATTGAGGACAACACTTTTTGAAGGAGAAGCGCATGTTAGGCCCCTATACTACTAGTGTAACCCCTTATTGTTATTAGTACAACCCCCTTATTATATTTTGTACCCATGTAGTCCACATATTTTATTATTGTGACCTTACATTATTATTGTTATTTTGGCTCTGATTATATTATGACCCCTTAGACTCCTATATATGGTAAGGAGGTCTTGTCAATTGTATCATTGAAGAATTGTTCATTTGTGTAATGTAAAGGAGGTTTACCCCTCGAAGAGACCTTTTTCTAAGGTGTTGATCTATATTCTCTATCTTTTTGTGACTTGGTTTCATAAAATTTGGTATCAGAGCTTTGGATATTAGGGTTTCAATGCTCCAAACCAGTCATCGTGGCATTTTCACTATAACTTTTTTTATGCAATGTCGTGAATCCTAAAAACAAAACCCATTTGGGTTGAAATCATTATGAACTTTGGCTATGAATTTCAGAGTTTTTAGTGCTATATTTATGGAGATTTCACATGAGGAAGTTGACCTTTTTGCAGACTCCCAAATTACATTCCAAATAGGTAACCTGGGAAAATAGTCATAACTTCTGTTTTTAGCATAAGATTGAAATTTCATTAGAAGTTGAAGAAAGAGGATGGAGCATGTTTTCGTGTGTATATTTTTTAGATCCTAAGTTCAAAATAGTGACACGTGGAACTTCATACAAGTTCGCCCTTCTGAAAAGGTATATAATCAGGTCATCTTCATTGATTGTGCATAACTCTTTCTTGGAGCATCCAATTTTGATCAGACTGGTGGCATTGGAAAGAGGACACAAAGCTACTGCAGATTACAATTTCAAAACTAGAAGAGCCAAAATTACAGTGTCATACTCGTTTCAATATCAAACTCCTAAAATCAGGAAAAGGCAATATGAGGAAGTTTGATGGCAAGGATCTAGTAAATTGGATACTTCAGATGGAGCAATATTTTGATCTACATGGTGTAACAATGTTACAAAAGGTATGGATTACATCTTCATATTTAGAGACGGATCAATTTTTATTGTATAAAGGGCTTTGTTCTCGTAAACAACTTGTTACGTTGTCAATTTTCACGGAGGAAATGATAGCACATTATGAGGATACAAAGAGCAACACCTTCTTTAGAGCAACACCACAACAATTCAAAGAAGAAAGAGAAAAAGGGCTTTGTTACAAAGTGGAAAGCAAAATTATGGCAACAAGGAAGTCTACCCCTCACAACTATAAAGATGGAAGTGTTGTTTCTCCTAGCTTTCCATAAGCTACAAGGGTTACAACACAACAATTGAGAAAAATAAAAGATAAAAAGGGCTTCATTACAATTGTGATACAAAATGCACTAAAGGTCATAAGTGTGCTAAGAAGAAATTATTTTACATAGATTATGAAGAGGAGAAAGAAAAGAATCAAGAAACATCAAAGGAAGAGGATATACACCAGTACCCAAACCCAGAGAAAGAAGAAATAAATCTGACCATATCTTATAAAGTGTTGGCAAGAATTACCACTCCTCAAACTCTCAAGATAGAATGACATATCAAGAAGAAATAGGTTCAAGAAGTGATAGATCACATCAAGAAACAAGAAATGAATCGAACAATATCTTTTAATGAATTGCCTGGAATTACCATTCCTAAAAACTATGAAGATAGAAGTACATATCAAGAAGAAAAATTTTCAAGAAGTGAAAGATCACATCAAGCATCAAGAAATGAATCTAACCATATCTTGTAAAGCATCGGAAGAAATTACAACTCTCCAAACTCTCAAGATAGAAGGACATATCAAGAAGAAAAAGTTTCATGTAGTGAAAGATCACATCGAGCATCAACAACAAGTTCCAAACTTTTAAAGGATAACGCCACTTTGGTGTGGAATCGAATGAAAAACAGGTAGATCAACATCACAGTGATTTTTTTTTAATGTAGGTGATTGCATATTTTTACGAATACTCTCAATTAAGTTATTTATGAGAAGGAAATGTTGGCAATACTACATGCACTTAAGAAACGGTGACCCTACCCAATGGGAAGACACTTCAAGGTAAAAATGGATTATAATAATATTAAACACTTTTTAGAGAAAATATTATCTTTAGAAGAACAGAAGAAATGGGTCACAAATATGTTGGTTTATGAGTTTGACATCATCTACAGAAAATGAAAGAAATTTTTTGTTGCAGATGCACTCTCAAGAAAGGATGAGGATGTGGAATCATTGTTTTGTGATATTTCTATTATCCACCCGAATTGGATAAATGAAGCAAGGGATGAATGGAAGAAGGATAAAGAAGTGTGGCCACTCATTCAAAAGTTACAAAATATCCCAATTCAAACAATATTGCCAAAACTTGAAAAGGGAAAAAAATCATATTGAAACTTGGAGAAGTCACAAAAATAAGAACCCGACAGCTACAAAATCGATCAATTTCAGAGTATCTCATCAAGTGGAAGAACTTGCCCGCTGAATATTCTACATGGGAGGACAATAATTTTATACAAAAACAACAAGAACTACTCAAGCGTTGAGGACAACTCTTTTTGAAGGAGAGGCACATGTTAGGCCCCTACACTACTAGTGTAACCCTTTATTGTTATTAGTACAACCCAATTATTATATTGGTGTACCCATGTAGTCCCCATATTGTTATTATTGTTTAGCTCTGATTATATTATGACCCCTTAGACTCCTATATATAGCAAGGAGGTCTTTCTATGTATCATCGAAGAATTGTTCATTTGTGTAATGTAAAGGAGGTTTCCCCCTTGAAGAGGATTATTTATAATGTTTTGATCTATCTTTTCTATCCTTTTGGGAGTTGGTTTCATAACATTTGGTATCAGAGATTTGGATATTAGGGTTTCGCTGCTCGAAACAGGTCATCGTGGCATTTCCCCTATAAAAAATTTTATTGTGACGTTTCATATGATAAACACAAAACCCATTTGGGTTAAAATAGTTTTGAACCTTGAGTCCGAATTTCAGAGCCCTTAGTGCTATATTTGTGGAGATATGATCTGAGGAATTTGACCTTTTTGCGGACTCCCGAATTACATTCCAAATAGGTGACCTTGGGAAAATACTCATAAATTTTGTTTTGAGCATAGGATTGAAATTTCGTAAGAAGTTAAAGAAAGAGGATGGAACGTAGTTTCCTATGTATATTTTTCAAATCTTAAGATCAAAACATTGACACGCGACACTTCATACAAGTTCGCTATTATGAAAAGGTATATAATCAGGTCATCTTCGGAGATTGTGCATAACTCTTTCTTGGAGCATCCAATTTTGATCAGACTAGTGGCATTGGAAAGATGACACAAAGAGCTACTACATGTTGCAATTTCAAAACTAGAAGAGCCAAAATTACAGAGTTATAGCCATTTCAAGATCGAACTCCTAAAATCAGGAAAAGGGGATATGAGGAAGTTTGATGGCAAGGATCTGGTAAATTGGATACTTCAGATGGAGCAATATTTTGATCTACATGGTGTACCAATGTTACAAAAGGTATGGATTGCATCTTTATATTTAGAGACCGATCAATTTTTATGGTATAAAGGGATTTGTTCTTGTAAACAACTTGTTATGTGGTTAATTTTCATGGAGGAAATGATAGCACATTATGAGGATACAAAGAGAAACACCTTTTTTAGAGAAACACCACAACAATTGGAAGAAAAAAGAGAAAAAGGGTTTTGTTACAAAGTGGAAAGAAAAATTATGGCAACAACGGAGTCTACCCGTCACAACTATAAATATGGAAGTGTTATTTCTCCTAGCCTTTCACAACCTACAAGGGTTACACCGCAACAATTGGAAAAAAAAGAAGAGAAAAAGGGCTTCGTTACAATTGTGATAGAAAATGCACTAAAGGTCATAAGTGTGCTGAGAAGAAATTATTTTACATAGATTATGAAAAAGAGGAAGAAAAGGATCAGGAAACATTAAAATAAAATGATATACATGAGGACCCAAACCTAGAGAAAGAAGAAATGAATCCAACCATTTGTTGTAAAGAATTGGCAAGAATTACCACTCCTCAAACTCTCAAGATAGAAGGACATATCAAGAAGAAAAAGGTTCAAGAAGTGAAAGATCACATGAAGAAAGAAGAAATGGATCCAACCATATCTTGTAATGAATTCGCTGGAATTACCACTCCTAAAACTATGAAGATGGAAGTACATATCAAGAAGAAAAATGTTCAAGAAGTGAAAGATCACATCGAGCATAAAGAAATGAATCTGACCATATCTTCTAAAGCATTGGAAGAAATTAACACTCCTCAAAATCTCAAGATAGAAGGACATATCAAGAAGAAAAAGGTTGAAGTAGTGAAAGATCACATCGAGCATCAACAAAAAGTTCTCCAACTTTTAAAGGATAATGACACTTTGGTGCAGAATCGAATGAAACAACAGGTAGATCAACATCACAATGAAAAACGTTTTGATGTAGGTGATTGGGTATTTTTATGGATACATCTAAAGCAAGCTATTTATGAGAAGGAAATGTTGGCAATACTACATGCACTTAAGAAACAACAATCTTACCCAATGGGAAGACACCTCAAGGTAAAAATGGATCATGATAATCATAAACACTTTTTAGAACAAATATTATCTTTAGAAGAACATAAATAATGGGTCACAAATATGTTGGGTGATGAGTTTGACATCATATATAGAAAAGGGAAGAAAATTTTTGTTGCAGATGCACTCTCAAGAAAGGATGAGGATGTGGAATCATTGTTTTGTGATATTTCTATTATCCAACCAGATTGGATATACAAAGAAAGGGATGAATGTAAGAAGTACAAATAAGTGTGGCCACTCATTCAAAAGTTACAAAATATCCCAATTCAAACAATATTGCTAGAAATTGAGAAGAGAAAAAAAATAATATTGGAACCTAGAGCAGTCACAGAAATAAGAACCCAATAGCTATGAAATCGATCAATTTCAAAGTATCTCATCAAGTGGAAGAACTTACCCACTGAAGATTCCACATGGGTGGACAAGAATTTTATATAGAAGCATCAAGAACTACTCAAGCGTTGAGGACAACACTTTTTTAGGGAGAGGCACATGTTAGGCTCCTATACTACTAGTGTAACCCCTTACTGTTATTAGTACAAACCCTTATTATATTGTTGTACCCATGTAGTCCCCATATTTTTATTATTGTGCCCCATAGAAGCCCACTATTGTTATTATTGTTCCCTTACATTATTATTGTTATATCGGCTCTGATTATATTATGAGCCCTTAGACTCCTACATATAGAAAGGTGCCTTCTCATTTGTATCATCGAATAATTGTTTATTTGTGTAATGTAAAGGAGGTTTCACCCTCAAAGAGACTATTTTCTAAGGCATTGATCTATCTTTTCTATCTTTTGTGAGTTGGTTTCATAAGATGTCAGGAGATAATGTTGTTATGAGATTTGAATTTCAAGCAAGTATTGTAATGCTACAAGTTTGTCATGCTTTTGATGTGATGTGGATGGGATCCAAGTTGGATGAATTGCTTTGAATTAGACACCAATGATTGTAATACGTTATTCTATCTAATAAAGTGTTTGAACCTTTTCCCATATGTCTATATTGTTTCATAATTCTTATATTTTTGAATTGTATCTAATTCCTTTCACTTATATTCAATAGATCATGTTCTTTGATCATTTCTTTGTTTTCTGTTGTGTTTACAAGGTACTTCTCAAGTAGATTAAGTACAGGAAGTAGTGGTGGGATCGATACAAGGGAGACGAGAGGAAAGTGGAACTACAAGTAGGTCTTCTATCTTCTCATCTTATCTATTTATTATAGGAAAAGTCTAAAACACTTTAAATTGTTGTTCTAGATACAACTACTTGTCTAGTGAATTAGTATTTACCTATAGACACTTAATTATCCAAAACAAATTGGCGACTCCACTGGATAATATCACCTTTCCTCCTAGCTTATCCACCTCCTAGGACACTCTTGTATACCCTAATTGTGTTCATTGATTGTATTTCAGCCCTTTTGCATTGAATTTTGTTCAAAAATTTAGGTTAGATGACTCTTGAGTAGCCTCTTAGGAATCAACGCAGGCTTGGCCTGGGGATAATGCTCTGCAGAGCATCGTTGAGTGAGAGACAATGCTCTATAGCACAGTTAGTTCCTCGTTGACCTACACTGATCCATCTTAGGAAAAATTTTCACCTTTGTATTGAGTTTTTTACCAAATTTCCTCTGTTTGATTGCTTCCTGATTGATCAATAAATGTCATGTCCAGAAAACAAGTTTCTATCTGCTTTGGTAGCCCTACTTTCACTTCGTTACTAATGCTTCTTAAATGTTTTCCTTGTCATTATCGATCCATAGTCAGAGTTAGAATATAATTGATTAATATTTGTTCGAAAGAAAGTGTCATAAACTCTTCTTTTCCTTCGAAATAGAACTGTCGTAAAAGTCTTCATTCTTATTAAAGATTGATTGATTGTATGTGCATTAGTTTCCCTTTTTGTTCACATAACATTAAAGGAATCAAAAGGAAAAACTTTCATCGTTCGTATTGTAGTTTGTGAATGCTTGAAAGGAATAGCTAGGGTATTCACATTAGATGTGCTCTTTTCTCTTTGTCAAAGATATAATTGCTCTATCCTTACTAGTTAAGGCTTTCATTGCTCAAATGAATGAAAATAATTCTTATCATATTAGTTTCATTTTAGAAAATTGCAAATATACATCACATGGTCAACCTTGAAAGAAAAATTCTAAGGAAGATCAACTTAAAATTTATTTGAATTGACCTAATGGGGCATTGTCATTAACTAGAACATTTAGTGGTTCTAGGCTAGAGACGTGTTTCTGCGTCGTAAAACAAAGCAGTTGTCACTAAATTATCTGCAACACATCCCGAGTGTGATACCACATTCCACGTACATGAGTATATCGTAGCTCATCCATGTACCTTTGGGTATATAGGGTAGTGTTACAATACGTAAAATATATGGGAATGCTCTCACTGTGCAGTTTTGTGTTAGACAACACTTATATGGACTAGGCCTCCATGTACCTTCGGGTATATATGGGAGGACAAGACTAGATTGCTATCCATCATTAAGTAACTGATTTGGTCACCTTGTACACTATGATACATTGAACAAAACATTCGCGGAGAATGCCTGCCTGTACTTCTCAATTCGCTGGAAGGAATTTTGTAGTTCAGAATTGCTTGGTAAACCTTTTGCCTAGATTATCCATCTTTTTTTTGTTATGTTACTTAGATTTAAATAAATTTAATCGACCATAGATAACATATCCATGCTCACTCCTTATTTCATCTTAGGTTGAAACATATGGCGACCAATCTAGAATCCATGAATCAAGGAATTCCTTTTGATGGGAATCCTAGTCCTTCTCCTCCTTTTGGAAATATTGGTGCTCCTTATATGGCTACATTGTTCCTTCTAGGATTTACCATTTGCTTACCAGTATGGTTGTTTTCAACCTCCTTGGTTTAGCATGTCGTGATTTCTCCGCAATCAAGTACACCTCCAACTAGAGAAAATCAACCTCTAGTTGATCTTAAAGATGAACCTTTGCCTTCTTCCTCAGTTGTTTCTTCCTCCCCTTCTTCCTCTTCGCCTAGTGAAAGTATTGGTACTAGTAACCAAGTGGTTAATAAGAAGAAGAAATGGAAGAAGAGGAAGAAGAAGAAGTAAATTCAGCAGAGGGGCAACCAAACAACCATTTCTTTGAATACAACATCTGATGAGCAATCATCCATCAAGCCTCACAAAGTTTGATATCCGTGCAAACTTTGTGTGGGAGACCATCTTCTTTGAAATTGTCCTCATATTTCTCAGATCTTAGAAGAATGGTCTCCTCATTCACATCATCCTGTGTCATCAACTTGTTGAGATCATGTTGGTGACACACCATCAACAAGTAGTAGAAAAGTTCATGGAAATAAGGGTAAAGTTAAGTTTCCCTATAGGTTATGTGAAGAGAATCACCCCATTCACCTTTGTCACTATATGGATGAAGCCAAAAAAGTGTTGGATAACCATCATTATTCTCTGCAGCAAATTCCATATGGTTATGGGAAGCTATCCCTTAATCCTTCACTAGTTGATAAATTGACTAATTCAAATCAATCGTCGGTTAAACCCACTCTCTCTGAATGTGAATCTCATGAGTCTATACTTGACCCAAATCAATAGGTCGAGGAAACAGTTGACCTAATTTCACCTTCACTTAATCGTACCTTTCCCGAAGAGAGTGAATATGATACCACTTAGGTTGTTTTCATTTCTTTAGATTCTAATGAGCTTGGGGGCTATCCTCCTATTCCCTCAAGATGGGAAGAAAATCCTCCCACTCTTGTAAATCAAGGTGTTAATTCTCCCATTCTTACGGTACCCCCTCCAAGTAGTCTAGTCACTTCGTTTGATTGGAATCGACTAGCAAGATGTCATCTTCCTTCTTATGTGCCTTTCTAGATCATAGTACAAGGTTGTAATATGATTGTATCTGGCACTATTATAGATGAAGGTGGGTCAGTGAGTATCCATTCCTCAACTGCTTGGCAATCGCTCGGTTCAATGCCAGTTGTGCTAGTTACCCAAAATCTATTGGCTTTTAAAGGAGGAGCCAGTCAACCATTAGGGACCCTCCCTGAGTTGCCTATTACTTTGGGAGGAGAAATCATTTATTTGAGTGTGATGGTAGTCCCAGGCACTTTAGATTACAATTTACTTCTTGGGCGCAACTATATTTATGACATGGGAGCTATTGTTTCAACACTCTTTCAAGTGATTTGTTTCCCGCACGAAGGGAGGATCATCACCATTGACTAGCTTTTATTTCCTGGTCCAAACATGGCCTCAAGTCAACCATCTTCCCTAAATGGTCCTTTTGTGCCAATGGTTTCATCCCCATCCTGGATTAATTATGTGGCAACCCGTTCCATCCCTACATCAACGGACGATCAATTCTGTGATGTTGTACATTATATATTGGGGGCATTGGAACTAGATCTCTCCTTCTGGAACATTGTTCTCCCATCTAATGAAAACCTCTTGGAAGTCATGACCTCTTATGAGTTGTGATCGAAGGAGTATGAGGATAATTCTTTTACTGTGTCAACCTCATTAAAAAATGAAACAACTCCCATGAGGATAGTTCCTTGTCTTGTTTCAACCTCGTTAAAAAATGAAACCAAGGAAAACAAGGATAGTACTTTTATTGTGTGAACCTCATTAAAAAATGAAACAACTCCCATGAGGACAGTTCTTGGTCTTTTGTAAACGTCGTTAAAAAATGAAACCAAGGATATGAGGATAGTTCCTTCTGTTGTATCAACCTCATTAAAAAATGAAATAAGTAGTATGAGGATAGTTCCTTGTATTGTGTCAACCTCGTTGAAAAATGAAACCAAGGATATGAGGATAGCTTCTGGTCTTGTGTCAACCTCGTTAAAAAAAGAAACAAGGAGTATGATAATAGTTTCTTGTCTTGTGTCAAGATTGTTAAAAAATGAAACAAGGGATCTAAACAAAGTTCCTTGTCTTCTATCAAGCTCATTAAAAAATGAAACAACATCCCCTGGAGAAAAGTTCCAAGTCGAGTCTTTAATTAGATCTCGTAAAATCCCAGTCGTGTCTTTCACTTGATCTCATAAAAGAACCTTTATTCCATCCACTTGATAGCCACAAGTAGTCTACTTAAGTGAATGTAATAAGGCTTGGGGGCATGCACGTAGCGGTACAATTAAGTTTCCCTATAGGTTATGTGAAGGGAATCCCTGTGAAGGGAATTTCCCTATTTGGAAAAAGCCAGGAAGGTGTTGGATCACCATCCTGCTTCACTGCAGTGACTTCCATTTGGTTACAAGAGACTCTCCCTTTCATCATGTTAGGGGCATGTAAACAATTCTCAAGCACAGTTCTTCATTTCAAGGTTGTGTAAAAATGAAACTAAATAAAAGCGTAGTTTTTCATTTCAAGCTTGTGTAAACATGAAACCGAATCCAAGCATACTTGTTTTGCAAGCTTGTGTAAACATGAAACTAAATTGAAGCATAGTTTCCCATGGTTCAAGCTTGTGTAAAAATGAACACATATCCATTTTAACCCTCATGATTGCCATTCTATTAGCCTCTTTTGTCAGATGAGCCTTGATTTTTTTCATCCCATTGTTGTGGGGAAAAATGCCTATGCAGGACGATCCTATCCACCAAAGGTGTGACAGCACCTTAGCAACAAACGAATACAGCTATTATGATTACTTCCTTTATGAAATGTGAAAGAGGGGAGATCGGCAGACTTACCGTTGTCTTCCGGTTGTCCCTCGAACTAGATCCTCTTCTCTTTGTGTGTCCACAGCTACTTGCCTCCTCGCCTGATCAAGAGAACAGCTACTTGAATCCCACGAGATCACAAGAGAACAGCTACCTGTGACAAGAGAACAACTACTTGCGACAAGAGAAGAACACAATACAAAGGCAAATATACATATTCCTAAATGATTCAAGATTAGAAGTAAATCAAATATACCAATGCAATCATACAATATACACCAGCATATAGGAAAAAATCAAGATAGCTTTATTGAAAGTAACAGGGTTCAGGAAGAGATACAACCCATAGGGCTCCAATCTAGTATCTCCTTCAGCAGAATGGAATTCCTTCTTCAGCTCCCTCCAAAGCATAACACACCCAATGTTTCTAGCCACAAACCAACATCAATTCTTTGAAAATACCAAATTCCAGCCTCCTTGATCTCATGTAGGAGAGATCTATATATAGGGATATTGGAGAGAGGATGAGTCAGCTTGAGATCTGACTAGTGTCCTCTCCCTCTGTTAGTTCTTGAGTCCACTTGGAGGTTCTTGCTTCCACTTGGAGATTTGGAACCTCTTACTCATCACCAGTCGAATTCCCTGACCCAAGTGTCATTTTGGAAGCTTCCTGGGCATTGACACCTTGAGGAATGACTCTGCCACTTGTCCAAACTCGCTCAGCGCAGGTAGCCTTCTTTGCAGTTGACATTCAACGCAGGTAGACAGTGGAGCAGTTGACATTCAGCGCAGATGCTCAGTGGAGCAGTTGACATGATCCAGAATTGGCTTGTTTTTGAGTGCTTTCAGGTGGAGAACTTCTGTTAAGTGCTGTGGTTTGCTGGCCTTGTTCCTCTAGGGGTAGGAACAACATGTTTAGGGACTTTGGATCCCTTGATTATTGACATTTCATGCTCAGTGATGCAAGGCACAAAAATGTCTATAACAGTTGCCCCCTAAAGTATGAGGCCGTTTATCGGGTGAAATGCTTTATCCAGGAGGGTCCGAAGTTCATCCATCTGCTGGGAGGAGACCTGTAGTAAAATACAATACAATACATTATGATTCATACTGCTTTCATGATCTTAGCTGAGGCGGGCATTCCCATGCTCAGCTTTATAAATTCATTTTTGTACATAGAACAGACGATCGTCTGATGGTAGACTGATAATTTTGGTGAAAATTATCATCCTTTGAGTAGGATGATCATCTGCTGCAATGATGTACATGTCAAATGTCTTTATCTTTCCTGAATATATATCGCAGCCCGGATGGATGAAACTAGATCCGGGGTCTTCAAACTCGTTCGATCTTCACTCTAAGTACAAGTCGATCCATGTGAGAATTGCGCTGAAGTCGAACATGGAAAGACATCGCTTGATTACCGGTCAATGATGTAAACCGTTAACAAGCGCGAGAGGAATCACCGATAATGATAATGACCCTCAAGGTACTGCAGTACAATTCACGTGGTGTGAATAAAGGACTTGGCGTCGAACACCACGCAAAATATTTTGGTCGAAGGTCATTGATGTATACCTGTCGCCGGAAGTGAGAAACTTGCCATTGAGGCATGCAAGCTTCAAAGTACTGAAGGGGTTGTTCCTAGATCAACTCCTTGGATAATGAGCTGATGTCGACAAGGAGCGATCCGTCAAAGGAGGGCCTTAATGAATCCCACATCAGTGACACGGAACGGAGCTAATGATTTTAATGGAGGTGAAAACAATCTGTGACATATGATTCAGGGTGGCGGTCATGAATGGATGAAGGATAATGTATGGCAGTGGATGGGACCCGGTTGACTCTTTCTGAACGACTTCTCTTGAACATATGGCGACACTGATGCGATGGATCGGTAGCATTACCCCAAATATGGATGGTATGGCAAGACCATGGTGATGTGACCGGTGAATGAAACAACCCAACCCGATTGTGATACGGAGGAAAAGTGTCATGTTCAAGAGCGACCTGCTACCATCAAAGTTTTCTTGATTTTTTCCCAATTTTTCCCCAGTCATTGCTGACCAGTACCTCTTTATTTTTGTCAAGCTTGAGGAGGATAACATATGCTTGTTCTATAACCTGCCCTTCGGGCAAGCCCATCGCTATGTTTTAACGAGCTTAGCGATAGTGAAACTCGTTCTCGTCTAAAGACAAGTTTGTCGCTATTTAATAAATTTTAACGAGTCTAACGACAAGGATAACTCGGTCCTTTTCATTTTTAGAGAGTCTGAAAAGGTACATAAAGTTAACTCCAAAATTCCTTTTTCGTCATCTAATCCATTAAGTCCGAAAAAGTATAAAACAATACAAAGGGATGAGTTTTCGATATCTTTAACGAGCCGAACAAAACAAGCGCTCGATCTTTTTGTGCAATAATCCCTCAGGTCCAAAAAGATTAAAATCTAGAGGAGGGATAGCTCTTCCTGTCCTTTAACGAGCTGGAAGGCCAAAACTCGGCAATCTTTTCATATTTTACGAGTCAGTTGAAAAGAGCTTAAAGAAGACTCGTCTTTTGAGGAACGAGTGATAAACAGGGATAGCAACTGATTCCAGGTACAGGTTGGAATTTTCCAATCACGGCAGTGTCACAAGGATAGCTAGGTGAAATCACTCTTCACAGCTGTTCCTCAAAATGGGTAAACAATCATATGGGGGTGAACGATCGGCCAAATGACAAATGGAGGTGGCAGGTGCAAACACGACCAAGGCTTTTATGGCTGATAAATTTACGATCACAGCGGTTATTTACCGGGATAGGTTCATTTTTTAGTTAAAAATGAGCTTAAACTCTGGAGGAAACATTGCTCACTGCTTATATTTATTTTTTAACGAGCATGAAGACCGCGTTAAAACTGCTCGGATCTTGCGTTTATTTTTTAACGAGCATGAACTTTATGCTAAAACTGCTCGATTACCCAGTCTTTTGATAAGAGTGTCTCATGAAAGATCCCATTTTTTATAGAGCTTGCGCCTTACCAAAGCTATGCTCACTCTCCTTTCTTTATGCAAGTTCGGAAACGGCTAATCCTACGAGTTTAAAGGGTTAGACCTACAGGTTTAAAGGGAGGACCTAAAAATTTAAAAAATAAATAGTCGCCCCTTGCTTGCACTCCGAAAGGTTTGCATGCCCCCAGGTATAAAACAGAGTTTCAAGGTTACCTCTACTTACCCTCCGCAAAAACATTTGTTTTAATCGAGAGAGGCTTACCTCTTTCAGGTTACCCAAAGATTGTCTCGTTACTCTTTCAAACAAAACACTTCCTCGGCAATGTCTACCGAAATAGACAAGGGTGAATGACTGGTGCCAAACACGTAACTTTGACAAAAGAATCTTATTCTAGAACAACCCCTCTTCCATCCACGGACGGGGTACGGACTAGTCATATTCTCCCGCGGAAACCTACCCTATACCCAAAGTTTCCCTGTCGAAGCAGGCCAGGATGCATGCCCCCTGGGTTCCAGTCATATCCTCTTGGATTACTCGCGCTCATCAGGAGGACGGACCGTGGGTTGAGACACTTCTTGCATGAATAGACCATTTAGGGATGGCACATGACTATTTGCGATGTGTGATCCGGGAAACGAAAGTTGGTCGACGAGCTTGACCATTCTTCCTTCATGCGGAAAACACATTACTCTAAAGAGTGAGGAGACTACAGCTCCCATGCAATATATATAGTCTCGTCCAAGGAGTAGGTTATAATCCAAGGGTCCTTGAACGACCATCACGTTCATTTGAACGGTCTTCCCTTTCAATGTTATAGGCACATTGGGGAGGATCCCTAAAGGTCGACTGGTTCCTTTATCAAAACCTGATAGATTTCTCATCTCAGGTAAAAGCGCCGGCGAACCAAGTGCTTTCCAAGCAATAGAGGAAAGGATACTCACAGATGCCCCTTCATCAATGATAGTGCCAGCCATTACCATTCTGTATATTTGACAAATAATTCTGAATGGTACACTGGCTGGCAACCGGGGTCTGCCTAGTTGGTTCCAATCAAAGGATACAACCAGGTTGCTTGGTGGTGGGACCGAATATACGGCCGGATAGCGCTCCGATGAACTTCCTTCCTGCGATAAAGGAATGGTGGTATTGCCCCCTTGATCATCAGAGTCAGTGCTGATGAAGAGAACCTGGACGGTGTCGTCTGTATTCTCCTCGGTGATGGTGTCATTCGAAGATGGAGCCTCTGAAGGCAAAACCGGGTCAACTGCCGTATCAACCTTTTGACTTTCGTCAGGCATGGATCCAGACGGTTCTTCTTCAATGACAGGTGCTTCGGCTGACCATCTAAGTGGCTCAACCGGATTCTCAACTAGTGAGGGACTTGGCAGGAGTCTTTGATATCCAGGAGGAAGATTCGTTCGTAAAATCGGGCGATCTTCCAGAACTCTTTTTGCCTCGTCTAAGAAGGGACAACAGTGGATGGCGTGATCGCCTTCACACAGTCTGCAGGGAAATTTAACTCTCCCATTCTGTCCTGGAGCTTCACTCCCACTAGTTGACGGCGAGCAATCGACATGGCTATCAGAGGTCGATGCTCCCGAATTGTGCAAACGGGGGGACCAGTCTCTTAGTATCCGTGGGATACAGGGACAATCTCTATGGAAGTGGTCTCCCCTGCATATGACGCATGGCGATTTAGGCCTTACGAGTGCTGTGTGTGGATTTTTGTTAGATGACACTTGTTTGCCCCCAGTCGCCTTAGGCTCCTTCTTCTTCTTTTCTTTCTTCTTCTTCTCCTTCTTCTCCTTAGGAACCCGATTTTTTAATCGACCAGTTCCGTCAAGCGAAGAGGAAGGAGGGGAGGAAGATGAAGTGGAAGGCTGGGAGGCAACTCTTGTCTGATCTAACTGTTGACTCGACTGTTCAGGAGTGGTGGTATTCTGAATGACATTGGTCGAAAAGAGCCAAACTGGTAGGCCAATTGTCAGTCCTGGAAGCGACAATGTGGCCATGTGGGGCGCACCAACATCTCCCCAAGAGGAGAAGGGACTAGGATTTCCACCCAAGGGAAATCCTTGGTTGGTGTGCTCCATCTTTTCAACCTAAAGATCAACGCAAGATTAAAGGGTGATTGTTCCGTTTAAAATAAATTGTTAACGACGCTTTTAGACACAACTTGCTTTTTCAGTTTTAAAGAGTCGAGAAAAAGCTAAAGATGACTCTAGTCTCCTTCGATGTTTTAACGAGCCCGAAGTGACAAATGCTCGGATGGACTTTTTCTATTATAGAGTCTGAAAAAGGCCAAAAGAAACTGCTCTGGAGATCTAGGCAGAGGGTGTGCCAAACTTTTCGCAAAACCACAGAATACTTTTTACAGTACGGGTGGTCGATCTTCGTGAATGCTGTGTTCACTGCATTGCGATCAGTAGGGCGGCCGACACGGCTTCCTAAGGATAAAAGATATATGCCTATAGGGGTCTCCCAATATATACGCGACGGTACGTGGGAGCACAATCTGTATTAGCGCCACCGACTCTCAGGAGGAATCACCCACCTTCTTCGAGATCGACAGGCACTATGTTTAACGACGCCAGAACACGTCTCTAGCCTAGACCTCTATGTTGTGCGTTATGTTACAAAGCGTTGTTAGATTCATTCAGTTTATTTTAGGTTGATCTTTTTAGAGTTTGCCTTTCAAGGTTCACCACGAGATGTATGATACAACTTCCTAAATGCAGTCTAAGATGATAAGCAAGCTTTATTATCTTTCAACTTTGAAAATCCTAGCTACTAAGGGAAAAGAGAGCGACTATCTTTTCTCAAAGAGAAATCAGCACACTCTAATGCACTTTCCCTAAATCCAACATGCAAACTATCAAATGCAAAATGCACAATGCAGGTGTTTGTTTTCAACTTTCTTAGTATAAATGCCTACAAAGAAAGCTTTTTGCACAACTTTGAATTTGCTTTTACAATGATCAAAATAAAAAAGTTCACTTTCTTCGAAATCAACAAGGGTAGAAGAGATTACAATCACTTTGCGATTTTCGAAATATAGACTTGTTTTGACACTTTGAAAGAGACAAATTCAAACCAATAAGCAAAAGTAAAACTATAATCGATCTGAACAAACAGCCAACGAACTCTCTTCTAAGATCACTCTCAATCAGATCTGAATCAAAGGCTACAGAAAGACTACTTTACTCATGCAAAGGAAGACTGTAAATGACGCCACAAACACATAAAAACATTCACAATCGTTTTGTACAAAAATGGGGCGGAATTCAAGCAAAGAAAAGGGTTATCAGACTGGCACCTATGCTTGGTTAAAGGCTGCAAAAACAGAGATCAAAACAGGGCAAAGAAGGACAAAGAACCCCAGCTGCACAAGGCCACACTGGTTCAGCGCAGGTCCAACACTGTCAGTTTGACATTCAGCGCAGGTAGCCCCTTCGGGACCTGCGTTGAAATGCAGACTGCCTTCACAGTGTCTGCGCTGAAGAGAGAAACTCTCGTTTCTCTTGGTTTCTGGGTCACAAAATGCTCAAAAATCAACTGTTTCAGGCCAAATCAGAAACACAAGCAAGGTATAAACAGAGGGATGCTTTGATAGGGTACTAAAGACTATCACAAGGATCATCAAATCATTTGTGGATCTAGTTTAAATCATAGACAAGTCCAACACACTGGATCAAAGCAGCAACTTTTACTTTGCATCCGGGAAAGATGCAGTTCAATAGTAGCTGTCAAGTCTATGAAGTAAACAAATGACAGAAACACAAATGAAATGAATAAACAAGTTCTTCCCCAGTGGAGTCGCCAATTTGTTGTGGGGAAAAATGCCTATGCAGGACGATCCTATCCACCTAAGGTGTGACAGCGCCTTAGCAACAAACGAATACAGCTATTATGATTACTTCCTTTATGAAATGTGAAAGAGGGGAGATCGGCAGGCTTACCGTTGTCTTCCGGTTGTCCCTCGAACTAGATCCTCTTCTCTTTGTGTGTCCACAGCTACTTGCCGCCTCGCCTGATCAAGAGAACAACTACTTGAATCCCACGAGATCACAAGAGAACAACTACCTATGACAAGAGAACAGCTACTTGCGACAAGAGAAGAACACAATACAAAGGCAAATATACATATTCATAAATGATTCAGGATTAGAAGTAAATCAAATATACCAATGCAATCATACAATATACACCAGCATATAGGAAAGAATCAAGATAGCTTTATTGAAAGTAACAGGGTTCAGGAAGAGATACAACCCATAGGGCTCCAATCCAGTATCTCCTTCAGCAGAATGGAATTCCTTCTTCAGCTCCCTTCAAAGCATAACACACCCAATGTTTCTAGCCATAAACCAACAGCAATTCTTTGCAAATACCAAATTCCAGCCTCCCTGATCTCATGTAGGAGAGATTTATATATAGGGATATTGGAGAGAGGATGAGTCAGCTTGAGATCTGAGTAGTGTCCTCTCCCTCTGTTAGTTATTGAGTCCACTTGGAGGTTCTTGCTTCCGCATGGAGATTTGGAACCTCTTACTCATCACCAGTTGAATTCCCTAACCCAAGTGTCATTTTGGAAGCTTCCTGGGCATTGACACCTTGAGGAATGACTCTGCCACTTGTCCAAACTCGCTCAGTGCAGGTAGCCTTCTTTGTAGTTGACATTCAACGCAGGTAGACAGTGGAGTAGTTGACATTCAGCGCAGATGCTCAGTGGAGCAGTTGACATGATCCAGAATTGGCCTGTTTTTGAGTGTTTTCAGGTGGAGAACTTCTGTTAAGTGCTGTGGTTTGCTGGCCTTGTTCCTCTAGGGGTAGGAACAACATGTTTAGGGACTTTGGATCCCTTGATTATTGACAATTCATGCTCAGTGATGCAAGGCACAAAAATGTCTATAACACCCATCACCACCATCCATTTAGCCAATCATACGCTTTCACTTGGTTGTTTTACCCTTTCTGAGGAACAGTTGCAATAAGTGGTCTTCTTAGCCAACCTCTTCACATAAATCAACATGTTTTGAGAAGTTCCAACATCAATAGAACCAGTTGGTACCCTATACAGCACTAGTTCCACAAAATGGAGTCCTCTTTAAGCTCTTTTCAGGCTCTCAAAAAATGAAATATTATTGAGCGCTTGTCCTTTCCAGCTCGTTATTGGATTGGAAATGACATCTCTTTTGTATTATTTTTTTATTTTTCCAGCTTGAGAGATTAATTTACGAAAAATAACTTGTGGAGTTTTCTTTTATTCCCTTTTCAAACTTTGTAAACATGAAAAGGATCAAGTTTCAACTTAGCTAGACTCATTAAAACATATAATAGTGATAGATTCATCTGAAGGGTGGAATTATAAAACAAGCATATGTTATCCTCCTCAATCTTGATAAAAGATAAAGAGGTACTCGTCAGCAATGACTGGGGAGAATGGAAGAAGGGGAAAACCACTTTATGGTAGCAAGTCGCTCTTGAATATGACACTTTCACTTCATCTTTGTGACTATTTTGGTTGGGTTATCTGCTTGACCATTATCACACCTATGGTCGATTACACCATCCATAGCTGTTGGTTTTGGGTCAATGCTACCAATTCATTTAGACTATTTGGGTTGGGTTATCTGCTTGATGGTTATCATACCTATGGTATATCACACCATCCATTACTTTAGTTTTGGGTCAATGCTCCCAATTCATTCAGTGTCACTGATATGATCAAGAGAAGTCATTCAGTTAAAATTCATCCTTTGCAATACCATAAACCTTCATTTTCATGACCGCTATTCCCGAACCTTATGTCATTAGTCAAATTCCATCTCAAAAATCACTAAACTCATTTTGTGTCGTTGATGTGGGATACATCAAGGCCCTCCTATGATGAGTCACTTATTATCGACATTAGTTCATTATCCAAGAAGTTGACTTAGAAACACCCTTTTAGTACCTTGAGGCTTGCATGCATCAATCGCAGGTTTCTCACTTCTGGTGACAGGCATACATCAATGGCTTTCAACCAAAAGAATTTGTATGGTGTTTTACATCAAATCATCGATTCACGCCATGCAAAATGTACTGCACCACCTTGAGGATCATTATCATTATCGGTTATTTCTCTCGCATCTGTTAACAACTTACATCATTGGCTGGTAATCAAATGGTGTCTTCCCATATTTGACTTCAGGTCACATGTTCACATGGTTAGACTCGTACTTGAGCGAATGATTGAATGAGATAGAAGACCCTGGATCTAGCTTCATCCGTCTAGACTGCGATTTCAGGAGTACTAAATCATATATACAATGGCTTTACATTGATGGTCATTCCCATCATGGGTCTATACCTATAGATGACTATTTATATAGATGTAATGAAAGTTTATAAGCTGAGGATGGGTATGCCTTCCCTCAGCAGTTCATGTAAAATCAAGTATCATGATATATGTATTGTAATTGATGTAGGTCACCTTCCACTTTGATACCTCCTCTTCACATTGTAAAGCATTTCATTTGACATTGGCATTTTTACAAATTCATGCTTTAGGGGGTAGCTGTTGCAGATCCATTTGGGCACATCAATCCCCACATCCAGATCAGTGTTTTAGGGCTCATCAAACCCTAATTTTAGTTTCTTCATGCCCTCAAAAAATCACCCCTTTGAATGGCTTCTTTCCAAACAGTTTCATGAATTGAAGACATCCAGAAATAGCCTCTAGAGGGACCAGCGCATATAAGCCCTTGTAAATGTGCATTGAAGAGTAGTTGAGTCCACTACTAGGGTACTTTTTAGAGCACTTAGGCTTCCTATCACATGCATTGGGTGAGAATGAGCGAAATTCATATAGGGTTGGGGGAATATTGTTATCTTTCAGAGTCAGCTAGAAGGTTCCCTCACTTGTCAACTCCTATGATCTCGAGAATGGATGAGGAATGAGTTAAGGTGAATCCTATCCTCTCATCCCTTCCTCCATGGAACTAACTCTAAGAATTGAAGGCCATTCAATGCCACCATTTATGAAAAAAATCCTTCATCTTCCTATAAATTGACCACTCATCTAAGTGATCACGGGGTGGATTAGGTTGAATTGTAAGGAGATAATGCTGCTATGAGATTTGGCTTTGAAGTAAGTGTTATAATGCTAGAATTTTTTCATGCTTTTGATGTGAAGTGGATGGGATCCAAGCTAGATGAATAGATTTGAATTAGACACCAATGGTTTTAATTCCTTCTCCTATCTAATACAGTGTTTGAACCTTTTTACCATATGTTTGTATTGTTTCATAATGCTTATATGTGTGAATTGTATCTGATTCCTTTCACTTATATTCAATAGATCATGTGCTTTGATCAGTTATTTGTTTTCTGTTTTTTTTACAAGGTACTTCTCAAGTAGATTAAGTATGGGAAGGAGTGACAGGATCGATAGAAGGGAGACGGGAGGAAAGTGACAGTACGGGTAGGTCTTCTATCTTCTCATCTTATCTATTGCTCATAGGAAAAGTATAAAAAACTTTAAATTGTTGTTCTAGACATAGCTACTTAAACTATTGTTCATGGGTATGCCATCACTCATAAATTCATGTAAAATCAAATATCATGATATATGTATTGTAATTGATGCAGGTCACTTTCCACTTCGATACCTCCTCATCACATCGTAAAGAATTTCATTCGACATTGGCATTTTTCTGACTTCATGCTTTAGGGGGATAGTTTTTACAGATTCATTTGCGCGCATAAAATCCCAACATCTAGGTCTGTATTTTAGGGCTCATCAAACCCTAATTTTAGTTGCTTCATGCCATAAACAAGTGACCCCTTTGAGTGCCTCCTTCCCAGATAGTTTCATGACATGAAGACATCTAGAAACAACCTCTAGAGGGTCCAGCATAGGTAAGCTCTTATGAAGGTGCGTTGCAGAGCAGTTGAGTCCACTAGCAGGTTGCTCTGCAGAGCACTTAGGCTTCCTTTCACTTGCGCTGGGCGAGAATGAGTGAAATTCACATATGTTTTTGGACTATTCTTATCTTTTGGACTCATTTAGAAGGTTCCCTCACTTATCAACTCCTATGACCTCAAAAATGGATGATGAATGAGTTAAGGTGCATCCTATCCTCTTATACCTTCCTCCATAGAACTAATTCTAAGAATGGAAGGTCATTCAATGCCACCATTTATGATAAAACCTCCTTCATCTTCCTATAAATTGACCACTCATGTAAGTGATCAGAGGCTGGATTATGTTGAATTGTAAGGAGATAATGTTTCTACGAGATTTGGATTTGCAACAAGTATTGTAATGCTAGAAGTTTTTCATGATTTTTATGTGATGTGGATGGGATCCAAGCTAGAGGAATGGATTTGAATCAGACACCAATGGTTGTAATTCCTTCTTATATCTAATAAAGTGTTTGAACCTTTTTCCATATGTTTTTTATTGTTTCATAATTCTTATATGTGTGAATTGTGTATGATTCCTTTCACTTAGATTCAATAGATCATGTGCTTTGATCAATTCTTTGTTTTCTGTTGTGTTTATAGGGTACTTCTCAAGTGATTAAGCATGGGAAGGAGGGACATGATTGATACAAGGGAGACGAGAGGAAAGAAAAACTACAAGTAGGTCTTTTATCTTCTAATTTCATCTATTGCTTATAGGAAAAGTCTAAAACACATTAAACTATTCTTCTAGATACAACTACTTATCTAGGGAATTAGAATTTATCCATAGATAACAAATTCTCCAAAACACATCTCAAAGATGATCTCCATCAAGCTCAGAATAGCATGAAGCAACAAGTAGACTAACATCGTTTAGAGCACACATTTCAAGAAGGGGATCAAGTATTCTTGAGGCAACAACCATACAAGCAAACATCACTCAAAGACAAGGCCGTTAGAAAATATCTCCAAAATTCTACGGACCTTATCAAATATTTTACCGCATTGAAGAAGTAGCATACAAGATAGCCTTGCCATCCATTGCAAAACTCCATCCCGTCTTCCATGTATCATGCCTCAAGAAAGTGGTGGGGAACAATTGAAAAATTCAAACCAGTCTACCTAAATTGGATGAATAAGGTTCAATATGGATCCAACCTGAACAGGTCCTTGACACACGAGAATGGCATCTACATGGTTGTATGATTAAGGAAGTCCTAGTCAAGTGGAAAGACACCTCTCCAGAAGATGTGACCTAGGAACCAGCCACTGTTCTTCAGCAGTTTCCACAACTTCTACCTTGAGGACAACAGTGTTTTTATGGGGGAGGGCATGTTAGGTTGCAACCCTAACCCCTTTATTTATGTAATTGGGTCGAGTCATAGTTGTATTTGTAAGTGGTTGACCCACATTTAAACAAAGGGACACGGTTAGTTGAAAATGGGCCATGGTATTAGATAGATGGTATTAAGAGAACTATGGTACTGACCCATGGTATTGCATGTATGAATCCTATATAAAGGATAGAGACTCCCCATTGAGGAGCACTTTCTCTTATTATGTGATTGATTGCTTCTCTATTGGAGGTTGCCCCCTCGAAGAGGCAAGTGAACATTTCTTTCATCACTGAATAATAAAATACATGTGGTTATTTCTCATTTTGTTCTATGTTCTAGATTGTGTTTCTTTGTATATTTGCTATCCTACCATCTTATCACAGGCCAAGATCATAACATTTTGTACATATGAAATAGATATTTTGAGCTTGGTTGATACAAATTTTCGTTATTTTGTAGTTAATTATTTATATTAATAATACTTATTGATTAAATAGGATTTACATATATTATCATGTTTTATATCTTACATTTATGATCTAGCTAATCTAGTAGGTCGAATAATAAGGGATCCCCTACTTATCAAACTTGAGAGGAATGAGTAATGTTCACATTTCACTTACTTCCAAATCATTGCTATATAATTAACTACATTTTTTTAATTCATCCCATTGAACAAAAACTCTAGGGGAACCAAAAGAAAACCATTAAGCGTAGGAATACTAATATAAGGAGATCTAGAGATTAAAGCCATGAAATGCATTTTGGATCGAAGCTCTTAACTCATGGCACCTGAGTAGTATAATTAGAACTTGGGGACTAACCCCTATGGGGATTGAACTATTCTTCGATTATTTGGTAATTTATATTATACTTCAAATTGTAAAAGAGATTGAAGCCCTACTCCACTATTGTATCATACTCATTAATTACTATAGAATCTCTAATTTCATAATCAATACTCATCCTCATGGTCATGTTGTAGCTAAAACAATAACCATCCTCGATTTCTCTCAATGCCTTGTTCCAAGAGAGAGCTAAGGTGCCCACTTATTCAAATCAATGATGAGATCACCTTGCCAACCCTATCCAACACTTGTGAAATATGATCATCCCTCCAAAAAATGAGATAATGGAAGAAGAGGATGAGTAGCACTATCTCTACAACACTCACTTAGCCTTGTAGCCAATTATACTATCTCACACCTAACATTGCAAGAATCTTGTCCTTCTAACTCTCAGACCTCAAGATAACATTATAACACCTCAATAAGCATCATCCTATAGTTGCTACCTCAGAGAATCCTTGTCTTAAGTGTTCCTATCAAAAGTTCAACTTTTGAGACTAACTTAATGCTCCATTGGTCTCTAGTAGAACACTACAACCCTGAAATTTTATATTCAAGATAATTTTCTCCTCTTGTATGCCTCCCTAGCACCACATTGATATTCTCTCTTGCACTGTAGCACAGAAAAGACCCTTAATCCCATGTTGTAGCCTCATTATCTCTCTCTTGAGTTCTTCTCTTTCCTTGATTCATATAGGTAACCATTGAGTCTCTTCTAAGAATTATAATGCATCATTTTCCTTCTTCCAAGTGCCACGATTCCTCCTTGAGCCTCAACTCAATTTCATGCTTCACTCTTTCAAGCCTCTTTTTCTCAATATTACTTCTCTAATGTTTCCCTTATGTAACACATGACTTTGTTGAGGGTGAAAGTAGGGTTAACGAAATATAATTGGAATAATTGATGTACAAAATATCAAAAGATATTGTCATGATTCAATAACTCCCATTTTTTATTTCCTTAGCTCGTTAGGGCTTTTGTGGCTAGAACATCTATAACATGTGGGGTTTCATGTATGAAACCATTCTAATGATTTTACCTTATTTCTTGAAACAATATTTATCTATTATCTTATATTAAGACCAGGTACATGATCAAATTCTGTTATACCTAAAAAATCTAATTCATTTCTCATTTGCACAATAAATAAACACCCTAGTCAAGATGGTGGATTCATTTTAATTATAATGAATAAGAGGACTTCTAGTCTAAATATATTACAATTTTCTTCTCCTTTCTGATGAAAATAATTGAATGTATACAAGTATAGCCATCCTTGCACCAATCCTCATTCTTTTCATAAAATATTTAAAACTAATCTACATAACAGGTGCCTATTCTTTCATTGTTTTACAAAAGAACGACATGTGTGTGTAATGTCCTCTTCAAATTAAATTTCCTAACGGAGGATGTAGTAGCCTATTTAACCCCATAGGTTATAATAATTTGAAAACGGGGAAAACATGATTTAATGTTACATAGGTAATGTTGAATAACAATGGTTAATTTGGTGAAAATGGAGGGAAACTTATTAGCCACTCATATTTGAAATTATGAGGGACAAAACCCAAAAAGAATATATAAAAACGACAAAGGAGATTCATTATGATCATAATGGAATTTTTTATTTCTAATTTTGATTTGAGTCTCTTCAAGGGTTTAAAGACCCCTTTTCATGATTGGTTTCAAAGGTGAAGGATTCCACCCTAACCAATTAGTCTACATTTTTTCTTACACAACCAAATTACAATTGGAAGATAATACTTTTGTGGAAAAATGAAAGCTAGAATATTCATTTCTGAGTTAGTTTTGGGGATCCACTTCTGTCATATTTCTCATCCTAATCAAGTCATTACTATCACACCATTTCCTTGCATTTTTCCAATAATACAAGTCCATTTACACCATAAACCTTTATCAATTGCTTTCATACATATTGGGTAGTTAAGACATTAGTTTTCTATGTTTTCAGTGATTAAAGGTAATTATATCACAATTTTACTAATGGTGATTTATGAATTAGAATTCCTATAGTTTACAACAGTTTAGTTATTTTACTAGCAATCCAATTTTCATACTTGAATCATTTTTTAGCATATGTGTGGGCTTCTAGAAGGAAATTGGTCACACAGATTTTGAAAGTTGAGGGGTCATCATAGTTTTGTGTTGTTGAAATAACATCTAGGTCTCAAGTGTGGACCTACAACTCATAAACAACACTTCATCTAAATGTAGCAACAATTTTAAAATAACACATTTGTTATGTGATTTACAGCGAAATGAATATTGGTATTGAAATTTTGAAACATGGTATTTAATATTAAAAATAGAGTAATATGTGACAAATTTTCCAAAATAACGTACAATTGAGGTGATAAGGGTGGTTCTTTATCATGAATATGCCTACATTACAGTAAAACCTAGATTTTGAGATGTTTTCCCTAAAATTGTCAAATACGATTTCTAATTTTGGGGATTTATTTTCATCCACTCCTCAATCAATTTTATTTTATACAAGAGGTTCATAGGACTAGGAGGATTTCGTTGTTGTATTTTGTAAGAGATAATGTTGTTTATAGATCTACATCATTTGAAAAAGAGACTTGATCCTACATCTGTAATTTTATGAACTTAGTTCCAATAATAAAAGGATGTTGTTTTTGTACATGATTGTTTAAGTGGATTGATCTCGCTTAAGCAACACCAAGTTAGTTGGGAGGACCCCTTATCTTAGTAAGTAATTTTTCTTTTATGCATTAGTTAATCTATAAGAGATATCTAAATGTTTGACTTTTTTAAGTTTAATTTAGAACTTGGAAGTTATAGTGGTTATGTGTCAATGTTTGGTTCTTGAGTGTTGAATTATGGATTAAATTTAGAGTCCCTACTATACTTATATCCACCATAACATGATTCAATTATCCAATTTATTGTATCTGCAACAATGCTAATGTGTTCCAAAAATCTCATAATTATGTTTGTATGATGTATAGACATCACCATCATTGATTTCTTGTGTAATTTGCTACAAAATTAATTAGATAGATGATCCCAATTCTGCCATGAAAATGTATACTCGATGTCTTTTTGTTTAAATGTGTCTTTCTCTCCAATCACTTCTATTTTCCCATACCAATTGTTTAAATATAGTGTTTATTTCTAAGGTTACACTTGGTGTAAAATAGAGTTTTATTGTGTTTTTCTTTTTTGTTTTCATTCATAAATACAAAACCATTTCTTTTCCTACATCATCAACTACCTTTACATTATATCATTATACTTCAACTTGCAACCACTCACATGATTGATACAATTCAATCTTCCCTCACACTCTTCCTTTATTTATTATCTTATTTAACCATTTAAATGCATTATTTATATAGGGAATTATTTCTATAGTTTACTTCATTAATCACAAATTAATTTATGATCAATGCACCCAGTTACATCATAAGATAGATTACAACAGTTGACATTATTTTCTTTCCTCATTTATCTTTGTACTCATTGTGTGATTGCTTCATAGTATACCCTCATTTATTATCCATTATCTCTTTATTTTATTCTTGCATTCCTTATTACTTTGTGTATACATTTTAAGAGCATTTTCTAAGTTATATTGCATTGATTTATGCATTTCTTTCATATTTATTTTCTTTCCCTCTCAAATTTGTTTTCCTTTATTTACTTTGCATGTACCTTGGATTTCGATCATTTGTTGACCAGTACAAGAATTTCATTAAAGGAAAGGAAACTTAAGTTAGTTACCCATGATTAATCATAGGAACATGCCTAAATATAATACTATGTCATAAACCTTTGTAGTTGATCTGAAAATTGTTATGAATGCTCCTAAACAAAAGTATTCATTCTGGGACCTCTTACTAACAATTATATTTTCATTTGAAACATGAGAAATACATTCCTTAAATAATAATTTATCAATCTATTAATATGAAGTAGAAGAAAATAACCATGAAGCCATCATAACACAAGATGTGATAACAAAGCTCATCTAGTGTGGACTACGTCCTCGGGTCCTGGGTCAAGAGTGGGGAGGTAACTTGATTAGTATTAGAAAAATGATAATGGGTACATGGAAGATCTTTGTTAGCACAAGGATGGATCTCTCGCAATGTGTCTTCAAAGAGGTATTTTCCTACAAAGAACCCTCACTCACGAAGGCTCCTTTAATAAGACAAAGAAATGAGGTGGCATAAATCGAGACACTCACGAAAGTGGAAACAAGTTCCTCTTAAATTTGCTGGTCAATTCAAACATACTCATCATCATCATAATTGTCTTGAAATTATGAGACCACTCGCTATAAAAATGACTATCTAAAAATGTGTAAATATGGGTCGTTTATAGCATTACACCATCTTAGTTTTCCTGCAAAGGCTAATTCCCTGCAAAGATTTAGATATTTTTTTCATGCTACAACATCAAATAATCAATAGAACCTACAAATCTACATTCATCCTCTTATAGAAATAAAAACAAGTAAATGGATAGAATGAATCATTATTCCTATTAATCTAATAATGGCCTGAAAAGCAGGTGCTCAAACCCCAAAATGGACTATGCCAACATGATCCTTATGAAAAATTATTTTAAATGAGTATAAAATTGATCACATATTGACACTATCAAATATGGGCCTTTAGGGAATCTTTCAAATTAATCACAAGATTCTACATTAAAATATTCCCGTAAAATCTATAATATTCTGCTAGAATATTCCTATCTCGATATTCGTGCTTAGTCAGGGTTCCATCCTCTTATGTGCTAAGTGGAAAACTAAGTTCTACTCACAACTCTCCTCTTCTCCGCTCAATGCAAAAATGTTAAGGGATTAAAAATTAATTTTGTAGCTAGAGTTTACAATGGAGGATGTTGGCATAATGACAACCCCACTATATATAGATCATTTAGTGGTGAGGCATTAGGGGTTTGAAACTAGCTGACCCATTTAAAAACATGATCACACCATTTTTGAACTTGTTGGGTTGGTGTTTGTTTGGCTTGAGGTCGCCAATTAGAGGGTCACCCCTATAGATGCTGGTTCAATCCCCACCGGCCCTGTTTTATATGGTGAGCCATTTGGTGGGGTCTCGAGGTTAGAACCATGGGACCTGGGCCATAATATATTAATATAAACTGTTTGTAGGTTGGTGGCATGCCAACTAGAAAAAATAATTTTTTAATTATTTCCGTATTCAAACAAAACTATCAAATGAATTTTGTTAGGGGTTATCGTAAAAATTAACCATTCCACTCTTTGACCATTTTCATCCACCATATAGTTCTAAATTATCACATGGTTTGTGGCCACCCAATTTCGTGGATTATACCATATTTTGTGATTCTACTAAAGTTAGTTATGCTCTAAATTTATCTGGTGACAAAAATCTTGCTTCTTTGTCTTGAAACTTTGATTAAAAATAACTCCCTCATAAAAATTTATATTTAGGTGTTGTATGCACCTTTGGAATGAATACTACGAGTGCTTTGAACTGGTCCTAGTTTTGATGACATCCACATACATTGGTTTTTGAGCTTCTCTAGGGCCACCTAGATCATTCCTCCACACTAAAGAGCTTTTGGACCTCCAAAATCATAAGCATGATTTGTAATATTGATATACATAATAGATTCCCTTTACAAGAATCCTTCACTTTACTTCACCTTTGTACTTTGGAGCTTGTAATGTGTTATCACTCAGGTTGTTCCCTTTGACTCCTAAGGGAATACGGCCGAGGTAACCACTGACCAATCTTTGGATTACAGGTTCTAGCCCACCTGCAATCAGAGAGGGCTCTCTCTTTCTGGTTTAGCTTTGTTTTGGGGAGTTTTAGGCTAGCTATGATGCACTGAATTTTGTTTAAAGTTTTGGTTGGATGATATCTTCTAACAGCTGCAATGCAATGTTCAGAGGATTTTAGTCCATTGGGCATTGGAGTCGATGATGATGTGTTGCTTGAGGTGCTTGGTGAGAATGATGATACTGCAGGGCCAGATGGGCATTCATGAAACAACCTTTGAATTTGAAAATTATGGATTACAGTCAGTCAGTGAAAGGCAATTAAGGTTCTTTCACTATGCTGGTATGGTGGGGAAATGAAATATTGCTCAGGAGCAACTCAGAATTCCTGAACAATATTTACTATGAAAGATTCAGTGTAAATGTGAGCAATTAAGAATTTCACATTCATAACTAATTCTGAAGAAAACACAATTAACCGCAGAGATTGAGCTTAGGGTGTTTAAATAAACAAATCCTGAACTATTCCTTTTCTCTGATGCTAAGACCATTAAACATACAACATATGTGGGTTTGTAAGCGAAGAAAAATATAAAGACACGGTTTAGAAAACTTATTGTATCACGAAATAATGCAGGAATCCTGCAGTAGCAAACAATCTCATCATAACGCATCAAACAAAGCAGAATTTCAGGAACTTCATCAGCTTCTTGTATTCAAAGTCTGTAATTATAGTGCAGCTCTTCTGAAGAAAAATCAACAACCCCAAGTAAGTTATGCGTGGGGGTATATATACAAAAATGTTTCATAAAATATTTGAAAGATGAGTCATGAACTCATAACTTTCTCACCAACTTTCTACCAATAGTAGCTACAAAAATTATTGTTGTTAAAGGATTAATAAACAACTGTTTATCTTTGTCAGAGATCCTTGACTTTGGAACCAACTGGGCCTGTCGACTGATTTTTCATTTATTTCGGAAGTTTTTGCTTTCTTGATGTCTTGCCACGATGTTGCTATTGTGGTTGCGTCACTTGTAATCATCTATTGGTGCCTAGTCATCATTTTTGCCATTCAGCTGCTCTTCCAGATTTGATTTCTCAGAGCAATGTTTCTATCATGCCTCTCCACCAATCTTTAGTAGGCAATTGGTGTCTCTGTATTTTAATCAGAGTCTCATCGGCTTCAGTATATTTGTAGTGATTTGGAGGTGTTTCAAAAAGGTGCTTGATCTCATGCTCAATAAAAAACAAATTCTCCAGTTTCTCATAGAGAGTCTGCCCAGATGGGGGCCCTGCTTCCTCTGGATTGCTAGCAGATGCTGTTATTTGATTTGTTGCATAATTGTTAACCCTCTTGGCATAATTTTCATGTGATAACAACCTTCCTGCACTAGTTACCAAGCTGGGGAGACCTTTGTTATGCAATGCAGTGATTTTTGTAATGAATTCATTTACCTCTATCTGCATTTCTTGACATCTTTTTCCAATGTTTGCACGTAGTTCCTCAAAGTAAGCACCCTCTTGATTAGTAATATGGTATTAGTCCTGTCTCTGATACCCATACCTGCTAGCTGAAGGCCGGTGCGGTTATTAAGCACTTGGATCATTCTGTTGGCTATTTCAGGCATACTTCCCAAGGATGCCTGGGCTCTTTGACCTTCTTCTTTTGCTCTGTTTAGGAGATCCATTTGCTCATGGATAGTTTCAATGGACTGCCATTGATCTGTAATGGATTGACCAATGTTAGCCCATAGAATTTTCTTGATATCACTTATAGTCTTATCTAGACTAAGCTCTTTTTCCAACTCCTTTATCCTTTTTTCAAGAGCCCTTACCTCTCTTGTTCTTTCAGCTATATTTTTCTTTGATTTGTCATATTTTTCTTCCAGTGTAGCCAATTTCTCTTTTGCTAACTTCAGTTCTGCCATCTGTGCTTCAAGAGCCTCTAGTTCTTTCCTCATATTTTGCATATCAAGGATGGGTACCTGTTCTGATGTTGTTGTTGGTGCTGTCGCTTCTGGAGCTGGTGCTGAGCCTGAAGGGCATGCCTCTGATGTTTGTCCAGTAGGAGGACCTGCTGAAATGGTTATAGGAGGCACATCTTAATTGGCTGTAGATGTCTGCACTGGCTCAGTTGGTAATTCTCCCTGTTTTGTCTTTAATGCCACCTCCAAGGCGCCCTCTGTTTCCACCAATCTCTTATGCAGGGTCAAGAGTAGAGCCACCACATCTTGATATTTCTTATGTTCTGCAACCCCTTCAGTCTGAGGGTGATGGGTAGGTGGTATTTTAATCTGCTTTCTCAATGCTGCTATATACTCATGTTTTTTCTTCATCAATGCCTGCACACCCTTAGGATCATTTGGGTCATGTCCTAGCTCTATAATAACTTCTTCCAAGGACTTGATTCTGTTGTCCTTGACTTGAGATGAAGCCTTCTCTAATTCTAACTGGGGAGTAGTGTTGTGTATAGAATTCTGTAAACGGTGTGCTAATAGAGTTTTATCAGCCAATGTAGAATAGAGCATCTCCCCTGTTTGCTTGTGTAGCTCGTTCTGGTCCATGGGGCGGATGTCTTTGGCAAAGACCTCTAAGTTAGTTCTGATGTAGTCTGCAGCTGATTGAGGTTGTGGCATGGTAGGCCTAAAATGACTAAGAGTCATTTTTCCTTCTTGGATATCATAGGCCGACATAAGCCTTTCTTGATTAGTTGGCGCCATTTTGAGCAGCTGGTTATAAAGCTGGAATCTAACCGGCTCATTTCTTGCTTTTATGTCTGTAAATTGCTTCTTTATGCTAGAATTTGCCTTGGTGCGCTGCCTTGAAGAACTTACTTCTGTCCCTTGTTGCAGTTCTTGCTCTTGCTGTAAGGAGTTGGCTGATGTTTCAATGCTAGGAGGGAGCATAGTATCAGTGGGTCTTTCAGGCATTTCCTCCTCAGAAAAGAGATTCAGCCTTTGCCTTTTCTCACCTTGCTGATCTGTGGAAGTGGTAGGAGGAGTCTGTTCTTGTCTATCTCTTTTCCTTGTTCTTTCCTCGTTTGCAGTGTCTGTAAGACTGTAGTTTCAACTGTCACCTCCTGCCTTGGAGGGATCTACTCTTGGGTTTGCTGCTCTGTGGAGGCAGGAATTTTAGCCATTTCTTCTTGCTGTTCTGCTTGCTGCTCCAAATTGGGAAGTGACTCCTCTTGTTGTACTTCTTTTCCTTTAGTTAGATTTGCTGCTTGATTAATTACTTTGGCAGACTGCTGGGGAACAGTGGAGGATGAGGCACTTTCTCCAAGATGCCGAGGGGCTGGAGACCAAACCTGTACAAAATATTCCAAGTCAACTGCGTTTTCTAGATTTTTAATTGCTCTTTCTGCTAATTCTTCTTCAGAATAGTCCTCCACTAATGTGCCTTCTTTCCACACTAGTTGGTTAGCATATTTTTCAATTTGTGGAATGCTAAAGTGATCATAGACAGCAAGCCTATACTTGATTCTTTTGAGGCTTATGAAATGATTAGGGTCATATGGTGCCCAATAGAAGCTTGTTTTCAACTGGAGGCTTTTTAGGATCTTATCTGCTTCTCCCCAAGCTTCTTCCCTTTTATTAAAGATAAATGGACCCAGTTGGTGTTTGATTTTCAGCTGTGCTTTTTTATTTCTGCTATGAAAATGAATCATGTCTGCATTTCCAAATTGCCGGAAATATTCTAATGCAAAAAGTCTCATGGGAACATACTTTGGCAGTCTGTAAGGGGCTAGCTCACAGCCATATATTCTAATTACTGTGTGGTCTTGGTAGAGGTACCAATCTCCAATGCTATAATTCTTTGAAAGCTGGAGGATCTTCTGCATTTCATCGGTGAGTCTAGGAAGAGGAGAACTCTGCAGCAGAGACAAGGCCGGATAGATGAATAGATCAATGAACTCACAATAGTTGTATGGAGAGCAAGAGATATGGTGACAGACTGGTGTCCAAAATACCACTGACCTCCTGTTTCCTTTTGCATCCAGCTTTTTTAAGAAAATAGGGAAACTGTCAGGCTGATAGTATAATATCAAATGATATATATAAGATGTGTACTTGAATACCCTCTCTCTCAACAAATTCATGAATTTCTCATGAATTTTGTCAGCAATGAATGTGGCATAATCATACTGGGCAGCAGGGGGCTGCCCTGGAGTGAACATGGATAACATCACCAAGGTTGTTTCATCCACAAACTCATTGGTATTGAATCCCAAAATGCAGGATATCATATCCACTAGCAGTCTCCCTGTTTCATTGAACCAGACATGTAGATAAGGAGGAGGTTGTCGGGGCTGATATTCTGGCTTCATGAACAACTGGCCAATCCTTGTGACCTCTGAGCTGGGCAGCTTGGCAGCTTTTTTGAGCAGAAAATTCATAGAAAGGGGCACCAGAGGTTTAGTTGGCTTAAAGTTTAGCATCTGATTTATGGATTGAGGAGTGATGTGAAATAAAATAGTCCCAGATGAACCCAAAACTGCTCTTTGAGAGGGTTCATAGTGTTCACAACACTGATGGATGAGGTCTGGGAACACATTGACTTGGGGAAGGTAATAAATGGGCAAGTTAGACTCCCAGATACCTATGTCATCAACACCACTCATGTATTTTTTATTCAGCTCACAAACAGTTTGTATGTGATATTTGGTACTTATCTCAACTGTTTCTTTGATTTGATAATCCCGGTCAGCAAGGGCCAACCATTCCAGGTTCTTATGTGGGGCATTCAGGGGAGTAATATTCAATGCCACAGGGGTCTCCATTGCTTATTTCTCACTTGAAGTTGAATTTGTGCTTTTGGTTTGGCAAAACTGGCAGTGAACAACAGATTTTTGTCGATGGGATGACTTGCAGAGATGAGAAAGAAGGTGAATTGGGCTAACAGGGAGCAACAGCTTGTCGAGAGGGTGAAAGTAACCAATGCTGGGGGTGAGCGCTGCCTTTTTAGTGGACTTTGTTTGCTAGTGGTTTTAAGTTGCAAAATGCGCAAGAAGCTGTGGGAATTGAGTAAATTCGAATCAGGAATCCTCTTCAGATGAACTTCGGGTTGATTTGTTAATTACAGGGGCTCAGCACGCAGGTAATTAGACCAGTTGTTTAAACTTTTTTACTGTAGAAAACTAGGAAGACCAGGTTACGCAGAGAAAACGGTAAATACCTAGTGATGGTGAGGCCGAGGGTGTCGAGAATTGGTGAATTTGTAGCGGCAGTAGCTCAGGAATTGAGTTTTGGAGTTGGCGAGAAACATCATAAAAACAACATGCAGGGAATCACAGCACTCGTCCAATAGAAATGTGAAAAAATCACGATTTTACGCGAAAATATGTGAAAAATTGGATTTGGCGCCTTTTTTACAAATGACGTCAGCGTGACGTCACTGGTTGGGCCCAGGTACGACAGGATGACGTGGAGGTATGACGCGGCGGCCATGTCGGATAGAGAGCGAAATGGCAGTTGGCGTGTCTGCTGATGTGGGTGATGACGTAAGGGCGAGAGGCCGACAGTGGTAAGCGGTATTATCGGACCGCTTTTGGTACGGGCCTGGTAATGGTCAGAGGCCGCCCGATCCACTAATATATGGGCACGCGTCCCTGGCCCTACGTCATTGTCTGACAGATTTCGGGTGCTAACGGATGGATAATAGAGGGGGTCCAAAATGCCCGATGACCGTCGGATGGGAGGGCCCAGATCTGAAGGTGGACGGGAGGACGAGCCGCCAGCGCGATAGCAGCGAGACCCAAGTATTAAAAAACTATTTCTTTTGATACCGCGCGCAGAAACAAAACTTTGGTTAAATGGAAAATGTGGGTTTATGGAAAATTTACACCAGTGACGAAGAAACGAGGGATTTTATCATTAAGGAGGGTATAGCGGTGAGGGTTATCAAATTAACCAGGTGTTAATTTAATTCTCGGACATAGCCTGGAGAAATACACATGAAAGCGTAAGATTTCCTCATGCTTCCCGAACTTTGAAATATATGGCTATAATTCCCAAAAGGGGGGGGGTATGTACATATTTTTCGGTTTTTGTATAAAATATGATAATAGTAGGGGGAGGGCAACACTTAGGGAGTTAAATAGTAAGGTTATAAGTCAATATGAATTGGAGATGTGAGAGGGGAACAAGGAGCTAAGCTTTTGAGGAGTAAACTTAGATTAGGAGTAGATGAGAGTAAGCAATGATTTTACATAGAAAATGTGGCTTTTTTGTGTGGTAGAAACTAACACCTTGGCTTAGTATTTCACAGAAGGTAAAGTGATGCTAGGACTTGTTGAGTGGATTCCAAGGTTTATTAGAGGGATGTTAGAAAAAGATTTCCTGGGAAAGAGGGGAAGTTAGACATGCTTCCATATTTTGTTATCAAAGTGCTGAGTAACAGTTCTGTTCTTGCTGATATCAATTTTATTTGTCAAGCTCACTTATGAAAGAAATCAGGCTTCGACAACCCCTGACTACCTACCCATCTTAGTTCCTAACATTTTTTGTTACTTCAGAGAAGGTGCACTTAGACTGGCAAACCCTCAATTGATCTCTCTTTTTCTTTTCCAATAATTTTCTATCTAAACTACCCTTATCACTTCCAAGGGCCCAGATTAAGCAGTTGGGCACCTTTGTTCTCTATCTAACTACCAATCTGCCAAGCTTAAACTGTTTGGACAGATCTCTCTTTCTCTAGTCTAAAACAAGCAATTTAAAACATAACATGGCCCAGCTTGCACTGTTGGGCCATCTATCAAGATAGCAGTGGCATTTTGGTTGGCCACTTTCTTGGTCATTCTTTGGGGTTCATTTCACTTTATTTTTTCTGACCAATTCATTTTTATTGCCTTTTGATTATTCTTTTAAGGCATACCCTCTTTTCATTTTTTAACTCTATCTCTCCTTCACAAAAGTAGAACTTTATGTCACCAAAGATGAACATTTTTGGCACTTCCAATGTCTATCATGAAAAATGAAACCCTATTGGTATAGGAGGCTAACAGTGGCTCCACTTGGGGATGACTTTTCCAGATGAAAAGTCAAGGACAGCAGGTCAGATTGCCTTGTTTTTCCCCATCTTGTTACAACCTGAATCCTCCTTTTTGTCAAAGACCACTCATCTGAATCTGTAGGAGCTTATATGAAATAGCCTGAAATCTGATTTGCTATGAAGTTACAACTCTGTTTTTACTTGTTTGTCTGAGTGTTGCTCATCACCTTAATAGTTTCCATGTGTTTTCTCTTGCTTTCCAATGATAGGGCCAAAATGTATATCAAAAAATGGTGCAGCACCTTGCTCCTTCTCAAAATCAAGTTCACTTGGACCTTTATCTATCTGCTGTAAATAGACATACTGAAAATATAAATATTTATGTATAATGTGGTTCTGTAGTGTTTCCTCAATGGTGGTCAAAATAATGCTTGAGCATCCTCCCATTGACTGGGCCTTCCTCAGTGTTTGAGCGATCCAAACTCTTTAGAAAATAAGTGTTATTACCTTGTACAACATAAATAACATATGGTCCCTTCCACATGGAATCAAATTTACCATGCTTTCCTTTGTCCTCTCTCCTGGAATCCCATCTCAGCACTTTGCTTCCTATGAAGAAGTCTTCAGCTTTGGTTCTTTTGTCAAATATTCTTTTGAGCTTCTCTTGCAGTATTTGGGTTCTGTGATAGACTTCCTCTCTTGTTTGCTGTAGGTGAATTGTCTAATTGATTCTTCTTTGGATGTCATTTGGCTCAGCTTGTATTTCTTGCAGTAACTTGATTACAGGGATTCCCAAAGATGAAGGAAATCTTGCTTCCATTCCACAAACAAGTTCATATGGGCTTCTGCCAATGGATCTTTTGGTAGTCAACCTGTCTGCCCATAGTGCATTTACCAACTTCTTATGCCAATTCTTTTTGTTCTCCTCTAAAACTTTCTTAATGATATTGATGAGGCTTTTATTGGAAGACTCAGCGAGGCCATTGCCTTGCGGGTAATAATCTGTGGAATGACCCAAGGTCATATGATATTTATGGCAAAAGTTGATCATTTTTTTGGACTTGAAAGCAGCAGCATTGTCTGTAATAATTTTATCTGGACAGCGGAACCTGGACAAGATGTTGGTTTCTAGGAATTGTATAATGATGGAATCATTGGCTTGCCTACAAGGGATGGTTTCTATCCATTTGGTAAAATAGTTTGTAGCAGTCAAAATCCACCTATGCTGACCAGAGGATGAAGGGTTGATTTCACCAATGAAGTCTAAACCCCATTGTTGGAATGGTCTCTCAGTTGAAATAGGCTTGAGTGGTAAAGGCAACAACTTTCTCTTGCCTTCAAAGATTTGGCATTTGTGACAAGACATTACAAATTCTCTCACATTAGTAAACAAGGATGGCTAATAAAAACCAGCCCTTAGGATCTTATCAGCTGTGGATTTCCAGTATAAATGTCCTCCACAGTCTCCTGCATGATATTCCTTAAGGACATTTTCAGTTTCATCATATGTTAAACATTTGAGTAAGATTCCTTCATGACTTCTCCAAAACAAAACATTATCTATTATACAAAACTTTGATGCTTTCATTTTCAAGAACCTTTTCTTAGTTCTGGACAACCCTGGAGGAGCTTGGAGGTTTAACAATACAAAACATATATCCGCATACCAGGAAGATTGCAAAAAGGCTTGGTTGATCTGTGGAGTCGCCATCTCCTCTTCGTTGTCTAGTTCATTAATGTCAAGGTCTTGAAAATTGGTTTCAGTCATTAGCTTGGCTAGACCTTGTCCTTTTATCAGTTTGGTAGGCTTGATTTCAATGTCATATTCTAAGATATTGGCAATCCATTTTCCCCTCCTGCCTTCAATTCCCTCTTGGGTTAAGATGTCCTTAACCATTGCATTAGGGACATAGGCAATTATGTGTGAGTACAGAATATAGATTCTAAAGTCTTTGATGGCTTTTACCAGTGCATAGGCTTGCTTTTCCATAATCTGATATTTCAAAGGAGCATATCTAAGGGCTCTGCTAAAGAAAGCAATGGGTTTTTCACAGCCCTGGTCATCTTTTTGTAATAGGACTGCAACAATTGTATGCTTAGATGCAAAGGAGAAAATGATGAAGACTCTATCAAACCTAGGACTTGTTAGGAGTAGTGTTTTTGTCAATGCTCTTTTGATATCCTCAAAGGCTTGTTTAGCTTCCATGGTCCATTTGACCTTAGAATCTTTCTTCAACATATTGTTCAACAGTCTTATTAACTCGGCCAGATTAGGAATGAACCTTCTCAAGAAATTAATCTTTCCTAAAAAACCTTGCAATTCTTTGATATTTCTTGGATGGGGAACCTGAAGGATAGCTTGAATTCTGTCCGGATCAATCCTAATACCATCTCTTGAGATTATGTGCCCTAGGAGTTTACCTTCCTCTAGGCCAAAAAGTGATTTTTTGGGATTCAAATATATGCCATATTTTCTACAAATTAAGAAAACTTGTCTCAAATGTGCTAAGTGTTCCTGGTCTGACTTTGAAAAGGCAGTAAGATCATCCAGGTAGACCACCAAAAAATCATGGATATCCTTGGGGAAGGCTATATCCATTTGTCTTTGGAATGTGGCCCCTACATTCTTAAGCCCAAAAGGCATTTTGACATACTTGAAAGTTCCCCAAGGTGTTGTGAAGGCAGTTTTGTCTTGATCATCAGGGTGTACCAAAATCTGATTAAATCTAGAGAATCCATCTAATAATGAAATCCTAGAGGCTCCCACTACCCTTTGCAAGATGTGATCCATTTTTGGTAAGGGGTAATGTTCTTTGAGAGAGACTTTGTTCAAATTCCTTAGGTCAACACAGAGTCTGATCTCTCCCGTCTTTTTCCTAGTAGGCACTAGGTTTGAAATCCATTCTAAGAACCTGATTGGAGCAATGATTCCTGCTTCATACATACGTTTTACTTCTTTTTCAATGAGGGGAAGGAGAACTGGGTTCACTCTCCTAAGCTTTTGTTTGAAAGGTTTTTGGTTTTCCTTTAAAGGTATGGTGTGCTGAATGACTGAAGTGTCATATGCCTTTAGGTCCTCATAACTCCAGGCAAAAATATCTTGGAACTCTCTAAACAATTCAATGTATTTTGGCCTTTGATCAGCTGGTAATGCCTTAGATAATTTTATCATTTTGGGGTTTTCTGTAGTTCCAATGTTACAATCTTTGATTTCTGCATTTAGTGGTTGCATCTTTGGTTTTCTTGAGATATCATTTGAATCAAACAGATCCTCCAAAGGGGTTAAGCCTGTGGGAAAGAAATTATCCTTTAACTCAATTACCTCGGCTTCTGTTTCAGCTATTTCATCTACATCTATTTGCCTCAATTCTTGTATATTTTCGTTGTTAAAGGTGGATGGATTCAAAACCAAATTTGCTGTTTGAGTTGATATATTTTGCTTGGCTATGTGAGCCTGCGGCTGGTCATCCATAGTGCTAGTATCAATGTTGATGCTTGAAAATTCTTCTTTTAGAGTGAGGAAGTTGTTTATTTGTGTTTCACTCTCAAGGACTTGCCAGTTCTTGATGTTGTCCGGGATTGCAGGTCTATGTTTGATTTTAGCAGTGAAAGTGTGATTGGGTTTTAAAGGTAGCTTGCAAGTGCTGGCGAAAGTTGCCAAGCTATGAGCATGTAAGTTGAGTTCTCTGGAAATTTTAGTTAACTGGGATTCTGAGAAGGTATCAAGTACTTGGATGGCTGCTCCTTTATAAGCTCTTAACCTTAGATCATTTGTGATAAAGTTTCCTTTCATTTGTTGTATAATCAAATTTGAATCTCCTAAGACTGAAATTTTGGTTGCACCTAGATTTTTTATGAGTTTGAGACCTAACAAAAGGGCCTCATACTCAGCCATATTGTTTGTGCATCGAAAGTTTAACCTATATGCATGACCTTCAGCTCGGTCATTATGCATATTGTGGATCCAGACTCCTACTCCAGCTCCTAACTTGTTCACAGAGCCATCAAATTCTAAGTACCATAAGGTGTCATGATCTAGATTTGGATTGAGATTTTTAGAAAGTTGGATCATGGGGAGATTGGTTTCTTGCAATTCACTTGATACATCATGCTCCTTTGTTATATCAACTGTATCAAAAGTCTTTTGGTTTGGAGAGGCAATCTGTTCATTCAACCCCTCTGCATGTGCTGCCACTAGTAGCTTAGAATAAGCCTTGCTGCACATGTCAGCATTATAGAGAATAAATGAATCCATGTCAGAGTGTACTGAATAGATTGGAAAGTTTTGGGGTTTCTCTTGGCTACTCACCACATATTTCATTAGTGTCTCACGGTATAATCTCTTTGGTTGTCCAAATACTGAAATGGTGGTGTGGGACATGTCTAGTTGCAAAGATCCTTGAAGTTTGGCCCCCCAAGATCTGGACAAGAGCATACCATACTTAGGAGGTATGTCAGCTACCACTACATCCATCAAAATTGTTTTGGTTGGGTATTTGACCAGGGAGACACACAAATCTTTAATTAGGCCTAGACACCTGACTTGACTTGAATCAAATGAGAATGGATCTTTATAAGGTCTTGTGATGTCTAGGTCTAGCTTTTCCATTACAGAGTTGGGCATTAAATTGTGTGAGGCCCGGAATCAAACATTGCATTGTGTAAAACCTTGTCATGGATGTTTAAAATGACATAGAAGGGTGGAACCCCTCCATTTGATGTTTTTTCGTTCACCTCAAGACCAAATAGTAACTCAGGTTGGTCATCAAGAACATTCACAACATCTTTATTGTCTGATACGTTTAGTGACCTGTTAATCTGCTGTCTATAGACTTGATGCTTGGCCAATTCAGAAAGAGGAACAACTACCTTTAGCTTACTAATTTATGTTTCCAAATTGAAGGGCTTTTCCATTTGGGTCTTGTCATTAGGTGCAGCATATTTTTCCTTTTCAGCTGGATCTTCAGTAATCCTTTCCTCATGATCGGTTTGATGTTGAGTGAAATTGGTACCAAATTTGCTCTCAGGGGGAGTGTTTGAACTTGCCTTCCAAGGGTGAGGCATGGTTGGGTGGTTTTCAGAGGGCTGTTGTTCTGAGATATCCTCCACAGTGACTTTAGTGGTATTGGGGTTTGAGTTAGGAGTAGATTGTGGAAGGACAGAATTATCCTTGTTCTTTTTTGCCTGCTTACCGTCCTTTGGTTTAGAAGGTTCAGATACATCTATGGTTCTACTCCTTAGTTTATATTGTTTATGTACCTCATATACTACTGCATCATAGCCTTCCCTAAAGTCAAAAGACTCTCCTAATTTAGTTTGAAATTGATTACAATCATAGGCCTCTTGATCTTCTTGTGTTAGAAAAACCTGATGCTCACTGTCTAGACCCATTAGGTTGATGTGAGGATCCTCGGTAGGTTCACTAGATGTTGAGGCCTCGGTGAAATTTTCTTGGAAAGGGGTTCTAATGTGGTGGTCGGGATCAGACCTTCCAACATTTGGATTCTGATTTTTTCTAAAATTCGGGTTTCTAGCAGTACTGGGTTGACCTTCCCATGATGATTTCCTTTCTATTGTTTCTACCCTGTCCCCAAGTCTGTCCATGTCTTTGATGATTGCATCTATCTTTTGCTCAAATGCTGAGGGTTCTTCCTTAAAAGTGGTCCTTCTTTCAGCTCTTTCCCGGTTTCTTTTGGCAATCAGATTTGCCTCTACACTTACAGCTATGTTTTGCATGTCTGCCAGGGTTGCAGGGGCTCTTTCCCTTAGTTGATATGCCATATCAGCATCAAACCCATCCGGGAATTTGATTAAGGCTAAATCAGGTGGAGGCCTAAGATTTTTAGGAATGGCATCATAAACATTGTTAAATCTGGCACAATAATCTAGGACAGTCTCTTGTGGGCCCCTCCTTATAGTGTCATACTCAGATAAAATATGTAGAGGGTCCTTTTTCTTTTCCCATCTGTTCAGGAAGGACTAATAAGGAGCAGCCGAGTTGGGTATGGAATTTGCAGAAAGTGCTCTGAACCAAGTTCTTACCTCACCTGTTAAGCTTTGGACAAAAATTTTCATTCTCACATCATCATCATCTATTTCATAGTTTTCAAAGTAATCCTTCATTTTCTTGGTATGTTGTAAGGCAGTATATGTACTGGTTCCATCAAAATAAGTGACATTACTTTGGTAGTCCTGAGGCATAGCCCTAGGATTACTAGGTAGCTAAAGGGGGGCATAATGATTTTCCATATTTACAGGGATCAATGGGACAACAGGTAGAAGGGGGACAACTCGAACAACAGGGACAACACCAACGGTTTGTGTATTAGATGGAGGTGTGAATAATATGTTTTGAGAAGTAGATGAGGAAGAGGGGGAAGAGTGGGTTATGAGAGGATGAACTGATGGTTTAGCAGGGGTTGAGATATAACTTTGCTAAACTGCCTCAAGGCTAGAATCAGCAAATTCTTCTGGTTCCTTTTGGTTCCTAAGAACCTTGGGAACCAAATTAGGATTATTGAAAAAAGGTGGAGGATTTGGGTCTGGATTTGACCTGGTATGCCTGGTTCTCTTTTTAGGAGCCAGCTTCCAAATTTGTTTTTGGTATTTTCGAGAATATTTTCCGAAGTATCAAGGAAATGCTCAAATTCTAGAACATCTATCTTTAGCAGACAACTGTTGAAAAATTTGTTATGTTCCCAGTAGAGTCGCCAATTATGTTATCACTCAGGTTGTTCCCTTTGACTCCTAAGGGAATACGGCCGAGGTAACCACTAACCAATCTTTGGATTACAGGTTCTAGTCCACCTGCAATTAGAGAGGGCTCTCTCTTTCTAATTTAGCTTTGTTTTGGGGAGTTTTAGGCTAGCTATGATGCACTGAATTTTGTTTAATGTTTTGGTTGGATGATATCTTCTAACAGCTGCAATGAAATGTTCAGAGAATTTTAGTCCATTGGGCATTGGAGTCGATGATGATGTGTTGCTTGAGGTGCTTGGTGAGAATGATCATACTGCAGGGCCAAATGGGCATTCATGAAACAACCTTTGAATTTGAAAAATATGGATTACAGTTAGTCAGTGAAAGGCAATTAAGGTTCTTTCACTATGCTGGTATGGTGGGGAAATGAAATATTGCTCAGGAGCAACTCAGAATTCCTGAACAATATTTACTATGAAAGATTCAGTGTAAATGTGAGCAATTAAGAATTTCACATTCATAACTAATTCTGAAGAAAACACAATTAATCGCAGAGGTTGAGCTTAGGGTGTTTAAATAAACAAATCCTAAACTATTCCTTTTCTCTAATGCTAAGACCATTAAACATACAACATATGTGGGTTTGTAAGCGAAGAAAAATATAAAGACATGGTTTAGAAAACTTATTGTATCACGAAATAACACAGGAATCCTGCAGTAGCAAACAATCTCATCATAACACATCAAACAAAGCAGAATTTGAGGAACTTCATCAGCTTCTTGTATTCAAAGTCTGTAATTACAGTGCAGCTCTTCTGAAGAAAAATCAACAACCCCAAGTAAGTTATGTGTGCGGGTATATATACAAAAATGTTTCATAAAATATCTGAAAGATGAGTCATGAACTCATAACTTTCTCACCAACTTTCTACCAATAGTAGCTACAAAAAGTTATTGCTATTAAAGGATTAATAAACAACTGTTTATCTTTGTCAGAGATCCTTGACTTTGGAACCAACTAGGCCTACCGACTGATTTTGCATTTATTTTGGAATTTTTTTCTTTCTTGCTCTCTTGCCACGATGTTGTTTTTGTGGTTGCGTCACTTGTAATCATCTATTGGTGCCTAGTCATCATTTTTGCCATTCAGCTGCTCTTCCAGATTTGATTTCTCAGAGCAATGTTTCTATCATGCCTCTCCACCAATCTTCAGTAGGCAATTGGTGTCTCTGTATTTTAATCAGAGTCTCATCGGCTTCAGTATATTTGTAGTAATTTGGAGGTGTTTCAAAAAGGTGCTTGATCTCATGCTCAATAAAAAACAAATTCTCCAATTTCTCATAGAGAGTCTGCCCAGATGGGGGCCCTGCTTCCTCTGGACTGCTAGCAGATGTTGTTATTTGATTTGTTGCATAATTGTTAACCCTCTTGGCATAATTTTCATGTGATAACAACCTTCCTGCACTAGTTACCAAGTTGGGGAGACCTTTGTTATGCAATGCAATGATTTTTGCAATGAATTCATTTACCTTTGTCTGCATTTTTTGACATCTTTTGTCCAATGTTTGCACGTAGTTCCTCAAAGTAAGCACCCTCTTGATTAGTAATATGGTATCAGTCCTGTCTCTGATACCCATTCCTGCTAGCTGAAGGCTGGTGCGGTTATTAAGCACTTGGATCATTCTGTTGGCTATTTCAGGCATACTTCCCAAGGATGCCCGGGCTCTTTGACCTTCTGGTTTCGCCCTGTTTGGGAGATCCATTTGCTCATGGATAGTTTCAATGGACTGCCATTGATCTGTAATGGATTGACCAATGTTAGCCCATAGAATTTTCTTGATATCACTTATAGTCTTGTCCAGAGTAAGCTCTTTTTCCAACTCCTTTATCCTTTTTTCAAGAGCCCTTACCTCTCTTGTTCTTTTAGCTATATTCTGCTTTGATTTGTCATATTTTTCTTCCAGTGTAGCCAATTTCTCTTTTTCTACCTTTAGTTCTGCCATCTGTGCTTCAAGAGACTCTAGTTCTTTCCTCATATTTTGCATATCAAGGCTGGGTACCTATTCTGATGTTGTTGTTGGTGTTGTCGCTTCTGGAGCTGGTGCTGAGCCTGAAGGGCATGCCTCTGATGTTTTTCCAGTAGGAGAATCTGCTGAAATGGTTATAGGAGGCACATCTTCAATGGATGTAGATGTCTACGCTGGCTAAGTTGGTAATTCTCCCTGTTTTGTCTTTAATGCCACCTCCAAGGTGCCCTCTGTTTCCACCAATCTCTTATGCAGGGTCAAGAGTAGAGCCACCACATCTTGATCTTTCTTTTGTTCTACAACCCCTTCAGTCTAAGGGTGATGGGTAGGTGGTATTTTAATCTACTTTCTCAATGTTGCTATATCCTCATCTTTTTTCTTCATCAATGCCTGCACACCCTTAGGATCATTTGGGTCATGTCCTAGCTCTATAATAATTTCTTCCAAGGACTTGATTCTGTTGTCCTTGGCTTGAGAGGAAGCCTTCTCTAATTCTAACTGGGCAGTAGTGTTGTGTAGAGAATTCTGTAAACGGCGTGCTAATAGAGTTTTATCAGCCAATGTAGAAGAGAGCATCTCCCCTCTTTGCTTGTGTAGCTCGATCTGGTCCATGGGGTGGATGTCTTTGACAAAGACCTCTAAGTTAGTTCTGATGTAGTCTGCAGCTGATTGAAGTTGCAGTGTGGTAGGCCTAAAATGACTAAGAGTCATTTTTCCTTCTTGGATATCATAGGCCGACATAAGCCTTTCTTGATTAGTTGGTGCCATTTTGAGCAGCTGGTTATAAAGCTGGAATCTAATCGGCTCATTTCTTGCTTTTATGTCTGTAAATTGCTTCTTTGTGCTAGAATCTGCCTTGGTGCGCCGCCTTGAAGAACTTAATTCTGTCCCTTGTTGTAGTTCTTGCTCTTGCTGTAAGGAGCTGGCTGATGTTTCAATGCTAGGAGGGAGAATAGTATCAGTGGGTCTTTCAGGCATTTCCTCATCAGAAAAGGGTTTCAGCCTTTCCCTTTTCTCACCTTGCTGATCTGTGGAAGTGGTAGGAGGAGTCTGTTCTTGTCTATCTCTTTTCCTTGTTCTTTCCTCGTTTGCATGTGTATGTAAGACTATAGTTTCAACTGTCACCTCCTGCCTTGGAGGGATCTGCTCTTGGGTTTGCTGCTCTGTGGAGGCAGGCATTTTAGCCATTTCTTCTTGTTGTTCTTCTTGCTGCTCTGCTTGCTGCTCCAAATTGGGAAGTGACTCCTCTTGTTGTACTTCTTTGCCTTTAGTTAGATTTGTTGCCTGATCAATTACATTGGCAGACTGCTGGGGAACAGTGGAGGATGAGGCACTTTCTCCAAGATGCCGAGGGGCTTGAGACCAAACCTGTCCAAAATATTCCAAGTCAACTGCCTTTTCCAGATTTTTAATTGCTCTTTCTGCTAATTCTTCTTCAGAATAGTCCTCCACTAATGTGCCTTCTTTCCACTCTAGTTGGTTAGCATACTTTTCAATTTGTGGAATGCTAAAGTGATCATAGACAGCAAGCCTATACTTGATTCTTCTGAGGCTTATGAAATGATTAGGGTCATATGGTGCCCAATAGAAGCTTGTTTTCAACTGGAGGCTTTTTAGGATCTTATCTGCTTCTCCCCAAGCTTCTTCCCTTTTATTAAAGATAAATGGACCGAGTTGGTATTTGATTTTCAGATGTGCTTTTTTATTTCTGCTATGAAAATGAATCATGTCTGCATTTCCAAATTGCTGGAAATATTCTAGTGCAAAAAGTCTCATGGGAACATACTTTGGTAGTCTGTAAGGGGCTAGCTCACAGCCATATATTCTAATTACCGTGTGGTCTTGGTAGAGGTACCAATCTCCAATGCTATAATTCTTTGAAAGCTGGAGGACCTTCTGCATTTCATCGGTGAGTCTAGGAAGAGGAGAACTCTACAGTAGAGACAAGGCTGGATAGATGAATAGATCAATGAACTCACAATAGTTGTATGGAGAGCAAGAGATATGGTGACAGACTGGTGTCAAAAATACCACTGACCTCCTGTTTCCTTTTGCATCCAGCGTTTTTAAGAAAATAGGGAAACTATCAGGCTGATAGTATAATATCAAATGATATATATAAGATGTGTACTTGAATACCCTCTCTCTCTCCAAATTCATGAATTGCTCATGAATTTTGTCAGCAATGAATGTGGCATAATCATACTAGGCAGCAGGGGGATGCCTTGGAGTGAACATGGATAACATCACCAAGGTTGTTTCATCCACAAACTCACTGGTATTGAATCCCAAAATGCAAGATATCATATCCACTAGCAGTCTCCCTGTTTCATTGAACCAGACATGTAGATAAGGAGGAGGTTGTCGGGGCTGATATTCTGGCTTCATGAACAACTGGCCAATCCTTGTGACCTCTGAGCTAGGCGGCTTGGCAGCTTTTTTGAGGAGAAAATTCATAGAAAGGGGCACCAGAGGTTTAGTTGGCTTAAAGTTTAGCATCTGATTTATGGATTGAGGAGTGATGTGAAATAAAATAGTCCCAGATGAACCCAAAACTTCTCTTTGAGAGGGTTCATAGTGTTCACAACACTGATAGATGAGGTCTGGGAACACATTGACTTGGGGAAGGTAATAAATGGGCAAGTTAGACACCCAGATACCTATGTCATCAGCACCACTCACGTATTTTTTCTTCGGCTCACAAACAGTTTGTATGTGATATTTGGTACTTATCTCAACTGTTTCTTTGATTTGATAATCTCGGTCAGCAAGGGCCAACCATTCCAGGTTCTTATGTGGGGCATTTAGGGGAGTAATATTCAATGCCACAGGGGTCTCCATTGCTTATTTCTCACTTGAAGTTGAATTTGTGCTTTTGGTTTGGCAAAACTGGCAGTGAACAACAGATTTTTGTCGATGGGATGACTTGCAGAGATGAGAAAGAAGGTGAATTGGGCTAACAGGGAGCAACAACTTGTCGAGAGGGTGAAAGTAACCAATGCTGGGGGTGAGCGCTGCCTTTTCAGTGGACTTTGTTTGCTAGTGGTTTTAAGTTGCAAAATGCGCAAGAAGCTGTGGGAATTGAGTAAATTCGAACCAGGAACCCTCTTCAGATGAACTTCGTGTTGATTTGGTAATTACAAGGGCTCAGTACACAGGTAATTCGACCAGTTGTTTAGACATTTTTAATGTAGAAAACTAGGAAGACTAGGTTACGCAGAGAAAACGGTAAATACCTGGTGATGGTGAGGCCGAGGGCGTCGAGAATTGGTGAATTTGCAGTGACAGTAGCTCAGGAATTGAATTTTGGAGTTGGCGGAGAAACGTTGTAAAAACAACATGCAGGGAAGCACAACACTCATCCAATAGAAATGCAAAAAAATCACGATTTTGCGCGAAAATATGTGAAAAATGGGATTTGGCGCCTTTTTTACAAATTACATCAGCGTGATGTCACTGGTTGGGCCTGGGTACGACAGGGATGACATGGAGGGATGACGTGGTGGCCATGTCAGATAGAGAACAAAATGGCAGTTGGCGTGTCTACTGATGTGGGCGATGACGTAAGGGCGGGAGGCCGACGGTGGTAAGCAGTATTATCGGACCGCTTTTAGTACGGGCCTGGTAATGGTCAGAGGCCGCCTGATCCACTAATATATGGGCACGCGTTCCTGGCCCTACGTCATCCTCTGATAGATTTTGGGCGCTAACGGATGGATAATAGAGGGGGTCCGAAATGCCCGATGACCATTGGATGGGAGGGCCCAGATCTGACGGTGGATGGGAGGATGAGCCGCCAGCGCGATAGCAGCGGGACCCAAGAATTAAAAAATTATTTCTTTTGATATCGTGCGCAGAAACAAAACTTTGGTTAAATGGAAAATGTGGGTTTATGGAAAATTTACACCAGTGATGAAGAAACGAGGGATTTTATCATTAAGGAGGGTATAGCGGGTGAGGGTTATTAAATTAACCAGGTGTTAATTTAATTCCCGGACATAGCCTGGAGAAATACACATGAAAGCCTAAGATTTCCTCATGCTTCCCGAACTTTGAAATATATGGCTATAATGCCCAAAAGGGGGGGGTATGTACATATTTTTGGGTTTTTGTATAAAATATGATAATAGTAGGGGGAGGGGAACACTTAGGGAGTTAAATAGTAAGGTTAGAAGTCAATATGAATTGGAGATGTGAGAGGGGAACAGGGAGCTAAGTTTTTGAGGAGTAAACTTAGATTAGGAGCAGATGAGAGTAAGCAATGATTTTACATAGAAAATGTGGCTTTTTTGTGTGGTAGAAACTAACACCTTGGCTTAGTATTTCACAGAAGGTAAAGTGATGCTAGGACTTGTTGAGTGAATTCCAAGGTTTATTAGAGGGATGTTAGAAAAATATTTCCTGGGAAAGAGGGGAAGTTAGACATGCTTCCATATTTTGTTATCAAAATGCTGAGTAACAGTTCTGTTCTTGCTGATATCAATTTTCTTTGTCAAGCTCACTTATGAAAGAAATCAGGCTTCGACAACCCCTGACTACCTACCCATCTTAGTTCCTAGCATTTTTTGTTACTTCAGGGAAGGTGCACTTAGACTTGCAAACCCTCAATTGATCTCTCTTTTTCTTTTCCAATAATTTTCTATCTAAACTACCCTTATCACTTCTAAGGGCCCAGATTAAGCAGTTGGGCACCTTTGCTCTCTACCTAACTACCAATTTGCCAAGCTTAAACTGTTTGGACATATCTCTCTTTCTCTAGTCTAAAACAGGCAATTTAAAACATAACATGGCCCAGCTTGCACTGTTGGGCCATCTATCAAGATAGCAGTGGCATTTTAGTTGGCCACTTTCCTCGTCATTCTTTGGGGTTCATTTCACTTTATTTTTTCTGACCAATTCATTTTTATTTCCTTTTGATTATTCTTTTAAGGCATACCCTCTTTTCATTTTTTAACTCTCTGTCTCCTTCACAAAAATAGAACCTTTGTGTCACCAAAGATGAACATTTTTGGCACTTCCACTGTCAATCATGAAAAATGAAACCCTATTGGTATAGGAGGCTAACATAATGATGTAATCTAGACCTATATCCAAATGAAAACTTGTAGCCACCAATACAGATCGATTTTGCAAGACTCAAACACAACCCATACTTTCCAAGAATTTTGTTGACGGTGCTAGACCCACCAACATGTCAAGGGATTGTCCTGGCAAGAAGTCCCAACTAGACCTCATATTTTTTAGAGTAGAAGTTCCAATAGTGGGTAGTAATGTAGTGCCTTGACCATGGTAGCTTGCAGAGGTAAGTATTATAACCTTGTCGAAATAAAGTGTGTGACCTTACAGCAAGTCAAGTGAGATGCATGGGTGTTCTAACACATAGAGGGGAAAAGGAAGTGTGCCCTTTATAATCCTATAATGGTACGCATGATCCAGGTGGATATTGGTGGCCACCCACCTATTCAACTTGAACCATCGCCATTGCTTCTTTCAGTTTTTCAGTTGCACCGACAACTATAGTCCCTAAAGATATCTTTCTAGTGAGGTATCATAAGCGTCAAACAAAGATAATATGACCAAGTTACAACCCTGGGAAATTGGTTTCCCAACTAACGCCAATGGGGCCTGTTGGGAATGGGTTCCCCCAAGGACAGTTTTGGGGCTAAAAGCCCGTGTTTTGGAACAAATTTTGTGATAAAATTGTAAAGTCTCTACGTTTTGTGGTAGTGGAGTGCAAAGGTGTCAAGATTCATAAAGCGTTGTCTGCCCTTATTTTGTAAAATGTAAAGTCGGTTGTAAAGATCCACCCATGATCTGCTAACCATGGGATTGCATAAAAATGAGCTAAGTAAGTAAGCTCTAAGTAGTCTTTAGTGGATAGTGAAGAATGAAGTGAAGAGTCTTCGTATAGGAGTCTAAGTGTTTTGGGTCTTACCATAGCTTAAGGCTTTGTAGCTGACTATGCAAAGGCCTAGGGTGGAAGTCTGCAGCTGAGTGTGTAGACCCCTGCGACTGTGTGTGCAAGCCGGATAGAGTCTGTATTAATTTCAAGATACCAATAAAGAGAAGTATATCATGTGTATTTTTTTCTTGTTAATGCATCTAGATATATTGTGTTTTGGATTTAATTTACTATGTTCATGTGATGGGCGAATGTATGTGACTTTAAGGGTTAATTAAATGCAAGGAGGAATATAAGTTTACGTGGCACTAACTGCGGTTGATTAGTAAGATAAGTGAAAGACTTAAGATAACTTAGAAACCTATACAATATGCTATCATAGGAGTGGGAAAGTACCTATACTATGGGTTAAGGTTGCACGAAGGTCAATTGTACACCTTTACAGAGGTACCAAAGGACAAAACAATGGGTAGACTGATACAGCCCCAAAATATTAGTGTCCTACAAAAAAGGAGAAATAGAGGGTAGAAATCGACATCACAACCATGTCAGGGTGTGAAACTTGGTTCCAGTATCCCGCCATACTACTTTGGGTGAGACTTCTATCTGCGCTCCATGGGCTGATGTTGAAAGGGCTAGTAGTGTCAGGATTTTTTTGGCTAACTAATGTTGAACCTAGCTTAGGCCCCACTAAGCCAGCAAATTTTTCCATCAACGACTAGTCGGATAAGAAGATCCATGAATTCGCAGTGGAGGAGAATAAAAATCCATGGTTGACAAAGGAATAGTGGTTGGACAGGTACTTGTATACAAAGATCCAGGAGATCTTTTTCTATTCCTTTCTAGTAGAGTTATATGAGTGGATTGCAAAGCTAACAAATAGCCAAGGATGGTGGAGACTTTATGGACCTATTATCTGGACCGCAGAGCTAGTACAGAGACTAGAAGCCTTAGAGGGTAAGATCACCCATGTTGTTGATCATTGGCTTGATCGCATCATAGGAGGATTTGTGATTGAAATTGTGGATGATACCTCAATTAGTTACAACAAGGTGGAGCGGCACTTTTTCAAAGGTCCACGAGGTAATTATTTGAAGTCTTTAACTACCTCGATTAAGATGTTATTGTGCAATAAACGGGTTATGCAGCTACCTTGATGTTCAGAGCTACGCGAAGTGGAAAGACTTATAGAAAAGAAGGAAGAAAGGGTCCTAAATATAGCCCACTGATCTCATTGCCATTGGGTGATGAAAAGGGATTAGCACAGGCTTCTTCGTGAAGTGTAGTTCAGTTAATAAGATGGGGATTCTTGTGACTACCACCTCCACCTACAGCACCTCCAACTTCACCACCATCACCTACGACTTCACCCATACCACCACCACCTCCACCGCAGTTCAACGTGGCAAATTCAGTGAAGCTACTTTTGTTTAAGGGCTTGGGAAATGAGGACTCAGACCAGTTTTAGTTCATCGTGAAATTTGTATGGCAAGCTCAGGGTGTCATGGATGATCACATGAAGAAGTCAACATTGGTTAGTGCTTTGCAGGATCACGAACTAACTTGTTACATCAAGTACTCTAATGATAACTCAAATGATGGATTAGTAGAGATCCAGACCATGATAAAAAAGGAGTTTAATAGGCCTAAATCTAAGGCACAGTCGATTGTGGGCTTCAAGGAAATTGTGATGAGACCAAGTGAAACATCTTGGGAATTGGATCAGAGATTGAAGTGTAAAATCCGTGAGGCCAATATGAACTTAACAAATGGACAAAACTGCGAGTGGTTTGTGGCTTCATTGTCCCCACACCTAAGGGTTGCACTGTCACAACATAAGATTACAATTTAGGTAGAGGCCTTGGAGATTGCAATGGGACTGCATGAAACACCAATGCGAGATCCGAATCTGGGGGTTTAGCAGATCCATGCATAGTTGCAAAATATTTGCCTTGAAATGCAAAGTTTGAAGCAAGAAAGAACAGTTCGACCGAAGGTGCGCGGAGAGATATGGTGCCTGAAATGTAAAGGTTAGGGGCATGACAAAGACCATTGCCCAGTGTTGGTCAGGTAAATCCCCTCTGCGGACAGAGGCGATCCCCCTAGCCTATAACAGAACTAGCCACAATCAAACCACGCTGCTACGCAAGTTCCTAGTTATGCATCAAAGGTGAATCAAGAAGACCAACCTAGAGTCCAACGCTATGATTGAAGCAGAGTTGATATCCCCACTCCCTCACTCCAACAGATCATAAATGAACACCTGCACATGCAAAGGAAGAGACAGATACCAACATAAAAACTACCAAGGCACAACTATATTTCAGTCAGAAAGGAAATAAATCAACACATCACCATAATAGACAATGAGATTGGAACTATAATAACAGTCGCTCATCAATTAATAATAAACAGGAAAAGTTACAACCATTGTTCTGACGTCGACCCTTCTCCTGGTTGGGCAAGTAACTATGTGTGTCTTGCAATGCATCTCCTCTCCGGCAGCATAACCTCTCTAGCACTCACTAGCATTCCTCCAAGAACTCAAGAACTCAACATGTAACACTCCATGACTAACGATTATCACTGCTATCACTTAATCACTATTATCACTATTATCACTAGCTTGTCCAATGCATAATGACAAGCTTATATAGATGAAGAAGGGAGGAGGATACGATGAACCGGGACACCTTTTGTGGATTAACATTATCCCCAAAAGCCATTAAAGATGGAGATAGGATAGAGCTCGACATAAAGCTGATTTTTTATCCTCAGAAAAGCTCCATGTAATGAAGGAAACAACAATCGGACGTGCGTTAAGGAAAAAAGCATGACCAAACTCGGTTGGCGCGACTGCTGCTCTAAGACAGAGAGCCAATGGTCGCGCCCTCTTTTGAGGATCTCCATGATTGGCGTGGGTAAGATACTGTGGACTTGCGCCAATGGAAAAAGAGCACTTTTCAGGGATAATCTGTAGGAGGTGTCTTCATGGAACATGAAGTACATACTCAAGGGAACATAATGCAAGCGTTTTTAGACTTTGTCACTTCTTATAACTCCCGGGATGAGTCCTCCAAGGTACGACAAGAGGAGTAACAGGGATGGTGACAAATTACTGTGTAACAGATGCCCCCTAAAGCATGAAGTTCGAGAGGTGGAGAGGGGTGAAATGCTTTACAAGAACACACAAGAACACATAGGAGCACATAAGAGCACATATAGTTACTGCCGCCGAGGATCTGTATTAAGAGACATGACTAATAGTTCAATTACATGATGTACGTGGTATGGTTGCAGCCATCCATAAGAGAGTACATAAATAATCTGGATCCATAGTATGGACGCAACCATCTGGTTAGGATCAATGAATTGACTCAGGTATGGTCACAGCCATCCAGTGAATGAGTCAAGTATCAAGAATCACGCCTGGATTACAACAGACACAATCCAGGGTCTTGCGCTCCATCTCGACCCGAACAAGAGTACAAGTTCAAGCATGTGAATATATGAGCTGAAGTCGAACATGCATGAACATCGTCTGATTACCAGTCGATAGTGGAAACTGTTAACAGACGCGAGAGGTACCACCAATAATGACAATGGCCCTCAAGGTACTATAGGTACAATCTACGGCGTGTGAATCAATGATCTGAAGTCGAACACCCGTAGAATCATTCGATCGGAGGCCAATGATGAAAACCTCACGTCGAACACGAAGAACCTACCATTGAGGCATGCAGGCTCCAAGGCACTGGAAAGGAGTCTCTAGATCAACTTCCTGGATAATGAGTTGAAGTCGACAGGAAGTGACCTTGATCGAAGGTGGGCCATAATGTTTCCCACATCATTGACACGAGACAGAGAGATAATGTTGTGAATCAAGATTGTGCGAACTATCAGAGGGAGGTTGTTTCTTTGCAGAGGTCAACTTCTCTTGAACATATCGGCGGCACATTAACGGAATTGGCAGTATTTGACATCAATGTATCAAAGCTCATGATGACGAGGCAGTGAGTGGATGAGAGGTCAAATAAGGTACCCAAGTCCATGGAAGCAAGTGAAAGATATGAGATGAAATATCCCCACCCCGGACACGAAAGAAAAAAGTGCCATGTTCAAGAGCGACATACTGTCGTTATGGTAATAATTATAGTTCAAAAATTTTCTTTTCCCCCCGCCATTTCTGGCGAGTACCCTAGTTATTTTTAACAAGATTGATGGGGATAGCATATGCTTGTGTTGTGACAAAATCCGATGTCATTAAGTTTTAACGAGTCTGACAAAGGAAGAACTCGGCGTCTTTTCAGGTTTAGAGAGTTTGAAAAGACAGCAGAAAAGGAAACTCCAGGGATGTCCTTTTTCGTAAAGTTGTGTCTCTCGGGCCCGAAAAAGTATAAAATAATACCCGAAAGAACCACCCGATCATTAAGATCAAGGAGTACTTTTCATAATTAGTGATTTCGACCTGAAAAAGTAAAAAAGCGGTCAAAACCACGTCGTTTCGTAACCATTAACGAGTTTGAAACGACAAAAACCCAGTAACCTTTTTATGTTTTAACGGTCGACAAAAAGAACTTAAAACGACCACCCCTTATTAACATTTAACGAGTCAAGAGGAGTGACTCGGCAATCTTTTCTTCTTTAAATGGTCAGAAAAGAGCTGAAAGCAGACCTTCATTTTTATTTTCTTTAACGAGTCAAAAAGGAAAAATACTCGGCAATCTTTTCATATTTTACGAGTCAGAAAAGAGTGTAAAGGCAACTCGTCCTGAAGGAACGATTGGTATAAGGGATAGCAACTGGTTCCGGTAATGGTGGAACTTACTCGAAACATGTAAAAGTTAAGAGGCTCGCTAATAAAACCACTCATCGCTGCGGTTCCTCAAGAAAGGAGAAACAACCAAGTGAAAGCATATGATCGGCCAAAAATATGGTGGCGATGGAATGAAACAACCAAGGCTCATCTAGCAGGATTTAGCAGATAAAAGGCAATCACGGGATGTAAATGGGTTCATTTTTAAACAAGCTTGAACCATGGAGAACTTTGCTTGTAAAATTTTTTTTTGTTGCATGCCCCCAGCATGATCATACAAATCGAGGTACATGCCCCCCAAGCTTCATGGCATTCACGGAGTGGATGGAATGAAGGTTTACTTGGAAAGACTCGATTTTGAAGGAGGATGCATGCCCCCCGGGCTTCAGTTACGCACCCGGGTGAGCTGCCGTCATCAGAATGACGGGGTGGGTGCTGGGTCATTTCCTGTGGAAATAAGACCATTTAGGAATGGTAGATGACTATATGTGAAGTGTAAACCGGGGAAGGAAAGTTGGTCTATGACTTTGATCGTTCTTCCTTCATGCGGAAAACACATCACTCTGAAGAGTGAGGACACAATAGCACGTATGCGATAAATATAGTCTCGTCCAAGGAGTAAATTGTAATCTAACGGACCTTGGACTACCATGACACCCATTTGAATAGTCTTCCCTTCTAATGTAATAGGTACATTGGGAAGAATTCCTAAAGGTCGAGTGGTTTCTCGATGGAAACCTGTAAGGTTTCTCATCTCAGGCAGAAGCAGTGGGGAACCAAGTGCTTCCCAAGCTGTTGAAGAAAGGATACTCACAGGAGATCCCTCATCAATAATGGTACCGGCCATAACCATGCGGTAGACTTGGACTATAATTCGAAATGGTATGGAGGCTGGTAACCGAGGATTAACTAGCTGATCCCAATTGAAGGAAACAACCAGGTTGCTTGGAGGTGGGACTGGATAGACAGCCGGATATGATTCTGATGGACTTTCTTCCTGGTGCGAAGGAATGAGAGGGATGCTCACTTGATCATCTATGCTAATAAATAGAATTTGGGCGGTGGGATCTTCATTCTTTGCAGTGATAACATCATCTAAGGAGGTAACTTCTGAAGGCAAAACCGGGTCACTTGTAATCTGGACCGTTTGACTGTTGTCTGGTTTGGATTCAGATGTAAGATCGTTTAAAGTTGGAATTCATGAAAGAAAAATCGGGTCACTTGTAATCTGGACCTCTTGACTTTGGTCTGGTTTGGATTCAGGTGTAAGATCATCTAAAGATGGAACCTCTGTAGGAAAAACCGGGTCACTTGTAATCTGGACCTTTGAAAGACCGGGCCAACTGTAATCTGGAACTGGGGACTTTCGTTTGGTTTGGACTCAGATGGTTCATCTTTGATGGTAGAGTGGTGTGTAGATGATGAATGTAAATCAATACTCGTTCCGACCAGGGACTGTTCTGGAACAGGCGGAGCACAGGTAGGTTCAGGAAGAGAGATCTAGACCAAAGAGGAATCATGTTTGATCACTTGGTTAGTGGAGAGATGATCTGCTGCTGAAAAAAGACGTTGATATCTAGCGGGTAGTTTGGGTAAGAGAGCTGACAGACTTGCCAAAAGACGAGAGGCTTCATCCATAAGTGGACAAAGGCGAAGGAGATGATTACCTTCACAAAGTCAACAAGGGAAACGAACCTTCCCTTTTCTCTTACCAACTGACAAGGTATCGTCGATTGGCGATGACAAGGAGCGAGTCGGGTCACGGGACCATATATCGAGGATCCTGGGAATACCAGGACAATCAGAAAGAAAGTGGTCCCCCTTGCATAATCGACAAGGAGACTTAACCTTCCGTGGAGGAGCAGAAGGTGGTTCCACTTCAGATATTTTCATGGTAGATGCGACCTTTCCCTTAGGAGACTTCTTCTTGTTGGTCTTCTTCTTCTTTTTCTTAGCCACCTGGTTAGTGAAATCCATAGTTTCACCAGGCGAAATAGAAGATGAGGATGTAGCAATGGGCGAAGCAGGAAAGGGGTCCACCTTAGAATCAACATGGTGTTGTTCGGGTGGAGGAGGAGGTGGCGAAACAGGAGTCACCACACTTGAGACCATCGAGTTTGAAAACAACCACACGGGTAAACCAATGGTCAACCCAGGCAAAGACAATGTTGCGATATACTGAACACCGACATTTCCAACAGAAGGAAATGGACGCGGGTTCCCATCAGGAGGAACACCTTGGCCGATGGGCGCCGGGAAGGCTACCATTGAACGAGAAATAATCCAACTCAAGCTAACGCAACCAAAATCTAATTGGGTAGATGTTATCGTGGCCAATAAATTTTAAGACACTGAACTTAACCTTTTCATTTTTTAAGAGTCGAGAAAAGGATAAAAGATGACTCTAGTCTCCTTCGAATGTTTAATGAGCACGAAGTGACAAGATGCTCACAGGAACCTTTTCGTTTAGGGAGTCCGAAAAGGATCAAAAGTGACTGCTCTGGAATTCTAGGTAGAAGGTGTGTCGAACTTTTCGCAAAACCACAAAATACTTTTTAGGGTATGGGTGGTCAATATTCGTGAATGTTGTGTTCACTACATTGCGAATCGTAGGGCGGCTGACACGGCTTCCTATGGATAAAGGCTTTTATTCCTATAGGGGTCTCCCAATATATACTCGACGGTACGTGGGAGCACAGTCCGTATTGGCACCTATCGTTTCACCGTGGAGGAATCACCCAACCACTCGATGATAAACTACCAGGTTTAAAGACGCCGGAACACGTCTCTAACATAGACCTCTAGAGTATTTGCGTTATGTTCCAATGCGTTGTTATGTTCATTGAGTTCATTTTAAAGTTTATCTTTGATTATGTTTCAGTTTTTGGTCCTACCGTATGTGATATCTCAAAAACTTCTTAAATGCAAACTATATGCCAAAATTAAATCATTTGATTCGATGAATTCTATCTACAGGAGGGTTGAGATTTTACACAAACGAAGTGATCACTCAACAAAGAACAAAGATCTTAATGCAGCTAATAACAAGAAATGAAATTTTTCTTTTTATTTTTAATAGCAACAAATAACAATAAATGCTAACTACTATGATGCAAAAGATTTTTTCGTTTTTCTCTCCTTTAAGATGGCATGATGCATGTAAACAAATTTTAAGAGATATACATAATCCAAGTTCACTCAATGAAATAGAACCACTTCTGAAACACGAAAATGAACCATGCAAGCAAGGCACAACACAAAAGACTTTCACTGAACCATGTAATCTAAGTTCGAATGAAATCGAGTGAAATCCAAAGAGGCTAGAAGTGAAGCACTCAGAGTATAGAAGATCCAGCTTTAACAAATCACTGGATAAGTGCAGAACACAACCAACAAGCTGACTGGATAATCAAGAGACCGAAACTTCCCACAGAAGGCTAGACATGCAAAGTCACTAGATGTTTTAGGGCTGAGTCGAAAATCAATAGAAATAAGCAAACAACTGAGGGATAAAGGCTAAGACCAGTCAAGTAGAGGTTCAACACAGTTCCAGAGGCTGAAAGAGATATAAAAAGAGACTGAAAGAGCTTTCCACCTACACACAGGCAAAATTTACAGAGCTGGCGCGACTGTCAGCCTGCAACTTGCGCTGCCACAGGATTGGCGCGAGTTGCCTTTGAGAAACATGCGCCAACTGGCGCGACTGTCAGAGAAATAACCGCGCCAATTAATCTTGCCAACTAGAAAAATAAATGATATGACCTCAGGTCAGGTTGACAGTGCTCAGATGGGTCAAACAGTAAAGAATAAACTCAAAACTGACTCAGGAAGCTCATTCACTCAAGCAAGCAGAAGAAAATTAACATGCAAGACAAAAATCAAATAGCTTCTCCCCAGCGGAGCCGCCAAATTGTTGGTCAGGTAAATCCCCTCTGCGGACAGAGGCGATCCCACTAGCCTATAACAGAACTAGCCACAATCAAACCACGCTGCTACGCAAGTTCCTAGTTATGCATCAAAGGTGAATCGAGAAGACCAACCTGGAGTCCAACGCTATGATTGAAGCAGACTTGATATCCCCGCTCCCTCGCTCTAATAGATCATAAACGAACACCTGCACATGCAAAGGAAGAGACAGATACCAACATAAAAACTACCAAGGCACAACTATATTTCAGTCAGAAAGGAAATAAATCAACACATCACCATAATAGACAATGAGATTGGAACTATAATAGCAGTCACTCATCAATTAATAATAAACAGGAAAAGTTACAACCATTGTTCTGACGTCGACCCTTCTCGTGGCTGGGCAAGTAACTATGTGTGTCTTGCAATGCATCTCCTCTCCGGCAGCATAACCTCTCTAGCAGTCACTAGAATTCCTCCAAGAACTCAAGAACTCAACATCTAACACTCCATGACTAACGATTATCACTACTATCACTTAATCACTATTATCACTATTATCACTATTATCACTAGCTTGTCCAATGCATAATGACAAGCTTATATAGATGAAGAAGGGAGGAGGATACGATGAACCGGGACACCATTTGTGGATTAACATTATCCCCAAAAGCCATTAAAGATGGAGATAGGATAGAGCTCGACATAAAGCTGATTTTTTATCCTCAGAAAAGCTCCATGTAATGAAGGAAACAACAGTCAAACGTGCGTTAAGGCAAAAAGCATGACCAAACTCGGTTGGCACGACTGTTGCTCTAAGACAGAGCGCCAATGGTCACGCCCTCTTTTGAGGATCTCCATGATTGGCGCGGGTAAGATACTGTGGACTTGCGCCAATGGAAAAAGAGCACTTTTCAAGGATAATCTGCAGGAGGTGTCTTCAGGGAACATGAAGTACATACTCAAGGGAACATAATGCAAGTGTTTTTAGACTTTGTCACTTCTTATAACTCTCGGGATGAGTCCTCCGAGGTACGACAAGAGGAGTAACAGGGATGGTGACAAATTACTTTGTAACACCCAGTATTTACAAACTATATTGCATGAGGAGGATCGATGCCTTTGAGGCCGGAAGCTCAAGTAGGACCGAGCATGGGGCCTACATTGCAGTGTGCTATATTTCAGGGAGCAAGGAAACATACAACTAATAATTGACATTTGCTGCAGAATTTTGTACAAACACCACTACAATTGTTCTGCAACTTCTGCAGGTTAAGAGGGCATGTTGAGGACAACTGCCAAAGTTATGAATTGATGATGAATAAAACACCTACCTACAGAGTCCAGGTAGAAAGACAACCTCCTCCCTAAAGCGTTAGATGGCATGAACAGTCTTTTAGGGGTGCAGAAAAGGCCAAGGTGGAGGAGGACCTGGTAGAGGTCGGGGACAACTAATACGCTACAATTGTGGAGGACTAGGACACTATGCCTGTGAATGCACTAACCCAATGCAACAGTCATGTAAATATTGTACACATTTTGATAATTTGACAGAGGATTGTCCTACACCGATAGCAAGGATAGATGACAAAGGAGTGCTACAACCTCATCCAACTCAGAACCTACAGATGATGAGGTCTAAGCCTCGCGAGGAGGATACGAATGTGAATATAGTTCTTTGAAGTGGAATTGCAATGGGCGGTGATAAGGGGAAGCAACGTGAAGATAGCGCATGGGTTTGTAAAGCTCCAGTGAAGGAGGCTAAATTTGATTTGGAACGCACATACAAAATGTTCATTGAAGCAAAGAAGAGATTCGCTGAGACCTCTACCTCAAGAAGAAGGGATAAGTTTTATCAGGAAATGGAACCTTCTATGTTTACGACCTTTCTAGAGAGTTGCATGAAGCTGCTATGCGACAGCAAGGCTCCGAAGGGGCTAAAGGAGCTTATAAATAGATGTGATGGAAACACTCTAGGTGAACCATGTGTGGTGTGGAAGATTATTAAGCATAAAGCAAGGACAGGTATGAGATGAGACTAACTGCATACATAGGAGAATATGAAATGGATAAGGTTATTTGGGATCTGGAGTCAAATGCCAACGTTCTACCAAAGAATACTTGGGAGTGGATGGGAAGACCCGCATTGCAGTGGTCTCCAATTCGGTTGAGAATCGCAAATGAGAAGAAAATCATCCCCATGGGACGACTACAAGGAGTAACTATAGATATTGAAGGCACGAGCGCATTGGCTGACTTTGAAATGATAGAAATCGTGGATGACAACAACCCCTACCCTGTGCTCCTTCGCATCGATTAGGATACTGAGATGAATGAGGTAATCAACCTAAAGAAGTGAAACACGATATTTGAAAAAAATTGCTTCGTGTAATAGTACCCGTAGATCCTACTAAAGGATAATATTATACTGAACTAGTCGGCGATTGCGAGAGTAATGACGATTTGGACTACATATATAAGATAACAGCGCGAGAACAAGACTAGGTGAATCCAACAGTAGATGGATGAATTACATGGGATCACAAGTGTTCATGCACCTCAGACTCTAATGAAGAATGAGAGTGGTGGAAAAATCGTTTACCTGAAGTAACCACGCTGAGTTATAACATGTTGACCCGGTCGCTACATCGTGTGTCATTAGAAGTAAGAAATTTGCCCACTTATGATGGCTTAAATAATGTAGACATTTTTTTGGATGCATTTGAGAGGGATATACTAGAGAAGTAGTGCTTCCAGGCTTTGGAATAGGCACTGCGCACCATGGCCATAAGATGGTGGGCTACGCACAAGGGTAGCTTTGATGATTGGCAAGAGTGTAGGATGATGATGAGAACATGCTTTGGGAATCCAAAGTTATGAATGGTAGACATATATGAGAGGAAGGATGATCCACGCACACACTTGGCCAAATGGGCTAAGGATTATGGAGTGAAACCCCAAACTAAATGGGTGCACTTGTTCTATCACACTTTGGATGTCATCTTGATGAACTTGTACTTGGAAACAGCGCTCTGCCATGGTATAGGTGAATGAGATATTCTATGTGCAGGATTCATAACGAAGTTCATCTTTGAATATGGGTTTGACTATATTGGTGAAGCGCTACAAGAAGTTAAAGTAATAATCTTTAGGATACTGCAGGATGCTTTGGATCTTATCCAACCGAATTGGACTATTCCGCTGAGCCACATGTTGGGATGCTATAACGTGATTGGTGAAGAAGAAGAAGAGGATCCATGAAAGATTAATATCCCTAAAAATAAGCGTCACCGTGAGGTCGAAGGACTGCATATTGGCAATCTTGATATAACCACGTCACTGAAAACGAAATAGGTAAATATTGGTATGGAGGCGGAGCCCAAATTCATGAAGATTGGAGATTACTAGGATGATGCGATGGTAGATAAGGTCGTTAAATTTCTTCGTGAACACTAGGATTTGTTCCCTACGAAGTTTACAGAGCTAAAGGGGATAATAGGAGACCTGGGCATTATGAAGATCATGTTAAAACCTGATGTGAAGCCGGTTAAGAAAGAACCTTACTGTCTTAATCTGAAGTATAAGGAGAAGGTCATCTTAGACCTAGACAAGATGCTCGTGGTAGGCATCATTGAGCCCATAGAACAATATGATTGGGTAAGCCCAATGGTGGTATAAGAAAAGAAGAAGAAGGATGAAATAAGGATATGTGTAGATCTCAGGATGTTGAATGATGCTTGCATACATGACCCTTTCCCGAATCCGTTGACTGATGAGGTATTGGATAATGTAGGTGGCCAAGAAGCATAATTTTTACTAATGTGTTCTCTGGGTACCATCAGATCAAAATAACACCTGAATGTAAAAGAAAGATGACCTTCATGACTGAATGGGTATGTTTTCAGTACACTATAATGTCTTTCGGATTGAAGAATGTGCATGTGTTTTTTTTGCGCGTAGTCATTGCTGCATTCAAATAATTCATTCATAAATTTATGGAGGTGTACTTTGATAACTAGACTGTGTTTTGTTTTGTAAAACACCATGTGGAAAGTTTGCACTTGATGCTAGATACTTGTCGAATATACTAGATTGTGCTCAATTTGAAGAAATGCATGTTTTGTGTTCCTTTTTGGACTCTACTGGGTCATGCAGTTTGTAGACATGGATTGATGGTATATCCCATGAATATCACAGTCATACTTAACTTGGAGGCATCGAGGAGTGTAAAATAGTTGTGTGCAACCAGACAACATAATCAGTATTACAAGAATTTTATCTAGGGCTATGCCTAGATCATCGTGCCTATGGAGAAGTTATTGAAAATGGATGTTACATTCTATTGGAACAAGGATTGTAAGAAAAGATTGGATGTATTGAAAGAAAAAAATGGTCATCGCATTGATTTTAGTCTTCTTAGATTGGAAGTACGCGTTTCATGTACATGTAGGCATGTCATGTATATTACTTGGAGTAGTGCTGACACAGGCTGACAGAGGAGAATTGGACCATCCTATAACATTTAGAATCAGGAGGTTATCTAAGGCTGAGAAGAAATATTCCCCCACTAAGAGTAAATGGTTAGCCATGGTATATGCGCTCGAGAAGTTTAGACACTATTTGTTGGGTGGACATTTTAAGATGTACACATATCATTCTCCGTTGAAATACCTAGTCAATAAGCTTGTGTTGGGGGGGGGGGGGGATCTTTTAGGTGGTTGTTATTATTCCAAGTGTATGATTTTAATTTTATTGTGAAGCCTAAATGACTGAATGCAGGACCAAACCATCTGTCGTGCATCGAAATAGGGGAATAGCCCACTAGTTTGGATGAGGGATTGTCTAACACGTAGTTATTCATAGTGTTCATTGTCGATGGTCACTCTAAATACATCATACACTTCCTAACGACAGGAACTACCCCGGAATGTTACACCGTATAATAGAAGAAGGAGTTAGTGGTGTGCGCGACAGACTTTTCTGCCATTGCCAGACATCTGTACAAAATGGGGTCTGATCAAGTATTACAACGATATGTATAGGAGTTTGGAAGGAGCAGTATCCTCACAGATGCTCATGGGGTCACCACGGGAGGCCATTATGTAGGGGTAGTGACCACACATAAGATTCTATGTGTCGGGTTGTGGTGGCTTACTACAAGGCGTCTGATGTTTTTGAAAGGACTGATAGGACATCATGGAGAAATGAGCTTCCTCTGAATGCATAGATGACGTTACCACATTTTGAGAAATGGGCGATAGATTTTTTGGGACCCATTAAGACCTAAGGGAAGAAGATGGGAGTGCAATATCACTGAGACTGAGTATTTCACTCGATGGGCGGAGGAATAGCCTATGAAGGAATGCATAAGCACGACTACTGTGAAGTTCCTCTTTGAGTATGTACTTACATGATTTGGATGTCCAAATATTTTGATGAGTGATTGAGGTATGCACTTTCTTAATGAAATGATCAACACACCGACGAGGAATTTTAGATATATCACCAGAAAATAATACCTTATCATCCATGGGCTAATGGGATGGTCGAAGCATTCAATAAGGTGTTGGAAAATGTGCTGACCAAGGTTTACAATGCTCAACGAAGTGATTGGAACTTGCGCAGACCCACAATACTATGGGCCTACTGGATGACATGCAAAAAATTGACTGGAGAGACAACCTTTAGGCTTGTATATGGTGTTGAAACAGTGATGCCCATGGAATACATTGTGCCTAGTCTGCACATAGCGGCACTCATGGGTATGACAGACTATGGAGCCCTGGAAGAGAGGCTCGCACAGCTAGATGAGCTTGAGGAAAAGATATTTATAGCTTGATTTCACCAACAAGTCCAAAAGTAGTCCAAAAAAGCATGGCATGATTGGCACATTAAGTTACACACCTTTAAGGTAAATGATCTGGTTTTGTTATATGACAGTAAGTTCGATAAATTTCCAGGGAAGTTCAGAATGCACTAGTTAGGGCCCTATGTCATTAAGGATATTACCAATAGCAGAGCAGTTCAATTGGTTAATTGAATGGAGATCCCCTCCTAGAAAAGGTGAATGGTAGTTGATTGAAGCCATACACTAGTGATCTGGCCAGATGGCTATATGAGGGTAGGATAGTCTTAGCACTCTAGGTAGTTGAAAGGAGGTGCGAGACTATAAAATACACTACCTGGGTTGGGGAACTACACGATAGGAGGATTGTGCGGGATGAGGAAATTTCACAGGGTTCACGACAATGTGAAGGAGGTTGCGCTACCAAATGAGAAATCATGCAGTTCAACTAGAAAGTGACCATTAAAGTTACTATTCATGATTTGACTATAGGAATTCTAGAAAGGTGTTGAGTAAATCCTCAAGGAGGCCATGGAGGAGAAATTCAAGCTCGTGAAGAAGCTGGGAGGCTATGCTCGTGAGGGCCCATGAACACCATGCTCTACAAGTGATTAGTGAGCATAAGATTAATAATGAACAGATGGCCCTACAACAGACTCTGTCTTCATCGCCGTGACCTAGGTAACTGACTGAAATAAATCCATGGTTCATGTCATGGAGGAGGCATGCCGAATGGTCTCGGAGTTGGCCATTCCTAAGGAAGAACTGGTCAAGGTGCATGTTCGTAAGCTTGCTACAGGGGTGCACAACACTCGCACAAAATCGGCTAGGGTTTATCTGTAGTTGAGCCTACCAATTGTAGATTTACAGTTGAAGGCCCAACCTTCAACTTTGCTGGAAGTAAAGGAGAAGTGTGCAACCGCTGTCATAGAGGTGATAGCGATGGTAGACAGTGGAGTAGTAGACTGCACACAAGTTTTTGAACAGTCATTCAAGGTCTTGGTGAGCCTACAGGAGGACCCTAATGTATAGTGGATGGAGATAGAGGTGCGAGAACTACAACAATGCTATGACGAAGTTAAAGGTACAACACAAACCATCGCTCTCACGCAGAGTCTCAAGAAGCTGCAAGAGGCCAAACAATTGAAAGAATAGGTAGATGCATCGTAGCACAAGGAGGTAGTGATGAAGGCACGCTTGAAGCCCTGGTTGGAAGAGGCTTATTCAGTCATGGCCTCTATTGAAATCAATCTTCCTAATGTGCAAGAAACTTAGCAGAAACTTCAAGCTGATAGTTCAGTACCAACAACAGAGTAGTTGGTTGAAGAAGCAAAGCAGGTGGTCGCACAGTGCACTACCAAGGTTGCGATCATACAGCTCAAGATGGTAGGTCTTCATGAAAAGATCTCTACGCTTGTAGAGTGACTCAAGGGCAAGTCACCATGTTTATGTCGGGGGCCTGTTGGGAACAGGTTCCCCCAAGGAAAGTTTTTGGGCTAAAAGCCCATGTTTTGCGACAAATTTTGTAATAAAGTTGTAAAGTCTTCATATTTTGTGGTAGCAGAGCGTGAAGGTATCAAGAGTCATAAACGGTTGTCTTCCCTTATTTTGTAAAAAGTAAAGTCGGCTGTAAAGATCCACCAATGATCCGCAGACCATGGGATTGTATAAAAAGGAGCTAGGTAAGTAAGCTCTAAGTACTCTTTAGTGGATAGTGAATAATGAAGTGAAGAGTCTTGGTAGAGGAGTCTAAGTGTTTCAGGTCTTAGCATAGGTAGAGGCTCTGTAGCTGCGTGCACAAAAGCCTAGGGTGGAAGTCCGTATCTAAGTGCACAGACCCCTGCTGCTACATGCGAAGGGAAAATATGGTCTATATTAAACTAAAGATATCAATAAAGAGAAGTATCCCCCAAACTCTGTGTATTTATTTCTTGTTAATGCATTTGGGTATATTGTGTTTTGGGTTTAATTTACAATGTTCGTGTGATTCGCAAATGTATGTGACTATATGGGTTAATTAAACACAGGTAAGAATTTTAGTTTACGCGATGCTAATTGTGGTTGACTAGTAAGATAAGTAAAACACTTAAGATATCTTGGAAACCTATACAATACGTTGGCATAGCATCGTAAAAGTACCTATACCATGGGTAAGGCTGCACGAAGGTCAATCTTACACCTTCGTGAGGTACCGAAGGGTGGAATAAAGGGTAGATTGATAGAGCCCCAAAATATTAGCGACTTGCATAAAAGTAGGAACAAAGGGTATAAACTGACATCACAACCATCTCAGGGTGCAGAAACTTTGTTCCAGCATCCCCCCATACGTCTTCAAGTGAGACTTCAGTCCACGCTACACAAGATGATGCTGAAAGGGCCAGGAGTGTAGGGATTTGTTTGGCTAAATAATGTTGAACCTGGGTCAAGCCCCAGAAAGCCAATAGGTCCCATAAACTCTTGGTGTTACATCTCCTCGGGTTAGGATTTTGGTTTTTTAGGGTTTTCTCTTATTGTTAAACAATATAAAGGCCCTTGACCATCATTGTAACTTAGTTCAAAGCCATGTCATCGCCACATATGTTCGCAAAAATAAGATACCATTACCCAAGCTATCTCATTTTCATTATGTTTGTAAGCATAGTTCAATATTTTTCTATTAATAAAATGATGTCTTTGTTTGTTGAATCTCTATGTTTATGATTTTATCTATAATTTGTAGCACTCTTGTTTAAGTTTGGATCAATGCAACCTGAAAGGAACACACAAGGGGAATGCCATCATAGGTTAGAAGTGGAATAGTCCACAATCCAAAGTGACAGATTAATACAACAACACGTCTTCAACAAGATTCATACAATTGCATACAAATTACTTCATACACAAATGTGTATGTTCAATAAAAGACATTTGCTAAAGTAACCAGAATAGTCAAACTACAATAATAACATATGCATGAAAACATGTTCACTCACTTATATTATTAAGTGACAGTTCCATCCATACACACACCATTGAAAGCCGCTAGACCCAGTAGTGGAACATTATAGTTGACAATGCCTACTCCTCCAAGGATATGTACCCACTCTACGATGTGGAGAAGCCAAGGCTCTTCAAAATACTCTCCAAGCCTTCTGTAAGAAATGCCTAGCCAAAATATTTGCTCCCGAAAGCCTCTACTATGAGTTATGAGGTTCTATATAACAAAGGGTGGGGTGAACCTTGACATTCCCCTTTGACACTTTGACTACCCTCATGACTCTTCACATTACATAGTGACTATTCACATTCCACTAATGACACTTGGAATTTCACTTACAAATAATAATAAAATTTCCACATATACCTATGTGGGACAAAATAGGCTTGAGTCAGCCTGACAAAACTATAACCATCAATCAGAAGCTTGGGGAAAGACCAACTTGGCAACATCCTTTTGATGGTGTTCGGTGATGAATTGATACCATGCTTGGTACTACATTATTATGTCCCTGTACTGTTTGGTGATTTCTTTCTGGAAATGGACCCTTGCCTCCATGGCTTCTAGTTATATGATTATGTAACCTCTATCCAACTCAGCTTAGAGCATGCACAACATTATCCTATGTGTGGCTAGCCCACTGATGTACTTCTGCATATTTTCTAAGCTCAGCTACAAGTCATCCATGGTGGCCTTTCGCATCAACTACTCCATGTACTTGTTGACCTCTAGTAGGACTTAGTTCTTCTTCATTCCTTGAGTGAGTGATATGATTGAAGGGATCTTACATGTCCTCAATATGACATCGAGAGTCTTTAAAAAACATGCCTATGAAGCCTCAATGCTGGTGATGAGCAGAGCGAGATGCTCATAATTCTAGATCAATATCTGAATTAGTTCTTCGTCTAGCTCTTCCCGCGACTTCATTATCATAAGAAAGTAAAGCGGGACTTCCTGGTACCTCATTTTCCATTCCTATACATGTGTGATAGAAGCTTGTATGTCTTTGAGATTTTGGACAGTCTTCATGCACTGCTACTGAAAACCATATAGATGGACAATCACCTTATGCACAGTGACAAATATTTCATACAGTTTCCACATGGTGGTATCAAGAATCGATACTTCACCAAGTATCACTTTTTTTTATCTATACCATATTAGATCTTATGGACTACATTGTTCTCTTCCTGGCCTCCTCCAAGTCCTTTGCCATCTGATCATTCTCTGCTAACAAGAACTTCACAATTGAACTCATGGCTTCTCGATAAGGCTTAGAAGCATCAACCAAGGTTACTGGATGTCTTATAACATTTGATACAATCACCCTTTCCTTTATATGTGCAAACTGTGATGTGTGATCATCCAAGAGTTTCTTTATTCATGCCTATAAAAACTTTTGTTGTAACTCATCAAATAACAAATTGTACACATCCATCAAAATATCATCATCTAGGAGAACAACCTCTCGTTGCTCACTCATGATGGTTTAAGATTTTGGAGGTGGTGGAGACTGAGGTGCGACCTCAGATATTCTCGGCCTGAGGTTGGCATCTTGTTCCTATGGCTCCATTTTCAACTCCATGTCCATTTCTTGAACCATCTTTTGAATATGCTGAGAAAGTTCCCAAACCTGCACCAACTCAGTCTCTTCTTCATCTTATGGCTAATCTCACTCTTCAACCTGTATAGCCACAATTTTCTCTATCATCACACCTTGTGTTCCCTCATATTCATGTTTCTTATTCTCTTCTATTTCTCTCCTACTCAAATCCTTCTCTTCTTTCAACTTCTTTTCTGTTTCCTGCAACCTCCTTTCTGCATACTCCAACCTTTGCTTCTCTCTCTTCCGCTGTACTACTCTCCTTTCGAGGTGCAGCCTCTTTTCCTCTATCTTTGAAGATACTTTCTCAACAATATGATCTTCTTTGAACTTGTAGCTTTGCTCAAACTCTAGGTTCTCGTCAATCTTCCTCTTACCTTTTTCTTGCAGAGGTTTACTTCTCACTACTAGTATTGTTGTTTCTTGCTATAGTGCTACTCCATGCAAAGCTTCTTTCCATTCTATGGCCATTTTGACCGATTCATTGAGCCTGAAGGAGTTATAGAAATAATTCCAAGGGTCCTCCTCTTACCAGTGATGCCCCGTGGATACATGGGTAATACACCTTCACATAGTGTTTCTTTCATATGTATTGGGGATAATACGGATTAAAAATCTTGGTGTTGAACTCAAAATTCTTCAAGTCCTCGGCCTCGACATCCACATTCTTCAAGCTTTAGATCTCATATAGTGCAATCTGGAAAGGAAGAGTAGGCTATGATGCCTTATTCATCCTGTGCAGTTCTACTGATAACCCCATGGAGATGTCATATGCAACCTACTACATGACCAACTTATCCATGGAAAACCATGCTAGCACACATGGAGGCTTCTCTCCATCAAACATCCTGATGAGGGCGCCACCTGTTAAGGCATACCAATATGAAATGTTAATAAATTCCTGCATCACTTCTTGGGACATGAAGCATGGATCATGCTCAAACATCATCTTGTAAACCAGGGTGTTGAAATGGTCATATTTCCTTGCCATGACTGCTCGGTAACTGCACTCAGAAAGAAACTAACAACAATTTTTCACAACATCCTTTGATGGTGTCCATGTCCAAACCATTCTAGAAAACTAATGTTGCAAACATATTGCATCAAGCAGGTACGCATACATATAGAATCTCATGTTCTCATCCTTAGGCAGATTTTAGGCATTAGTCACATGCACATTCAACTGAAGAGCCAACATATCTGACAACGTGAATGACCTTCCTTCATTTTCCAACTGATGCAACACAATCACCCAATTTTGTGGAAATCTCTCCATGTTCTCTTGACAGTACAAATGACATGAAAAGATGATCGACAGTCGGTAGGCCTTCCTGAGTGACTTAGTCTTGTAGAGATAATTGGGTGTTGACATGAATGTTCACATTACTATTGGGATTATAGAGCTAGAGTGCATCCATGCAGTTTACTGACTGCGGTAAGTGATACATCTGATGATAGTTTTCCCACCTAAGGGTGGCAAGATGTGTTCCACTAGTACTTCTCAATGTCATCATCTCAGGATCAGTATGTGAGACAATCCAGTGAATGATGTCCACACATGGGAAGGCGGGGTACCTGCATGAAACTATGTACAAGCCTTACTTGCGGATGTTGACATAGACATGTCGATCTTCCAAATCTTCCTTGAAGCTAACTGCAAATATGTCTTTAATATCTTGCCATGTTATCTTCATGTCCTTATCTATGAACAATTGTGTGTCTGCATAGAATGTAAAGTTCATTGACACATGTTAAACTACATCTACAGTGCTTCTTTGTATAGTATCATTTGATCCAGCTTTCTTGAATCCATGTTACTTACACTATTGAGAAGTTGGTCAAAAACTATTGTACCTAGAGACAGAGATGACACTCATGGCATGTAAAAATTATCTTAAAATATAAAGAACTTCAAGGAGCAATCATGATAGAAACTGGGAAACTGTTGGGTAAGATTCCTCAATTTTGTGTTTCAGAGGTGAGGAACTATTAGTTAGATCTATGCAATGCACAATCCTAGTTGCCAATGGGAGGTGATGATGACTGGAGCTGTGGAATGTGTAGTCTAGTTGGCTTATTAATGACTGGTACTGTGTAATGTGTAGTTCAATCTCATTTTGATGTTCAATGGGGCTATGCATTGCGCAATCCCCATGGGAAAGAGTCTGGGACTAGCTCCTAGAACTATGCAATGTGCGGTTGGAGCTAGCCACTGACAACCTTTGTGCAATTCCTAGAGCTAAAGCAGAGCCTTGGGGTCTAGAAATTCACAGTGCATGCTGGGAAGAGTTAGATTCAGGCCAGGACAACCCAATCTACCCAAGGCCAACATGAAAACGAGTAGATCTAAATGTGTGTGTGATGGATGGTGCAAATCTATGTGAATGGTGATACATGAAATTAAGAAAATTCATGAATTAGTTAAATAGTACAACAATGGAGCTTGTGGGTAGAGTCACTACAATTAGCTGGGAAGTGCACAATAAGTTGTTGATAGTTTATTACGAAGGCTCCAAATCAAAGTGAGAGAAAAATTTTGGAGGGTTGTTGTAGCTACTATAGCATTGGTGGCACATTTCCAGAATTCCAGCTCTTTGTATGGACCTTATCTCATGTAAGGCAAGCCTGACTCTTGTAGAACTATTGTTCAATTCTTTGATCATCATGGTTCCCTCACTAGCTTGAGTTAAATATCTAGTGCTTATCATTCTCTTGATTAATGAGCACACATACTAAGCCAAGTCAGCTGAGTTGTTTCGATTGGGGATGAGGGTTAGATTGATGTGCAAGTAATATAGAATGTCATAGTTTAAGTTTCATCTTTGTTGTTGCTCCACTACCAACAGGCCTGGAAAGTACCTCGATGGAGACACTTCAGGAACACAAGCATCGTTCCTCTGCCAGCGAGCCTAGACAGTGCCCGATAGAGTTACTTTATTCGCCTCTCTGTGTAGGAATCCTTTCTCTTCCTTTTCCTTTATTTTATTTTTTTGTTTTTTATTTTTGTAAGAACTTTGCATAGGCACTTATTTATTTCATGAGGTGAAACATGGATCCCAACTTATTGAGAGAAGAATAGTTTTTCCCTTCAGAGAAGGATGTTATATATACCTTTGACATACTCATTCAAGTTTTCTCCCTCACCTTACTCTACTTGACTAAGTTGACAAGGGCTAACCGAAAATACAAAAATGATTAGAGTAGGTGGTACTAGTTAAAAGTAAAAGCATTGTGACTTCTCCAAGACTCACTCTGAAAGGAACGTATTTTCCATCAATGTATCATCCACTGAAAGAATGGAAGATGTTCATAAGGAGAGGGAATAGAAAGATAACCAAATGTTGATAGTTGTAAAAGCTTCATGTATCTCACCCAACTTGTCTCAAGAAGCCAAACACAATTTCATGTGAAAGCTAATCCTATGGGTGCATGAAAAATATCACCATAACCTCATTGGTGATGGTCAAAAAAGCCTTCGTCACCAAAACCTGAATGTCACCAAAGATGGCATCACCAAAAGTATAGGTGTTGTAGTGACATTCAAAGTCTGTCATCAATAATGATTTATAATGACGGATAATGACCGTCACTATTTCATATGAGAAATGGTGATGGAACATAACCTCCATCACCCAAAACTAAACATCACCAAAGGTGGCATTGCTAAAAGTATAGATGTTGTAGTGACATTTAAAGTCTGTCACAAATAATGATTTATAATGACAGAGAGAAACCATCACCATATCGTATGAGTAATGGTGACAGACCTTAGTCTACGTCACAAAAAACTGAACATTACCAAAGGTGGCATTGCTAAAATTATGGGTGTTATGGTGACATTCAAGGTCCGTCATGAATATTGATTATAATGATAGATAGTGATCGTCACCATTTCATATGAACAACAACAATTTATTGTGATGGATATTTCATGGTCGTCACTATTGATGCATATATATGGTGAGGTTCATTGATCGTCACCAAAAGCTGCATTGCGAGAAGTATAAGTGTTGTGGTGACATTCAAGGTCCATCATGAATATTTATTATAATGAAAGATAGTGATCATCACCATTTCATATGAACAACAACTATTTATTGTGATGGATATTTCATGGCCATCACTATTGGTGCATATATATGGTGAGGTTCATTGACCGTCACCAAAAGCCACATTGCCAAAAGTATAGGTTTTGTGGTAACATTCAAGGTCCATAAAAAATAATGACTATAATGATGTACAATGACTATTACCATTTCATATCAACAACAATGATTTATGGTTATGGACATTTGAGGGTCATCACTATTGATGTTTATATATGGCGGCGTTCATTGACTGTCACCATTGCATATTTTGGTGAGGGTCGAAAAATGTCACCAAAGCTCATTGGTGATGGTCACAAGAGCATTTGTCACCAGAAATTGGTCATCACCATTCCATATCAATGTCAGGGCACGATGGAACTGAACCACCATCCTCCTACTTGTAAAGTAGGTGCTCTTCCATTGAGCCAGAACCATTTAAAGAATTAGATATGTAAAAATTAGACCTTGAAATTTCATAAATTGTAAATTCTACAACTTTCAATAAGTTAAAATCTTGACAACATTTTACTAAACAAGAAAAACAACATCGAAGTTGCAGGTGCCTATGTAATGGTTATGGAAGTTATGAAATGTGGGTGGAGGGAAAAATAATTATGTATAAGAAAATCAATATGTTCAGTTGAATAGTCAATTAGGAGTGAAACGCTAAAGACATTTATAATCTATAAATAACCTATAGGTAGCAAATGCACCAAATATTGCAAAGGAAAGGTCATAAGTGGATAGCATATGGAAGAACAACATTGATGAAGATAGATGCAATATGTTATAGGTTGAGTGAAAGAAAATTCTCAATGTCCGCACTTAAAGCATGACAACAACCAATAAGTCCGCACTCAAAACATGACAGCAACCAACAAACAAAATAAATTGACATGCACAGAAAGCAATAACTTCAACTTCATTCTTGTGTTTCTTCTGTTTATTTAAATTTGACTCATGACATTCTTTATCTCACAAGGAATCAAAATCATGAGTAGTATTAAATTTATCCAACGCGGACTTTGGATATCCCATTCACATATGTGTTTTTGTTGCCATGCCTGAAATCCATTGAGTTTCCTGTTGATAGTAGAATAAGATGTGTGTATGTTGCTCAAGAATACATTCCTTATTAACCATTGTTACCTAACAGAAACCAAAGAGACAACACAATATCAGTGTACACAAAATCCCCTACTGAAATATAATCACAACTTCACAAAGAAACCTAAAAGACGATTTAAAAAAAAAAAATTGTATCTAGAAATATTGTTTCCTTAGATTTCAAAAAGACTATGTTGTACAACACTTTTCTCTATTTATCCAGTAAATTATATCATAGCATATGTCACACAATAGCAATCCATAATACCTAAATTAAGAAGACAAATTTTCTCAAAAAAATAGATTTAGAAAAGAGCTTTAAAAACTATAAGTTTGTCATCAAAGATTTAATTAATTTATCAAAAAACTAATTGGAGTTTCAAGTCTAAATCATTCATAGGAAACAAATAGGACAATGGCCAAAGTCGCTATTCATACAGAGAAAGCTAGTCACTATTTCCATTCCAGATAACTAAAATTTGGGAAATGGTCTAACAATTAGAGCTTACTTTCCGGGAAGGCTCGTCAATACCATCATTTTTTCTCCATGGTTTGTTGTGTCTCTAGATCCAAATCAAATAGCTTTCCATTCTCAAGTTCTACCTTTAAAGTACTGATTTATGGCTCACCCTTTAAAACACAATTCTACCACTCCATTTTATTTTGTTTTTTCAAGAGAATTGGCACGACCTTCCCATCCTTTCTTTTACATCATCAATAGCCATCTATCAATGATATAAAGAATAAAAAATACACAACAAAGGCCAAAAATGTGCTTGTTGTATACCTATGTTCTAGGACTCATGTGACCTTACTTGTGGAAAGAGCTCACCCTGAAAAAATAACATCCACGTGGAATTTACAAAACTTTTTTAAATCAATCTCTAAGTAAACCAATCAAAATATGAACATCCTTTTGATCAATAAAATCTCTGACTTAAAATAAAAGTGGCCTAGAATTGAATGTTATATCCACCATGTCCAGTAACTAACATCGGGTGAGGAATACAAGCTATGCATATTGGATTAGTTAAATAATTGATTTGTTAAAGCTCAAAAACAAATGACTTACAACTAAGAAACACAAATAAATGACTTGGAACTAAGACATGAGGTTTCCCTTTCAACCCTGTCTTTAAATAACTCTTATTTATGTCACTTACCATTAAGATTTTTCTGATACCAGGTGGAAGTGGTATTGTAACATTAACATGTGATAGTTTGTGTCCAAGACTACTTCTCAAGATCTACTCCATTACCAACATTTGGGGCTAGATAAGATAAATGCAAAAACCATCAACATGAAAATGAAATCTACATCCTTGTAAAAAAATGGGAGTAAGAAAAATATCTACAAATTGAAACACACTATAGGATACCTCATTCATGCAACATGATTATCTTGTCATGAACAATAAAAAAATAAATCAGTAGAAATGTAATTTTTTCCACATTTTGACAATGAAATATTTCCATATTCTATGAACAATTGATGAAAAAAGTCAGCTAAAGCTTGTGAGCATTAGGATTATAGTAAAGCATAAAGGAACCACTCCAAAAAATATATAATACTAAACATAAGTATCTATACATATAAGTATTTATTGAGGACATTGTATTTTGTAAAAATATGGAAGTCAAATATTTGAAATAACACAATTTATGGTACCACTGCACTACAAAGTCCATTCATTCGAGTATTTATGGATTCCATTCAAGAATTTCTTCAAAGTTCAAAGTTCAAACAATTAACATATAGCCTAATAAAGATCATATTTGAAAAGGAGATAACCCAAATATGTAGAGTATATATCTCACATTTATATATCCTAATTTTGAGAGGTTGAAATGACAATTTTTAGCATATTATTGTGAATTCAACCCAAAATGCTAGAAATAAATATTGATGGTTATTTTGCTAGTATAGAAGTTTTATACATGCATTTATTTAAACAGTTAGCTTGCAATCTCAAACATATCTAAGGATTCACACAATACGTTGCATCTTTAACATTGGTGTGTGAACTTGAGACAGGGAAGTCCAATATTTAATAGTTTGTATACAATATGCACTAGCTGAATAGGTGAACAATAGTATTGTAGGTATGTGTTATGAATATATGTATTGAAGGCCAATAAGGGTATGGTTGGAATAGTCATGTCCAAACCATTAGAGTTTGCATATAATTTTCATTGGTATAATAGGTGAACAATAGAACTGTAGGTGTGCATTCTGCAGATGTATCTATGGAGAAGTCATAAAATATAGTGCTACATATGTCTCCTTGTGCATCTTCCTACCCTTCCATTTATAGAGACCATTGAAAATGGTTACAAAAGTTGGTTTCATTTATAGTCCTCTGCATCCTCTTGAAAATGCTATCATGAAATATAAGAGGCATGGGTCCAAAGGTTTAACAAAGGTCACTTAATAGAAATATCATCGTAGAAAAAGTAGACATCATATTCATTCAGGAATCCAAGCTTGATGAAAGTAGGATGGAAGAAACCAAAAGGAGAATATACAAGAATGTTGAAGAAATCTTTATAAGGGCCAGAGGGCAGAAGTGGAGAGATAGATACATGGATTACCTTGGAAATATTGGATGTTTTGGATGTTAATAATCGTATATTCTGAATAACCTTAAGATTCCCTCCAAAATATGGGACAAACATTTCTACCTCACTAATGTTTATTAGTTTATGGTCCTATTTTAACAATCCTCAAGCCTTATTTCTAGAATATGTTATCTAGAGATAGAAAGTCTTGAATAACTTACAATGGATTGTTGGTGGGGAGTTGAACATAATTCTAGGGGTGCATGAGAGGAAAGGTTGGACCTATATTCTATGGAAATCCAACTTCAATTTTGTATGATTTTATCCAAAATGATTTCCACATTGACATTACCCATAGAAATGGATATTTCACTTAGGAAAAAAAGATAAATGGGAAAGTTTTGTTATGAAAAGATTACACATATTTCATCTTAACAAAGAATAGATAGGGAGTGAATTTGAAGTAGATTCTCTCATCCATAGAGGAACCTTCTCAAATCATTACAAGTTCTAACCCTCTTAGATCTTTGGGTGATCTCTGGAATCATAGAAAATGATGACAAACCACACAATGACCCCTTGAAATTAGAGCTTATGTGGCCCTCTCACTCTCATTTCCTTATTAAAATTTAGAAATTGTGGAAAGATTATCAAGTGGTGGGATCCAAAATGTTTATCATGCAAAAGAAACTCCAACATCTCAAAAATCCAAACTAATAGTTTGGAACAAGGAGATCTCTCATAATACTCTTAAAAGAGAAAAAATCGTTGAAGCTATGAATGTGAACCCTTCAATCATCTCTTGAAATAGCGATATTATCAATATACTTTTGAAAGAGAAGGAATCATTGGATTTAGGAAAAAAAACCCTTCAATCATCTCTTGAAATAATGATCTATCTCTAGATTTTAAAAATAAGGAAGTTCATCCAATAGCCAAGTTGGGGTAGAGCTTTAAAAAAAAGAGGAAATTTTCTTGTGTCATAAATATAGAGTTAATTGGCTTCAAGTAGTGGACCCTAACTTCATATCCTTTCATAATCTTGTGTTGGTTGAAAATAAATTAAACACATCTATAAAGAGACACCACGCACTGTAGACATAATGAAATGGAAAGGTATAATCATCTCTATATGGAAGCAGTAAATTACTTAAAAAAAGAAGCCTTTGAGAGTATGGAAAGAGCTCTAAAGAAAAAATGATGTAATTATTAAATTTTCCCAAGGATGGTCTCCAAGGAGGCCATTGAGAACTTGATTAATCACATTCAAGACCATGGTATATATGGGTTCCCAATTAGATTTTTCTAGATGGTATGGGAGACCATTAAAATAGACTTCCTAGAAGGGGTTGAAGAATCGAAGAAATAAGGGGTTATGCCAAAATCTTTAAACAAAAATTTTCTAATATAAAACACTGAATAGAAATGAGCTTTGATTTTTAATAGCTTTAGGCCAATATCCTTATGCAATTCTGCATTTAAGATTATAACCTGGATTATCTCTTTGAGATTTAAGACGAGTATTGATTTCAAATGAACAAGGATATTTGCCAGGACACCAAATATTCAATTTCCTTATGATAGTAGAAGAATTAAACCACTCTCTAAACATGAGGAGTATGAGATGTTCTTAATATTGATCTATCTAAAGCCTACAATAAGACTAGATAGGACATTCTTCATGAAATTCTATCTAAACTAGTTTCTGAGCCCAATAGGTCAAATGAGAGTAACAATTCTTTTCTTTTGCCTCATTTGTTCTTCTCATCAATGAGGGTCCCTCTAATTTCTTCAAGGCCTCTAGAGGACCTCGACAAGGTTTCCCTCTCTCCATACTCCTTTTCACTATTCTCATGGAACCACTTGGTAGAAATTTGGTTAAGGACACTTGGTAGACCCTGTGAAAGATTCCACCCTAGTTGGTAAACCTACTCTGACGCTTTTATGTTCCCATTGTGAGGTTATTCAGTGATTTTTTGAGTTATAGTTGGAAAAATCTTTGAGACAAGGTTGTTCATGCCCCGAAGGCACATTCAAGGCAATTTATCAGTTTATGTGGAACTCTGCCATGTTCCCTGAGGCAAATTATGTATTGCTGAGATTTGGTGAAAGCTTTCTTAAGGTTTCAATGAAGCAAGAATACATCTGCAAAGTGATCCTGAACTACAGTTACTCTTTCCATAGAGAATTACCCAGATCGGTTTAGGTTATGCGGGCTATAGAAGAGTACAATTCGACTAGTAATTTAAAAAATTTTAAACTATTTGATAGAAAATGTTGTGAAATATTGGTGGAACAACTACTGGTTATTGAATAAGTCAATTTTTTGTAATGTGCCATCGAGAGATCATATTACCGTTGACTATAATATGTTGTGTTTGTAAAGTGACATGTGTTGTTGTGTAAATATCTATTGAATTTCTGTTGAAACCCCTAGAATTAAAGCCTTAGGAAGGAACAAAAATCACCCTAGGTCACTGAAAAATTTACCACAAAAATAAAGAAATATTAATTTAAAGAATAGGTCGCATTTTATGTTTGATGGGAAAAAATAATGAACAAATATATATGACACACTATGGTATAAATTTACAACAAGCCTAGGTAGAAGCTTTAATAACAAAGATGGATTGTTAGCTTTAAAACTAGTTTTAGGGATTGCAGCAAATAAGGGTGTTCAAAAATTCAAAGAATTAGTGATTCTCTGTTAGTCATAGAATGGATGAAGGGGAAAAGGAAATTAGAAAACATGCCTCTGAGCCTCATCTTTCAGGAGATCTTGAATATTAAAAATGTAGCCGCTAATTTTTTTTAATTCATGTTTACAAGGAAAGGATTAGGAAAGTAGACTTATTATCGAAAGAGGTATGCAGATGGCTCCTTGATATTAACACACCTGAGAAAAGCAAGAGGACAATATTGTTGAATATGATCCAAGTCCCTTTATGCGAATTCCTATCAATAAAAATCCTCAGAAGTTAGTTTGAAAAAAAATGTTTATTTCACCAGAGATTCTAACATAGTTCCTCCAATCACAACTACGAGAACCTTAACAATGATAACAATATTTGGTGGTACTGATGTACAACTTGTTTCAAGTGGTTGTTCATGTCTGTTGACCATTATAACATATGATATTTCAATAAGATATCATTTCATTGTCCCCATCTTTATGTGTTATTTGTGGGCTGACTCCAAAACCTTTGATCATTTCCTTCTATAGTGCACCCTTCCCAAGGAGGCATCCCAAAATGTGACAGCTGACCTAAGCATGAATCCTGAAATTTTTTGGCAAATAGAGTCACACAACTTTATTTTAAACTAGAGTAGATTGCATATTGAGACGTGAAGGATGGGTACACACTACTCACATTTGTATACTTTAAAAAGTTTTCTAGCAATTTTCCTTTTAAAAACTATACATTTTAAAAGAAAAACACTGATTTTAACTATTCAATATAGAAGTAAAACCCATAATGGAAGGAATGAAATATCTGGGTTTTCATCTTAAACCACTAGGCTACACAAAATCTAATTGGATGTGGATCATTGATCGCTTCTTTAAAAGAATAATAGGGTGGGAGTACAAGTGTCTCTTTATGGTAGGGAGAGCGGTACTGGCACAGTCTGTTCTAGCTCAGATGACAGTTTATTGGGCCCATCTTTTTTATGTCCCCATAGGGATCATTTCTATGCTAAACAGATTGATGGAAAATTTTATATAGGGATGTAGTAAAGAAAAAAGAAAATATCATTTGGCTAAACTCATGAACATTACTATTCCAAAAGAATTGGGAGGTGGGGGAATCATTGACATAAGAAAATTGGGAAGGCTCTACTATGTAAGTCCCTATGGAGATGTATAAAAGGGGACAGTTTATGGAGCACATCCCTAAGGAAGAAGTACATGGGAAACAAAGACTTACCATACTAGCACATGAAAGGGACTATTGGATCCCCTCAAGGATCTACTATATGGCTGAGTTTCTGGAAAATTGAGTCTTTCTTCTTGCAAAACTTCTCTTGGAATCTTCAGAATGGTAGGAATGTTTATATCGGGTATGATCATATAATGGGTACTTGGGAGAATTTCATTATACCACCAAACATCATAACGGCTCTTCATCGAGAGGTAATTTTCACATGGAGTCAAATCATATCAAGGTGGCAAGAGGCGCTCCTATTTGGAACGTACCACACCCATTGGGTCTAAGAGGAGATTTATCATAGCAATGGAACAATATAATGATGACTATGAGAAAATCAGGTAGAACTGAAGCCAATGATTACCTGACCTAGAGGGGAAAAAGGGAGAGGGAAGAAGTTCAAGTAAAGGAAATCTACTCAATTTTAGCTAAAGGAAACCCTTCCCCTTTTTTGAATATTTTCCCAATGTCTATGTGGAAAACTGGGGCTCCCTATAAAATGATTTATTTCTCCTGGCTAGTTTTTCACAATAAAAACCTTACTTGGGAGAATCTTCACAAAGAAACTTAATAGGACCTCGTATATGCCTAATGTGTAAAGAGGAGGGAGAAAATAACTGTGACATGTTCCTAAATTGCAGTTTCACTCTTCAGTTATGGAAGGATCTTGCAACCTACTTTGGTTTCAGTTTGGTGATTCACTCATCCACGCAAGATGCACTAGTTTGGTGGAGCACTCAGAAAACTACAATTAGATCCATTCCTTAGTTTGGAAGTGGAGGAATAAGTTATTATTCCAAGATAGGAAGGTAGATAAAAAGACTGTGTTTGAGAAGATAATTTCTCTTCATAGCTCTCTTCCAACTAAGATGATTGAAGATAAAAACAAGAATTCAAAGGTTCACAGGAGGGCCAAGATGAGTTTTTGAGAGCTTTTTTTGATGGGGTAGCACAACATGGTGTATGTTCTTGCGGCATTATCATATCAATGAATGAAGACCAACATTTTTCCATTTATTGGAACAAAGGTAAAGGTACAAACAACAAGGTTCAAGCTATGGCACTAGGTGGACTCCTACATTTAAGCACCTTCCTTAATATTCAGAATCTTTAGATAGTGATTCTAAAATCATGATTGAGCATGTGAGAGGGAAATTTTATATAAAGAACTCCATGTTAACACCGTGGACGAATAGAATAAATGTATTATGGAAAAAAGGATTATTCTATCAACAATGTGGACATAACCTATAATACACTTGATGACCTCTCAAAGAAAGGGCTCTCAATCAATCTAGCTTGGTGTATGGAAAATAGAGATTCAAATGAGAACAAGCACATATCAGATTGAAGATTTTTCCATATTATATTTCTTTTGCTCATGCCTCTACCTCTTCACAAAAGGTATGTTTGTCTATTACCTTCTTGTATTTCTCAATTTGGTGGCTTTGCTTTATCTATATGGACCTGAAAGGTCATCGTGTGTCTATGGACAAATATTGTCTATTTTGCTACATATTTCTACTTTCATCTCTCAATGTAAGTTTTTTCAGATTCTGCAGTGTTGTGATTAGCACAGTCTTTTATCTTTTGATTTAAGCATATCTTTGATTCTCCATGTAAATATACTTTATATAAATATAAATAGTGCTTTTTTTCATACTGAATTTTTTTTTATGAAATTCCTAGTATGTAAAGAAACTACTTGAGATTTAGCACTTCTTTGGCAAAGTTGTTGTAATTTCCCTCCAAAAAAGACATAAGGTGTAATGTATGTTAGAACTTGCAATATTACAAATGTTCTCTTTCTTGGATATGCCATTCCCTTTCGAATGTAAACCATAAATTTAGTGGCTAAAATATAGTGCTTCTCACCAGTATTGACATCATTCTACCAAATTTTGTTAAAATTTATTTTTATTGTGCTTCTATGAATAACCAAAGCATTGGCCATTTCAATGAGAAAGCAATTTTATGTACATTCCCTTCTATAGAAGATAGGGAATCAAGTTAAGATTATTGCCCTTGATCCAAGGACATGTTGTTGAGCAACATGTCAAATACAGGTATGTTTACATATAAGGATAAGAAATAAAATATAAATGAAAATGGAGTGCCTGTTTGTGGCCAAATAAGTGGATAATGAATCAAATGATTATGTCCATTGCTTTGCCACACATATTTCACAATGGATTTCATACACTGGGTATTTAAGTGACATAGCATATACATTTTTTTTATTATTGTAAAGTATCTATTTATATATATTGAACAAATCCTATAGAGTGGATGATAATGTTGATTCAAATTCTATAAGGATACATCATTGAGTGTTGTAACACTGTTTTGGTCAAGTTATAGGCCCAAATTTGGTCTCTTTGAATATCTATACATTTTTAATATGATTTCTATTTTGATTTATTAATTTTAAAAGAAAAATTAACTTTAACTCTAGAAATACATATTATGTAGTCTGTTTTATAATATTTAATTTAATTTAATGCATAATATTAGATTCATATGTCAACCATATCCCACATAGATCCCATTATTTATATATAGTACAATTATTATAAATATTTGAATTCTATAGAATTGTTGAATGAAGCAAACATAACACAAGCACTCCAACACAGGAACTCACAACTTCTTCTCCTTTTAGGAAACAATTACTAGGAAACTTACAAAGTTTTAAGTTTGCAATTCCAATTGATGGAACCAAAGTAAACCTACCAACTTTATCTATCCGAATTTTGTTCTCCTCTTTCCTTAATTGACTTTTCTTCATCTCATTCTAAAATTTTCACTTTGTATGTTTTTAATATTTAAATCATTTATATGGATATTGTGACTGCAAAATACTAGATTTATAATGGTTTTTCTATAATCATAAAATTTTGAGATAAAGTCAGCTTGTGTATTTGAAATTTTACTTCTACTAGATTTATTATGTACTCGTACTTTTACATCCATAATGCTTCATCCTAGCTCTACTTATATGCACGAAACTAGCTTGCAAGTTCTTGGCTACTTATATCACTATTTCTAAAGAAATTTTGAAATAAAAACTAGTGAATAAATACATTGTTACTACAAAAGTTAATGGCTTTTGCTCCAAATCAACTTATAGCAGTGGAGATAGTGCCAAATTGATGTGATAAATTATTATTGTTTGTTAACACCAATAAGGTTGTGGACAATAGTAGAAAGAGCTTGGATCCAATAGTGAAAAGCAAGCAGCTTTTCTCTAGTGGGCTAGGTTCAAATATATCCATTTCAACCTTTTCATGGATCCATGGGGGCACCTTGAGGTAGTGATGGTGTGTGTGTGTGCACTCAAAAAGATTACATAGTCTCATTACTCATGCTCACATAAGTTGATCAAAACCCACCCTCATGTCCCTCAAATTAAAAATCAACTGGGTCTGGCTCAAGTGGTTGAGAAAATTATTGTTATCCATAGTTTTATAACTAGGCTTCAGACTTAAACTTGATCACTTATCAAGTCAAGCTACAAGTTTGAACTCAAACTCGAATCAACTTGAATTCTATGACTTGGTTTTTAACTCAGATCAAGTCAAATTAAATGATTCAGTATTCAACTCAGATTGTTTAGGCCATATTGTTACTAAAGTGACCCAAACAAGCCCACCTAGCCTAGTTGAAGGCCAAGTTGGCTCAGTGGCCAATCAACTTGACTTGTTTGACCAATTTTAAAACTATGGAATTATCTTCCCACCTAAAGCTCATTCCCATAAGTGACATGGAAAAATCTTAACAAATATATTGTTGTAACTTTGTTGTAACCGCTTCAAGCCCTGTTATTGACCTTGATTTGCAACCTAAAAAATTTAGGGTTTCCACAAGGTGCCAACCTTAAAAAGTTTGGTTTTCCCCTAGATATGTTATTGATAAAATAAAACGTTGTGGAGGGTTCTCATATATAATACGGTAATACCTATCCATTTGAGTAACAAATGCAAATAGCCAAGGCAATTTAGTAAAGGTGGCAAATGTTGTAAGATTGGGTTTGGGCTGGGGATTATATGTCAGTTAGCAAAATTGTATTGCCATATTTTGTTCAGAAATCTCAGGAGCCCTAAAGGTAAAGGAGGATATCAAATTCCAAGTGGATTCCTTTTTAATATAGTCACATGTGCTACCTACACCACTGAGATCTATCAATGGTTGGGATTCAATATCACAACACACACAATTGTTGGATACACCTTTCTGGTTGTAGCAACTTTTATTATGACTAACTAGCCTCTTGCCAAGCACCGCCGTTTGAAGAAGGTGAGTCTCTTATTTGTTAATACTTCAATCTGCAATCAATTTCATAAGATAAGTGTAACAACAAATAATGCTATTACGTATTTATGGGCATGAAATTTATGGCCAATGGCATGGGCATTGGCAGGTACAGTACTAGCAAGACTTTCGCCTTGGGAGATTATGAGTGGGCTATTTATTTCTACCCTGATGGCAAGAGTGCACAAACAATTTTCTTTATGTTTCGGCTTTCGTCGTGCTAGCCAGTGAGGGCACGAAGGTTCGCGCTATCTTCGAATTGTCGTTGGTGGATCAAAGCGGGAAGGGTGAGCACAATATGTTCCACACTCATTCGGGCCCAGGTTGGAGAGAGGGCCTTACACTCTTAAGCATTGAGGAAGCATGTGGGGTCACAGACTGTTCCGCAAATGGGCTGCACTTGAAAAATCCAATTTCCTCAACGATGATTGCCTGATATTAAGCTGCAAAGTAGGTGTTGTTGAGCCTGCCAGCGAATACGATAGGTTTCACTCACTAGCTGTTCTAGAATCAGAGTTAGGTTTACACTTTGGTTCACTTTTAGAAAATCAAGAAACCTGAGATGTAATTTTTGATGTGGGCGGGGAGAAATTTCATGCCCATAAACTTGTTTTAGCTGAGATCTACCAATGGTTGGGATTCAATATCGCAACACAGATAGTTGCTGGCTACACCTTTCGGGCTGTAGAAACTTTTATTATGACTAACTGGGCTCTTTCCAAGCACCATCGTTTGAAGAAGGTGAGTCTCTTCTTTTTTAATACTTCAATCTGCAATCAATTTCTTAGGATAAGTGTAACAACAAATAATGCTCTTCCATATTCTTACAACTTCTATATTTTAACTTCTGTATTAACCTGGGTTATAGTTGTTTGATGGCAAAGATAGCAGACCCAAATATGTAAGGCAATGGGTGATATTACCTCCTTTCCTATGAAAAGGATTCTTATTAATTCTGGGAACACTTTCGTTGGTTTCTCTATTGGGTTGTCAAGAAAACTTCGGCCCTTTTCTAGTTCTACAATGTCTAAAATTTGGTGGTTTTAGCAGGATGGGACATTGTAATTGACTTTTTTGTGGCTGTAATTTATTTAATGGTGCTTGCTTAAGAAGCTAGTAAGGGTGAATTTCTCACTTGGGTATGTTCGCGGTATTTTAAATGGAGAATTTTTAATTATTATTTTTGTTGATTTTTGAAGTTACACAGGTCTGTTCTACATGTACCATCCTGGTACTTGCTTTGCTATTTTATCACATATAGTTGTTGTTTGAATTAGTGTAATTACCTTTTTGGGACATGACTGTTGCAACTCATTTCTTCCATGAATGATGATGAACAATTGAATTCCCCTAACTTGCGATTCCTATTTTTCTGTTACAGATGGACCCTTTTGCATATTATTTATGATTTCATGTATTATGAACTTTATCTTTGCACAGAGAGAGGTAGCTTAGAATTATGATTCTGGTCATCTGTGTTTTTTTATTGCAGATGTATCATTTTATTAGATTCGGAAGAAATATTTTATATTGTCATTTGTAGATCCATGAGGTTGCAAATAACCTGGATGGATATCTCGAGTTACATAGATGGCTGACAATATTAACTAATGATTTCTCAGATGTATGCGACCGTGAGATGTATATTAGGCCCGATTTTAAATGGACCCATACTAGTGTGCACGTTCAATGCACCTTCACAAACACAACGACAAGCACCAAGAGCTGCTAGGTCACCCTACCCCCAGCCAAGTCAAGCTATGAAATGCACCTCGCTTCTCTTGGTGCGATTAAAAAAGAAACAAACTCAACTTTGAATAGCATAAGCATAGTTGTAACTCTAAAATCCTTTCATTTTTTAGTGTATGTCGCTTGGAGAATCATATTATTGTGTTCTCAGTTAAATACTTTGATTTATGAAGTTTTACGGTTGATTTATTCTTCATTCATCCAGTTGTAACTTTCCCTTGCAGGGAAATGCTGCAAGAGAAAGATAGGAAAAAGAGGCGATCTATTGGAACCCCTCATCCAAATTTTTCAAAAACTGAACAATGCCCATTTGAAGATCCAAACCTTAAACCCTAAATCCCATTTGAAGTGCACACAGGGTATAAGGCCCAATGTTTTCTCTAGGCAGCAAAGTCATTCTGTTTTCTCTTTCTCAAAATAGTAAAAACCAAAACCCCAAAACCCCAAAGACATAGCCAAATTTTGAGGGGTTAGAAGGTCCAAACTCCTATAAAACAGCCAAAAGGCCAAAGCCAAAGCCCATTTCTGAGGATTTTATGATACCCCAACACATTAATAAAACTATTCTAGGTGAGGGAGTCAAAATTAAGAGATGTATAGGGTTACTTGATTTATCCATGGAAATCTCACTAACTTCATTAGGATCGAGCCAGCATTTCCTTTACCACACTTGAGGATGCTCGCTGCTAGCCATTTCTGTAACTTTTTACGACACAATTTTTGACTACGAATCAAAATTGTTTCAGCAAATCAACAATAGAAATGGACCGCCGCCCTAAAAAATTATCGAGAAGACAAGCTCCTCGTCTATCTATAAAAATAGAGAGGGAGCACTAGGGTTGGAGGAGTGATGACCTAACCCAAGCTTGGCCTTCTGCGTGAAAGGAAAGAATAGCGCTAGAGTAACCGTTCCATATGAACCTTAAAAATCCAAGTGCGTTATTTTTTAAAATATTAAACCTTTTCCATTATGTGTTTTCATCACACATTCACAAACCAAATTTTGGATTATGTTCTTCATCCTACCTTCACAAATAAAATTTCATTTGTAATTTTAATCAAAGACATAAGGCAATTGGAATCAACTTTGTTTAGTATTTTTTCATGTGGAATTAGAAGGGAATTTGACTCATTGTGATAAGGCTCAAGGAATAGAACTCGAGAGTTTAGGTTCTAGCTAAGTAATAAATAGGTGGTATATCAAGTTAATGGGTTATTGGATATAATGTTGGTGTTATGGTGACGATATATAGCTTTAATCTTTCTTATATTACTCCAACAAATTACCAATTCACCATGATAAAAGAAAAATTAAAAAATTAAAAAATTAGAATTCTTAAAACTTTTGAAAATTCCTATGGGAGAAGAACTCTAGGGAAAGTATGGCACCAAAAGCCACTCAAGTTATAGGATTTTATACCATTTTGTACTTAGTATGTTTATAGGGTGTATCTTCTCATATATAGGCAAGTTATATATAATAGTATTTTTATGTGTTACATTATATTGATATTTAAAAAGTTGGGTTCAATGATATGGTATATCAAAATATATTTTTTATAAAATGGGAAAATCTATTATAACTAAGTTATCAAAGCAGCACTGGGGATATTCATTACTTGTTGTTATCCTCAAATGCAATGGCGGTAGTCATTATTGCTTGATATCCTCAAATGTAGCCGGGATAGTTATCATCGCTTGCTATCCTCAAATACAGTGGGGATGGTCATTATTGGTTTTTATCCTCGAGTTATAGCCTTTTATACCAGTGTGCACTTAGTGCCTTTGCAAAGTGTATCTTCTCACATGTGGGTTAAGCTATATATAATAATATTTTTATATGTTACAATATGTTAAGGTGAAAATTATATCTATCTGACACCCTATGGTATAAATTTAAGCAAGCCTAGGAAAAAGCTCTAGTAACAAATATGGATTGTTAGCACAATAAAAAGGCATTTTAACAAAATTTGGTAGAATGATGTCAATAATGGTGAGAAGCACTAGATTTGAGACATGTGAACTGGAATGGCATACCCAAGAAAGAGAAAATCTAGAATATTGCAAGTTGTAACTATATTAAAGCAATGTAAATTGTCCTCACTCACTCCCAATACCAAGGCTAATTCTTGTACTACTAGTGAATTTCCATTTCAAACTCTCGCAACTAGAAAACTTCAACTTTCCATTTCAAACTCTAGCAACTATAAAAATTCAATATATATAAGTGTGATCCAACTACAGCGAAAGACTTGCAGTCAAAGAAAGTTATTTAATATCTAGTAATGTCACGTTGTTTATTTTAATCATCCAAATTGTTACAGTATTCTTTTCTTTTATCAAGTAAGAGTAGGACCTTCTATTAATCTGGCCAATAATACATAATTTACAAGAAGCCACACGAGCTCTGTGAGAATTCAACAGGCAGCTAGGCAAGCAAAGTTCAGGACCACGCACTCAAAACCATGAGAAGCTTGAACAAGCAAACCGGGGAGAACCCTTTAGAAAAATTGTACAAAAGCAAGAAGTAGACCCTCTTGTCGTATGATTGAGCACCAAAAGAAAATAAAAATTCCTTGGAAGATGGGTCCACACACTAGGGCCCACAAAGTTCCATAAGTGACCCGCCAAGGGTCCGCAAGCCAATAGAAAGCAAGAAGACCCACAAATCGTACAATCCAACATGTCACAATCAACGTACACACTGTGAAGCGGGCCCACTACAAACCCACACAAAACCTGTCATGTAGACCTGACGAAAGCTTTAGGCTAGCTCTCTAAACTTGTTCACGTACGAAATTCCAAACCAACATGCACAAACAAACTAACACTGTTGCTCATCCGATGAGGATCCAATGTTCTACATAGATATCGAGTAGACAAGTAGCACGAGGGATAACCACCCGATGTAGGCGGTATTCTCTCACCTCTCGCAGCTACGTGTCACATGAAGAGTGGAATCAGGGCCTCCCTAAAAAAAAATAGAAACCACTTGGAACCCGCCCGATAAACCACTTGTGGTTATAGAATCGAATGCCTCATGGAATTGCTTGTGTGTTGTTTCGCCAAGCGATAGCCTTTAAACCAGAACATCACACGGTTCTTGTGCCTTCCTCCCAGCTTCCTTGCCAACTGCCAAACACCTATTGGGTGTGGAGCCTCATTATCTTCTATATTGAAAGGTCTCAGTTAGATGTATACCCTAGGAAGACTGTATACCCGTCCATGTGGGGGCTGCGGGGGAGGCTAATCCCCCCTAGCTGGGGGGTTCAAGGGCTAGCGATGCCTTAGAGGGGGTTCGAGGTTAGTGCCCCTGAAGCTAAAAATAGATGTAAAATTGGGTTGTAAAAGTCTACTAATTTATAGTCAATATGCACCGTTCATTAGGCGGATGATCTGATGGTAGAAGTTATGTGTAATTTAGGGTCTTTTGCCCTAGAAGGAAACCCGTCACTATATATGAGGGAATTGTATTGTGTCTATGTATATCTGTATTCTAAGTGAGGAAGAGAGAGGAGATTGAGAGCGAAGAGGAAGTTACAATGGATCTGTTGTAGGTTGTATCTCTTCAGTTTGTTGGATAATATAATAAAAGAAGGACTCGCTCTTTCTCCATGGACATAGCCCAAACTGGGTGAACCACGTATATATGTGTCTCTCTTGTTTTATGTGTTTTTTGTGTTTATATTTCTACAATATTTTTGTGTTATATTGCTCTATAATATATAATTTTCTAACAACACCATCAAAATTACCTCATGAAATTTTGGTCAATGGACGACCAAACTTGTGGTACTTCCAGAGTCGATCCTGTCGCCACGCATCAAGTCGAATACTAAAATTTAGATTGTGGCCAAAATCCAAAAAGGGAAGATAGTTTAGGGATCCCTATCCTCTCGCCTATCTCCTGAACCACTTTGAACCTTCTTGTGAAACCAGAGCTCCCAATCTTTCTCTGCCTGATAGAGACAATCCTCCAACATTTTTCTCGGTGGTGAAAAATCCCAGGCATACCGAGAATCACTATCCATATTAGTGACTCCTTCATTCACCAAACGGTCTTCTAACATGTTAGCTTTCCTTTTCACATGGACAAAGCTAATAGTTTTTAAGGTTTACAAATGGGAGTGAATATGGTGAAAGACCTGTAGAAGCCTCCAATTCTTCGAATCTTTATCTGGAGAAGTGCCATTGCATATTTTCTTTGTCGCTCTAATAATCAATTTAGAGTCTACTTCAATAATAACATTATGCAAATTTGAGTCCAATAGGATTTCCACGCATTGCTCCAGAGCCACGAGCTCTCCCATGTTATTCGTGGCCTTACCCAGGTGGCCACGGAAGATCTTCTTTATTTGACCCTGTTCATCTCTTATAGCACCCCCAAAGCCAACTAATCGTGGATTGCCCTTAGAAGCTCTGTCTATATTAACCTTTAGGAAACCATGAGGAGGAGGCTGCCAAATGTTACTATTTGCATTTATTTGGCTTACTTCCTTGATTAAGCCCTCTGGGGCTGATGGACTGGAGACTAAAATGTAGTAAAATACTCACCTCTTAGGGCAAGGGATGATCTTTAGGAAGTGTCCTCAATGGGATTTTTACTGTGTTAAAATTAGGTCAATAATGTGTTGTGGCTTGCTTGCTTTGTTTTTTAATATCCGGACTGTTGCGCTCTTTCCAAACATTCCAGATAACAAAGCCTGGAACTATAATCAATACTTTATTAATAATTTCATTCCCTCAGAAGTTGTACCTCCAACTCTTCAAAGTATTGGATATGTTGAGACTATCCCTATCTAATTGTTTAAAGGTTGAGGCTACCCAGTCCCACATGTTGGATGTGAAAGGAAAGAGGTTGAGAAGGTGATTCATTGTCTCCTCTTGTGAGCCATAGAGATAAAATTTGGAAGGGCTAACAAAGCCTCTTTTTAGGAGACTCTCCCAAGTTATTATTTTCCTTTGATGCACTAGCCAGATGAATAATTTTATTTCCATCGAGTGGGGGCTCTGCCATAGCTTCTTCCAGACTTGATAAGGATTCAGATAGTTAAATCTTGTTACTTCCTATTTAGCTTCTTTGAGGTTAAAGTTACCTGCAGTGTTCTTTCCCCATATTAATTGGTCAAGTAAGGAGGATGCAATAATGCTTATATGCTATAGAGCCTAGGTGAGAGCTTTTTCCTGGGCCTTTAGAGGACTCTCATCACTGTAGCCTAGATCCTTCCAAATTCTTGAGTTCCTATTATTCCTTTCCTAGTCCCAGAGTCTTTGACCATACGAAGACCTTTGTTGTATGTGTCACTCTTGAGAGGTGCTAAGTCATACTTCTAAAGGATGGGTTCCTACTTCCAGTTGTCCTCCAAAAATCGTGCTAGGTTCCCTGCTCAAATTTCCCAGAAGCTACGTTGCTGAACAATAATTTTATTTTCTCAAGCAAGGTTCCAAATATGGCAGCCCCTGATTTGCCCTCACATTCTGATGTGATCCTTCTCCTACCAATACTTGCCATATTTTTGTTTCCAAAGCTTAATTGAGGGAGTTGTCGACTCCTTAATACGTCTCCACAAAAGTTTGGCTCCCGCAACTCTACTGAGGATTTCAGGGTCATGCAGCCCCAAGCCACCATGGCTTTTAGGCCTACATATTTTATCCCAGGCAACTAAAGCCCACTTCTTCTTCTCTTCTCTTTTGCCCCACATAAAAGCCCTTTGTACACTCTTGATATGCTGCTTAATACATTTAGGAGTAGGAAGAGTTGAGAACATGAAAATGGGAATTGCCTGCAAAACCGCTTGTGTGAGCACAGGCACCCTACCAAATTAAGTGAACTGCATGTCCATTTTTTGACATTGTCCTGAAGTTTGTTTTTTATTGGCTCCCACACTTTCTTACTTAGAGGTTTATCAGTAAGGGGTATGCCTAGATACTTGGAAGGTAGTTGTTCCCTTTGAAACCCAAGAATTCTAGTAATATTTCTTTGAATAGAAATGTTAGTGTTAAAGAAAAGAAATTTTGATTTGTTGAGGCTTACCTCTCTCCCTGGTACCATAGAAAAGTCATTTAAGACGTGTTTGATTTTTTTGGGTTCCGTGACTGTGGGTATGCCCTACAACATAGTATCATCCACAAATTGTTCATGAGTATTTGCTACTCCATCCAAGGTGAGCTTGATACCCTGGATCCGACCTTTCACATTTGCCATTTTAATCGCTCTGCCTAGCACTTCCATCATGAGAACGAAGAGGAAAGGAGAGAGTTGATCTCCTTGTGTAAGACCTCTAGAGGGTGCAAAGGTTCTTGAAGGAGCTCCATTCAACAACATGGAAAATGTTTTCGTGGTGACAAGTGCCATAACCCATTTTATTCAATTTTGGCTGAAGCCATAGGCTTTTAGAATTGCTCTTATATAATACCAACTTAGCTTGTCAGAGGCTTTCTCTAGGTCCAACTGAATGATCATGCCAACTTGTTTGTTGCTTTTGAGAGAGTGTACCACCTCATGAGCTTGGACGATGTTGTTCAGGATTTTTCTTCCTTCCACATAGCCTGTTTGCTCCTCCAAGATGAGAGATGGTAGAAGGGGCTTGAGTCTATTAGCTATCACTTTGGAAATCATTTTGTACACCACATTACATAAGGGTATGGGTCTGAAGCCATCTAAATCATGGAATTTTCTTGTTTTGGGATCAAAGCAATGAAGGAAGCATTAAGAGTCTTCAAAACCATTTTGGATATTCTTGAGTCCTCCACCACCTCAAGGATATCCTGTTTGACTATTTCCCAGCAGGATTTGAAGAAGTCTACATTGAATCCATTCGGGCCTGGAGCTTTTCCATTTTTCATTTCATTAATCACTCCACTAACCTCCTCTTCCGACATTAGCCTGTTAAGATTGTGGTTGTCCTCTCTGGTGACCAGTTGAGGGATATACTGAGTGAATTGGGAAATGAACTTGGATCTGCCCTCCAGACGTTCCTCTACTATACTGAGGAAGTGTTGTAGAAAGATCGACTCGATATCGTTGTGAGAGATAACCTCTATCCCTTGAGAATATTTGAGATTTTTGATTTTGTTATGTGCCCTGTGAGCCATGGTGGATTTGTGAAAAAAATTTGTATTCCTTTCTCCCTCTCTAATCCACTGTATCCTTGATTTTTGTCTCCATAATATTTCCTATTGCAAGCATCACTCTTCCCATTCTCCCTGCAAAGAATTAGTTAGCTGTTGCCACTCCTCAATAAAGCCATATGTCATACTGATCTAATTGATCTCCTGGAGCTTCTGCTAAGGTTCTCTTTTGGCTTTGAATATATCACCAAATTCATTTTTGTTCCAATCTTTAAGTTGGGATTTGTATGTTTGTGTTTCTATTGGAGCATGAACATTCTAGTGCCTTGAATGTTCAAATCCTCTCTCCACCATTTGTCACTATTACTGGTGAATCTAGGGTTAGAGAGCGAGGCATTTTCGAACCTAAAAGGTTTGTTTCTTGGTGTGCCCATAAATGTGGATTCCAGTTGTACAGGCCAGTGATCCAATCCTCCAAAGGGCAGAATAGAAACTATCATGATAGGGCCTCTGAGGATGAGGTCCTCTGAAATAATAAATCTATCCATTTTCGAGGTAACTTGAGAAGCCCCTCCCCTCTTGTTGTTCTAGGTGAAGGTTCAATTTATTGTTTGAGTGTCCACAAGACCCATGTTCATTATGAAGTTCTACAAGGCCATGGAGTCTCTTCCTAACTGTTTAATGCCACCTTTTTTCTCTAAGAGAGATCTTATAATATTTAAATCTCCAACAATGATCTAGGGCATGTTGGGGAGTCTTGCCCTTAGATCCTCGAGGGAGATGAGAAGCTTGAGTTTGTCTGCTAGCTTTTGAGGTCCATAAACTTTTGTGATCACGTATATTTCCTTATCACCTACAGGTTGACAAACCAAAGAAACATAGTTCCTGGATGCTTAAGCATCCAGGATTCCAAATTTCTATGGATCCCACAGTGTGAGAATCCCCCCCACCGAGTTGCTTGCTTTAACCTCTAGATACTCATACTTGATTAGCCACTTATTATGAATTTGTCTAAACTTGTCCATCGAATATTTTGTCTCTTGAATAAAACCCATATCTGGTTTTTCTTCTTTAATTCTATTACTAAGATTCCTTTATTTTTATTTCCTATGCCTCTAATATTCCAAGTTGTGAGCTTCATTAAGAAAGGGTAATAAACGAATAACCGGTAAGATGTTTCATCTTACTTGAGTTATTTAGTAGTTTCCCACATTCGTTTAGCAGTTCATTTTGTCTTTTTCTTCCTCTTTGCCTACCTGAGTTCTTTGGAGATTGTTCCTATACATTCTCCATCATTTTTAACCCACTATGCTCTTGGCTTTCATGGTTTCTTTTGAATCTAGTTCCCTTTGATTGTGATCTACATAGAAAGAGATGTTGCACCCTATCATAATCCTATTTTGGCTAGGAATCTACTACTATGGTCGTCCCTTGTTCCACAAATTTCTCTAGATCTAGATTTTCCCTATCTAGAATCTCGTGTAGTTCATGGTCCTCCATTCCCACTTCACTTGGAATCATCTCATGGTCCCTACTTATCTCCATAAATCTTTGTAGATTGTACTTTTGTTGGTTTTTTTAAATGATATCCTCCATGTCAGCTTCCTTTCCCTTCTCATTGTTTATGTTCTCCATATTCTGGATTGTTTCCTTGTTCCCCTCTTCTTCTTGTAGGATCTTGAAACAATTGTGTCCTGAATTTCTATCCTCATTCATCTTATTTTGTGGGCGTTTACCACCTTTCCCTTTGTTTCCAACCTTGGTAAAACCCTCGTGATTTTTATCCTTGGTAGTTTTCACATTTCCTTCCATATTGTTTGTTGGGCAGTCTCTGAATAAATGCCCATGTTCATGGCATTTGCAGCACCTAAATGGGATGTACTCGTAGTCCACAGTCTGCACCCATTCTTCATAATATACTTCTAAAATTATCACTTCCATAAGGGCTCCAGATAAGTCCATTTCCACACATATTCGGGCAAAGGAGCTATATCTTCCTTTCAGAGTCGCCTCTTAGATCTTTAGGAAGTGCCCCAACTTGTTGCCTATTGTTTTCAAAGATTCTGGTAGCCAATGATCCAGAGGAAGGCAATATAGTCTAATCCATACCGGTACGAATGGGAATGCTTCACGTTCCAGGACAAAGTTCATCATCCATGGCTACATATAGAGTCCTGTTGCAGCGTATAAACATGGTCCTCCCTCGAAAACTCTATCTTTATCCTCTAGGCTCATGAACACCACTGTGAAGGAGCCCTTAGAAACTAGATGTAGATTTATTTCCCCCTTTGGCTTCCAATGGATCCTCCAAATGTGTAACGCCACCTTAGTCAGCCATAACCCCATAAATTTTCATATGATCACATGTTCCATCATATGATCCCTATGTGCTTGAAGCACTGGATCGCTCAATATGACCCAGCGAATAATGTTCGACCTAGGTTTGCAGACCCCAGTTGTCCTTATGGAGTTAGGTTTTCCACTGTTGCCTCCATTCTCGTTCTCCTTATTTGTTTCCGGCTAATCCTCTTCATGTTCTTGAAGTCTGCTTCTTCCCAATGTTCCTTTGCTTCTTGCCTCTAATACCTTCTCCAGCCATTTTTTAAAATGTTGCTTTCCCATGTCCTTACTTCCATCTATAACTACCTGACTATAGGAGGTATCAACATTCCCCCTTGTGCATCCCGCCATGTTTCCCAAAGTCAAAACCCTAGTGCTAACTTCAACCGTAGCTGAAGTTGTAGACCGATCCCTTTGCTTCACCTCGATATTTTGTGACAAGGATTCTCTCACTATGAAAAAAATCCCAAATTGTTACAATATTCATATTCACAAACAAATTTTCATTTTAAGATATTTATATCGAAAAATGGAGTTTCATTTTAATAGATTTATGATAAGTGGGGCTATGTTCATATTTGTATGACACAAAGAGTAAATCAAACAAAAATTATAATTCGATTGTGATAAAATTAAACAATTCTCTTGATTTGATGTCAAAAAAACCTTTGAGTTGATAATTTAGCACGTAAAAAAATTCAGTATTGAAGAGTCAAGTTTAATTGACATGATGATTTAGCACATAGTTCATTTGAGATGAGAAAAATAGATTTATATATATCATGTATATGGGGATTGTTGGTTGGAAATGTTTTGAAAAAGGATATGGTTCACTAGTATGAAAGGGATTAGTTTAGATTCTTTAAAAGCCAATTTTGTGCTTCTGATATTGTTTGCTTTGGAGAGAAATCTACACTACTAAATTGAACTAAATCAGTTTTTTCATGATTAAGGATAGAAGCTGTTTTAATAGTGAAGAGTTATTTTTTATTTCAAATGTCTCCATTAAATAGCTCTAACTAACGTTATTGAGAACTCTTTGACCTTTCTTTTATAATTTTCAAGCCCATATACCTGTGTGGAAATACCAATTAAAAATGATAAAAAATAGAGCTTCAATTAAAGAAATCGATCGAAGCAAGTGAATAGCAGGAATGAGGAGAGAAATTTAGAAAAAAAAATTCAATATTAATCGACTTACCATCCAAGCATCATTACTGTATCTTGCGGATTAGTTATAGGAGACATATTGAAGGTCAACCCTTAAATTACCCCACAGAGAGTCCATACCTAGAACTTGGTATTTCTAGATAACAATGAGGCCATCCATAAAGGGGAAAATTCATGGAATATTTGATATGAAAAAACATGTAAAAAATATCATAATCATGTAATTACGCCTGAGTAATAAGACACATATGGTATTTTTAACATGTTCACATAAAACAAAACCCATAAAAGATCTCTTCCCTTGAATCTTATGTCCATTTTGTCTGTGTTGAATAGGTCCTTCCAAAACCAAGCCCAAGAACACATTGTAGTATTAAAAGGAAAGAATACCGATAATCATGGCTTAGAAATTAAAAGGCTTATGCACAACAATGATAGGAACAACTACAAATATCATAAACTTAGAAATACAATGACTTTACGAAACAAAAAGGGATGGATAGAGTTATGTTAGATACAGTTTCAAATTTCATCCGAACTAAAAAAATAAGAAAGAAACTACTAATCATTATTCCTGGGTATGTTTGCTAACAAAGAAAAGGTAGGAATTGGAATATCATTTTTATAGGTTTACACATAGTCAAAAATCCTCTAGATGAGGCCTAGGGGATGGTAAAATGAGTCTATTAGACCACTTAAAATAACCTCTATTTCTTTGATGTCTAGACTCTCTATCACTTCTCATTATGTGCTCCCCTCCAGGCAAGATATCAACTGTTCTTTCTCAGGATTCACTAACTTCCCTTAGTGATCTTGGATTGAACACCTAGACAATGATCACATACCTGCCATCAGCCTTGATAGATATGTTGGGCACCCTATTACTTGTTTCCATTGAGTCTTCCCGATACAATTCTAAAAGACGCTCCCCTCCCTCCCAGTGTAGCATATCTAGTATGTACCGGCCTGAAGGGGGAAAGGTTTGAAGAGTATGTCCTATTTCATATCGTTAATATGAAAGAGCCTCATGGGAAGGTTAAAAGAAAGAGTTATCTGTATACATTCATCGTTGTTAATGCAATAAGGTACCTAGGAGAAGTATTCACATTCGCTTCTATATTTTAACTACCTAGGAGAAACTTTGTCGAGTGCTCTCAATCCATCACAAAGTAGTTTCAAAATCATTGTTGCTCACACCTTGATTTCTTGTAATCACCCTAAGGCTTTTACAAGGAAAAATATTCCTTCTTGAGACCAAACTACAATTCCTACTGTAATCTTCTAGGGCTACTTATATTTACGGGACTTAGACGATTCCTTTTCTCTCACGGTAATACACTTGCAATCCTTGTAGAGATTATAAAATTATATTATGCCAAGACCCAACAAAGAGATTTGTGAAATAATTTTGAACCAAATATCTAAATTACCACATGTGTCCATGTGGCCATACGGGCCCCTCATAGATCCACTTCCCTCACGACTCTATTTTTGACAACATGCCATGAGTTGACTTGCCTCACTCTATTTTCCATAACATGCCATAAAATATGTGGATGAATCTAGATGAAGTTGTGGCATGTGAATATGATTATATAGGGTAGTTATCTATTTCGCTAGTAGTATTCATATCAATATGCACTAGTAATATGAAGTAGTGATGGCATATACCTTCTCCTTCCTCTACCCCACCTCTTCCCCTCCTTCTCTGCATCAGCTCCACCTCTTCCACCTCCTCATGCCTGAATTCTTGGGGATAATAAAGAGGAAGAAAAAGAACAAGAATAATAGAAAAGGAAAAAATGTGGCCCATCAATATGGATGGGGCAGCGTCGCCAATACGGGATGCTATTCTTTACCTCTTTCATTACCCCCTCTTGTAAATTTTCCCCAAAAGGGGTAGGGTTAAGGATAGGGTTAGTAGGATCGGTCTATGGAGGTGCGATCAATCGTGACAGAATTTGGGAAATGATGCAGGAAATGATTATGGAGAATGATATTCTATATCCACAAAGTAGTAGCAAGAAAAGGATGGAATTTATTCAAGAAAAGAAGCCTTCCAATAATATAATTTAGCACTAAGCACCACAATGAGGTTCCTCCTCTTCCTTGTCTTGCAAGCCCAACACCAAGACAAATTCCTGCTCCTCATGTCTGAGAGCCAAGAAAATTGATGCCAATGCAAATGTTCATGATTTGTAATGGTAATTGTAGTTTCAGACAAGAATATTGATGATAGAAGATAAGCAATTAAGGGGTCATTATTAGGAGTATTATTATGGTTATAAATATTTGTTGTATCTAATTGGAAACAGTAGTTGCATCATCATCAAGAATTAACAATCCAAAACTTCATTTGTTCATTCAAATTTATGGTGTCTCTAGATGTGTGTGTACTATGGGATCATCATGAAGCGGGTCTCATCATGAACATCGGATACTGTCATAGCTTGTAGAGATCCTAAACTCTTCAATGTTCTTACCTGCTACAGGTCACACGCTAGCTCCTTTTTATGTTATTCTGGAAATCTGTGGTTTTGTTGGTTTTTTTATAAGACAGATCCTTACATATGTATTCATTATTTTTATTTTCCAAATTAGCTTTCTGGGTGCAAGCCTAGATGAATCAGGTAATAATTAACAGATATTCTACATGTAAGAACCTCCAAAAGCATATTGGCCCCACGTTGCTAAAAAAATGGGAAGTTTGGGTTGGAAGAAAAAAATAGCATCATTGTGTTTGTTCATTGTAAGTTATTTTTGTTTTCCTTCAATGTAAAATTATCCTCTTATGTGGATTTATTTCCATATTGGGATTCAATTAAAAATTTGAATTTGTAACTTTTTATTTTCTAAGCATATTCACCATGATAATAAAACAAAAATTGAAACCATCAATCTCGCAATGTTGATGTTCATTATTTCTTGGGAGACTTGTTGTACCTATTTCTCGTAGGCAGTCCTTGGCTGCAAAAACTACATGAGGAAACCAACTCAGCCAGCCTTTAGGTTCACGCTTGCCCTTGAACCAGAGGGGGCTCCCTCAGTGATTATGAGGCTTTGTTTAATGTTGTTCACCTCTCACTAAACAACAACCTTTGAAGCACAATGGCTAGATTTACAATATTACTTGGGGGTGATTGGCAATCAATGGCAATCTCTATCCATGATTAAAGGCCCCTCTAACAGGGTCCCTTCAGAACATGTCAGCCTCCAGCCTAACAAAATGACTTCGATTTTCAAGGATTATGATAGAAGAATGTAAGGATATTCCTAATAATTAACTAGTCAGACAAACTTCTTAACAACTAACGAAATTTGGATGCATGTAGAAGATTTCTACAGCCCAACAAAACACATTGTAGAGTACTGAAGAAGGCCAAACTGAGACCAATTCTGAGAGGAGCTATTTTGAATAGATAGTCCTATAAGCTAATCTCCTTTAATGTCTATCAGAATGCATAAAGCAGAAACCAGTCAAAGAGGAGTTATCTTGGATAAACAATCCAATAAGCTAATATTTTTCTAAAGGTTATGATTTTGGAGGGGATTTAAGAATATATTGATACTCAATCCACACTTACCCAGACCTTCCTATAAATGATTTGAACATGTGTAGAAATAAGATGTGAAACACTAGAAAGACATACTACAAATCACAAAATTTTGACAAACTGGAGTCGGAAGGCTTCCATTAGAAATCCTATAATCGAAGCTATTACAAAGTGAAGAGCCTTGGCATCAAAAGCGCACACATATTACTTCAATTGATTAAGTATTTATACAACTTCCTCACAATATATCTTGATAAAAATATCAAGAGCTACTACAAATATTTGAAACATGTATTACAAAAATATAACACAAATAGAGGTAACTAAAACTATTTGAATAGTTCTTGTACTATCCTTAAGGATTTCTATTGATAAAGAAGAGAAATTCGAATTTTATTGCAACTCATATTTGATGAGTTGGCCTCCAAGTCACTAAATGTCCTGATCTTTTTCCTCTTGAATTTATGAAAAATAGGGTCCAATCATTCCTTCGAATATCTCAACCCAAGATAGTTGTGTGAAAACTATGAGAGGTTTTTGTATTATATTACCTTAGGAAAAAAATCTCCTCTAGTTTCCCAATATTTATATCGAATTATCTACAATAGTTTCTACAAAAAGGTGGCTTGAACTAGACATTGCATTGTCGAAAAAATAGGCTAAACATGATGAGCATGTATCTCCCAAAACCTAACACCTGTGTGAAACATGAGATAGGATTTTGTATTTTGTGATTTTATGAACCAAAACCTCTTCCAGTTTCCAAATATTCATCTTTGTTTAGTCAACATATCGTCTTCAAAAATGTGAGTAAAACAATAAATGTCTGGAAAACATGCCTTCAAAGATGCATTTTCACCTCCCAAACCATAATAGTTGTTAGATAAATGAGAGGGTTTTTGTACGAGGATTTTTTCAACAAAAATCTCTTTTAGGTTGGGAAAATTCATTCCCAGCAGTGTTTAAACCATGCTTTAAGTTACTTTATTACATCATTTAATCATGTTTAAATGCATGATCAAATAAATCAACCAGCTAATGCAACTTAAATTTAAATTTTGAGGGCACATTTAATCTTTAATACCCATTTACTATTTATAAACTACTAAAACTTATTCTATCAGAGAATTTAAATTATCAAAACTAATCATGTTACAACTTCGGCTCCAATGGGGACTGCTTCCCCCTATGGGATGCCGAGAATTAGTAGACAAGTTTCCTTTAGTGTTGGGCATCGAGTCATACCATAAAATCAAAAACCACTGATTTGCGATCTTATGTAGAAATATAATCAATCCCCATGGATTAGCATCATCCTTTATACTCTTCTAGTTCACACTGCAACCTACAACTATAAAATGCAACCATATGCCTGCACTAATTCAGATACTCTTTCATACTTAAATCTGAAAACTAAAAAGTTCTAGAGACTGAAAATATAAGTTGATCTATCATATACTCTTCAAATCGCACCACTCATAAACAATGAACACATTGATCTATTGCATACTAAAACTCATAATATCTATTCAACCCCCACACTTCTATCTAACTGAACTGAAAAAATTTACACTGTTAGGTATAATGTTCTTTCCAATGTAACCAAGTGCGTAGTATATTTATTGACAAACCACATTGCCGGTAGCTAAACATCTAAAGAATATATACAATATGAACATGAAATCCCATGGGAAACTTATACTCACAGGTGTACTTTAAAAGTTGCTTCCTCTGTAGACATTCTAGATTTCTCACCATGACTGAGAGGGAGAGACATATATTTTTTATTGCAAGTATCAATGAACCTTGCATAGCAATAAACACAATTGAAATTTCGAAATAGTAGGATCAGTTACCCAGTGGAATCACCATATGAAAAAGTGGAGTCTCCAGGTGAAATAAATGCAACCAACAATAAATCCCTACTCCTTGTTCACCAACAAGGAATAGATCTAATCTTTATCATTCCCCAGAGAGAGATATCTTTGTTACTTCATTCACGAGCAACGATGCTACATGTTGTACATGTTTCCCATAAGCAGTCGTTGATTGCAAAAACTATGTCAAGAAACGAACTCAACTAGCCTTTAGGTTAAAGTTGGCCCTCGAACTAGAGGGGGCTCCCTCAGCGGTTATGAGGCTTTGTTTAAGATTGTTCACTTGTCACTAAAAAACAACCTTTGAAGCATAATGGCAAAATTTATGGTTTTAAATGGGAGTGGTTGGCAATCAATGGCAATATCTATCCATGATTAAAGCTCTCTCTCATAGGGTCCCTTCAGAACGTGTCAACCTCCGGCCTGACAAAATGACATGGCTTTTCAAGGATTATGATACAGGAATGTAAGGAGATTCCTAATAATTAAGTAGTCCAACAAACTTCTTAATAACTAGGGAAATTTGGATGTGTGTAGAAGATTTCTACAGCCCAACAAAACACATTGTAGAGTATTCAAGAAAGCCAAACTGAAACCAATTCTAAGAGGTGATATTTTGAACAAATAGTCGAATAAGCTAGTCTCTTTTAATGGCTATCAGAAGGAATAAAGCAAAAACCAGTCAAAGAGGAATTATCCTAGACAAACAATCCAACAAGCTAATCTCTTTCTAAAGGCTATGATTTTGCAGGGGTTTTAAAAATAGATTGATATTCAATCCACACTTACCCAGACCTTCCTATAATTGCTTTGAGCAAGTGTAGAAATAAGATATGAAACACTAGAAATCAAAAAAATTTGTCAAACTCGTGTTGGAGGCTTTCAATAAAAATCCTATAATGGAAGCTGTTACAAAGCAAAGGGCCTTGTCATCAAAATGCCACACATATTACTCCAACTGATGAAGTATTTATACAATTTCCTCACAAAATATCTTGATAAAAATACCAAGAGCTATTACAAATATTTGAAAACTGTATTACAAAAATAGAACATAAATAAAGTTAACTAAAACTATTTGAATATTTCTTGTACTATCATTGAGTATTTCTGTTGATAAAGAAGAGAAATTCAAATTTGATTGCAACTCATATTTGATGAGGTGGCATCCAAGTCACTAATTGTCTTGTGCTTTTTCCTCTTGAAGTTCTAAAAAATAGGGTCCAATCATCCCTTAGGATATCTCAATCCGAGCTAGCTGTGTGAAAATTGAGAGTGGTTTTGCTAGTCTATTTTCTTAGGAACAAAAACCTCATTCTGTTTCCAAAGATTCATCTTTGCTTATCCAAAACAGTTTTTGTAAAAAGGTGGCTTAAATAGGACATTGCACAATGAGAGTGTATCTCGCAACCCCTAACATCTGTGTGAAAAGTGAGATAGGAATTTGTAATTTGGGATCTTATGAACCAAAAACTCTTCCAGTTACTAAATATTCATCTTTGTTTAGTCAAAATATGCTCTGTAACAAGTTCACTAAAACAAGAAATTTCTTTAAAACATGCCTTCAAAGATGCATTTGCATCTCCCAAACCATAATAGCTATTAGAAAACTGAGAGAGTTTTTCGTACAGGAGGATGTTATCAACAAAAACCTCTTTCAATTTTTCAAAATTCGTTCTGAGTTGTTTTTAAACCATGTTTGAATTTACTTTATTACATCATTTAATCATGTTTGAATGCATGATTAACTATATCAACCAACTAATGAAAAATAAATTTAAATTTTGAGTACGCATTTACTCTTTCAGACCTATTTATTATTTCTAAACTACTAAAACCTATTACATCATCAAATTTAAATTATCAAAACTAATCATGTCACAACATGACTCAATCCATGTTCCTATTTAATTTATATTATTTAGCCCACTTTTATCTTTGTAGAAAATTTATTTAAGAGTGATAAATTTACTAGATTTTAACATAGTTTATAGCAAAAAATTGCTTATATGTTAGCATATTTTACATACCATAACTATAAAGAGAAGAAAATTTTGAAGGGTTTAACAACAAGGACGAGGCACAAGGTGCCTACATGAAACTCAACCATAAGAGAGAGGAAGGAAGGATGATATACATGCAAAACGAAGGCAAGTTGTAGATGCAACATGTAAGTCTCACCGTCTTTCTATTCAGCATTGGATCTAATGACTTTGGTAGGATTCCACCACTACTCCTTCCCTCACAGGCTTTCTATCCTACTTACGCTCCTCACACCAGTTGTCTCTCTCCCATGAATGATATCCATCCAGGCTTGTTGGCAATATGATACATATGTTGTACTTGATGGCAACCCACTCACCTCAGATGATAAATTATAGTACAGAAAAGTTCACGCACTTATATGCAGAGAAACGTTTATTTCATGTAGAGGAAAGTTCACGCACATTTATGCAAAGAAAAGTTTATTTCATGTAGAGAAAAGTTCACACACTTTTATGCAGAGAAAAGTTTATTTCATGTAGAGAAAAGTTCATGCTCTTTCATGCAAGGAAAAGCGCGTATATGTTGGAGAACTTACCTTTGGTCCATGGTAGTTAGTTTGAACCTATGGTTTTGGACCATGGTACCTCGTCAGAAGTGTTGATCTCACGCACTTTCATGCAAGGAAAAGCGCGTATATGTTGGAGAACTTACCTTTGGTCCATGGTAGTTAGTCCTTGGTATTTGAACCTATGGTTTTGGACCATGGTACCTCGTCAGAAGTGTTGATCTCACGCACTTTCATGGTTGGTTCATGGTATTAGTGTTGGCATTATGATACAAGTGTTGTCCTTGATGGCAACTCACTCAGAGACAGGTACAAGTGATGGCAACTTGATCAGAGGACAGATCTCAATACAACAGGACAAGAAAGAGATATACACAGGCTCATTAAGGCAAATCGGCGTGTACACGCAGGTTGGCTTCAGTAAAAGAGTGTACAGGTGGAAAACTTATCTTTGGTCCATGGCGGTTATTCCTTGGAAGTTGTGCCTATGGTTTTGGACCATGGTGTCTCGACGGACGTGTTGATTCCTAGTTTTGAAGTTGATGGTATTGTGTTACTATGGTTTTGGACCGTGGTATTGTGAAGGGCCTAAGGCTATATAAGGAGAAGATCATTAGGCAAAGTTGAGAAAGCAAGGTGCAAGAGTGTGTGAGTGATGAAGATCTGAGGAAGTGTGAGATCCAAGTGCTGGTTATGGGTTGGTGATCTGAACCAAGGTTTCACTCATGTGGAGGATGATGAATGATGGAACGAGATCTCAAGGCTTGGAATGATTATCTTCATATGGTATTGTTATACACATTTTTGTGCCTTACATCATAGAGCATGAAATGTCAATAATCTAAGGGATCCAAAGTCCCTAAACATGTTGTTCTTACCCTTAGAGGAACAAGGTCAGCAAACCACAGCACTGCAAATCAGTTCTCCACTGAAAAACACTCAAAAACAGGTCAATTTTGGATCAAAGCAGCTGCTCCACTAAGGTTTTGCGCTGAATGTCAAGAGCTCCATGGTGTACCTGCCTGCATTGCAAGTGCAACAAAGGCTACCTGTGCTGGGCGTACTTTGACATGTGGAGGAATCTTTTTCTCAATGTGACAGTGCCCAGGAAGCTTCCAAAAAGACACTTGATCATAAGATTCGCCTAATGATGAGTTAAAGAGCTTCTAGAACTCCAAGTGGAAGGTAGAAACTCCGAGTGAAGGACTGAAGAACAATTGGAGTTGAAGAGAACAACAAGTCACACATCAAGTTGACTTATCTTCACTCCAAAACTCTATATAAGGATCTCATCCCATGGGATCTAGGGGGGCAGAATTTAGTGCAAAGAATTGCTGTTGGTTTACAGTTGTGAGCATTGGGTGATTGCTTGAGGGAGGTGAAGAAGAGATTTCTCTCCGTCGGGAAGGTGATGCTGGATTGGACCTTTCATGGTTGTATCACCGCCTGAACCTTACTTCCATATATTAATAATGCATTTGAGGTTCTTCTATTCGCATGTGTTTCAATGGTGTATTGTCTTACTTGCGTCTTTGATTTATGCTAATGCTTGAATCATTTATGAATGCATGCTTCTTGTAGTTTCCTTTCTTTGTCTTGTTTGCAGGATCTCGTGTAGCTGGGCCCGTAAAAAGACTTGGAGCTGGGAGCAAGCGGCAAATAGAGGAGATTGGATCGACCATTTGCGCAAGACATCGGTAAGTGGATCTCTTCCTTTTATCTCTTGCATGTCATAAAGGAGAAACTTTAGATAGCTTTGCTTTCAGCTATTCCTAAGGAACTGTCACCCTTAGAGTGGGTTAGGGTTATTCCGAGTTGGATACTTTCCCCCACAACAGACTGGCGACTCCGCTGGGGAGCGTGTCTTGTTGGTAGCTTGTGTTTCTTGCTATTCATTTCTTAAACAAAGGAGTACCGAATCGAACTGCATTCGAGTCCTTCGAATGCAAAGTAGAGGGCAGCTACTCTAGCCCAGTGCTGGGCATGTTTATGGTTTGAAGAGCTGATCCACAAGGACTCTTTTAAGCTCTTTGTGATAGTGTTCATCTTCCTTTAATCATCCTCTAGTGTATACTTGACTGATAGCCTCTGATTTGGCCAAAAACCGTTGATTTTTGAGCAAACTGTGACCCGGAATCTGAGAGAGACGAGAGTTGTCTCATCAGTGCAGCTGCAACAAAGGCTACCTGCACTGCAACGCAGGTCCTGAAGGGGCTACCTGCGCTGCATCTCAGATTGACAGTGCAGCACCTGCGCTGATCCAGTTTTGCCTTGTGCAACTGGGATTCCCCACTGTCTATTGCCCAGTTTTCAGTATTGTTTTTGCAGCCTGTTGTCAACCTGTATACCCAGCTGAAACCACTTCTCTTTGCCTTCATTCCGCCTCAGTTGTATGAAGAAACTGTGATTGTTCTTATTGTATTTCTTGCTGTCATTCACAGTTTCCCATAACGAAAGTGAACTAGTCTTGCTATGACCTCTTGGATCTAGACCTATGAGAAAGTGTCGTTGTGATTCTAAGAGCTAGTTTATTGTTGTTCATAGCTGCTTGAGCATTTGCTTTCGTTATATGGTTCGAATTTCAGTATTTCTTGTGTTGAAACAAGTGAATTTTAAGGTGTTCTTTTGATTATTGGACAAAAACTTGTTTTCTTTCGCTTGAAATTGAATTCGAAATTATACAACAGCTTCCTTTCTGTAATACATCAACATTAAGGAAGAACAAAAGAAATACTTGCATTGTGCATGCGCATTTTGACAGCTTGCATGTCGATTTAAGAAAAGTGCATCAGTGTGTGCTCTATGATCTATTTGAAAAGATGATGTCTTTCTTTTCCTTCAGTAGTTGAGGTTTTCATAAGTTGAAGGAATTGAAAAAGCTTTCTTATCATTCTTAGACTGCATTTAGGAGTTGTATCATACATCACGTGGTGATCCATAAAGGCAAACTGCTAAGCAAGATCAACCTAAAAAGAACTGAATTTATCTAACAACGCTTTGAAACATAACGAAACACAGTAGAGGTCTAGGTAGAGACGTGAACCGACGTCTTTAAACATAGTGACTGTCGATCTCTACGAAGGTGGGTGATTCCTCCTGAGGGACGATATCACTAATACGGACTTGTGCCCCCGTGTACCGTCGCGTATATTGGGGGACCCCTATAGGAACAAAGCCTTTATCCATAGGAAGCCGTGTCGGCCGCCCTACTGATCGCGATGCAGTGAACACAGCATTCACGAAGATCGACCACTCGTACCGTAAAACGTATTCTGTGGTTTCGCGAAAGGTTTGGCACGCCCTTGCCTAGAACTCCAGAGTAGTTTCTTTTGGCCTTTTTCAAACTCTATAACTGAAAAAGTCCATCCGAGCATTTGTCACTTCGGGCTCGTTAATACATCGAAGGAGACTAGAGTCATCTTTAGCTTTTTCTCGACTCTTAAAAAGTGAAAAAGCAAGTTGTGTCTAAAGCGTCGTCATATAAAATTCATCTTAAACGGAACATAATTACCCCTGATTCCTACATTGATCTTAAGGTTGAGAACATGGAACACACCAACAAAGGGATTCCACATGATGGGACCCCTAGCCCTTTCTCCTCTTGGGGAGAAGTTGGTGCGCCCCACATGGCCACATTGTCACTTCCAGGGCTAACAATTGGCCTGCCAGTTTGGCTATTCTCAACCGCTGTAGTTCAGACCACCACGGTTCCTGAACAGTCGAGTCAACAGTTAGACCAGTCTAGAGCTACCCTCCAGCCTTCCACTTCTTATACACCTTCCTCCGATCCTTCTTCTTCGAAAGGTCAAGCCGCCAAAAGCGCGGCTCCCATAGAAAAGAAGAAGGAAAAGAAGAAGAAAGAAAAGAAGCAGAAGGAGCCAAAGGCGCCTGGGGGCAAGCAAAAGGTATCTAACGAAAACCCACACACAGCACGGGCCGGGCCCAAATCGCCATGTTTCATATGTAGAGGAGACCACCTCCACCGTGATTGTCCCAGTATTCCCCGGATACTAAGGGATTGGTCCCCTCGTTTGCACAATCCGGAAGCGTCAACCTCTGACAACCAGGTTGAATGCTTACCGTCGACCAGCAAAAGTGAAGGTCCCAGACGACGAAGGGGAATGAGATTCCCCTACGAACTGTGTGAAGGCAATCACACCCTTCGCCGTTGTCCCTTTTTAGACGAAGCAAAGAGAGTTTTGGAAGAGCAACCGATTGCACCGTTGCTACTTCCTCCTGGATAGCAAAAACTCGCGCCAAGTCCTTCGTTGGTCGAAAATACAGCTGCCCTGCTCATAAGGCCAGCTGAAGTGTCAGTCGCTGAAAGTGAACCTACTGAATCCGGACCGGACGAAAGTCCAAAGGTTGAAACGGCAGTTGACCCGGTTCTCCCTTCAGAAGTTTCATCTTCAAATACCACGGTCACTGAGGATTCATCCTCAGTTGACACCCTCACCGAAGAGAGTAAGGATGACACCGTCCAGGTTCTCTTCATCAACACCGATTCTGATGAACATCAGGGCAATGCGCCCACTCCTTTATCGCAGGAAGGAGCATCGTCAGGATCATATCCGGCCGTATATTCGGTCCCACCACCAAGCAACCTAGTTGTGTCCTTTGATTGGAGCCAACTAGGCAGACCCCGGTTACCAGCGAGTATACCGTTTAGAATTATAGTCCAAATATACAAAATGGTGATGGCTGGAACTATCATTGATGAAGGGGCATCTGTGAGTATCCTATCCTCTATTGCTTGGAAAGCACTGGGTTGCCCGGCGCTTTTGCCCGAGACAAGGCATCTCTCGGGTTTTGACAAAGGAACCAGTCGACCATTAGGGATTCTACCTAATGTGCCTATTACACTGAAAGGGAAGGCTGTCAAGATGAATTTGATGGTCGTCCAAGGACCCTTGGATTATAACCTACTCCTTGGACGAGACTACATATATTGCATGGAAGCAATAGTCTCCTCACTCTTTCGAATAATGTGTTTTCCATACGAAGGAAGAATGGTCAAGCTCGTAGACCAACTTTCATTTCCGGGATCACGCATCGCCAATAGTCACATACCTATCCTAAATGGTCTATTTGATCAAGAAAGGTCTCTACCTCCGGTTCTTCTTCCTGATGAGTGCGAGTAATTCGGGAAAGGAAGGCCGGAACCCAGGGGGCATGCATCCTGGTCTGCTCTGGAGGCAGAAGAAACCTTGGGTGTAAAGTAGAATTTCCGCGGGAGAATATGACTAGTCCGTACCCCGTCCCCTCCTTCTTCTTCGTAAAACAGAAGAGCCGGTAAGAGCTCTCATGCGGAAGAAGGGGCTGTTAGGAATGGGGTTGTTCTGGAAAAAGATTCTTTTGTTAAAGTTAAGTGTGTGGCGGAGCGTCGTCATTCACCTTTGTCTAAATAAGTGGGCTCTGCCAAAGAAGGGGATCCGTTTGCGGCAGCAAGTAGTAACCATCTTTGGATAAAAGGCAAGCCTCACCCATTAAAACAAATGTTTTAGAGGATAAGTAGGGGCAGCCTCCAAAGAAAGGGATTCAATTGCTGCAACAAATTGTAACCATCTTTGTGTAACCTAATGATAGACATCGCCGAAGAAAGTTTCTGTTTGAAAGAATTAGCAGAACAATCTTTGGGTAACCTGAAAGAGGTAAGCCTCACCTGTTGAAAACAAAGGTTTTTAACGGAAAAGTAGGGGCAGCCTTGAAATTAGACTTACACCTGGGGGCATGCAAACCTCTTGGAATGCAAGCTCGGGTGGCTTTTTAGTTTTAGGTAGGACTAACCCCTGCTAACCCGTAGGATGGGCCGATACCCAGCTTGCATAAAGAGAGGATATGGAGCAATACGTGGGGAGATGAAGCTCTTTAAAAAATAGCGATCTTCCATGAGACCTTACTAGTTTATGACTGGTAAAAACGAGCAGTTTTGGCAAAGTTCATGCTCGTTAAAAAATAAACGCAAGAACCGAGCAGTTTTAATGCGGAAATTCATGCTCGTTAAAAAATAAACATAAGCTTGTGAGCAGGCTTCCCCCAGAGTTCAAGCTCATTCAGAAAAAATGAACCGGTAAATAACCATTTGAGACCGTAAATTCATCAGCCATAAAAGCCTTGGTCGTGTTTGTGCACCGTCACCTCCACTTTTCATTTGGCCGATCATTCACATCCACTTGATTGTTTACCTATTTTGAGGAACAACTGCGAAGAGTGATTTCACTTAGCCATCCTTGTAATACTGCCGTGATTGGAAAATTCCAACCTGTACCTGGAATCTACTGCTATCCCTGTTTATCACTCGTTCCTCAAAATACGAGTCTTCTTTGAGCTCTTTTCACTGACTCGTAAAAAATGAAAAGTTTGCTGAGTTTTGGCCTTCCAGCTCGTTAAAAGGACCGGAAGAGCTATCCCTCCTCTAGATTTTAATCTTTTTGGACCTGAGGGATTATTGCACAAAAAGATCGAGCGCTTGTCTAGTTCGGCTCGATAAAGATATCAAACATTCATCCCTTTTGTATTGTTTTATACTTTTTCGGACTCAAGGGATTAGATGACGAAAAAGGACCCCTGGAGTCCACTTTATGTACACTTTTCAGACTCTCTAAAAATGAAAAGGACCGAGTTGTCTTGGTTGCTGGGCTCGTTAAAAATATTAGATAGCGACAAACTTGTCTATTAGACGAGAACGAGTTTCCCTATCGCTAGGCTCGTTAAAACATAGCGATGGGCTTGCCCGAAGGGCAGGTTATAGAACAAGCATATGTTATCCTCCTCAAGCTTGACAAAAATAAAGAGGTACTGGTCAGAAATGACTGGGGAAAAATTGGGAGAACCTCAAAGCTTAATGGTAGCAAGTCGCTCTTGAACATGACACTTTTTCCTCCGTAAATATCGGGTTGGGTTATTATCATTCACCGGTCCCTTCACCATGGTCTCGCCATACCATCCATACATGGGGTAATGCTACCGATCCATCACATCAGTGTCGTTATATGTTCAAGAGATGTCATTCAGAAAGTGTCAACCGGGTCCCATCCACTACCGTACATCATCTTTCATCCTTCCATGACCGCCACCATGAATCATATTTCACAGATCGTTTTCACCATCATCACTAGCTCCGTTCCGTGTCACTGATGTGGGATTCATTAAGGCCCTCCTTTGATGGATCACTTCTTGTCGACATCAGCTCATTATCCAAGAAGTTGATCTAGGAACATCCCCCTCAGTACCTTGAAGCTTGCATGCCTCAATGGCAAGTTTCTCACTCCCGGCGATAGGTATACATTAATGACCTTCGACCGGGAGACTTTGCGTGGTGTTCGACGTCAGATCCTATATTCACGCCACGTGAATTGTGCTGCAATACCTTGAGGGTCATCATCATTATCGGTGATTCCTCTCGCGCTTGTTAACAGTTTACATTATTGACTGGTAATCAAGCGATGTCTTTCCATGTTCGACTTCAAGAAATTCTCACATGGATCGACTTGTACTAGAGTGAAGATCGGACAAGTTTGAAGACCCCGGATCTAGTTTCATCCATCCGGGCTGCGATATATATTCAGGAGATAAAAACATAGACATGTGCAGCAGATGATCATCCTACTAAAAAGGATGATAATTAAAAGCAGAGAATTATCAGTCTATTATCAGACGATCGTCTGTTTATGTACAACAAATGTATTTATAAGGCTGAGCATGGGAAATTCCCGCATCAACTAGATCATGAAAAGAAAGTATGAAAAGATAATGTATTGTATTGTATTTTGTTACAGGTCACCTCCCGACGATTGAATGAACTTCGGATCCTCCTAATAAAGCATTTCACCCGATAAACGACCTCATACTTTAGGGGGCAACTGTTATAGACATTTTTGTGCCTTACAGCATAGAGCATGAAATGTCAATAATCTAAGGGATCCAAAGTCCCTAAACATGTTGTTCTTACCCTTAGAGGAACAAGGTCAGCAAACCACACCACTGCAAATCAGTTCTCCACTGAAAAACACTCAAAAACAGGTCAATTTTGGATCAAAGCAGCTGCTCCACTAAGGTTCTGCGCTGAATGTCAAGAGCTCCATGGTGTACCTGTGCTGCATTGCAAGTGCAACAAAGGCTACCTGCGCTGGGCGTACTTTGACATGTGGAGGAATCTTTTTCTCAATGTGCCAGTGCCCAGGAAGCTTCCAAAAAGACACTTGATCATAAGATTCGCCTAATGATGAGTTAAAGAGCTTCTAGAACTCCAAGTGGAAGGTAGAAACTCCGAGTGAAGGACTGAAGAACAACTGGAGTTGAAGAGAACAACAAGTCACACATCAAGCTGACTTATCTTCACTCCAAAACTCTATATAAGGATCTCATCCCATGGGATCTAGGGGGGCGGAATTTAGTGCAAAGAATTGCTGTTGGTTTACAGTTGTGAGCATTGGGTGATTGCTTGAGGGAGGTGAAGAAGAGATTTCTCTCCGTCGGGAAGGTGATGCTGGATTGGACCTTTCATGGTTGTATCACCGCCTGAACCTTACTTCCATATATTAATAAAGCATTTGAGGTTCTTCTATTCGCATGTGTTTCAATGGTGTATTGTCTTACTTGCGTCTTTGATTTATGCTAATCCTTGAATCATTTATGAATGCATGCTTCTTGTAGTTTCCTTTCTTTGTCTTGTTTGCAGGATCTCGTGTAGCTGGGCCCGTGAAAAGACTTGGAGCTGGGAGCAAGCGGCAAATAGAGGAGATTGGATCGACCATTTGCGCAAGACATCGGTAAGTGGATCTCTTCCTTTTATCTCTTGCATGTCATAAAGGAGAAACTTTAGATAGCTTTGCTTTCAGCTGTTGCTAAGGAACTGTCACCCTTAGAGTGGGTTAGGGTCATTCCGAGTTGGATACTTTCCCCCACAACAGGTATGACTGTGGATAGACCAGATATATTGACGCATGTTTATTATTATGATCTGGGTATGTTTTGATGTCTGATATAGCTGCGGAGTTATAAGTTAGAATTTGCAGATCTGTACGCGGGTTGGTTTTGGTAAAAGAGCGTATACACGCAGGTTGGGTTCGTCGAAGTAGCGTATACAATGTGAAGTATGATATTTGAAGATGGAGTTGGATCTGGTTGTTGTTATGTTGTCTGGTTGTTGTTGACAGGGTTTCAGTGATTCAGTATTGGGTGATTCAGAGATTGATGATGCAGGTTGTACTACAATGGTGATAGTTTCATGGATCCAGTATGAAAATGTATGAAACGTGGTCCTGGGAAGATCGTAGGCCGGCACCTATGTACTGGTAAACATATTAGCCAGTACAAGAATCAGGGGGTTGTAGCTCCCTTCCAGGAGCAGCTGGAAAATGAGTGAAGGTTGTAGCCTTCTGTAGGGTTGGCACCTACGTACTAGTAAATGGATCGGCTAGTACAAGAGCTAAGAGTGTTGTAGCCCTCTGCAGGTTGTAGCCTGCGTGCTGGTAAAGGACTACACCAGTACATTGTAAAAGAAGTTTCTTATTAAAGGAAGATAGAAACAAATTGCAGCAGGTGGTTTTCACCCACATTGGGTTTCCACCTTATATCATGGTGTTCATGTGTGTGGTTTTTGTGTGATGATCTGTTCTGTTATACTGCATCTGTTTACTGTTAAAATGGTTAATAATGTTCTGATGCATTTACTGAAGATAAGCTAACTGAATCATAAGATCTTTGGATATACGCTAGTTGCTTTAGACACAGTAGCGTGTACACGCGGGTTCACTTAACTGAAGTAGCGTATATGTTTCTGAGTATGAAATTGGAAAGGTTTTACTGATCTGATAATACTGATTCACCCCCGCCTCTCAGTATTATTTCCAACAATTAGTCAGATAGATTTTGATCCTATGGTTTTGGCTCGTGGTATTGCATCCAAAAGTGTTGATCTCACGCACTTTCATGGTTGGTTCATGGTATTAGTCCAACAGTTTTTTGATCCTATGGTTTTGGACCGTGGTATTGTGGAAGGCCTAAGACTATATAAGAGGAAGAAGATCATTTGGCAATGTATCATTGAATGAATTGAATATCTAATAAGTGCTAGATCTGAAATATTTGTGATTGGGTTATGGTACAAATCTGGATCTGAATGAAGGAGGAACCTTAGCGCATAAAGAAGGATAAGTTCTATTGATGGGTCATAATCTTTATGCTTGAATAATAGTATCTTTGTATGATTTTGATCTGTTATATGAGGCGCATGCTTGATCTATAAATCTGACAATCTGGGTTAATTAGTGTCTGAATATTTGAAAGAAGGAATTATTCTTTATCGATCTGCACGCAGGTTTCAGGTTGTTGAAGTAGCGTATATCTTTAAATTATGATCTAGCTGCCTCTGTCTATTGCTGCAATATTCTGGGTTCAGAATTTGGTGTTTGGTTACTGTTACTGTGTTCTGGGTACAGCTATTAGACAAGTGTTTACTTGATTCAGTGCTAATTGGGTAAAGGAGATTGTTTGATGTAGATATACTTGATGATTGATTGATGTTCATGGATCGAGTCTGAAAATTTATGAAAAGTGGTCCTTGAAAGAAAAGAAGTAGGGGGTTGTAACTCCCTTCCAGGAGAGAGAGCTGTAGATCTCTGCAGGCTGCAGCCTGCGTACTGGTAAAGGACAGCACCAGTACAAAATCATTGTAAAAGGAGTTTCTAATTGAAATAAGATAGAGACATATTGCAGCAGGTGGTTTTCACCCACATTGGGTTTCCACCTTATATCTGGTGTTCTTTGGTGTGACTATCTGTTTTTCTTGTTCATGCTCATTATTTTATGGTACTGACATATAATAATTCAAAGTATAAATATATTGAAAAAGAATTAGATAATACTGATTCACCCCCCCTCTCAGTATTATTTCCAACAATTGGTATCAGAGCAGGTCCTTCTGAAGAATCTTGATCGCTTGAAGGAGCTTGAAGGAAGATCTAACATCATGAGCAACTACGAGAGGGAAGCATCAATCAGGCCACCGATTTTTGATGGAACAAACTTCGTATATTGGATGGTAAGAGTTACTGCCTATCTTCAATATTTGGGTATAGAAGTATGGGACATTATAGAAACAGGGTATACTTTTCCATCAGCTACTCCTACAGATTCAGCTGAGAAGAAGAAATATGAAACAAATGCAAAGGCGGTTAATACTCTTCTAGGATGTCTATCTCAATCTGAATTAGTGAAGGTTATGCAATATAAATCCACAAAATAAATATGGGACAAGATTGTTTTGAGCTACGAAGGAGATGAACAGGTAAAATGTGCAAAACTTCAAACCCTCAGGATTCAGTATGAGAATCTCAGAATGTATAATGATGAAAGTGTGGATAACTATTTTCTTCGTGTGGATGAGATTGTTAATTGTATGAAAAATTTGGGTGAAGAAATAAAAGAGGCTGTTGTGGTTGAAAAAGCTCTAAGATCTTTGTCACCTAGGTTTGAATCTAAAGTTTCTGCTATGGAAGAAAAGGAGAATCTACAACATCTTAAAATGTCACAACTACATGGAATTCTAACTGCTTATGAAATGAGAAAAGGAGGTCCATTTGACAGGAAAGAAGCTTCCTTCAAGGCTTTAGGTAAAGGAGAGTACTATGAATCAGGACATGGGTCAGAAGAAGAAGAAGAATCAAATTTTGTCAGAAATCTTCAACGGGGTGCTGGATGGTTTAGAGGTAAGTTACCCTTCAAATGCTTTGCTTGTGGAAGAGTAGGTCACTATGCTGCCAAATGTCCTCATAAGGATAAGATCAACAAGGGAAAGGAACCTATTAGATGGAACAAGAAACATAATGCAAATAAGAAAAGCTACTACACTCATGAAGACAATGATGGTCTATCAAATAGTGATGAAGATGAACGAGGTAATGACTATAAACTTTTAATGGCCTTTGAAGATGATGATTACATGGATGCTATAGATGTGGATAGTTTTTATGAAGAGATTTCTAGACTCAAGACATGTATAGAAGAAAAGAATGTGATCATTGATACTCTACAATTTCAAATTGATGAAAAATAAAAATTTCTTGAAAAGTTAGAATGTGAAATTGTTGGCCTTAGAAAAGAAATTGAGAAAACAAAGACTATTAATCTTAAGTTTGTCAAAGGATCTGAAACTCTGGATGAGATCATCAATGTACAACGTTCTCCGCTAAACAAGACAGGTCTCGGGTATAATGGAGAAACATCTCAAGCATCCACCTCAAAGAGTTATCTTGATGCAGCAAGAAGGAATGAGGAAAAGCACAATGGAGATCACCAGGTAAAGCAGGGACGAATTACATCAAGAACTAACAAAGACTACTATGTAAACCAGGGGCAATCTGTCTTAAGGGTGAACAAAAGCTACAACGAGCCACAGGAAAAATCTTCTCAATTTGCTTCAAGAATGGATGACAATAAGAATTACAATGATTTGGGTCGTAGATTTGGTAACCACAGAAGTTTCTTCAATGGCCAATGTTTCTCTTGCCATAACTTTGGTCACAAAGCAGTTCAATGTGTTGCATATAAACCAATCATGACTAGAGAAGATCAAAAACAAAGAAGTATGACTGGGATTACAAAAAGGACCTATAACAATTTTTCGGCTCTTGAAAATGAAATTGTATGTTCTATTTGTAATAACTTCGGTCATGAAGATTCTGAATGTAGGAGCAGATTTCAGCAGACAAAGGAACAAGCCTCAAGCACCAGAACATGGAGAATAAAGGAACCACAATCAGAAAGATGTGGGATAGCCTTTTATGCAGAGGGACAAGAAAATCTATGGTACATCGATAATGGATGTTCGAAGCATATGACAGGTGATAAAGAAAAACTTGAATCATATTCTGCTTTAGAAAAGGGAAAGAAAGTTTCTTTTGGAAATGATACTCCGGCAGCTATAAGAGGAAAAGGCACAGCTCAGTTAATAGAAAAGGTCAAAGCTGGAAATGTTTTGTATGTTGATGGCTTGAAGCATAACCTTCTGAGTGTCAGTCAGATGTGCGATCAAGGAACCGAGGTAATATTTCGATCAAATGGATGTAGCGTTCGTGATCTCGATACAGGGAAAACAGTGATCAAAGGTAGAAGAACTCCAAATAATCTATACATATTTGAAGTAGGACAACAACAATGCTATTTGAGCAAGGATGATGAACATTGGTTATGGCACGGAGGTTGGGGCATCTAAGCTTTTCACAAATAAGGAAGGCATGCAAATATCAGGCAGTTCGTGGTCTTCCAGATATCAAAATTCCAGACAACACTATATGCAAATCATGTCAGTTTGGTAAGCAAACCAGAACCAACTTCCCGGAGAAGGAAGGATCAGCCAGCAGGCCTCTTGAACTAGTCCATACAGATGTATGTGGTCCTTTTAGGACGAGGTCACCTCGAGGAGAAGAATACTTGATATTATTCATTGACGATTTCTCTAGGTTTCTTTGGTTAGGACTTTTGAAGCACGAAGACGAAGCATTCGAAAAATTCAAATCCTTCAAAGCCTTGGTTGAAAATGAATCAGGTTACAAAATTAAGTGCCTCAGGTCCGACAGAGGTGGAGAGTTTACCTCAAATGAATTTTTCAATTTCTGTGAAGAACATGGGATAAGAAGGGAATTCTCTACAGCTAGAACTCCTCAGCAAAATGGAGTGGTGGAAAGGATGAACAGAACAGTCCAACAAATGGCCCGTGATATGCTTGATGAGTCTGGAAATCCCGCAACTTTCTGGGGTGAAGCTGCATATGCTGCGGTTGTTATTCTCAATAAAACAAATGTCCGAGTGAACAACACTCAAACTCCTCATGAACTCTGGTATGGTGAGACTCCCTCGGTAAAACACTTCAAAATCTTTGGGAGAAAATGCTATATTAAGAATACTGATGAGCAACTTGGCAAACTTGAACCTAGAGCAGATGAAGGCATTCTTCTTGGTTATTCTCTACACAGCAAAGCATATAAGTGCTACAATAAAAGACTTGGAAGAATTTTTGACAGCATTGATGTAGTGGTTGATGAAAAAGGATACATTCCTAGGCAAGTAAATCATGAAAATATCGAAGAAGATGAAGACTACCCTCAAAGACAGAATGATGAAGAATAAGAACCTCAAGAAGCACCAGAGGAACAGATAAGGGTAGAAGAGATGACTCCATCCAGGTACGTTCAGAAGAATCATCCAGAATCTCAGATTTTGGGGGAAAAAGAAGCAGGTGTACAAACAAGAAGAACAATTGCAGAAGCTTCAAGCTATTTGGCATTACTCTCATCCACTGAACCACAAAATGTAAAAGAGGCATGCAAAGATGAATGTTGGGTCAAAGCAATGGATGAAGAACTTGAGCAGATCGAAAAGAACAACACTTGGGAGTTGGTTCCTAGACCAAAGGATAAGAATGTTATAGGGACAAAATGGGTCTTCAAAAATAAGTTGAATGAAAATGGGGAAGTAATTAGAAACAAGGCCAGACTTGTTTGTAAAGGGTATGCGCAGCAAGAAGGAATAGATTTTGAAGAAACTTTTGCTCCTGTTGCAAGACTTGAGGCCATCAGAATGTTCCTTGCTCTCTCAAGCTTTCAAAAGTTCAAAGTCTTTCAAATGGACGTGAAATCAACCTTTCTGAATGGAGACTTAGAAGAAGAAGTATACATTGAGTAGCCAGATGGTTTCATTCTTTGAAATGATCCAAATCTTGTATGCAGATTGAAAAAGGCTCTCTATGGTCTTAAACAAGCTCCAAGGGCTTGGTACTATCATTTGGACAAATATCTTCATCAACAAGGTTTTTCAAAAGGATCAGCAGATAGCAATCTTTATATAAAAATTGAAAATGACAAATTGCTAATACTTGTTGTGTATGTAGATGACATTATCTTTGGCAGCAATGAAGAATCTATGAGTCAAAGCTTTGCCTTGGTGATGCAGAAAGAATTCAAAATGTCCTTGCTTGGAGAATTGACATATTTTCTTGGTTTTCAAATCCAACAAATGGAAGGAGGGATCTTCTTGTATCAAACCAAGTATCTCAAGCAGATTTTGAAGAAATATGGCATGGAAGATGCAAAACCAGTATGTACACCCATGGTCACAGGATGTAGCCTCAGTGCAAATGATGAATCAACAACAGTACATCAACCAACCTACAGACCTATGATTGGAAGTCTACTTTATTTGACAGGTACCTGACCAAACATCATGCATGCAGTGGGAATAGTTGGAAGATTTCAGGCAAATCCAAAGGAAACTCATCTTCAGGCAGTAAAGAGAATCTTCAAATATCTTCAAGGGACTCAAAATTATGGCTTATGGTATCCTAGAGATACAGATCTCACACTTCATGCTTATGCTGATGCAGATTGGGCCGGAAGCGTGGATGACAGGAAGAGCACAAGTGGTGGTGCGTTCTTTATGGGTTCCAGATTAGTATCTTGGTTCAGCAAGAAACATAGTTCGGTTGCCTTGTCTACAGCTGAAGCAGAATATGTTGCTGCTGCATCTTGCTGCACTCAACTCCTTTGGATGATGCAGACCTTGCAGGATTTTCAAATCACTTGTACACCACCCATCTCCATCTTATGTGATAACACAAGTGCAATCCGAATTTCAAAGAACCCAGTCATGCATTCAAAAACCAAGCACATACCAATCAAGTATCACTTTCTCCGGGAACAGGTGCTTGAACAAAAGGTCAAGTTGGAGTATGTTCCTTCTAAGGAATAGGTTGCTGATATACTCACCAAACCATTGCCTAGGGAGACCTTTGAATACCTCAGGCAAAAGCTGGGGGTTGTCGATGCATCATCTTATTGTTGAATCTCTTCTGATTGTTGGTTGTACGTAAGGTTCATCTGAAGTATATGCGTACATGTGTTGGGTTGTGGATTGGTCAAAGATCGAATGGCACAGGTTTAGGGGGAGCATATCATGAATTGTTGGCATTATGGAGGAAGTACAGAAGGAGATCATGGATGCTGGTCTGAATATTGCTGCAATATGTCTCTATCTCTTTCATGGTCATGGATTATGGTTCTTCTTTGCAGATCTGGTTTATAGTCAGGGGGAGCATAACCCTTTGCCCTTGATGTCAAAGGGGGAGAGTGATTGGTTGTTGTTGCCATCAAGTCCAAAGGGGGAGATTGTTGGCATTATGATACATATGTTGTACTTGATGGCAACCCACTCATCTCAGATGATAAATTATAGTGCAGAAAAGTTCACGCACTTATATGCAGAGAAAAGTTTATTTCATGTAGAAAAATGTTCACGCACTTTTATGCAGAGAAAAGTTTATTTCATGTACAGAAACGTTCACGCACTTTTATGTAGAGAAAAGTTTATTTCATGTAGAGAAAAGTTCACGCTCTTTCATGCAAGGAAAAGCGCGTATATGTTGGAGAAATTACCTTTGGTCCATGGTAGTTAGTTTGAACCTATGGTTTTGGACCATGGTACCTCGTCAGAAGTGTTGATCTCACGCACTTTCATGCAAGGAAATGCGTGTATATGTTGGAGAACTTACCTTTGGTCCATGGTAGTTAGTCCTTGGTATTTGAACCTATGGTTTTTGACCATGGTACCTCGTCAGAAGTGTTGATCTCACGCACTTTCATGGTTGGTTCATGGTATTAGTCCGATAGTTTTTGATCCTATGGTTTTGGATCGTGGTATTGCATCCAAAAGTGTTGATCTCACACACTTTCATGGTTGGTTCATGGTATTATTCCAACATTTTTTGATCCTATGGTTTTGGACCATGGTATTGTGGAAGGCCTAAGACTATATAAGAGGAAGAAGATTATTTGGCAATGTATCATCGAATGAATTGAATATCTAATAAGTGCTAGATCTGAAATATTTGTGATTGGGTTATGGTGTAGATCTGGATCTGAATGAAGCAGGAACCTTAGCGCATAAAGAAGGATAAGTTCTATTGATGGGTCATAATCTTTATGCTTGAATAATAGTATCTTTGTATGATTTTGATCTGTTATATGAGGCGCATGCTTGATCTATAAATCTGACAATCTGGGTTAATTAGTGTCTGAATATTTGAAAGAAGGAATTATTCTTTATCGATCTGCACGCAGGTTTCAGGTTGTTGAAGTAGCGTATATCTTTAAATTATGATCTAGCTGCCTCTGTCTATTGCTGCAGTATTCTGGGTTCAGAATTTGGTGTGCGGCTACTGTTACTATGTTCTGGGTACAACTGTCAGATAAGTGTTTACTTGATTCAGTGCTAATTGGGAAAAGGATATTGTTTGATGCAGATATACTTGATGATTGATTGATGTTCATGGATCGAGTTTGAAAATTTATGAAAAGTGGTCCTTGAAAGGAAAGAAGTAGGGGTTGTAACTCCCTCCTAGGAGAGAGAGCTGTAGATCTCTGCAGGTTGCAGCCTGCGTACTGGTAAAGGACTGCACCAATACAAAATCATTGTAAAAGGAGTTTCTAATTGAAAGAAGATAGAGACATATTGCAGCAGGTGGTTTTCACCCACATTGGGTTTCCACCTTATATCTGGTGTTCTTTGGTGTGACTATCTGTTTTTCTTGTTCATGCTCATTATTTTATGGTACTGACATATAATAATTCAAAGTATAAATATATTATTAAAAAAATTAGATAATACTGATTCACCCCCCCTCTCAGTATTATTTCCAACAAAGCTGTCTCTAGCACTAGTAACACCAGTAGTAGACCTAGCATTATTTTATCTAGCAATAGTAACATAAGTAGCTGAAAGTCACTACGGCTATCAAAACTGTGTTGATATTAGGACGAGAAAAGGGTATGAAGAAACTAGCACTGAAGCTGCTGTAATCAATCCACCACATATCACATTCGTATCCTTTATTTTGCATCGTGAATATGGAGGAATCATAATAATCCCCAATCTATTGCAGAATGGAATGACCCAACAATGGCACATATGTAGGTGTGGTGGTTCAATATTCAGATTAGTTAGTTCTATGAGGTGCAACAATAGAAAATTGGCTTTCATGCCTGCATTCTCGGAGCTGATTTACTGTGCTGGTTAAGAGCTCTCCTTGGCCGAAAGTGTTGAGAGATTTCCTTGACCATAACCAACTACTTGAAGTGAAACGAAATAACATCAATAACACAACAACAATACAATGTGTTAAAATTGGAAAATAGGACCAAATTCCATGTGGGTCATCTTATTAATGGCAAATGATATTTTCCTTAGATCCCTCTCATTGAGTGGTGTAGGATTGATATAAATATCATCCGATTCTGATAATTATTCATGGAGATATGAATTTATTTGTGTTATGGGACAATTCGTCACGGTCGGCCAACAACCAAATAAACCCCACTTGTGCTCAACATTTTAGTATAAATAGATGTGCCTTGAAAGTCATTTGGACACACATCCTCTTGGTTATATCATCCTCTCAACTTGTCTTTGTTTTTTTGTGGGAGGAGAGATCTAAAGAGGATATGCTACCCTAGAGGATTCCCTAGATCCTAACATTATCCTGGAGGAGATTTTAACGTAGTGGAGGAAGCCTACACAACGAAGCAAGGAGAGAACTAATTGATGGTCTACAAGAGAAGCCCTACGATGCCCTATACACAGCTCTATGGGGAGTGATATTCTACCCTATACACAGCTCTATGGAGAGCTCTATGCTACCCTATACACAACTCTATTGGACAGCCCTATGCTACCCTATACACGGCTCTATTGAGAGCCCTACGCTACCCTATACACAACTCTATTGGAGAGCCCTATGCTTCCCTCTACACAGCTCTATGAATAGCCCTATGCTACCCTATACACAACTATATTGGAGATTCCTACACTACCCTATACACACCTCTATGGAGAACCCTACACTACCCTATACACATCTCTATGGAGAGCCCTACACTTCCCTATACACAACTCTATGGAGAGACCTATGTTGCCCTATACGCAGCGCTATGGAGAAGCTCTATGATGCCCTAATTGCAGTCCTCGATGTGATATAAAGGAAGACTATTCAAGCATGCCCCAATCATAGCAAGGGACGAAGGAAGGTATGGAAGTGGCTTGTATGACATGGAGAAGAGTGTTGAAGGGTATATGTTGAAGTCTCTTTAGCAAGGCAACATATGTTAGGAATGTGTTGATAATAGTATAGTCACTTGGATGGAGGAAACAATGATGATACATTGAAGGAGCATGATGTTGCAAGTAGCAGATATATTGTAGCAGCATGTTGATGAGTCTTGTAGCATGATGGGTACAACGATGAAGTGTATCATAGCATAATGAGGGGAAGCACAATGGTGAGGTACATCAGTATGATATAGAAAGTTCATAGTTATGGTAGTATAACACATTGGGAGAACATCATGATACTTAGTGCAACAAGTACAGCTAGCATGCTAGGGAAGCTAGGCATGCTAGAAAACAAGCATGCTCGGGACAACAAAGAAGCAAGGGAGAACAAGCTAGTTAGGTGCAACAAACACATAGGTCAGTATGGTAACATGGTGTAGCAATGACACATGATGCAGTACAGTGATGGCTGCTGTATTGATGAATAATGATCAGATGCAGCATTGTGATGATGGGTGCAACATGGTGAGGCGTTGCATGATTGTGAGATGCAACAGGATGATAGGTGAATGAGTCACCTTTGAGAATCAGTTGAAGCAACATGTCTTCAACTGGTCTCATGTATCATCTTCTTAGAGATGATCTATGCTCTCATGTAGATAAGTAAAAGTGTTGAATTCAATTGTACATGTAGTATCTCTCTCTCTCTCTCTTGAAATATTGAAGAACATATAAGAATAATGATCAAGGGTTTCCCCACATTGGGGCTTGTCCCTTGCTAGCACCACATCTTGTGTCGTCTTATCTTGGCTTCTCTTCTGCAATTTATGTTTATGTTCTATCTACAGTTTACTTTAATGTTGATCTAATTGCTAGTGTGGAAAAAATATTGAGATAACTATGAAAATTAAAATAATTTTCTCTAAGCATAGAACATACCTAAACTTTACATGGTATCGAAGCTGAGGTGAAGACAAAGCTCGAGCAAGAGTGAAAGAGAAATCACCAAAGATAGTTGGAAAAGGACAAAAGGATCAGTGGATTCCTTATGCCTCTTCGAATTCACCAAGGGTGAAATCGAAGCAGAGAATATTATGAGAATAGTGCAGTGGAAGCTTTGATGTCCTACCTAAATATCACTTCATTAGGAACTCCAGATCTAGGGGTGGAAGGAAAGGAAAAATCATTGGTTGCAATGAGTTTAGCCATTATGTGAACAAGTGTATGAATGGTAGGGACACATCACTTGATCATGGTAATAATCATTCTAGGGACATATTCAATGATTAGAGGAATGACAGGCAATATAGGTCATGAAGGAATGACCTACTCTTCATAGAAAGCAAGGAACCCCAGGTATGAGGAATCAAATGTTGTTTTTGATAAGATAAAGAAGAGTTATATTTTGTTAGTCATCTCCTTCATATTCTTTGGGAATCTAACTTATTGATTGTAGTGCTTTAAGGAACCTCATCAGATAGAAGGGTGCTCTCTCGAATTTGGTAGAGATGGAAACAACCGTGGGATTATACTTGGAGTCGATGCAACCTATCTCGGAAAGGGTGTAGGGAATGTTACCCCTGAATTGAATGTGGGTAACTCGATTCATTTACAAGAATATATTTTATGTACCTGATTGCAAGAAGAACCGCGTGTCCATTTTGGAAATGGAAGTCAAAAGGTTTTAGGATGGAATTCATCGATGGAAAGGTATGCGTTTGGAAATAGAATTTTCAAATATGCTTTTATCTTTGAGTTTAGGGTTGCCAGGAAGTCCATTGAGGACGATGTCAGCTGACACATAGCACTGGAGGTCTGTAAGTCAGATGATGACAGGGATGTTTGAATTCAAAAGCAGCATGAAGGTACATGTCTAAGATGTACCGAATGAAAAATCTTACAATGAGACCATTTGCCTCATGTAGCAGGTCCACAGGTTTGGAACAACCAGAGGGGTTTGTGTTATAGATCTAACATAAAAATATATGATAATGGAAATAAACCCAAGAAATAATAAGATCTGAATATGGATAGAAATGTTTCTTTATTGATCAAACCCTTAAGGTAGGGCAACACCATACATTCACTCCTTAAGGAAGGAGAACACTCCACAAGCCATATTCTTTTTCATACAATAATCCTTAACACCCCTCAATGTGGAGTCTTTAGCCTCCATATAGGCCTCATACATACAATACCATGGGTCATTACCATGGTTCCCTTAATACCATCTATCTAATACCATGGGCCCATTACATTATTACTAACTACTTGTGGTCCCTTACATGATACGGGTTAACCACCTTATTTATTACTATGGTCCATCCCATTATTACATTATTCCCTTGGGTACTTCCCTTTGTACCCCATATTATCCCCCTAGGTATATGACATTCCACCCACCTTAACATGTTTCATCCCCGAAACATGGGAAGAACACAAAATAATCAGATCTACTCAAAAGAGTAGTCCACTGGTACCATGCATGTGCATCTAGCCATCCAAGAGAAAGGTGAAGCCTCAATCTCATTGGTGCCTCACCCGCTTGAGATGGAAGTTGACCTTGGCATCTCTTCTATGTTGATGTGCAGTAGGTGGATCTTTGCTCCTCTCTATCTTTCATTCGGGGGTCGTTGTCCTTGTGGTTGATTGGTTGCCATCTTGTTGGTTGTTTTCTTGTGGGGTGATGTGGGTAATGATATGTTGAAGTTTTAACCCACGATGTCTTTTTATTTAACTCACCCCTTACTAGAGCTTGACTATTATCTGGTGCCTATTGTGGTGCCTACTATGGTGTCTTATCTTCCAATATTACTTCAACCACTAAGCCCTCATCTGGTGTGTCAGCACCTGTAACCTTTTCTGCTTCAGCCTCTGTTTGTGTTTGATTGTTGACTTTCAACTACTCATCATATGATGTGTAAGTGTCCTTAGAGCTTTGTGCTTCTGCCTCCATAGTCTTTGCTTGGGTCTTAATGGAAATATCCTGCAATGTAATTTTCTCCTTTTTATACCAGAGCTTCAGGAATTTCTTCTGCACATTGATATTGATAGTACCCACAGATTCCATCCAAGGATATCTGGAAAAAACATACATTTTATCCATATCTGAAGTATAAAAGTCACCATGCAACACATACTTATCCATAGAAAGATTCAGATCCTTATAAACTTGAACATCCTCATCATCAACCTATGTGTTTTTAATGTGTTTGGCTCGAACTTGCAATTTTTTTCCAAATTAACATAGATAAAATTATGCTTGCAACTAGGATTTATAGACACAACGATCTTCTCCTTCTGAATCAATCCATGAACCTGCAATAAGGAGACACCCGTAGAAAATAACCCCTTATGTGTCTCATTCTCCTTTTTTCTAGCCCCATACCATTTGTCTAAAAGGACTCTTTCAAATTATGCATCTGAAATTTTGGTCAACTGCTTGTTGCCAATTGAGAACCACCATTTGGTAGCCTCATCTTTGAAACCAAACCACACTCAATTCTTCTAGTCTTTCCCATATATGATCGTTCTTTCTTTTATGACTTCTTCAATAGTAGGAACATTATCATTACGTGTAAAATATAACATCTCCATGAAGAGGGTTTGAGAAAAATTCACTTACTTGGAAAAAATTTGATATTATCACAGTTTAGTCAATATTGCTCAGAATCCCTATTATGACCTATTTTCATAAATGGAAAAACCATTCCATATCTGGCCATGTGTTAGAAATCCCGATCCAAGCACTGGAATTTCAGATCTGCACTGTAACTTTCCTGCCGTGACTAAAAATTCTGAAAAAAGAGTTGATTTTAAATCAGCGATATCTCCTTCATCCGGACTCTGATTTGCCTGTTTTTTTTAAATCGAATATTTTTCCACAAAGAATTCAGATAGGCAATTAGATTTTGCAGATTTTGCCCCAAAAGGTTTATATCTACGCCACAAACTTCCTGCCCCGAAAATATATTTGCAACACCACTCATTTTTACATCAGTGATATCTCCTTCATCCGAACTCCGATTCGACCGATTTTTTTTTTTTTGAAATCAAGTATTTTTTTACAAAGAATCTAGATCTGCAATTAGATATTGCATATTTTGCCCCAAAATGTACAGATCTGATCTGAAAACTCACCGCCACAGAAAGTTTCTACAAAAAAATAAAAAAAATTATCCACTTTTGCCAAAGAAAGTGCTCTCATTCCACTTGTTATAGATCTAACCCAAAAATATATGACAATGGAAATAAACCCAAGAAATAATAACATCTGAATATGGATAGAAATGTTTCTTTATTGATCAAACCCTTAAGGTAGGGCAGCACCATACATTCACTCCTTAAGGAAGGAGAACCCTCCACAAGCGTATGCATGTTCATACAATAATCCTTGACACCCCTCAATGTGGAGTCTCTAACCTCTATATAGACCTCATACATAAAATACCATGGGTCATTACCATGGTTCCCTCAATACCATCTATCTAATACCATGGGCCCATTACATTATTACTAACTACTTGTGGTCCCTTACATGATACACGTTAACCACCTTATTTATTACTATGGCCCATCCCATTATTACATTATTCCCTTGGGTACTTCCCTTTGTACCCCATATCATCCACCCTAGGTATATAACAGTGTGAGATTCATGATCGGGAATCTCATGTGTGTCGGTGGAAAAAAGCCCTTTATGGCTTGAAGCAAATCACCTTGGGTTTGATATGAGAGGATTAATGGATGTGAGTTGAAGCTGAGATTCACTAAGAGTGAAGGCAATCCAAACCATTGTTTGAAGGTTGTGGATGATACACCTCTCATACCGACACCTTCTAAGGATGACCTATTTCACATAGGTGCAGACCCACTCACTTGTAGAAGTAAGAGCAAGTTGGATTTTGGATGTGTAATGGTAAACTGCAAGTCCGTGACTACCTCGAGGATCTAAAATTTCAAAAGTTATATAGTCATGATGCTGGACTACATTTGGGAAATGCCTCTGAGTTTCATAAACTCATTTGCATTGATGTTCTTAGTGAACTTTCATCCGGACACATGTTTTGCAATTAGCATGGTTAGCTCATATTTGGTTGAGCCTCACTATATTGGTGCCAAGAATTTTCTGAGATATCTTTGAGGCACAATCTCTCACGGATTTAGATACATTGCCAGAAATATGAAGCTGCATGATTATTCAAATTCTAATTGGGTAGGGAGTGTGGAGGATCACTATAGCACTTCCGAGTGCTTGTTCTGTTTCAGTTATTCTTTGACATCATGGATGAGCAGGTAGTAAAGGGTGGTTTGTATAAGCACCACCGCGATCGAATAAATATCTATGAGTATGATCTCGTATGAAGCTATCGCGTTGTGGAAGCTCTTCAGTGAGTTATTTGTACATGTGATGAATACCACTGTAATCCTTTGTGACAACAAGGGGGGGATTCGATTGTTGAGGAATCCTGTATTCAATGATTTCTCTAGTAGATAGACATCAGACACTACCTTATCTGGGATATCGTAAGTTGATGAGCGAGGCTCCATTGCATTGAGACTGATCTACAAGTCGTAGACATTTTGTCAAAGGCCTGGGGGAAAGGTCAAATTTGTTACTTTGCCGAGTGACTTGGAGTCATTGAGAGACCTTCTTATAAGGGTCCTGCATGTTGCATGCATTGAGCTCTGGAAGCTCTGGGGGGCTTGGGGTACCCAGTAAAGTGACATACAACCATAGGGCAACTCACCCTCCCCTTATGGTGTGCTATGTACAGGGTGAAAGGTTCAACCTTCCCGTGCGATAGCCCATGACGACTTTGGGACAGGATGATTAGTTCTCCTGTGGGCCAAGATGATTAGTTCTCCTATGGTGACTATTGGACAAGATGATTCGTTCTACTGTGGGACATGATGATTAGATGTGGTGTCAAGACATCCTACCCATGCAGTCAAGAAATCATGGGAAGTACCTCTCATCTGATCAATGAGCAAAGAAATGTGGTTAGGAACCATACTAGTACTATTGATGGATTCATCGTTGTATCTACCATATTCCCAATGCTAGGATGACCTCCATTGATCTGGGATCAATATGAGTGGTTTGAGACACTCCCTTGTGGTATTGATTTAGGACTAATAAAACTGAATTTGGGTCACTAAGAGTGATATGACACACTCTCTTCAATGAAACTCACTTTGGGTGAGTAGAGAATGGCATGAGACATTCTTGATCAATTATTCTTCTTCATGGTTCAACAAAGCAGATCATAGAAGAGCAAAGAAGAGAAGAACTCAGCAGAGGAGAGTAGAGCAGAGCACAGTAGTGCAGGGCACTGATGGCAGAGATAGTACACTCAGACATATGGATTAGCAGACGGAGTTCTCCCTAGTTGAGAGGGAGTGTTAAAATTGGCAACTAGGGCCACAATCCATGTGCATCATTTTATTAATGGCATTTGATATTTTTCTTGGATTGCTCTCATCAAGAGGTTTAGGATTGATCTAAAGATCATCCGATTCTGATAAGTATCCATGGAGATATGAATTTATTTGTGTTATGGGACAATTCGTTAAGGTCAGTCGACAACCAAATAAACCCCACTTGTGCTCAACATTTTAGTATAAATAGAGGTGCCTTGAAAGTCATTTGGACACACACCTCTTGGTGATCTCTTCCTCTCCACTTGTCATTGGGTTTTGGTGGGAGGAGAGATCTAAAGAGGATAGGCTACCCTAGAGGATACCCTAAATCCTAACCCTATCACGGAGGAGATTTTAAAGCAGTGAAGGAAGCTTACTTAACGCAACAAGGAGAGATCTAATTGTTGGTCTAAAAGAGAAGCCCTACGCTTCCCTATAGAGAGCTCTATGGAGAGCCCTATGTTGCCCTATACACATCTCTATGGATAGCCCTATGCTGCCCTATACACAGCTCTATTTGAGAGCACTATGTTGTCCTATACACAGCTCTATGGAGAGCCCTATGTTGCCCTATACACAACTCGATTGGAAATCCCTACGCTACCCAATACATAGTTCTACAGAGAGCCCTACGCTGCCCAATACACAGCTTTATTGGAAAGGCCTGTGCTGCGCAAAACACAGGAGATACAACTCGATTGGAAATCCCTATGCTGCCCTATACATAGTTCTACAGAGAGCCCTACGTTGCCCAATACACAGCTCTATTGGAAAGGCCTGTGCTGCGCAAAACACAGGAGATAACTACGCTACCCTATACATAACTCTATGGAGGGCCATACGCTACCCTATACATAGCTCTATGGAGAGCCCTACCCTGCCCTATACATAGCTCTATGCTTCCCTAACTACAGTCCTCGAGGTGATATAAAGGAAGACTATTCAAGCATGCCCCATTCATAGCTAAGAAGGAAGGAAGGTGTGAAAGCAGCTTGCATGACATGGAGAAGAGTGCTAAAGGATATACATTGAAGTCTGTCCAGCAAGGCAACACATGTTAGGATTGTGTTGATAATAGTACATTCACTTGGATGGAGAAAACAATGATGATACATTCAAGAAGCATGATGTTGCAAGCAAAAAATATATTGGAGTAGCATGTTGATGAATGCTACACCATGATGGGTACAACGATGAAGTGTATCATGGCATAATGAGAGGCCGCAAAATGGTGAGGTACAACAATATGATATAGCAAGTTCATAGTGTTGCTAGTATAACACATTGGGACAACAACATGATACTTAGAGGACCAATTATAGGTACCATGCTAGGTACCATGCTAGGGACAACAAGCATGCTAGACAATAACCATGCTCTCTAACAACAAGAAAGCAAGGGACAACAAGCTATCTAGCTGCAACAAACACATTAGGTGAATGACTCACCTTGGAGAATTAGTTGAAGCAGCATGTCTTCAACTAATCTCATGTATCATATTCTTAGAGATGATATATGCTCTCATCTAGATAAGTCAAAGTGTTGACTTCAGTTGTAAATGTACTATCACTCTATCCCTGGCTAGCACCACATCTTGTGTCCTCTTGGCTTGGCTTGTGGGATTTATGTCTATGTTCTATCTTCAATTTGTGATTGCTAATCTTGAAAGGATATTATTGCTAACTATGAGAATTGAAATAAATTTCACTAGGCATAGAACATACTAAACTTAACACAAAGGCTATGGGTAATTGTTCAGGTAGAAGGGGTGGTAGACAATAGTGACAACATGATGACAAGTATAGGTTGGAACAATGTCCATTGGTGACAATTCTAGGTACTAACAATGTACAGTGGTGAGCCATGGGTAAAACACATTGTTGTTTACAAAATATATGTTCATGTAATTTTAACATAAAATTTTTAGCTAGTAATGTTATTATTAATCAATTGAAATGCAAACTTTCTAAGGGAATGGAAACTGAACTTAAGCTTACTGAACTTAAGCTTTCTAAGACAGAAGAGGCGAAATAAGATGGCAAAATAGATTGCACTATGGAATATACATTGTGATTCTAAAAACTTTGGTCAACTCATGACTGTAGGCAACTAAAACTAATGCTAACCCCACCATTTCCATTCCCAAACATGCCTTCTTCAAGCACTAATAACATGTGAATTCCTATTATGATGCTTTATTAATTCTTTATTACAACATACATCTAGCTAAACTATAATTATGTCAACAAATAAACTATAATTTATTTATTTTTTAAGTTCAATATTTTAATATTTTAAAAATAAAAATACACTACATAAAGCCCCTTATTTTTTAATGAGAAATAAACATTAAAAAATAAACTTTATTTAAAAAAATATAAAAATGTATCTATTCTTCCCATAATATAATAACAATACTTTTTTGATACAAAATAATAAAAATATATCAAATTTTAAATTTCTGCCACCATTTTACTTCAAAAAATATATCAACTGTAGGGACAAATTATTTTACTTAAAAAAAATAATAAAATCTATCCCTCTATGCTTCCACACGGTTAACTTTTCACATACAAAATAATAGAAATGTATCAATAAAGAACATTTGAGATCCTCTAAATGATGCTTCATGACAACATCCATCTCGATCAAACTATAATTATGTCAACAAATCAATATCGTAATATTTGCATAAATTGATATAGTATTATGTACACATAGATGAATAGAAAACTACATTTATGATAATCAAAATGACAGAACAAACACATGCTCATAATGATAGAATGCTTAAAACGGTATCAAAATTCGAACTTCATCTCCCATATGCTACACTACTAGGACCATAGGAATCCCCACCACGTCTTCTTCATTTCAGTAACCCTCTCTACCCGCAATTGGACGTTTCGCACTCACAAATACTTTGCGCGCATCCATTGGCAAAGGGGATGCATTAATTGCAGCCTGGACTGAAGCTGCTTCTTCGAATTCAACAAATGCGTAAGTGGATCTACCTCCTCTCTTGCTCCTCACTTGAACCCCACAAGGCTTAATAGCCCCAAACTTCTTGAACTCTACTTCAACTTGTGTAGGCGTAATATCAGCAGGCAAGTGGCTGATAAAAATAGAGCACCCACTTTCTTCTAGAGTGCTTTGATCTTTCATAGGGCTAAGATTAGATGGTAAGGCATCTGTCTGTGTTGCTGCATTTTTTGCGACTTTATGGAACTCCCCTGTCTGCGTTGCTGCATTTTTTGCGACTTTATGGAACTCCCCTGTCTGTGTTGCTGCATTTTTTGCGACCTTATGGAACTGCCCTATCTGGGTTGCTGCATTTTTTGGGACTTTGTGGAACTGCCCAGCCGATCTTGTTGCGACTTCTGCCCTCGCAATGTGTACCTCCGCCGCCATTGTTGTGGGTTGCTCAACCACACCAATCTGAACCTCCTGAGATTCTATTTCAGACTTGAAAACTGGTTCTGAGACGGGATCAGGTTGGGCAGCATATTGTTCTTTAGGGTAGCCATTTGTTGGGACCAAATTCTGCTCTGGTTGATGGGGTTCTTCATCCACGTACCTGAAAATATCATTCACTAAAAAGTACCCGTTTTCCCGAGGAGCCAGGAAAAAGGTGTGAGTGAAGGTGCGTGTTGCATTGTTTATAAATGTAATTGACCCACTTACCAGAACCACTGATCCGTTGTTGTACGAATCTTGCGAATCCACCGTTTTGATCTCCACTTTAAACCTACTGTGGTCTGGAGACGTTATCTGCTGCTGAATGACAGTAGTAAGTGAAATAATTTGATCGTTCAGGGATGGGCGAGTGGGTATACTGGGATCCTCATAAAATTTGTATAGCGACTGAGGGGAAGCAAGAAGAACATTATAATACTGATTCACAAAGGCAAACCCAACAATCTTTGCATTGGGAACCATGGGAGTTCTGGCCATGTTTTCTTGTTGCATTGCCATTTCGAGCTCAGAGGTAATTGAAGAAGATTTAGCTCAATTCCTTCAAATTCCGGGATGGAGCAGAGGGAAAGTAAGCGCAGCTTTTTGGTGCAGGTATAGGTATATAGAGACTGGGAAAAAACTCAGTAACTGATGTTATGTGCTCAGTAACTTGTCACTATATAAAGTTTCTGGTTAAGTAACGCTTGTCACGTCTATTGCAAAATAATATAATAGAATTAAAATTAGGAAGATTTAGTCAACTACAGGATAGTCACATAAATAAATTATACATAATTTTTTTTTAAAGAAAGCGAAAATTAAGGAGGTGGTTAATTATAAAATTAAAATTAATATTATTTAATTAATGTTATAATAATATCATGGGCGGTTACTATAGTTTATCAAAACTAGGGGTCTTTATCATGGCTTGTCCTTACCATGACTTATCAATATCACATGTACAATATAAGAAGTGTTCATATGACTTTTTCTCTAATTAATTAATTCGAAATAAAATATTTAATATAATATAATTAATTTAGAGATAAATCTTAATACACTACTATCCATGTAAACAATAAATTATAAATAATAATTATTTTTTAAACAAATCATACCATCCAAAGTTAATATCATGAACATGCTTTATGTTTCTAATGTTGTATATGTTTCATTTGAATAATTTTCAAGGAGAAGTGAGGGCTTGCACCCTTTCGGATCTACTCAAAAGTAGGACCACATATGTTAGAATGCCATGCATTAACCTAGTGGGAAAGTTATGTTACCACAAGAATAAATGAGTAGGAACTATGAGTAAATCAATGGGAAACATTAAAGAATATCATTATGTGGCAGTTCTATTCTATCTAGTGGATATGAGGAGTTGAGATTTTCACCCTTAAATTCAATCAATGGTTACAATAACTCCATGTTTATTTAAGTGTGCATGCAATTATTGAAGAGAAAAGAATCTCTTCCCCTTAGTTGAATTTAGAAGGCCATGCATTAACCTAGTAAGAAAGTTATGTTACCGCTAGACTAATTGAGTACGAACCACTATTAAATCAATTAGAAATATTAAAGAATATCATTATGTCACACTTCTATCCCATTTTTATTTTATTGTTTTTTTTAGTTTTTTATCAAACATTCAATGATTTATTTGCTAATGAGTTTAACTATTTTAAGAACTCATAAGGATTAGCCAATGAAGTTTCAAATAGTTGGGCATAAGTTATTAGTTCAAAACCTTATGAATGTAGTTATTTTTTTTTAATATATATATTATATATATATATATATATATATATATATAATTATATAATTTAATTCCATGTTAAGAAATTTAATTTTAGTTTTCTAAATCACCTCTAAATTTCTGATAAATCCCCTTTTAAAATGGGTTTGATTTCTTTAAATTTTATAGTTATATATATAGATATATCATCCTCATCTCAATTCATGTATGTGATAGGTTAAGCTCAAAATGATCAATATAATGGGTTTAATCTTATTTCTCTCTCGTGGAGGACAAAAGCATGTATATTGACATGTTTTTTCTCAAGGGACTCTAGGGACTCTCATACATTCTGAGAGCTACTAGAAGTACATCCTCACACAAATAGAATCATAGACATATATATGAGATAAATGTTGTTATCCTCCCTACCCAAGTTCAATTTCCCTTTGTGTCATGTTAAGGTCAAAATGAGTATCTGCTTGTAATGTTTATATCCTTCTTGTTTAAGTGTGCGCCTATTATAGAGAATGGGATGTTATAGGCTCCACCCTTTTTGAAATCCCATGTGGTGATATCTTTGGCTCATTATGATAAGGCTCAAGGAGTAGCTCCCCCATGCTCTTTCTAAGTCATGAATTTTTTGTATATTTAAATTACTCACACTTGGTTATAATCTTAGTGTTATAGCGACATCCTCCATGTTAATCTTGGACCTCTTTGAGATTACTCCAACACTTACTAATTCACCATGGTGAAAAAAATTAAAAGAAGAGTCCATAGAGGCTCCAAATATGTAAATTTGTCATGGTGAATTTTAGCAAAATTTACAAAAAGCATATATGTCAACAATATAAATATATTTCTTCCTATATATATATATATGTATATATATATATATATATATCTATATATATATATATATATATATATATATATATATATATATATATATATATGTACACACACACACACACACCACACATATATATATGTGTGTGTGTGTGTGTATATATAGATATATATATAGATATATCTGTTATTTTTTTTATGTGACAACATCTCCCCATACTAGGTTGTAAAGCACCTCTAGGGATGATCTTGTTCATTGTTCAATTAAGAATCTCTAGTTTGGAATAAAGCTTCTAGAATTTTAATTTAACTATCAATACTTATAGGTAGATGATAGAGATCACGAGATAAGAGTTTTGAAGGTAATGTGGAGGATGTATATACCTTTAACACATATATTAATATTGTTGTATAGCTAATAATAATGAGAATAGTAGTAATAATAATTTAAAATAAAGCCATAATTTGGTTTATTATTATGAATTTTTTAATCTTAGCAATGTCATATGTGTTATTTAGTAAATGTTTCATCATTCTCATAGATTGATGTCTATAGACATTTACCATCCATTAAATTTATATGGATTCTCTAGTTAATATACAAATATCTCTCACAATGGAATACAAAAAATTGTACTTTTGATTATTTTCTCTCGCTTAAGATGATATACAATTATATTACTTAATATGGACATTGAAATATTTTATTTATGATTCGTGTTAAATTATTTTTTTGTTGCTCTAAACAGTGGTCTGTGTATCGGTGGAAGATTCAGTAGCTATTATTGCTCTCACTTCCTCAAGTGGCACCCCGGGTTGAGGAGTTACTCGGAATGTTGACTTCCTGTGAAATACTCATTTGGTTGGGGGCTCTCGAATACATCATAAGCCAAACCCTTGCTCACAATGTGCACACCATATGTCAACTAAACACAAAATGAAATACACATATCATTCATATTGCATTGTGATACCAATATTATTTGTAGATGTCACTTGTGAACTCCATAATGAGTAGTGAAGGAATTACCCATATCTCATACTAAAAGGTACGAAGAAATCATAAATGAAATTATATTGTTTTTACTTTCTATTATGTTATCTCTATATAAAGTTGATGTGAAATTAACCAAGATATTGAAATATTTTATTTATAACCTATATTGAAAGCTCCTTTTTGTTATTACATGCTTTAATTTGTTAATGTAAGTAATCTTTAATTATCTTTTAATTCAAAATCTCCCCCATTCTCCTTTGTACAGTGCCACAACAATAGTTTACTTAAATTTTATGATTTCTTTTCAGCTCAGTTATTTGAGATGTATGACTAGGTACTTTTATTCATATTATGGATTAATTTATAATAATGAAAAGGAATAAATAAAAATTTCCAACTATTCAAACAATAACTAAGAAAATTTATGAATTCCCACTCATGCAAGGTAAATGAGGTTGTGATAAGACACCCCTTAGCTATCACAGACAACCTGTCTTGAGTTAACAATTACTTACAATCTTTATTAACTATAAAGGAGAACGAGAATGAGATTTCTATGGCCTCTCCTTTGTGTTCCAATGGTAAGTGGTATTGGAATATGTAGTATTTGGGCTAGTTGATTGCTGATATATTCTACAGCATTCATGGTATGCTTGAATTCCTTCCCCAATTTCTTGTAGATTTCCATCACAAAGTTGGTCACTTACAATGACTTTGTCTTATGGTATTGGGTGGAGAACATTAAGCTTAGAGAATTTGGGGCAAACAACACTTTGTACATTTATATTCCTTGTCAACACCATTAATATCTTTCTTCGTTATTCTCATCACATTTTAGATCTAGCACTAATCTATTTTTTGTTAGTTTCTTAGTATCCCTAGCATTTAATCCCTAATTTCTCTCCATTATAATTATTAATCCCTATGTGGTCTATTTTGTTTGCACATTATTTGGTCTATGTGGTATTTATGGATTATCTCTAGAGGGTGAGCCTATTCATTTGGTAGGCTTTTCCATTTCTCTCTCTCCTTTGTGAGTTTTTGAATTTGACTTGCACTTGTTTTCCCTCCCTATTCCTAGATTAGGATTCATAGCCTAATGGATTACATGATGCTTACAATAACTAAAAGGACCTCAATAGTAATACTAAGAGCATAGAAAGATGGGATAATTTTATGGAAACATTGCAAGGAGAACTAGGGATGTAAAGGCGCCTTAAGTGGAGAGATATAATTGGTATCATGCTAGCCTAGAAAAGACATATTTCAACTTTCGAACCTTAATGGGTTAATCTTTACTATAGTATTGCATTATTAGTCAAGCATGAGTATTAAAAACATATATTGTTGCATATTTCTCAACCATTTAGCATGGATCCCAAAGTGCGAATAGTGCATTCCAACAAGTTCCTATGAACACAACTCCAACAAAGTAAATATCTAAGGATGAAACCCTTTAATGGTTGACTAGATTTTATTTCCAATTATGTTCTTAGAATTAGGAAAGCTATTAGTGATTTACTATAGGTTCTATGCTTATTAGTTTGAAATGACCCCAATGGACTAATGGTATCATGCATTTTATATTCCACAAGCCCATCAATAACACCTTTTTGACATTTTGTACCTATGAAACATATATTTTGACCTTGCTTAATACAAATTATCGTTATTTTGTGGTTAATTATTTATATTAATAATATTAATTGATTAAATAGGATTTCCATATATTATCATGTTTGACCTCTTACTTGTATGACCTAGCTAATGTGGTAGGTCAAACATAAGGGGTCCCCTACTTAGCAAACT